>OY728119.1:699405506-700605506 GCA_963277665.1 Viscum album | reverse complement strand
CAATTGATTTAAAAGTTCGAACTGTGTGGTCCTCCAAATTCAGATCCATGAGGGCCCATACTTCTCATGAACTAGAGCATAGTGTCCAAAAATTTCAACCCATAAATCATTATGGAATAAATTTCAAAATAACAGGTATATATATATATGTATCACAACACCAATCAGAATAGCATGAAACAAGAAATGCATCCTAAATGGCATGGAATAATGCATGGTATACGATTATTACATGTTCCTATTTAATGCATGATATGGAACAATAACATGTCATCAAGTATCATCATAATAGAACCATAATCATATCAACAATAACATCACAATTCAAGTGTTTCACCCAACAACGCAATCAAATCAACTATAATAGTCAAAATTCAGAATATAGTTATTTAATTTGTGGAATTATTTTCTGTACATAGGTTTTCTACTCCCGAGAACATGTCATTACCAATCCTTATTCCTTCTTATCCCTTTATATTATCACCAAACTATAATGAAAACCATAAAATATTACATTGATGTAAATTTAAAACATAGTTGACCCATATGCCACTGAACAATGCTCCGATCCCAATTGGGAACATGGCCTCGAGTGCGTCTCCCCAAATTCCAGAGGCATCCAAATAGAATTGGGGACCTATGTGAGTCTGTGGGGAGACTATTCCCTCAATACTAGAGTGTAACATTGTGGAATTAATAATATACAAGTAGTAGAAGTAGCATAATATCCAGATAATATGTAAACTATGGTAGAATGATATATAATCAAAGACTGAATTAAACTCATATACAAAATGATGTTACATGTCATATGTTTATAATAAATAAAAAAAATCATATATACAAGTGTAATACTTAATAAATATTATAAAATTACAAAAATGTTAAATGTATCACAATTAGTATTGTGAGCCTCATCTCGGTCACATGCTCTTATTCTCCATGAAACAATTAATAACCTGTATTAGGACTGTTTCTATTATCAATAAATATAACCATGTAGTCTGTTTGGGCACCCAAGGCTTCTTGAACATGGTATGATAAATAATCCCAGTAGGCAGCCACCCAAGGTTTGTGAAATCCATTCTTTGAATATATATAATATTAGTGTGCATGAAGATGTATACCACGTAACGGGAGTAATCAAAAGTAAACATCCAACACTTCTAGGTTCTCATTTAATGTATAATTAATTTAATAAAATATATTAAACAAATTAAATCCCATTTAATTGACATGTCATGAGACATAGTGAAAGCCTAACATCCCGTTTATAATGATAAGAAAAAAATATTCCTAAGAAACCCATAAAAATGGTATAAGTCAAAGACTTAATCCAAGATTGTGCTTTAGATTGTTGGACACATCCTAATTCATTCCATTAATTAAGCCCATTTAGAACCTAAGTCCGTCCCTATTATTCTTACATTGGAATCCTTGTCTCACTAAATGTGTAATATGAACCAACATCCTATGAGCTAGTCCATGGAGAACCTCTCACCAACCCATGTGTCTCTTTAGTTGTTTTATAAAGTCTTAGCCACTTGTGTTGGTCCTTGGTGATCCACTATGGGATCCTAAGTATTAGTCATGACATGTATAATCACATTCTATTGATTCCATCCATGTAAATCCATAAAGAATCCTACTCTCACTTAGGGTATAACATTTAAATCCCCTATGAGTCCATTCTAGGAAAACAAGGTGTCACTCAGTCATAAATGTCAAGCTACAATGAGTCCATCCATGGAATTCTTATTTTGATTTGATGTAACACCAACAAAATATAAGAATTAAATCAAAATATCATTTAATCAATTAATTTACACATGTCAAGATCAAAAGAAATAACTTTTCATTTAGAACTCACCTCAAAAGGTTGATTATGAAATTCGGCCAATCTTAGAGGTCTTACCCATAATTTAATCACCTGGGGAAAACATTATAATGATGTTATCAAGATTAATAAACCTATTACAGGGAAAAGAATTTATTTAACTCACATGGGAATGACAATACAAAGAGAAATATAATATGGAACAATCAATTACAAGTATAGGGTCAAGGGTCATGATCATTACATTCCCTTCATTCTAAAAAAACAATTAAAATTGATATTACCATTTAATATTCATTAAATTTTTAATTAAAATCATCCATTTGATTTACGATCCAAATTACCAAAATACATCCCATGGTATGGGGGACAAGGGAAGACCTCAATGTTTCTATGTACACATGTTATCAAATATACCATTTAAATTCACAATGCACATTAAGGGGTGGTTTCATTCCTAACCCTCAACCTATAACATTCTCGATGAGAATATTAAATTACATAGGTCATACTTATCAATTTAATTCAATAATTAAAACTCATTTAAAGGTAGCTGCTCTGAGAATTGGGAACCCAACATAACAAAATATATATAACCACTTTAATTTTAATTAAAGGCACAACACCACCCACCTTAGGTCCATAGATGATATATCATCTAGTATCATCTTCTGATTCAGCTCAGTTATGTATAAAATATAAAAATGGATGAAGGAACGATTAATAAGGAAAATTATCATGCCCCTATGCAGTGAAACCAACACCATGAATAGTAGATCCAGATTAAAAATTAGTCAAGAACATATTGACGTGGTGCCAATGAGGAAAAAGTATCTTGAATCAGACACTAGACGGAGGAGGAGGATACGATTCAAGAATATTATTCTAGGGGAGTATAAAGGAGGAGAGCTTACTGACCAGGGGGAATAATTATGAATTTTTTTTAAAATAGATTTTTTATTTGTGGTAAAATAGGAATTTCTCTTAAAACTAGGCATCATACAGTTTGGCCACATGATTTTTCCAAACCATGTGCCAACAATGCACATGTATCTATATCCAAGGGGAACCTGAATGGTTTACCCACATGGTATGAATAACCATGAAAAATACATTCCAAAACCACCTATCAAAATTACAGAGGTGGTTCCATGGCTGTGCATCCCAAATAACATGATTTTTTCAAACCGTGCAACCCTCTCCTACTCTCTTCCCATAACTTGAACAGGTTATCAAATGGTGCGGCCTGCCCCACTTGGATTGAACTAACCATGAACCAGGTATTTTTTACCCCTAGTCATGGGTTATGAGCTATAAACCACACCTTGAAAACATCGAGAACATTATAACCTCAACGTGAATTCATATTATGAAATAATAAAACATTTTAAACTAAGAATTGATGGAAAATAATAATATATACTTCAAAGAATAACCGTCTTCTTACAATTCTAATTATTCATGATTTTCATCCCCTTCCTCCCCCACCTAGAAATGGGAAGAGATGTCCACGTACTTTATTGTTAGGTTACCCCATATCCATATGTGAAGGAAATAAATCTAGTTTTTGATAAAATGATTATGGATAAGTCTCATTTACTACCAATAACAGATACCACAAATCTTAAAGAAAATTTCATGATCTACGTGAGAGAGAAACTAACATTACATAAGGTTCCTTCGGTTATCATTTTAGATAGATATCATTATTCAACTCTCGATTTTTTAAAGGAATTATAGATTTCAAGGTACTAAATGTTACATTAAAAAAATATTATATATCAATAGATGTAAAGTAGTAGGTGATATATATTCTACCACAAATTTTCCATGCATATATCAGGTATTTAAATGGTTCGTGGGATATAAATACAAAATTGGAGGAGTTTTAATATAATAATAATTATAAATAATCCATCCACATAGATCATTTTATATCCTTATATAGTTAGCCATGTCGGATTTCTCCTTTATGGAATGAGGTGGGTCAGACCTCTCTATTGGGATAAAAAAAATTTTAATGCATGAAAAATATGTTTTATATTATTCAATATTGAAGGGTGATAACTCAATTTAACCCTAAATATTTTGTTGATTTTTGGCACTAACCTTTGGATATTTTTTTACAGAAAAATTCCCCCTATAGGTATCACCATAATTAGGTCACTATGAATATGGTAACAAATGGATTCTCAAAAAATTTATACACCGACCTTTGGAATCATTAAAATTATTGAAATATGGTATATAAATTTATAATACCTCTTAAATTGACATCGATTTATAATTTATTCCTTGTGTATTAGTTAAATAATTTTTATTTAGATCCATCCCAGATTTTGATTAGTAAGAAAATAGGGTTATATCTTCATGAATCTATGATTGTGAAACAGATTTAGAATCTTTTAATCTTGGAATAATGAAATTAATGGGATCTTTATATCTAAATTATATGTTTTATAGAATAATTAATGTTATTCATGAGGTATGTGGGTGGATTAATATATTATAAAATATCAATGGCCTCATCTCTTAGTTGATTACTAGACATTAACTAGATTTATCTAGGTGATAAATGTGATATGTTATGGATTTTTTCACACACACAATGCCATTTTAACCCACTACTATATTGTTTATTTATTTTAATTGTTACTTGTTTATTCTAGGTATTTAACCATTTTTTAAATGTTGATGTAGTTCCTATCTCATGATTTTATCATAGTTGGGAAAATTGGGATTATATGTTGTGGATGGATTGTAACAGATTTTCAAGGTGATTTTATTCTAAGTGAATGGTATCCCTGATTCCATGGATAAACTATGTGACCCAAAAGTTAATTTTTATTCCATATATAGTTTTGGGGATAATTTGGTAATCTATGCTACAAAATCTCGTCGTCTTCCTAGTTGTATTAAAAATATGTATTCAATTTTCATCCCTCAATAAATTTAACACAATTTCCACTTACTTATCGTTGTATTCAATCTTTACAGCCCTTGGATAAAAATTTTCCCCTTCGTAATTCCATTCAACTTGATTAAATACAAAAGGAAAGTACCTTTCTCCCACTTCTCTAGTGTAATTACTCATTTAGAAAATAATTTTACATGTTTAAGGTAGGTGGTTTCATGATTCACTTTTTTTGAGGAACCTAATGTTTCTTTATTTCTGAAAGGATTCTTTAGTTTTCATCATTGTTTTTTATTTCATTATTTTTTCTAATAATATACTAATATTTAATTTTAAGTTTTATCTATTCATATAAGTAATAATTTTTCATAAATTATCTTATATATGTAAATTATTTTTAATTTCCTGTTATGTTCTCAATGAATTTCCTCTTATATGTAAATAGTAATTTGGATGAATCTATATACATGGAAATGATTATACATCATGGGGATTATGATTCTGGGTTAGGGAAACTAGTTCATGTTATTTCTTGGAATTTAAAATTCTCCTTTTATTCGTGGATAAGAATATTGGAAGTTTTGATAGACATACCTAGAGGTATACGTGGAACTTTACAACTAGTAATTTACATATCACTATATAGTGGCTTGTAATTTACTTTTCTTAAGTCTGAATTTTAACATGCGAATGTATAAGGACCTAATGTAGAATTAGTCATAGATACGTTAAGGAAAATAACATGAATCTTGTTTTGAAATAATTTTTCACAATTCTTTAACAGTCATTCTTAAAATTTTTATAATTATTTATATGTGTAACATAAATTTTAATGATTCTATGAATATATCAATGGAATTTATTTTCATATTATAATAATTGGACTACGAAAAAAATGTTTCTCGATGAATATGTTTTGATATCCTTCTGGGATAGTTATGCCCGTTTTCTATATTTACCCTTTGGTTGGATATAGACCATATATAAATAGATATAAGTAATGGAAAGGAACCACATAATGGTAGTTGTTTCCCATGTTATATATTATTGGGATAATGGTGGTTAAATGGTTTGGATGATCCCTCTAATATTATAGATATGGGTAGCTACCACTTTTATTTATTTTAGATTTAGTTTTTGTTCACACTCTTTTGTTTCCTTTTCATATCCCCATTCTATTTCCCTTTTATAGATTTGTAATATTCTAACCAGTTGATATTATGGTTTTGATTCTTTTTATGTATTTTAATTATTTTAGGGATTTTTTTTCAATGTTTTTTTATTTCATTTTTTTCATGTCTATTTATTTATATGCATGACTTGCTAACTTAACATGAGTTTATACCAGGTTCATAATATTATAACAATTAAATGATTTATTTTAGGAAACCATTCCAAAATGATTATTATTCATACATGGTAAATAATTTCCTTCCAGTGAGGATTGAGTACACCCCTAGGGGATAATGATGGACAAGATCATCTTACAGGCCCAAGAAGTTCGCATTTATTCCGGAACAATTCGTCTAATTTTAAACACCACATTCTATGTTCGATGGATCCATCATACAATTTTTATGAGGTAAATCAAAAAGATAAATTTTCCATTTTATACCTTTAAAGGAATCAAGTAACTGAAATTTAAATATAAATTGTAGCTATATTAAAAAATATGGGCCACTATAGTTCTTGTGAGACATATTTCAAAAGACTATATGTTTTATCATTAATTAGGTATTATCTTATAATTTGTTTTGTTGGGTTGAGGAATGGATTTGAGAAATAGGGGTTAAATGATGGCAATCGATACATTTTTATATTTTGAAATAGATTTGTATGTTTAAGCTTGAAAAATATAATATTACGGATTTAATTTTTAATTTTATTTAACTAATTTTATTTTTTATTTTTTATAATTTATTATAAAATAAATAATTCAAAATAAAGATCAAATTAATAAAAAAATATTTATTCTTGTTTATAAATTTCAATAAATTTACATAGAAGTATGTGTTATATACAATAGACTTTTACATCCCATAGCTGCTTCCAAAATAAGATAATAGAATAAAACAAATAGAGTAATATATATATATATATGGAAATCCCCTAGATTGTCTTCACCCGAAATATCAATATTATTAAAACTAAATCTAAAATGAAAAAATCATTAATACTTTAGAAATAATTTACCGATATGTAGTTAATTTAAATAATGATGATTTTAATTTTATAATATATATATATATATATATATATATATATTAATTTTAAATAAATCATTTGATAAAATATAAATTCCTTTGAATAAAATATAAAAATATATAGAATTAGTTATGAAAATATCATATAATCTAAAGAAATTATTTTGTATGCATCATGAATTTAAAATAAATTTATTAAATTTAAATAATTATTTGTAAAAGTATAAAATTAATTAAATTATTATCTATAAAATTAAATAAAAGCGAATAAATATTTATTTATTATATGGAATAAAAATTTATTTATTTATGGTAAAATAAATGTGTTACATTTTAAAGCAAATTTTTTATATATTATTTGTTTTATTTTAAAGGGAAATTCTTAATAACAATTTAATTTAACTTAATGAAATACATTTAATATATTTATATATTATAGAAATTATCTAACATTCACATAATGTATATTAATTGGTTATTATTAAAAATAATTTTATTTTATATTTTAAAATCTACCTTTATTAAAATTATATTTTATTCAGTATATATTTATAATTTAAAAAAACAAAATATGTATCATGGTTAGGGGATAATTTTAATAAAATTTAATATATATATATATATATATATTAAAAATATATTAAAATTAATTGAATTATTATTAATTAACATGAAATTAAATTAAGAACAATTAATGTTAAAAAAGTTATTTTCTATAAAAGTATTTTCCCAATATATTTTAAATCACTATTAGAAATAATGTTTATCAAAATTAGAATTTTTATTTTTTTAAATAATAGATATATTTTAAGTTATCATGTTTAATTTTTTCAGGTTGATTTAAATTATAACATTAAAAAAAAATTACTATAATAAATAATTTAATCCAGTAAAGTGAAATACGAAGTGATGAAATAAAATCGAAAGAAATAGTATTAACTCATTATAAAATTCATAATTAATTTAGGTGGTGGATTCTACAACTAAAACCAACATTTATTTATCTAAATAACCAATCTCCCATGGTATTCAATGTTAACCATTCAGATTACTTAGGTTTCAAATAAAATATCTATGAATTTCATTTATAGAAGCCCTCTCCATGAATCAGAAAAAACAACATACATTATTTATTTTTTTCTTGAATGCAAGCTCAAATTTTCTCCCCTAAATTCGACCTTAATTTTTGGGCATCGTATAGTTAGAATAATAAGGACCATGTTCTTCATTCCAAAAGAAGACATTGCAAGAAAAAGAAATTCCATTAAATTAAGTAACATATTCTTATTAAACTCTATATTTTATCATCTCATATACCCTCATAAAAAATAAAATATAATATAATAAATATGATATGTAAATTGTTTTTATTTACACTGAAGTCTTATTACAAATTTATAAATTCCCAATCTTACTTGTTAATTTTTATATCATGGTTTTCTTTGGGCCAGTTCAACCACATACATAAACAATTATAAACTATCAACATATTTTTCTATATTAATTATAAATTATAATACATTATATTAATATGAAATTTAAATTAATATTATTTTGTAATGGGTACACATAATTGGACTTTAATTATAAAGTGTCACTTTAATATTAATACTATCTCTGGAAATATGTACATTATAAATTTCATTTTTTTATTTGTACTCATATCTTCTATAATATAAACATGGTAATATATATTTCAATATAAAAATATTATTAAACTAACTTGAATAATCTTTGAATGATTTAATTAAGAAAATAGAGTGATGATCGTAGTCACCATTATAAAACAAGTACAAAATAATTTAACCTAAAAACATCATATAATTAAAATTAATGATGGATGAAAAATATATATAATTAATAGATTTAATTAGTTATTATATAAGTAAATTTACATTAATAAGGATATAAAATATGTGATTAAAACTGATTGGTTTTTATAGATGAATTAAGTGAGAATCTGACCATGAAGGATTTTATATAAGGAACCGACCTTAAAAAATTAATAATCATGAACATTAATTAGGTTAATAATTCACATTGAAGATCATTTCAAGTTTACAGTTTTAGAGAATTAGGTCATAAATATTGAATTTCTTTTCAAAAATTACAAAGTAGAAACTTCTAATCTGTTTCCATTTTCTTCACAAAACAAAAACTCTTAAAAAAGAGTCTTGTCTAGTTACATGTTTAAGATAGTACGACTTTTCCATGATCCCATCCCTGACCCTATTCTTCTTTAAGTCATATGAAAAACATTTCAAAACTTGGGATGAGAATAAAAAAATCAGAAAGGGATACACAATGAAAGAAAACTGTTAGTTTTTCAAAACAGCAAGTAAACCACGTATACTTTATCAAAAGAAATACTTTTCCCATTTATGAAGTAGTAAATACTCTTCATTGAAATAAAATATCACTACATACCCTTTTGTAGCAAAACAATTACTATAAAACCCATATTAATAACAGATACCTTATAAAGGTAACTTATGACATACACATACATAAATGGAATAACCATACGGCCGACTTCCACACATATCACTAAAGAGAATGGCCATACAACTGACCTCCATACCCAATGCATTGGAGGTTATAACATAACCACCCATCCTAGTTTTCATGGCACCACCTGTCATTTGGTTTATCGCGTAACCACCCGTCAAATCTCTATGTACCATTATAAAATCATAACACATAACCAATATAAAGGAATGATAACATTTCTACATATCAATCCCAAAATATCCTTTAAATATATTGACATAAAATAATCCTTTATCAAAACCATTTTCAATCGAAAAATACATAAAAGAGTATATAGTATTTATTTTCTTTTAAAAACATTACGACTTATTGTGGAAGCCAAAGATCAAATAATACTCACAGCGACGAAAAAGGATGTCATCACCACTTACATTAAAAGGAACATTCATTTTGTTGTTTAGTAAAAAGATTCATAGAAAAATCATTGTTTTGAAAAAAAGTAAAATTCAATGGGGTTTATACATCGTATAAAATAAAGTTTTTCACTAATGAAAATATTCCTCAATGAAAGGAGATTGAGACGCAGTCCCATACGAAGATGGTATCCATTGATTAAATATAAATGAATTACTTAATGATGTGTGAAACATATGAATACACCTAATATAATTGGATATTATGTGCAAAACATTATGTGGTCATTTAGACATATTCATAGGATGACATATTCAAGAAGTATAAGTTTATCCAAAAGAATTTAAATCTGGTTAAGAAGTTCCCTTTCGAAAATTCAACTGCCTAATGGAGTCAAGTTAAAATTACAAAAATGAGTTAATGAGATAAAAGGGTATCTCATCACTTAATCATAAAATTTACATCAATAAGGATATATAAGACTATATCCCAATATAATAATATTTAAATTAACAGACATAACAAAAATAAGTATTTTAAAAAGAAGTGGGTGAAAGGTTCCCTTACAGATTTGGTAACTTTCAAAACATACACAACATGAAAGAAGGATCATATAATAAAGATGTAAATACCCATAAATTAATGTATATTATACAAATAGTACAATCACGGGTAGTACAGACACCACACAAAAGGAAATAGGGGCCAATATAGCATGAATCTCACGAGAATAAAAAGTGAGATGAAAAACCCTTACTTCGTTTTAATCAATCGAGTCGTATGACCAAAAGTTAATAAAAACCAAATAAATCACATAATATCATGAATATAAAGACAATAATAATAATATATAAGAAATGGATTTACACAATACACCGCATGCAATAAATAAGTGGCGAACAATGGAAATCTCAAGAAATTAAGTGTGAGATAAGAAATCCCTTACCTAGTGTCCGACTTGACTCATTTGTTCCTTGTTCATCTTGAATAATAAACTAAAGATAATTTATACTTTCATAAGAACCTTTTTAAAGTTTATTATTCATTTTATATCACTTATTTACATGTTATAAACATTATGTAATCATGTAAGTTAATACAATTCGTTTTGTCGATATTTGGTACTTGAGTAAAAATGGACTTCTTATAATTAAAAATTGGTCACATAATCAAATTTTGATTATATACAGAATTATATTATAGATTTATATATCATATATATCATATATATCTTGTATATACTTGTATATATAATAATACATAACATTTGGAGGTAAGAAATGAAATGTACCATTCATGGAGACAGTAAGCCCTACGTATGCATGAATGCTACTTTCATTTCTATTTAGTATTTAAATTTAATGAAAACTTAATGATACATAGTTATATTATAATTACAGTATTATATAATAAATAATTTCAACAAATCCATCATTTATATGTCCCATGTATGGTATAAACGAGTCATATCACTTTGAGGGGGCGGTAGTCCGCACTTCCACAAATGAAATTATCGCGTTTACCCATAATGGAAACCATAGAGGAATGATTTAAAAGAAAAATACATAAGAATAAAGAAAACATAAAAATAATGTATATCATATATAAATACAGTTCATTCTTAATGGCCACCATGATAGGCAATAGGATATAATCAAACAGTCATTGTTTTGTGAGGCTTTAGTTTTCCATCCACAGAAACAGTATGTTAATCACCCATAAGATGAAGGTGTGTGTAAGTGTAGTTTGAATACATATCATAAAAACATACTAGTATATTTAGGATACTTGTTTAGTTTTAAAATAAAGTAATAAAAAGAGTTTAGGGGTTGGAGAAGTAAAATAAAAGAAAAGAATTTAAGAGAAATTGTTACCATTAACTTGGGTAACTCCCTTTTCTTTGAACCAAAAGGACTTCATAAAGTGCCTTCTACCTAATGTAAGGCTTCTAGGAAGAGGAGAGGGATCTTGAAAGATTATTTTGGTAGGGGTAGGATGATCCAAGAGGCTTGAGAGGTGTGTGTAATTGGTTATAAGTGAGGGCTTTTTATAAGGGGGGAGGATGAGCTATTTAGGAAAACATGAAAATGTTATTTTATTATATAATGATATTAAGTTTATAAAGGTCCAAAACTAATTAAAGTTGAAGATAAGATGACTAATGGTCTAAATAAAATCATCCAATAATAATTGGATAGGTTTTGGATATTTGGATAATATTTATAATATTATTATTTAAATCATTTATTAATGACGTAAATACTACATCATTATTGTGTCATAAATAATATAATTTTTTAATTTTATAGAAATTATTAAAAAAATACCATGATGTAGGATATCGTTTTAGATGTCCAATTAAAATTTATAGTCTAAAATATAATTTATATAACCCCTTGTAAAAACTAAATTACTAATAGATATTTGGTTTTGTCATTTTTGCCTTTTACTTTATATTAATTAATCTATCGTGTCATTATCACTCCCATGTGGCTGAATGGGGTCCCAGAATCGACCCAAAGATTCCCATGGTCTTAAACTACTCATCCAATAGGGTTAGTACTAGTGTTAAGGTAATTTGTTATTATAATATTATTATTTAACCTTGAATTACCCTATTTACCTTTAACTGCGGTAAATAAAAGTAAAACATTACTATTCACCAAAAATTATTTTCATCTTATTGAACCAAATATCACTTATTAATAACAAATATGTATGTTAGATTTTTAAAATTCAATTCACCAATGTTTTAAAATTTCATTTAAATGAAAAAGGCATTTTTTAACTTCTACTAAGTGATTTCACTGTTAATCAAAAAATGAAGTTTTTAAGAAAAACAGCAAAAATTATGCCTAAGCTATATTTGGAATTCCAAATTCAAAAATGATGTCTATTTTACCAAATTTAAAACATATAATTTTCATTAATTAATTTAAAATAAATTCCTTTTGTCAAAACAAACAGCGTGTTTTTAAGAAACAATATCTATCAAAATATTGACACTTGTTTATGTCCAATTTCAAAATGAAATAAATTTCAATGACCCTCATTAGATTAAATGGTAAAAATATAATCTAATTAAAATTTAAAAACAATTAACAATATAATATATCCATATAAATAAATCAGAATAAAATGTAGATTTAAATTAAAATATAGTATTTTTCACTATTCATTAAAAATTAAAATTTATCTGAAAAATACCAAAATTTTACACAAGGTAAATTTTAATGTCCCAAATATAAACAGAAAATTTATTTTGTCAAATAGAACATATAAAAGTGAAAAAAACAAGATTTAAATAGGTTTCGCCATTAAAAGGTGGTAAATTGACCTTTTAAAGAATATTAGAGTATTTTTGAATAAAATCAAATTCATTCACATTTTAAACCACTAAAATTTGTTGGATAAATTTAAAAACATTTAACAAATATATATTATAATATTTTAGTTAGTTCTATTAATCACCGCCAATAAAATATCTAAGAGTTAACAACCATAAAATAATATTATTATATTATTTGTGTGCAACATATGATTTCAATGAAACTCGGTGTAGCGTATCAGGTATGTCATCGAATCATAACATCCCCTTTAAAGTAAAATTATTATTTAATTCAAAATTATTAGTAAATATGAAAATTCCATGATCTCTATTTACCTGTGATGTTACATCCTTCCCCCTTTTGGAAATTGTGTCCTCGCAATTTTAAAATTTGGCTCAGAAACTAAATTTAAAGTCTCACATCGGAAAAAGAGTCAATAAAACTATCACTTTAAAAGAATGTAAGAGAAGTACAATGGTCACCCGAGATAACCCATACGAGGATTCCATATAAGAAAACATGCGTAAAGACCCGTAAAATTCAAGGGAAAGTTTTTATTAATATTCTTTGGAATTTTACAAGAACGCGGTTTCTGACGGCACCTGATTCCGAGGCCCGGAGTTCCCGGAATCAATTTCCGAAGTTTGGCTCGGGTACGTTCAGTGAACGAACGAGCGGGAATTTCTAACTTTTGAACCGGTGCCCGGAATCAAATTCCGAGGGCACCGATGAACTCGCAACGCCGATATTCGCTTAAGGAGACCTTTTCCGAGGTTGCGTTTATATCGGGTTGAGAGTTAGTTTTTGGGTTTTAGAATAAGTTAAATAAAATTTGTAGAATACAATTTTTATTTTAACTTGTTGTTTTTTTTAAAACCTCCCAAAGGGAGTTAGGGGTGGGACCCACAACCACATAACCTCCCTTGGAAAGATTATGTGTGGTGGGGCCCACACGAACCCCAACTCCTCAACTTCTCTCAAAACCTCCCCTTTAACCCATTTCAATTAATGTTTGACAACTTGGTTTAATTAAGTAAGGTGGGTTGTTTTGAATTTAAAACCTTTGAAATTCAAGTTGTTATTTGTGTAAATAAAATAAGCCTTAGCTTATTTTATTTTGGTTAGCCATCTTGAGAGGATTGGAGAGCTCCTTCTTCTTCTTCAAACATTGACGAAGAACATGAATAACACTCAAGCTCCGATGAAGAATGCTGCTCCTCTCTTCTTTGTAGCCGGTTGTTTCCGAAGATCGAATACTCCTTCCGTGTCAACGAAAGGGAATGTCGCTTCCTCCTCGGACTTCGTTCGTCGGCTTACGAAGATTCACCAACAACGTACCTCTTCGGACATACCTCTTCGTCAACGGAATTGACGAACGTTTACCGTGACGACCGAACTCCACGACGTTGTCTTCCACAGGTCGTTGACGAACATCGTACTTGAAACCGAGGTAGGGGTTTAATTATTGCTTTTGTTCATGATTTTTACCCGAGAATATTTCTTCGTGAAATTTATCCAATTGTTAGCAATTAACGCGAGGGGGCCGGACCATACGAACATGGCCGACCCTCCTCCTTTTCATATTGATTTTTGTTGTGGATTGAGACGGGTGAGGCGCGGTGCCGTCGCACCGCGCAGGATCATAAAACAAGAAATGTGCGGCGCCGTCGCGCCGCGTTGAAAAATAATGCAAGGACGCGACGCCGTCGCGCCGCGTCGAAGAGAGTTGAAGGCGCCGCGACCGGAGCAGGGCCGCAGTGGTGAGGCACGGTGCCGTCGCACCGCGCCGAACGAGGAAGGCCGCGACAGGTTCTGGGCCGCGGCGGGACAAGAGGACCGGCGGCTAGCCGGGCCGCCGATGTCGGAAGCCGGAAGTGGGGACCGGCCTTGCCGGTCCCGTTGAGGAAGAACCGGCTGGCCATGTTGGGCCGGCCGGAAGGGAAAAGGAACGGGTTAATAAATTCCCCCGGCTGGCCAAAACCGGCCCTCCCATAATGGGGGGGGGGGGCGGTTACACCAAGGGGGGGCAGCGCCCCCCCGTTTTTTTTCAAAAGCAGGCCCCCACGAAGGGGGGCCGGTTTCTCCAAAGGCGCGGCTTTCAGCCGCGCCGCCAGCAGAGAAGCGAGGGCCTTGCCCCCCGCACGTGGCACCCAAGCGGCGCCCAGGCCACGCCGCCGCCGGCCGGGCGACCCGGGGGGGGGGGGGGGGGGGGGGTCGGGCAGGCCCGGACCCGGACCCAGACCCCCCGTTTTCGAAACGACTTCGGTCTTTTGGCCATAACATGAACCACGGACCTCCGATTGACGAACCGTCAACGGAGATGCGATCCTTGGATCGAGACGGTCGATTCGATATATTGCACTGAAAGTTTTGGAATACTTTGATTTCGGCCGGGTTGGTTCGTTCACGAAACCAACCGGGCCTTCGGAGCGGAAACGCTCATATCTTGAGCTACGGACGTCCGATTGACGTGCCGTCAGCTTTGTTGTGTTCCTCTTAGTGAGACGAATCATTTGGCATACTCCGCCCGAGGTTTCGACGCAGGTGGAGTACGGTCGGGTTGGTTTTTCCTTAAAAACCAACCGGGCCCCTAGGACGAAAAAGCCAATAACTCTCAGACCGGGCGTCCAATCGACGCACCACCTGTTGCGTTGAGTTCCTGTTGACGATACGGAAATTTTGGATACATCAACTCTGGACTTTGTGACATTTGATGTATCAGCCTCTCGGCTCGTGGGGTGGACCCTCCTGAACGAGCTTGCTGTGTGCGGGAACCCTAGTGCTGGCTGCGACTGTGACTGCTACTGCTACTGTGACTGCGACGACGACAGTACAGAGATCCTATGTGGATTCGACGACGACTACATCACTCAACGATCCTACGTGGATCAGTGCTACAGGTCTTGTGTGGGCCCGATCCTGTGTGGGTCCGATCCTGTGTGGGTCTTTGCGCTCAACGGTCCTGTGTGAACCAGAGCCTACAGGTCCTATGTGGGCCCGATCCTGTGGGGGTCTTTTGCGGGGGTTAGTTACCTATCGATCCTTCGTGGGTCTGACGACTTAGATGGATCAGAGATCATCTTTATCGTCTTTCGAAGAAGTATACCTGTGTGAGCTGAATCCTGTTGTTTTCCTGTGTGGATTGTGTTGTGCTATCCTGTGTGGATTTCATTTTGCTTTCCTGTGTGGAATACGTTTAATTTCATGTGTGGACTGAGTTATACTTGGGCTCGGAGGTTAGAGCGTATGGGGATTGATGACTTAGGTATATGTATGGGCATATACCTAAGCAGTATCGGTTGTTACTTCGTGTTTGTATCTCACCTTTTTGGATTATCCTTTGTGGATTTTGGGAGACCTTCAGGGGTCTCGGGGTCCCTATTGAGTATCTTCTACTCACCCCTACACGGGCTATGCCCGCACTACGTTGTGTTGGTTGCAGACGACGGACATCATTGATCTTGGCTAAGGCTTGCAGAGCAGGACGGTACCTGGCGGTGGACCACTGGGAGGGACATGTTCGGAGCGGACGGCGGGACCCGAGGAGCAGTGGAGCTATCTGTACCCACCCTTCAGGTGGGATTTACAGTGGACAGCTCGGAGTAGTGGCTTTTACTTTACAGTTGTTGTTTTCCCTTTCGAGTTGTACTTTACTTTCATTTTGGGTTTGTATACTGACCCATTTACTTTTCCGCACTTTCAGTTGTACTCTGTTTTCACATAGTGTTTAATTTCTGCTTGCTTACTCTATGGTGCTTGTTTACTTTTCAAAGGCTATGCCTTCCCTTTTTACTGGGAATTACACCTTGGTGCTAGTCGCCAGCCCCTGGCCTATGGAAGGCGGGCTTGGGGTAGTCACGGCACGGGACCCGAGGGCGGGTCGTGACAAATTGGTATCAGAGGAGTTCGGTTCTACCGCGAACTCTGATCATTTGTATGTGAAGCAATAATGTTCAGTGTATTGAGTGTGGTTATCAGTCCAGGGAGTCCAGTGTTGGTGCGGAGGCCGACGTATCCGTACACCAGGACCCTGACTTCCGAATTCCGACTTAATGCACGAAAACATTGATTGCGTGTATGTTTCAAAGTTTTCTTTGTGATTACTTTATATCAGCTCACCGGGTATACTGTTCTGACTGTGGCGCACCTATTTCCTTTTCAGGATGGCCCCACGATGGCAGCCAGCTAGGGTTCCGAGAGTCGAGTGTGACGACAGCCCACCGAGCGACGAGGCCTCGGTGCAGGGCCCTTTGTCAGCAGTGGCACCGACGGTAGCTCTACCCGCCGATCCATCGATGCTTCCAGCCGCTGACGATGCGCGTCGCCTTGGAGCTCTGCACGAGTTCCAGCGCCAGCGACCACCCATGTTTCATGGGGAGACGGACCCCCAGGCAGCAGAGGACTGGCTGGAGGCAGTGGTACGAGTTTTTAGGCTAGCGAGGACACCTGCAGACCTCATGGTGATCCTCGCTCCGAGTCTACTGCACGCAGCAGCGGGCCGATGGTGGAGCTTGATGCTCCAGGTGCACGATGAGGAATCTCTACATTGGACGGACTTTTAGAGCCTCTTCCGCTCGGAGTTCGTCCCAGCCACCCTTCGTGCGGTGCGTATCCTGGAGCTTCTTCCACTGCGGCAGGGCAGCATGACGGTCGCTCAGTACTCGGCGAGATTTACTGATCTCTCGCGCTACTCGGCCGAAATGGTACATGACCCATTCTTCCGGGCCCGGAACTTCGAGTAGGGATTGAGATACGAGATCAGGGCATCACTGATCTCCCTCAGCATACCGACTCAGACAGGAGTACTGGAGCGGGCCCTTTTGATCGAGAGTTTCCTTGCTGAGTCTACACCAGCACCGAGACCCACCGCAGGGCGACACGTGGCAGAGTCATCTGCAGCAGGCAGTCGACAGATGACTCAGGGGTTCAGGTAGACCAGACCTTCAGGCAGACGACCTCAGGACACTGGCTCAGCAGTGCGGGGCACACAGCGAGGAGCCAGTCTTTCGAGAGGCAAGCAGTGCTACTCGTGCGGCGGGCAGGGCCACATGGCTCGTGACTGCCCGACCCGCCGTGCTGAGGAGCAGCAGACGTTTGAGGGACCACCAAGGCAGAGGCAGAGGGTCGACCATGGTGGTTCGCAGGGAGGAGGTGGATGAGGCAGAGGAGCTGGCCGAGCAGCAGGTGGTGGGCGACGCTTTGAGGCTCTGCCACCACCACCACCAAAAGGTCCACCCCGACCACAGGGAGAAGGCGGGCAGAGACAGGCACAGCTCCAGGTAGCAGTGGCCTACGACCACGGCGCACCCGAGATGATTCGAGGTACTATCTGTGTCTATTCCACCCTTGCTGCAGTACTTATAGACACATGAGCGAGTCACTCTTTCATTGCTGCTGCCCTTGTTCGAAGCTCGGAGATTCCGACAGAGCCGTTGGCTCGATCCTTACGGCTAGAGACTCCTACGGGAGCAGAATCGACGATTACGCACTGGTGCCGGCAGTGTGAGCTAACTCTAGGAGGCGAGAGCTTCGGTTGGGATCTTCTTGTAGCAGCGTCAAGGCCTTACGACGTCATCTTGGGCATCGATTGGTTATCTACGGTCCATGCACAGATTGACTGTTTTAGGCGCAAGGTGCGATGTGTACGCACCGACGGGAGCAGGTTCACCTTCACCGGTGAGAAGGGAGCCTTTGCAGCACAGGATGGACTTCCGCGGAGGAGAGGACAGCCCATTACTCATCAGTTGGCTAGCCTCATCCTTGGAGTAGTTGACGTGCGGAGTCCTGGTTTTCCTGCAGTGGTGGATCAGTTTGTGGACATTTTTCCCAACGACGTTCCAGGGATACCTCCTCGTATAGAGGTAGACTTTTATATTGACTTGTACCCCGGGATAGCCCCGATATCCACTCCAGCATATCGGATGTCCCCCGCCGAGATTCGAGAGCTACAGGTACAGTTGGAGGACTTGCAGGGCAAGGGGTTCATCCGACCCAATGTTTCACCCTGGGCTTCCCCGATATTGTTCGCCAAGAAGGCGGACGGGAGCTTGCGACTTTGTGTTGACTATCGTGGCCTGAACCAGGTGACGGTGAGGAACAAGTATCCGATACCGAGAATTGATGACCTCTTTGATCAGCTCAAGGGAGCACGGTGGTCCTCGAAGATAGACCTCAGGTCAGGCTATCATTAGCTCAGAGTCAGAGACGAGGATGTGCAGAAGACGGCCTTCAGATGTCGTTATGGCCACTATGAGTTCTTGGTTATTACTTTCGGCGTAACCAATGCTCCAGCAGTGTTCATGGCTCTCATGAACAGGATCTTTCAGCCATACCTTGATTGGTTTGTCGTGGTCTTCATCGACGACATTCTGATTTACTCTACGACTGAGGAGGAGCACGACTATCACTTGCGAGTTGTACTAGACACACTCCGAGAGCACCAGCTTTATGGTAAGCTCTCGAAGTGCCAGTTCTGGATACGTGAGGTCCACTTCTTGGGACACGTTACCTCTGAGGCGGGAGTTGCAGTTGATCCTGCGAAGATCGAGGTCGTGTTACCATGGGATCCACCCAGGAGCGTGACTGAGGTTCGGAGTTTCTTGGGACTAACTGGATACTATCGGAGATTCGTGCCGGACTTCTCTAGAGTTGCAGCACCACTCACAGCTTTGACGAAGAAGGGGAAACCCTTCGTGTGGTCAGACAGATGTCAACGGAGCTTCCAGGAGCTGAGACAGAGATTGACCAGCACACCTATCTTGAGGTTGCCTGAGGAGGGAGTAGGGTACGTAGTCTATTGCGATGCATCAGGGACCGGACTCGGATGTGTTCTGATGCAGGAGCGGGCAGTGATCGCCTATGGGTCATGACAGTTGAGGCCGCATGAGCAGAACTACGCTACCCATGACCTGGAGTTAGCAGCAGTGGTCTTCGCTCTGAAGACATGGCGACATTACCTGATGGGCGAGCACTTTACAGTCTTTTCTGATCATCAGAGTCTCAGGTATATCTTCTCGCAGAAGGACCTGAACCTGAGACAACGGTGATGGATCGAGTTCTTCCAGAACTATGACTTTGAGAAAGTCTTTACTCCTGGGAAGGGGAACGTAGTAGCCGATGCCCTCAACAGGAGGACGGGCATTCAGCTACTTGAGGAGGCGACAGAGCAGCTAGCCTCTTTGCAGATATCCTTCGTAGATAGAGATGGATCATCCTTCCTTCATTCTCTCATAGTCACCCCTCCACTACTGCAACGGGTCAGAGAGGCACAATGTGAGGACGCTGACTGTGAGACACGTCGTGCACAGATATCCTCGGGACATGCACCTGATGGTTTCTCCCTTGGAGCAGAGTACGACATCCTTTTTAGAGGACGTACCACGGTACCAGTCGCTTTGCAAAATGAGGTGGTGAGAGAGTTTGACACTTCCCCTTTGGCGGTACATCCTGGTGTAGCGAAGATGTACCGGGATCTCAGATGACAGCACTGGTGGCCGGGCATGAAGAAGGCTGTAGCAGAGTTCGTTTCTCGATGCCTCACCTTCCAGCAGGTGAAGGCAGAGCATCAGGTACCAGCAGGCTTGGTACAGCCCTTGGAGGTCCCTGAGTGGAAGTGGGACAACATATCTATGGACTTCGTGACTGGACATCCACGCACTTCCAGAGGTCACGACTCAATTTGGGTGATTGTTGACCGACTGACCATGTCGGCACACTTCTTACCCATCAGAGAGCAGGGCTCAGTGGAGAGCTTGGGACGTCTCTACGTTCAGGAGCTTGTGAAGCTCCACAGTGTGCCATCATCTATCGTCTCCGATCGAGATGCTCGTTTTAGTTCAAGGCTTTGGAAGGCGTTACAGGAGGCATTCGGGACGCAGCTACATCTGAGCACAGCCTTTCACCCTCAGACGGATGGTCAGACGGAGAGGACCATCCAGACTCTCGAGGACATGCTCCGCCCATGTGTCCTCAACTTTGGTCGTAGCTGGGAGGACCACCTACCCTTGGTGGAGTTTGCGTACAACAACAACTACCACTCCACCATCGGGATGGCACTGTACGAGGCGTT
The DNA here is from genome assembly GCA_963277665.1 of Viscum album. Lineage (NCBI taxonomy): Eukaryota > Viridiplantae > Streptophyta > Magnoliopsida > Santalales > Viscaceae > Viscum > Viscum album. The sequence goes on along the minus strand of OY728119.1, from coordinate 700,584,250 downwards.
GTACAACCGACCTTGTAGATCTCCTTTATGCTGGACAGACAATGGGGAGTCAGCACTTGTGGGACCGGAGATGGTCCAGGCCACGATAGAGAAGGTCCAGGTCATCCAAGGGCGGATGAGGACAGCTCAGAGCCGGCAGAAGTCATACAATGACCGCAGGTGGAGGCCACTAGAGTTCGAGGATGGAGACCACGTCTTCTTGCAGGTCTCACCTCGGCGTGGTATACAGAGATTTGGCCGAGGCGGCAAGTTATCTCTGCGCTTCATCGGACCCTTCCAGGTCCTCAGCAGGATTGGAGAGGTGGCCTATCGCCTGGCTCTACCACCTCAATTGCACCAGGTGCACGACGTCTTCCACGTATCTCAGCTGAGGAGATACGTGCATGACCCGACGCAAATCATTGACCATGGGGAGCTTGACATTGACGATGGGGTGACTTTTACGGAGGTCCCGGTGGAGATAGAGGATCGACAGGAGCGGTTCCTACGTGGGCGATCGATTCCTCTTGTGCGCATCAGATGGCAGCACGGGAACCTTTAGGAGAGCACTTGGGAGCGGGAGGCTCAGATGCGTGCTCAGTACCCTCATTTGTTTCCCTAGTTTTTGATGTATCTTTACGGGGACGTAAATACCTGAGGTGGGAGTAATGTAAAGACTCGTAAAATTCAAGGGATATTTTTTCTTAATATTCTTTTGAATTTTACAAGAACGCGGTTTCTGACGGCACCTGATTCCGAGGCCCGGAGTGCCCGGAATCAATTTCCGAAGTTTGGATCGGGTACATTTAGTGAACGAACGAGCGGGAATTTCTAACTTTTGAACCGGTGCCCGGAATCAAATTCCGAGGGCACCGATGAACTCGCAGCACCGATATTCCCTTAAGGAGACCTTTTTCGAGGTTGTGTTTATTTCGGGTTGAGAGTTAGTTTTTGGGGTTTAGAATAAGTTAAATAAAATTTGTAGAATACAATTTTTATTTTAACTCGTTATTTTTTTTAAAACCTCCCAAAGGGAGTTAGGGGTGGGACCAACAACCACATAACCTCCCTTGGGAGGATTAAGTGTGGTGGGGCCCACACAAACCCCAACTCCTCAACTTCTCTCAAAACATCCCCTTTAACCCATTTCAATTAATGTTTGACAACTTTGTTTAATTAATTAAGGTGGGTTGTTTTGAATTTCAAACCATTGAAATTCAAGTTGTTATTTGTGTAAATAAAATAAGCCTTAGCTTATTTTATTTTGGTTAGCCATATTGAGAGGATTGGAGAGCTCCTTCTTCTTCTTTAAACATTGACGAAGAACACGAAGAACACTCAAGCTTCAACGAAGAACTCCGCTCCTCTCTTCTTCGTAGCCGGTTGTTTCCGAAGATCGACGACGACTTCCGTGACAACGAAAGGGAACGCCGCTTCCGCCTCGAACTTCCTTCGTCGGCTTACGAAGATTCACCAACGACGGAACTCTTCGGACGTACCTCTTCATCAACGGAATTGACGAATGTTTACCACGACGCCCGACCTCCGTGACGTTGTCTTCCGCGGGTCGTTGACGAACATCGTACTTGAAACCGAGGTAGGGGTTTAATTATTGCTTTTGTTTATGATTTATACCCGAGAATATTTCTTCGTGAAATTTTTCCAATTGTTATCAATTAACGCGAGGGGGCCGGACCGTACGAACACGGCCGACCCTCCTCCTTTTCATATATATTTTTATTGTGGATTGAGACGGGTGAGGTGCGGTTCCGTCGCACCGCGCAGGATCATACGACAAGAAATGCGCAGCGCCGTTGCGCCGCGTTGAAAAATAATGCAAGGACGTGACGCCGTCGCGCCGCGTCGAAGAGAGTTGAAGGCGCCGCGCCGGAGTGGGGCCACGGCGGTGGGGCATGGTGCCGTCGCACCGCGCCGAATGACAAAGGCCGCGGCGGGACGAGAGGACCTGCGGCTAGCCGGGCCGCCGGTGTCGGAAGCCGGAAGGGGGACCGGCCTTGCCGGTCTCGTTGAGGAAGAACCGGCTGGCCATGTTGGGCCGACCGTAAGGGAGAAGGACCGGGGGAATAAATTCCCCCGGCTGGCCAAAACCGGCCCCCCCATAATGGGGGGGGGGGAGGTTACACCAAGGGGGGCCAGCGCCCCCCCGTTTTTTTTTCAAAAGCAGGCCCCCACAAAGGGGGGACGGTTTCTCCATAGGCGCGGCTTTCAGCCGCGCCGCCAGCAGAGAAGCGGGGGCCTTGCCCCCCGCACGTGGCACCTGATCGGCGCCCAGGCCGCGCCGCCGCCGGCCGGGCCGGGTCGGGTCGACCCGGTTCGGGTTTACCCGGTTCGGGCCGACCCGGGGGGGGGGGGGTCAGGCCGGGTCGGCCCGGACCCGGACCCCCCGTTTTCGAAACGACTTCGGTCTTTTGGCCATAACATGAGCCACGGACCTCCGATTGACGAACCGTCAGCGGCGATGCGATCCTTGGATCGAGACGGTCGTTTCGTAATATCGCACTCAAAGATTCGGAATACTTTGAGTTCGGCCGGGTTGGTTCGTTCACGAAACCAACCGGGCCTTCGGAGCGGAAACACTCATATCTTGAGCTACGGATGTCCGATTGACGTGCCGTCAGCTTTTTTGTGTTCTTCTTAGTGAGACGGATCTTTTGGAATACTCTGCTCGTGGTTTGGAAGCAGGTGGCGTACGGTCGGGTTGGTTTTGCCTTAAAAACCAACCGGGCACCTGGGATGAAAAAGCCAATAACTCTCAGACCGGGCGTCCGATCGACGCGCCGTCTGTTGCGTTGAGTTCCTGTTGACGATACGGAACTTTTGGATACATCAACTCTGGACTTTGTGACAGTTGATGTATCAGCCTCTCGGCTAGTGGAGCGGACCCTCCTGAACGAGCTTGTTGTCTGCGGAAACCCTAGTGCTGGCTGCGACTGTGACTGCTACTGCTACTGATACTGCTACTGTGACTGCGACGACGACAGTACAGAGATCCTGTGTGGATTCGACAACGACTACAGCACTCAGCGATCCTACGTGGATCAGTGCTATAGGTCCTATGTGGGTCCTATCCTGTGTGGGTCTTTGCCCTCAGCGGTCCTGTGTGAACCAGCGCCTACAAGTCCTATGTGGGCCCGATCCTGTGTGGGTCTTTTGCGGGGGTTAGTTACCTATCGATCCTTCGTGGGTCTGACGACTTAGATTGATCAGAGATCATCTTTATCATCTTTCGAAGAAGTATACCTGTGTGAGCTGAATCCTGTTGTTTTCCTGTGTGGATTGTGTTGTGCTATCCTGTGTGGATTTCGTTTTACTTTCCTGTGTGGAATAAGTTTACTTTCCTGTGTGGACTGAGTTGTACTTGGGCTCGGAGGTTGGAGCATATGGGGATTGATGACTTAGGTATATGTATGGGCATATACTTAAGCCGTATCAGTTGTTACTTCGTGTTTGTATCTCACCTTTGTGGTTTATCCTTTGTGGATTTTGGGAGACCTTCAGGGGTCTCGGGGTCCCTACTGAGTAGCTTATACTCACCCCTGCACGGGCTATGCCCGCACTACGTTGTGTTGGTTGCAGACGACGGAAAGCGTTGATCTTGGCTGAGGCTTGCAGAGCAGGATGGTAACTGGAGGTGGACCACTGGGCGGGACGTGTTCAGAGCGGACGGCGGGACCCGAGGAGAAGTGGAGCTATCTGTACCCACCCATCAGGTGAGATTTCCAGTGGACAGCTCGGAGTAGCGGCTTTTACTTTACAGTTGCTGTTTTTCCTTTAGAGTTGTACTTTACTTTCAGTTTGGGTTTGTATACTGGCCCATTTACTTTTCCGCACTTTCAGTTGTACTTTGTTTTCACTTAGTGTTTACTTTCCTCTTGCTTACTCTGTGGTGCTTGTTTACTTTTCAAAGGCAATGCCTTCCCTTTTTACCGGGAATTACGACTTGGTGCTAGTCGCCAGCCCCTGGCCTATGGAAGGAGGGCTTGGGGTAGTCAAGGCACGGGACCCGAGGGCGGGTCGTGACAACATGGATATAGAAGAGAAAACATACTGTAAAGTTATGATGGAGAGTAGTTGAAAACATGATTAAGAGAAAGTTAACCACCAGAAAATCACAAACTAGTGATGTGTTAAACAGTCACTAATTCCCCAGTAGGAAAAGTTAGCAGACAAAATTTTTGGTTTATGTAACTTTATATTGAGGAATTTATTTATGATATTAACTAAAAACATAAGGAAACATAATTACTTGTCATGTAGACTTTCATCCTTTACTAGATTTCTATCACAAACTCATATTTTCTCCAAATGATGATTATTCAGGATAAATAGTTCACATTAAAAGTGCTATAATACACTTTGAGAGAAACACATAATCCACAAAAGATGAACTATATATTTTTATGGTCTTTAGACCTTAACCAAAACCAAAAAGGTTAGTGCCATATCAAATAGAACCAAAAATGATAATCTTTTACAAAGTGAAAAACTACTCTTAATCTCCAATATTGTCAAAAAAAACCCAATGTTCAACAAAGACCATTCAATAAACATATGTCCATAAAATTCATCAAATTAATCCAAACTAAGATTGGAAAAAAAATCTCATATGGATTTAATCATATAATTTTCCAAGGTAAATCTTAACATTTCTCTCCAAATAACACCATTTATTCTTAAAGTATCATATTTAAAAGTAATTAACCTAATTACACATTCTCCACGATAGGTTAATGATTTCCATAAAAAACCCAAAATCAGCTTATTCTTGATTCATAAGATCATCTAACTAAAAATATTTAGTCATACTCACCATGAACATCATGTAGTCCAGTTGTAGGTGATAAATCCCCACCACACTTTGGTTGTGGGTTCGATTCCCACATATTTGTCTGACACGACGGGTGGTCATGCGGTCTACGTGTTGTCCTTTTTTCAAAAACAATATAATTTTATAACATTCCCAAAAAGAGATAAATTCAAAAAAAATAACCATAACATATTTTAACCACAAAGGTTATCTAATAACTTTCAATTTTTCATCCCAAAATGTATTAACCTATAATTGCCTCAAATTCAAGGATAATATAAACCCAAATGGGTTTTTATAAATATTTCTACAAAAGAAAAGATGATTATTATTTGAATAAAATTTTCATATATCAAACTTCATGGTTACACATACTATAAGATGTCTTCTAATGTAATCCCATCATCAAAAGAACCTTAATACTTTTAAGAATTTCACCATCCTAAAATCTACCATAACACTTGTATCACATATATGTTGACTTCATACACATTCAACACTCTTCATGATCCATTAACCATTTTTTCCATCTTATTCTGAAATTATTATTTCTGACAAACAAAATCATGACTCATATCCTAAGATTCAATAATGACAAAACATATGTTAAGAAATAATTCGTACATTTCATTGGAAATTGTCAGTTTCTTCATCCTTAATTGGAATGAAATTCGGTATTGGTAAACATATATTTTTATGATCCTGGTGATCCCATTCCCAAACCTTCTTCGTAGGACATATGTTTTTATAATAACCATGCACATCACATTTAAAACATTCAATTGATCCCTCATAAAGAACTTATTTCCCTTTCCTAGAGTCAACTGGATGCTTCCTTTTTCCATGGAAAGATCGTTGTTTATGACCTTAATTTCCATATCTATAACATCTTTTTGTCCCATTGAAACATTTTTCTAGGTGTTTCTTTCCACATACTAGACACTTAGGTATTTTAACACACATACCTTTATGATTATTACTTGAACATCCATAGGGATTTTTTTCTCGCTTATACGATGACTTATAAAAATCATGAAGGTTCATGTTTTCTTCACATCCACTGTTACTTTGGGGCCTACTAGATCTATCGATTTAATAAATTCAAAAAGGTTAGTGTGAGTATTTTAGTAAAATAATCATATAATATCATTTGAGGATGTTAAGTAATAATATAGTCTTATTCATGTTATCTTAAACTCATTCACATTATCTAAAAAAACTATGACTATTTCCAAAATGCTAACCATTATGGTTATGTCACTTATGATTAAATAACACTGTTACCTCTAAAGTTATATAAAACGACCCCTGATACCAACTATAAAGACCCAGCCATAAAACATACATAATCATGAATTAGGATAATAATTCAAATTGAGGATCATTTCAAGTTTAGTGTTTTAAATAATTAGGTCATAACTATTAATTTTTTTTACAAATTACAAAGTTTAATCTTCAACTCTGTTTCCATTTTTTTCACAAAACAAAAACTCTTGACAAAAAAAGGTCAATTCTAGTTCCATGTTTAAGATTACATGAGTTTTCCTTGAACCCATTCTTTACCCTATTCTTCTTTAAGTCATGTGAAAAACATTTAAAAACATGGGATGAACATATTAAGGTCAGTAAGGGATACACAAAGAAGGTAAACTGTTAGTTTTCTAAAACAACAAGTAAACCATGAAAACATTAGCATAAGTAATACTTTTCACCTTTATGAAGTAGTAAATACTCTTCACAAAAATTAGATATCACTACATACCCTTTTTTAACCAAAATATTAATATAAAATCCATATAAAGAACACATAACATATAATGGTAACTTGGGACAGAAACATACTTAAATGGAATAACCATACGGTATACTTCCACACATATCAATAAATTCAATATCCATACAGATGACTTCCATACCCAATGCGTTGGAGTTTATAATGTAACCACCCATCCTGGTTTTCACAGCACTACCCGCCATTTGGTTTATCACATAACCACCCATCAAATGTCTAAAAATAATTATAAAATCATAACACATTAAACCAATATAAAGGAATGATAACATTTCCACATTTCAATCAAAAAATATCATTTAAATATATTGATGTAAAATAATCCATTATCAATACCATTTTCAATACCAAAACATATAAATGATTATAGGGTATTTATTTTCTTTTAAAAACATTATTTCTTGTTGAGAAAGCCAAAGATCAAATAATACTCACGGCAGCAGAAATGATCGTTGTCACCGCTTATGTTAAAATGAACATTCTTTTTTTTCATTTAGTAAAATGATATGTAGAAAAAGATTATTTTTTAATAAAAGTAAAATTCAAAGGGTTTTATACAGTGTATAAAAAAACGTTGTGTATTAATGAAAATATTCCTCTTTGAAAATTTATTGAGACAAAGCCCCTTACAAAGATGATATCCTTTGATTAAGGATAAAAAAATTACATAATTATGTGTGACACATAATAATACACCTAATACAAGTGGATATTACGTGCAAAACAACCAGAGTTCATTCAAACGTATTCATAGGACAACATATTCAAGAAGTATAAGTTTAACCCAAGGAATTAAAATTGGGTTAAGAAGTTCCCTTTCAAAAATTCGACAGCCTAATAGCGTCACTTTAAAATTCAGAAAATGATTTGATGAGATAAAAAGGTTATCTCATCACTTGGAAATAAAATTTACATCAATAAGGATATAAAGAACATATCCCAACATAATATGATGTAAATTAAAAGACATAACAAAAATAATTCTTTTAAAAAGAGGAGGGTGAAAGGTTACCTTACAGATTTGGTAACATTCTAAATGTACACCACATGAAAGAAGGATCATACAATGAAGAAGTAAATACCCATAAATGAATGTATATTACACAAATAGTATATTCATGGGTAGTATAAACACCACACAAAAGGAAATAGTTTCCAATATAGTATGAATCTCACAGGAATAAAAACAGAGATGAAAAACCCTTACACCGTTGTAATCAATCAAGTCATATGACCAAAAGTTAATAACCACCAAATGAATCACAGAATAAAAACAATATAAAGAGAATAATGATAATATATATCAAATGGATGACAAAATAAACCACATGTAATAAATAAGTGGCAAAAAATGGAAATCTCACGAAATTAAGAGTGAGATAAGAAATCCCTTACCTCGTGTCCGACTTGACACGTTTGTTCCTTGTTCTTATTGAATAATTAACTAATGTTAATTTATAAATTCTTAAGAACCTTTTTATAGTTTTTTATTACTTTTATATCACTTATTACCATATTAGAAACATTATGTAATCATTTATGTTATTAACATTTGTTTTGTTGATATTTGGTACTTGAGTAAAAAATTGTATTCTTATAATTACAAGTTGTTCACACAGTCAAAATTTCATTATATACATAATGATAAAAATGATTTATATATCATATATATGATATATATCCTGTATATAAATGTATTTATAATAGTACATAATATTTGGACGTAAGAAATGAAATGGACTGTTCATGTAGATGGTAAGCCATACGTATGCATGAACGCGACTTTCATTTATATTTCGTATATTAATTTAATGAAAACTTAATGATATATATTTATATTATAAACCTAGTATAATATCATATATAATTTCAATAACTCCATCCTTTATATGTCCCATGTATGGTATGAACGATTCATATCACTTTGAGGGGGCTGTAGTCCGCACTTCCTCAAATGAAATTATTGCGTTTACCCATAATGGAAACCATAAAGGTATGATTTAAAAGAAAAATACAGAATCATAAAGAAAAAGTAAAAATAATATATAATATATAAATACATTTCCATCTTAATGGCCACCATGATAGGTGGTAGGAGATTATCGAACAATCATCTTATTGTGAGGCGTTAGTTTTCCATCCACAGAAACAATATGTTTATCACCAATTAGATGGAGGTGTGTGTATGTATAGTGTGGATCCTTCTCATAAAAACATCATTGTAAATTGAGGATATTGGTGTCATTATAAAATAATGTAATAAAAAGAGTTTAGGGTTTGGAGAAGTAAAATAAAAGAAAAAATTTAATAGAAATCGTTACCTATAATTTGGGTAACTCTCTTTGGTTTGAACAAAATGGAATTTTTGAAGTGCCTTCTTCCTAAGGTAAGGATTGTAGGAGGAGGAGAGGGATCTTAAAAGAATATTTGGGTAGGTTTTTTATGATACAATAGGATTTAAGGTTGTGTTGAATTGTTTAGAAGTGAGGGCTTTATATATGGTGGAGGTGGGGCTAATTAGGAAAATGTTAAACTATTATTTTATTATATATTTATATTCAATTTTTAAAGGTCCAAAACTAATTAAATTTAAATATAATATTCCTAATGGTCGAAATAAAATCATCCAATAATAATTGGACAGGTTTTGGATATTTTTTTAATATTTATAATCTAATTTATTTAAATCATTTATTAATGAGGAAAATACTACATCAATATTGTGTCACAAATAATATAATTCATTTGATGTCTAAAAATTATAAAAAAATACCATGATGTAGGATATCATTTTATATTTCCAATGAAAATTTTAGTCTAACAGGTAATTTATATAACACCTTGAAAAATTAGTTTACTAAAAGATATTTGTTTATGTCATTTTTGCCTTTACTTTAAGTTAATTAATCTAAAGTGTCATTATCACTATCATGTGGCTCAATGAGGTCCCAAAATCGACCCAAAGATGCCAATGGTCGTAACTGACTCAACCAATAAGGTTAGGACCAGTGTTAAGGTAAATTTTAATTATTATAATATTAATTTTACCTTGAATTACCCTAATTACCTTTAACCGTGGTAAATAAAAGTAAAAAGTTACTATTCACCAAAAATTATTTTCTTATTATTGAACAAAATTTTACTTATTAATAATAAACATGTATGTTAGAGTTTTGAAATTCAATTCACAGAAGCGGTAAAATTTCATTTAAAAGAAAAAAATTAGTTTTTTAACTACCACTAAGTGGTTTCACTATTCATTAAAAATCGATGTTTTTCAGAAAAACACAAAAAACTCAGCCTATGATATATTTGGTATTCCAATTTCAAAAATGATGTATATTTTACCAAACTAAAAAAATATAATTTTAAATAATTAATTTAAAATTAATTCCCATTGTCAAAACAAATAGCTTGTCTTTAAGAAACAATATCTATCAAAAGATTGACACTTGTATATGTCCAATTCCAAAGTGAATTTAATTCCAATGAACATAATTAGATTAAATGGTAAAAATATAATCTTAATAAAAATTTATATCAATTAAAAATATAATCTAACCATTCAAATAAATGATATTAATAAGTATATTTGAATTATAATATAATATTTTTCACTATTAATAAAAAAATGATTTTTATGAGAAAAAATACCAAAATTTTACCCAAGGTAAATTTTAATGTATCGATTCTAAAGAATAATTTTATTTTGTCATATAGTACATATAAAAGTGAAAAATAGATTTAAAGAGGTTTCTCCATCAAAAGGTGGTAAATCATCATTCTAAAGAATATTAGAGTATTTATGATTAAAATCAGATTCATTCACATTTTAAGGCTTTTAAATTTATTAGATAAATGTAAAAACATTTAACAAACATATATTATCATATTTTAGTACGTTCTTTTAATCCCAGCTAATAAAAAAGCTAAATGTTAACAACTATAAAATAATTTCAATATATTATTAGTGTGAAACATAAGATTTCAATGAAACTCATTAATGCGTATCAGGTATGCCATCGAATCATATCATCCCATTTAAAGTATTGTTAATATTTAATTCACAATTATTAATAAAAATGAAAATGACATGTTCTTTATTTACCTAAGATGTTACAGTTTATAGTAAGGGTTTTCTTATAAACTTTCCTTCTTTGAGGCATGATTTATATTATGCATCAATTTACCATTATACAGTATATAAACATACTAATGTTATTTATTTTTTATAATGATTTTAATTATTTTTTGGATTGAAGAATTCATTTCATATTCTCTATTTCATTTTTTATTTATATATTACCAATTTTCTAAGTGTTTTTTAACTCCATCTCCATTCTATGCGTCATAATAATTTTTCATTAAATATTTTATTCTATATTTGATATATTCTTCCACTTGTTTGTCTCATGTTCTATGATCTATTTGATTTTGAGGAAATTTTATTTCTATGTAATTCTTTAATTGATTTATAACTATTATGAAATAAATTACGGTAATGTATACTTTTCACTCACATATTTGGATATATCTCTTCTATGACTATATTTTTTCATACCATAAATGGAAAACATTTTATTTTTTAAAAAATATATTTTATCCCTTTTATACTATAATATTTTTGTTTATATATATTCTAAATGAAAATTTATGATTATTTTATTTATTTTGTTTTCTTTAAAACGATTAAAAATACTAATATATAATTTTATTACACTTTCATATACTATTGATTTTCCCCACCACATTTTCTTAGGAAAAGTTATTTTATTTTAATATTATATTATTGGAATATATATTAAAATAATGTTTTCTAAATTCTATTTTCACCTTTTAAAAATTTATTTTTATATTGTCTTATTTCTATTTTTTTTGAAAATGTCAATAACGATTTATAATTTTTTAATGACATATTTTCTATTTAAGTTTTATTCTCTTGATTTATCCACAACTATGTTTTTATTTCCAAATAATAAAATATATATAAAGATATAAATTAATTCATTTATTTTCTATTTTTAATAACATATATTAAATTTTCCAGATTGAATGGTGTTTACCTAAAAAATAAGACAATTCAATTGAATGGGGATATGTATTGTTAGGAATCTATTATGTTTAATTACAAATTATGTAAACAATATATACATTATTATTCAAATATAATGTTTTTACCAAAATATTTTTTTCATTATTTAGATGATAATTACCTTAAGATTTTATGCATGAAACAAGTTTTACTTTAATTTTTTAAGCATGATTTGAATTTTTATTGATTTCATATTCCCCACATTGGTATTTTTGATTATTATGTTATAGATATGAAAGTAATTTTATATCCCATAAATTGTTTCAATAATTATTTATATTTCATTGGATAAATTTGAAATTCTAGTATTATTTTTTGATCAACTATTTTTTGGGACACGAGTAGTGATACCTCATCCACCAGTTTCTATGACATAGGTAGTGGTACCCAATACATTATATTATAATGTTCTTAGTGGGTAACGATAATATATATTATTAGTTTCTATTATTATTATTGATCCACATGCCTATTTTTCGTCTAAATATGTCATTATTAGTGTCTTATGGTTTCCAGTTTTAATGTGAGCTTTAAAGTTATTATAATATTCTGAACATGAACATACCATAATTTTATATTTTTAAAAAATAATAAAATTTGATTCTCAATAATATTAATTTTTACTTATTTTATCTTTATACTCATAATTTTCACCTACAAAATTATTATATAATATCATAAGAATATATAAATCTCATTATTATGTATAAAAATGATAAAAACCATTATTAATTGAGAATACATAAAAACTCTTAAAAATATATTTATAGAAAATATTTTTCTAACACATTTGAGACCTTAAATTTATTTTCAATCAGGTAATTTAAATAACTAATTATGTAAATGAAATCTAAATATTTACATAAAAATATATAATAAGTAATAATAATGGTAATTGATTATATTCTTTTCATGGGACATTATATTCATATTACCTATAATCACAAATAATAAAAACTAATAGAATATTCAAATTGGTTATTTAAAACATAAATTATCAAGGTAATAATTAATATATGAAATAAATGAGGTTATTTTTTGGGCGCACCCAATATCTTCTATACTTTCTATGCACCAAATCATGAGTAAATAAATAAGAGGCTAGTATTTTAACTACTAGTAATAAAAATTTATGTTAAACCAATGAATAAAATGATTTGAAATTACCAATTCCATATTAAGAGAAAATTTAATGATAATTACTGATTTTGTAATAAAAAATGTCAATTATAACATTATAAATAAAATTATTATATTCTTTTGGAGATAGAGATTGTCTTGAAAAAAAATCAAAACTTTTAAGGGATTATTTGGAACCTCGTACCAGGAATCAGTAATGTATTTATATTATATATGAATTATAAAATAATATAATTATATTTATTACTTAATTGGTTAATTTTTTTCATTTATTTTTTATTTTTTATTCCCCTATTTTCATTTATTATCCCTTATTACTTAATTTTTGGATTAATCTTTCTTAGGTCAGTCGTTTTAGGACTGGTTGGATCATAATTCCAAAAAATATTCAGAAGAATTATAATATACAATGATATAAAGAAAATATTTATATAATCACTAGAAGTTTTTATTTATATTTTTGATCTCATTAAATAAGGAAACTATTTCAATATGTTAGATGATAACTATAACTTTGAAATTATTGTTTAGTAAGATTTTTTAAACACTTAAACATGGCCTTGATTTTTAACATTTATCATCACAATTATCAATACTAGTTAATCATTATTGAGTAATAAAAAAAATATAATTTTAAATTAATGTAAAATCAAATCATTAAATAAAATTTTCAACAATTTCTACAAAAGATTTAAGTGCGAAGAAAAGACAAAGAATTCAAAACTGACACTTCGACATAGTTTAAATATATGAAAATGGTAGGATATAGGAAATGTGGGATATATCATAAATAATGGGTCATAGGGGTGTAAATAACTTGTTATTATAGCCATTAATATAAAATAAAAAAGGATTAAAAGATATCTAATGAATAAATCTTAAAAATGAGAGGAAAAAATGATTTGAGAACTCTTAACTTTCTCTTAAGTCACCACTATTAGATTAAGCCAAAAGATTTTAGAGGAGGGACTCTTGGACATAGTAGATCATTTTAACATGTAAACGTATTTTTATAGAGGTATTTGGGTATAATATATAGAGAAAATAGAACATTATGTTTTTTTGAAAGGGAAGAATGAACCCCCTTTAATAGAATATATCTAATGGTATTTATCAAAATATTCATATCTTAAGGGTTAAAATATATAGTTTTACATCATAAATTGGGTAGTAATTGGATAAATAAATATATATTCTATAATTACCCATAAAAATATATTTCATGATTTTTTATGATTTTTTGTTAATTTTTAAATCATTTCTAATAAAAAATCCCATTTATATACATTTTAAGGTTATTTCTGTAATTTCAGTTTAAATATATATATATATATATATATATTAGTATATAAATCAAGTTAAATTATTTATATAAAAAATTTTCCCTCATATTTATCTCTTAAATATGATAATATTTATATTAATTTAAAATATTAACAGTAATTACCAATTGTTTAGTTTCATAATTTTGAATATGAATTTTGTAAAAATTAATAAGTATTTCAAATTTATCTTTATATAAAAATAAATATATATTTAATTTATAATTTTTATATTATATTTTAGGTATAATTATAATAAATGGAATTTTCCTTCAGATTGAAAAATGTTTATCAACATTTTAATATAAATAATAATAATAATAATAATAAGTAAAATATCATATAAATTAAATATTTTATTTTAAAATAATTTAAAATGTATTACTCAATCTCAAAGACATTTTTATTCATATATTAACATTATTAATTGATTTTTTATGTATATATTGAATTATATTACATTCCATACATTTATTAGATGACCCATTGTATGCGTGAGAAACATTTAATAATGGATTGCTGAGTTTGAATCAAATTTGAATTCTAATTTTAAAAAAGTAAGACAACAGTACTACTCAACATATATTCAATTATAATTTAAGTATATAATTTTTTAAAAATAATTTTTTATATACATAATATTATAAATTATTTAATTTATTTACAAATTTCTTTAAAAAATTATAGATATTTATTAATTAAAATGTATTTGAATTCAATTTTAATCTAGACAAGTATTTTTTAAAAAAAAAATTAATTTATAATTTAACAAACAACTTAAAACCACAATCAATTAAAATATAAAATTCCTAAAAAACAACAATTTTAAAAACCAAAATTAAAATTACAATAAAATTTACAGTATTTTACCATAAATAATTCATAATGAAATTTTTATTATAGATTAAATTTAAAATTTTATATTAAATGTTATTATTAATAAAATTAACCAGAAAATAACATCCACAAAAGTTTTTAATGAATATTTAAAGTAGAAGTTTTATTTAATTGAAATCAATTAAGAGTTAATAAATAACAAAATTTCTATATAATTACTCAAAATTAATTTAATAATAAACATATACATATAACACCATATATTGGTTTTTAACTAAAACTTTCATACTATGTTTCTTTCAATGAAAAAATATTTTTATATCATTATCAAAATATCAAATATTATAAAATTTTAATATTTTTGAAAAATATATATTTTCATAACAAATTATATAAATTAAGAACTATTATTTTACTTTTGATTTAATAATTTTTTATACAAAAGTTTTTTTACTAGGTAATTAAAAAAAATTAAAGTTCAAAATAACTATTATAAAAGTCAAAACATGAAATATTTTTTTAAAAAATATTTGAATATTACATTGTACTCCATAAATAAATTTTATTCAGAAAATATTACGTTTGATAAATTTGGGGAGAATTATCTTTTATTATATCATTATGTATCCATGATTTATCTTCAGTTGGGATTTCCCATATTTCATTAATTTAATGATAATATTAATCAAGTTTTACCCATAAGAAATATTTTCCTCCTACTATTCTTCTTTAGAGATACGTATATGAGTTGAATTAAGAACATGTTTACTTAATAAAGATCTATTAAACACATTATATACCTCTGATGAACTTTAATGTGAGGCCACTTAAGAACACATGATTCCCTTATTATCTAAAATCATATATTGAATAATAAATCAAGGGATTAATTTAATTTTTTAATGATTATTACACCTTTCTATAGGAATATTTTAGGAAAAAAATGATCATATATATTATTTAAAATTTCATTCCTTCTAGAATCTTGATAAATAATACGGAAAATTTGAGATTCTTTTTTATGAAAATGAATCAATTTAACCCTTTTAACAATCTAATTCACCAAATTAGTTCCTAAGAACATCCTTTATCAAAATTTATTACAATTACATGGTGTTTGAGACTACTTTCTATACAATAATATAAAAATTTTCAATGGTATAATTTAATGAAAACTATTATTATAAGAAAATATAAACAATAATGTTGTTGATAACAATATATTTTATAATTCAATAAATAATTGCAAATCATATCATCTAATTAATTAATTTCATGATCTAATTATTCATTAGATTAAAGATGGATAGTTATTCAAAAATATAATTCCAAAATAAATGAATTTTTATGTCCTTTCCAACTGTAAGATATAAACAATAGATAATAAAATTATACAGTAGAAAGAGGAACTCCATGTAACTTTAATTTGAATTTAATGAATTAATTCAGTGAGATGTATTTGAAAAAAAACATGACGATGTCCACAAATATAAGTTTCCACTCACATTAATCAATTGAAAATGTCAGATGCATTAGTTTTTTTATTATTTTCACTCATCTATAAAATTTTGAAAAGAAAAAAAAAATTTAAAATCAATTATACCTTGTATAAATATTTAAAATAAAAAATATTCATGGTGATATCTATATGGATTTCTTATATGAGGATGAATTAAATTTAGAGTGATATGTTCATCATTCATCAGTTACATTTTCTAATGATAGTCATTTGGTACACATATCCTCTTTCCAAATCATATAATGCTGATTTCATCAATATTACACATCTATAAGTATCTTTAATTTATCATGTTTTCCTTATCTTGTAATATATGTATTTTTTTTCTAATTATACCCTATTCATTCAAAAAGGATATTTGTTTTGTTTCTTGTGCTAACAAGTGAATGTTTTGGCCTTCACAATTTCTAATACAATTATGATTAAATCATTATCCAATGGATAATTATTGTAATTCATCATGGTTAATGATTCATTTTAATTTTAACTCAAATAATTCCTTACCTTTTTCTCTATACCAAAATGATAAGGAATCATATAATTGTAATATTTTACTAATTATATCCACCTCATTTTCTTAATGTTCAATTTCTTTAGTGAATATACACATTTTACATTTAAATATCATATATATATATATAATATATCCTGATATAAAAAATACCTCAATATCATTATAGAAGAAAATGTTATTTCATATTCAAGGTCATACATGGTGTTAATGTTTCTCATGAAGTTTCTCTAGTAACAATGTGTATGTTATATTCTGAACATTTTTTTAACTAAACACAAGAAATACAAATTATTATATAACCACTATAAATAAAAAATAAACCTGAATTAATGAAAATGATAATTCTAGATTATTAATAAATAACTTATTTAATTATTGAAAACATTATTCACATTACTTTATAAAATTTAATTTGAAACATGTTTGATTTAATTTAATTAATGTGTTAGATGATAGTGTGATGTTTTAAACAATCCATATTTAATAACCTAATAATCCATGAAAATTATGAATATTTATAATATTCCCAGATAATTCCCTTTCTTATGATACTTTTTTTATGGAAAATTTTTAATACTACCTTCTGTTAAAATATTCCCATAGAATGAAATTTACTATAAAAAAATATTAGAATTTATAAAATTTTCATATAACCTTTTTTATTTTAACCTATTGAAAAAATCCTCATTTTTTTCACAATCCTCATAATCTGTTGAATATCCAATAATATAAATAATGAATACCCCCATAATTTTTTTAATATATTTTCTTAATAAACAATTAATCAACTCCAAGAATATAATAGGTGCATTTATTAATAGAAAAATTATAAGTACAAATTTTTAGTGTCCATACCTATATAAAAATATATTCATTAGAATGACTTATTCCATTAAATTAACATGGATATATCAATATGTAAAGTCTATTTTTAATGTAAAAATCTACCATGGGATGATTAAAAATCCAATAACATGATAAAAATTATACATTTTCTAAAATATAATGAAATTGATTATAATGTAATAAATTTAATTACATAAGGAAAAATCTTTCTTCAAAACAAATATAATTGGATAACCACAATATGATGTCTTATGATGAATTAAATCAAAATCAAGAGACTTTTTAAATTTATTATTTATATTCTAATCTCTCTATTAGATCTATTAAACAAATGGATTTTGAAATTGGATTCAAATTATAAACCAAATAAACCCTGGATGTTATGTTTCAATTAATAATCATACTTGAAAAATAATTATAAAATATATCTTTTCAATCTTTTTCCAATAGGGAAAAATTTTAGTTAGGACATATCATTTTTTTAAATGATATGAGAAAGATAGATTTAACAACAATATTTAATCAATTTCTATTCTTCTTAATATGATTTCACTTTACTTATTCTTATATACTAAATTATTTTCCATTAAGAAATTAAATATAAAATTTCATTATTTCAATATATCATGTCATGATATCATGAAATCTAATAAATATAAAAAATAACATCAAACTCAAAAATAGATATATTAGATTTAATTTTAGCTAAAAAAATGGAATAAATGATAATTGGAAGATTATAATTAATAATTGTTATTTTTATTCCTCCAAAAAATCATATAACATTAGTTTCGAATAAATTATTTTAGATAATATTTACATATTTATTGAAAGATTTATAAAGAAAAAAGATTATTTAGATCTAAATATAATAATATATTGGAATAATTTGACTGTGAATAAAATGTACATGTAACAACTTTACATGATGGGTCGATATCCATGGTAGTAGTGTGAAATTACATTGAATCCAATTTTTTATTTCTATATTAATTATTTGAATCTTTTAAATTTAATATTTGTTGTCCATTTTTTTACTAATTAATGCATATCATCTCTATCTGGACACCTTTATTATATTTTGGTTCACCAATTTTCTTATTTATAATATAATAATTATTTTTTCTATGAATTATGATATATATCTCCTAATATACCACACTAATTACATTTAGATAATCATATACTACGGTCCCCAATATTTTTTATAACATTTAGGACCTGATTTAAATTAAATTCTATTATCTTGAGGATATATTTTTTATGGTCACCCTAGTATTTTCAACCTTGATTGATTCATTTACATAATGTTCAGAGATATATAATAATAAACTGATACCTTTTCAACTATCTCACAACATAAATAAAATTTCATCATATGTCATAAAATAAAGAGTATGTATATTCATTTATATAGTTAGTTTCATTCCAATTAAAAGATACAAATTTTAAATTCATATTACCAAATACAATTTGTTGTGCGCCTTTCAAATATAGCAAAATCTATTGTAAAAAATAGTAATGTAGACATCCTTTTTGTTTAGTTTTATAAGTTTCCTTTCCAATTTTAAGTCAAGTTAATTTAGAAAATATTTATCATTAAAAATGATCATTAAATAAATTATATTCCAAAGGTATCAATATATTTATTCTCATTGGTATTCTTAAATATTTCCATAATGAATCATCTTCAGCTTTATAAAGATGAATAGAAATAGTAACCATTTAAATATATATTAAAAAATAAAATCAAATAACTTTTCTCAGGAATTAATCTATCCTGAAGCTACCATTGAGTCAATGGTTCCACAAAATTTTGGAGGTTATTATCATATGTAGTATTGAACTATTGGCATATTCATTTATAAAGAGTTCAGTATCTCACTTATGATATTATAACCATTGATATCTTGTGTTAACTAATTTTACACAATAAAAAATTATATATATCCAACTATAGACATTTTAGGATTAGGATGTGGAATAGTATTATAATATTATTTCTTTTCTACATTATTCACCCTATCACCTTTATGGAAAACCATTCCAAAATAGACATAGATTTGATAAAAGTGTTTTACAATCATTATAATAAAAAAATCTCATTATAAAATAACAATAAATTTATATTTTCTCCCAATATAAACCTCATTAACATCCCAAATTTTCCTTTTATTTTTTCCTAAATTATATCCTAACCAACATGTTATGTAATCCCATATTTGATACCAATTTTTTCAACTCAATTTTACCCATATAATTTTTTAGTTATTTTAAAATAAATATCATAATATTTGTAGAGACCCGAATCTTAACGTACATGGACATTACATTAATTTTGTGGAATACTTAATACATAACAAAAAATACACACAAGGACCATAATAGTTAAGTGTCTTTGGAAACATGGAACGTAATCTTCTAATCTTGGTGAAAGATCTTCAACATCTCCCAAAAAGATCTTCAACTTTTTTTTTCTTTACCTAAAACCTTTTTCTTGATCCCGGGGGAAAATAAAACATAAAAAGGGTGAGCTCAAATTCTCAGTAAGAGTAATAATTGATAAAATAAAACATACCATATACATTTGAACTTAAAAAAATGAACATAATGTTTAAACATCAAAATCCTGATCAACGACATAAAAAATGGAAGTAAATAAGGCATAGATCATAATGGAACATAAACCATGGTAAAATAGCATGGGAATAAAACATGTAATTGTGGCATCCATTAAGCACATGTAATGATTTCCATAGTATCCAAGGCATTTCTGCCAAGACCATCTTAGTGGACAAAGTCCCATTCTAAATCAAGTTCACTCCTCGTTTCAGTCCTATAACACTGAACCGGATTAACATACCATTCCAGCCATGTCTATCTCATGAGATATAAAATCTTTACTCAATTAATTGGAGGGAGATATAGGTCCCCCTTATCTCATAATGAAATCATTCTTACTTGTGACACAAAATAAACATACATCATTCATAAAAACCCAATGAATAAAATGGTTTTCATAAACATCATACCATCATCACATAATCCATATAAAAGAAATGGATATCATTTCATAATAAGAGAAGAGAAACCATGTAAATCATAGAGACATTATACTTGAAACATACACATATGAAATAATTTCATCTTAGATGAAAAATGGTTTTGATAAAACACTTGAAATGAATTCTTGAGGAAAATATCCTTTTTTCTTCAAAATCAATTTCTTTTCACAAAATGTCTTGAAATTTTAAAAGAAAAGGATTTTGTTGAAAATAGTCATGAAATATTTTGGAGGAAGAATCATGAAAACAAGGCTTTATAAAACCGTAAAAATCCATTCACGCCGTATAAGTTAAAAATAACATTCTCCTCGTACTTTTGTCGGAAAAGTAAAAAAGTACCTCGTAATGTAAATAAGAGAAAGATTCCATACATACCATGTAGTAAAAGTAAAAAATGGGTAAAAAGGACTTTATAAATACATGAAAACACTTTTATAAAATATGGACATGATAGAAATTTCCCCAGTAAATACTTACGAATAAGCAATATCGGATAAAAATGAGATTTGCAAAATTATCCCTTACCTTAGGTCCGATATGCTTCATACGTATCTGAACCTCCTGTATAATGATTTAAATAATGTCATCGACTTATTACAGAATCATATTTATTGTTATGATATCATATATGGTTCACTTATGACTTTATATTACCCGTTCTTTTGTAAATTCAATGTTAAAGAGCGTTTTGGGTAAAATCGTTTCATTTGTCGTACGTGTTTTGACTTGTAATTATTCATATGATTAATTAGATCATGATTACTTAATTACAGAATATAAAACATGATTTATATATAATATATATTCAGAATATACATATATATAATAGATCGATAAATGGAAAGAAATACACCGTTCATAGAGATGGTAGGCCGTACGTACGCATGAATGCTGTTTTCGTTTCCTTATTGAGTTGAATGAAATTAAATAGATGACATATATATATATACATAAATCCAGTTGAATTATTATTCCATATATTTCATTATTATTCATTATATATACTTTATAATCATTCTTGAATGGTTAATCATGGAAAATGAATCTTATCGTGTTCATGGAGACGGTAGTCCGTACGTACGCACGAGCGATGATATCATTCCCCTGATCGTGGAATTGTATTGGAGTGTATGTATACTATTTCAGAATCAGTATCACATTTAAATAATCATATATAGTTATTATTTACACCATTATACCCATCCAAGTAAGGTGATGGTTGAAAATAGATTACACTACGGCGTGGAGACGGTATCCCATACGTACGCACGCGCGGTGATTTTGTTTTCCGTAGGATGGATAGATGGTGAAATATGGTTGTTTAATACTTATAATAACATATTAGTATATGGGTGATACTTATTTTATTACTTCATAATGAAAAAACTAAAGAATAATAAGTATTAGAAGGAATAAAGATGAAAGAATTGGTAAGAAACATTACCTCTTCTTTGAAGCGCCTTTTTGAAACCTCCTCTTAGGGCACTAATATTGGTCTTTTAAGAATACCAGAACCTCTAGGATGTTTATAGGGAAGTGGAGAAGAGAAATTGGCAGGGGTTGGCCGAGCTTTAAGGCTCAAAGTGGTGTGAGGAAGAGAGGAAGGAGGTTTCTTTTTATAAGGGAGGAGAGGGGATCCTTTGGAATAACTAAAAATATTATTTTATTATAAAGTCATATTAGGTTTTTAATAGCATAAAATTGAGTTATTTTGATGCTAAGGTGGGGATGGGTCAAAATAATCTCACCCAATATAATTTAAACAAGTTTGGGTTCCTATTTTAACCTTATCATTTAGATTTGACTTTATGTTAGATAATTTTACTTTTACCGTGTCTTTTTGTTTTCTTAAACTATAAGATTAATAAACTAACTATAACAAGCCAAACGAACCCAAAGTTGTTTATTATTAATATATATAACCTTATCTAAGTCATTTGGCCGAAGATTAGATTTTTAGGAATATAATAACAATTAATAATCTAATATATGTTTTAAAATTATTTTATGTCAATTTTGACACTATTTGGTAATTGATTTTTTTGAAAATCATTACAGAATGATTAGTTCGATCAAAGTTAATTACATCTACACTAACATGTCATATTAACACAAAAAATTATTTTAATTCATAAAAAGTCTCAAATTACATTTATTTGGGTATTTATAACATCAATTATGTCAATATTTCATTAATAAGATAATTACTACATCATCATTGTGTCATAAATAAATTAAATTATTTAAAGTCTAAAAATTACAAATAAAATATCCTTATGTAGGAAATCTTTTTAGATTTCTAATGAATATTTATAGTCGAATTTACCTTATTTATAACCCTATATTAAAAATTATTTACTTATTAAACATTGATTTTAACTATTTCAACACTTCTTTAAATAAATTAATAATAAATGTCCTAACCTAATCCAAGTGGGCCTAAATGGTCATATTTTATTCATAAGATTGTTTTTGGTCGAATCAAAACTTATCCAATAGAATTAGGACATGTGTTAGGGTAATAATAATATCATTTTTACCCTTAATTACCCTATTTACTTTTAACCGTGGTAAATAAAAGTAAAAAGTTACTATTCACATAAAATTATTTTCATCTCATTGAACCACATTTGACTTACTGAAATCGACCGTGTCTCTCGAATTTTTGAAATTCCATTCAAAAAAGCGGTAAAATTACGTTTTATATAAATTTTCATATTCTCTAAGGAGGTGGGTAAAAGACAGTTAAAAGTTCAATAAAATTTTTATATATCTAAAATTATTAAAAAATGACTCCAATGAATTACATTGAACTCATATAGGTATTATGTATCGATTTTGACCGAAAATAAATTTAAATAAAATAAATAATTATTTAAATAAAAATTCGGTTTTTAAAAAGTAACCAAGTATTTTCACTATTCATCAAAAATTGAAAGTTTTCAGAAAAATACCAAAATTTAACCCTAGGCTAGTCTCGATATTCCGAATCCAAAAATGAAGTCCATTTTGAAAGATGAAATTTTCAAAATTTCAAAAAGTTGTGATTACTATTCATAATGGCTAGTTTTAATAATATGTTAATAGCATATCATTGTTTAGTGAAAATCGGTATTGCGTACAACACACGCTATCGAGGAAGGTCATGATTGTGTGTAATGCAGCCAAGTCAGGGTTGCGTGTTGTGCAAGAATCCTTCGTTGTTTCGTATAACAGAATCCAACCATATTTCGTTTATACATTGAATATATATATATATATATACCCAATGTTGCGTAGAATAACTATTATCAAAATTTTGTGTAACACGATCCAAGAATAGTGTTGCGTATACTGCAAGCTAATACGGTGTTGCGTATAGCGCAAGGTAATCTTGGTGTAGCATGCAACACAAGACATTAATGAAATTAAAAGAATATTTTTCATAAAATCTCAGGGTGTTACATTCTACCCCCCTTAAAATGAATTTCGCCCTCAAAATTCATCGGGGTTATAAATGGTCTACTACTCGAAAGTTTGTTTAAAAGAAACCCACATCGTAAAAAGGAATACCAAAACATGGCTTTAGAAAATAATGTATGAAATGTAACGGTTACCCAAATTAACTAATCACTGGGTTTCCACGTAAGAGAACGTAGGTGAAAATATGGATATGGAAGAAACATCTAACCATCAAGTTCTGATGGAGAGTGGTAGAGAACATGGATCTGAAAAATCCAACAATCACGAAGCTATAGATTTGTTATGATCTAAAGTACCATCTGATTCATCGGATAAAAGGGAACTAGGACAACATTTTTTGTTTTCAAGATCATTTCCCTAAAATTGATGAATTAAAAGAAATACTTACATGATTTTGGAACAATCTCTTTATTGTTCATGAATTGAACAATTTCCACTTCATCCCTTAAAGAAATGAAGTTGAATTTGTTATTCGTGATATGTTAGTAGATCATCTGATAGAATGATAGGTCATTCCATCTCTTTCAAAAAAAAAGTTATCAAATGTTATAAGTCTATCTTATGGTTAGATTAACCGTATATGGTTCCAAAAATGAACTTATAATTCATATATCATGCCACTTAATAAAATAAAACTAGTTTCTACTATCCAGGGACTTCATATAGGCCAGTGGTAGGCGATAAAGGCCAGTCGCACTTCAGTTGTGGGGTTCGATTCCCACAGCCTTGTGCGACGTGATGGGCTGTCACCCGTCCTGCAGGTTGTCCTTTTTCTAAAACTATATTACTATAACATCCCATAAATAATATCGAAAAAACCTCTATCCTTAAACAATACTAACTTATGTCCAACATAACCCATTCCAATCTTTAGGCTTATCAATAATACTGCAGTCCACTCTCATAATATAGTGAAAACGATTACCAGAGATTTAATACCATCGTTGATCCCCATATATCATAAGATATGTCTTGTTGATCACATTCCAAACATTCGAATGTCTTAATCATGTATTCTCTTGAAAAATGAATACCCATTGATCCTTAGTGAAAACATGAATGCAATTAAAAGTTAACACTTTCCACATACCAAAATCCTCAAAATTCTATATACTCAAACCATGATATCACTTAGTCCTTATATCAATCATGAGCTCATTAATACAATCATACATCTAATTATCTTTTTATCCCTTCATTATGCACATATCATCTTCTTACCAAAATTTATCAGTCACTTTCAATGGTTACCGGTACCATAAAATTATTGAAAACCACAATTGACCAATACATAAATATTCAAATATTCCACTATACTATATACAACATTATTTTGGAAACC
Source organism: Viscum album (assembly GCA_963277665.1). Taxonomy (NCBI): domain Eukaryota; kingdom Viridiplantae; phylum Streptophyta; class Magnoliopsida; order Santalales; family Viscaceae; genus Viscum; species Viscum album. The sequence goes on along the minus strand of OY728119.1, from coordinate 700,558,512 downwards.
CATTACATAAACACTTAATCATTCCACCACATCATTTTCATATTCAACATTTCCAATAGTGATCGCGTGTGACTTCCCTTTGTCCTTTGCCTTAAGTGGTTGCTCATGTAGATCATCATTAACCCTTGGATTAGGGCATTGATTAGCATAATTCCCCATTTCATTGCACTTGAAGCATTGAAGTGTTGTTGGTGCATTCTCTGGAGTCTTTTCTTTATTCACACAATTAGCAACCCTTTTTCCATTACTTCGACACTCAGCTGCTCGATGTGCTTATTTTCCACACTTAAAACATTTTCCAGTCCCTTTAAGACAATATCCACCAAGCTTCTTTCCACACTTTGAGCATAAGGAAACATTCATCTTCTTTTCACCATTATTCTAAGATTTCTCCTTGAACTCCATCTTTCGTTTCTTGTCAAAACCATGAGATGGAATTGTAACACCAACTTCCATTTCTACCTTGAAGCACAACACAAAATTTATTCATAGCTACTGAAGTCTCTTTTAGCTAATTCCCTTCGAATATTTGGTTTTAAGCCACCGAAGAATAGATCAATTTTACTTTCAGGTTGGATGATAAAGCCAGATGCATACCTTGAAAGCCTTGTAAAATTCGCTTCGTATATACCAACAGATTCATCATCCTTTTGCTTTAGTTCAAGAAAATCCTTCTCCATCTTTGTTCGAAGAATATGAGGGAAGGACTTATTGAAAAATAAGTTCTTGAACTCGTCCCATTCCATGGAATCAATTTCATCTATTGGCCTCGTATTCTTGATAAGATTCCACCATTGATCAGCTTCAACTTCCAAACGATATACTACTAAGATGAATTTATCATTTTCAGAACATTGAAGAACTGAAAATATCTTTTCAGTGGTATTGATCCATTGTTCAACAATAAGTGGATCAGAATACCCACTGAAAGAAGGTGGATGTTGCCTCATGAAAGACTCAATAGAATATTGTTCCCTTCTCTGCTCATTTGGAAGTCCAGAATGATTCATAGCTTGTGTAATTATATCAATAAGAATTTTCACTCCATCTCCCATAAAATTTTTTTGTTCAGGAGGAAAATAATTACATTTTCCATTACATTGATCAACACAGTTTCTTCGGGTTCCAGCCATCATCTAAATCTCAAAAATAATAGTGTGAGAGGAAAAAATCATACTAGGGAAAACAACACAATAAAGGGGGGGTACCTTCAATATCTAACATCTTAGGTTAAACTATAAGATCGTTACTATAGTTCTAGGACTATATCCTATATGTATACTTATCCTTAGGGACATACATAGACATACCTTAGAAATATCTCTAGGGATCTCACTAACGTTTTCGTATCCCAGTTTCCAAAGGTTGACTAAACCTTTCCTCTGATACCAACTGTAGAGTCCCGAAGCTTGATGTACATGGACATTACATTACTTTTGCGGAATACTTAATACATAACAAAAAAAGACACATAAGGACCGTAATAGTTTAGTGTGTTTGGAAACTTGGAACGTTATCTTCTAATTGTGGTGAAAGATCTTCAACATCTCCCAAAAAGATCTTCCACTTTTTGTTTCTTTACCTAAAACCTTTCTTTTGATCCTGGGGGAAAATAAAACATAAAAAGGGTGAGCTCAAATGCTTAGTAAGGGTAAGCATGGATAAAATAAAACATACCATATACATTTGAACTTAAAAACAAGAACATAATGTTCAAACATCAAAATCTTGAGCAATGACATAAAACATGGAAGTAAATAAGGCATAGATCATAATGGAACATAAACCATGATAAAATAGAATGGGAATAAAACATGTAATTGTGGCATCCATTAGGCACATGTAATGATTTCCATAGTAGCCAAAGCATTTCTTCCAAGACCATCTTAGTGGACAAAGTCCCATTCTGAATCGAGTTCACTCCTCGTTTCAGTCCTGTAACACTGAACCGGATTAACTTACCGTTCTAGCCATGTCTATCTCATGAGATATAAAATCTTTACCCAATTCATTGGAGGGAGATATAGGTCCCACCCATCTCATAATGAAATCATTCTTACTTGTGCCACAAAATAAACATACATCATTCATAAAAACCCAATGAATAAAATGGGTTTCATAAACATCATACCATCATCACATAATCTATATAAAAGAGATGGATATCATTTCATTATAATAGAAGTGAAACCATGTAAATCATAGAGACATTATACTTGAAACATACACTTTTGAAATAATGTCATCTTAGATGAAAAATGGTTTTGATATAACACTTGAAATGAAATCTTGAAGAAAATATCCTTTTTTCTTCAAAATCATTTTCTTTTCACAAAATGTCATGCAATTTTAAAAGAAAAGGATTTTGTTGAAAATATCATGAAATATTTTGGAGGAAGATTCCTGAAAACAAGGCTTTATAAAACCGTAAAAATATGTTCACGCCGTTTAAGTTAAAAATAACATTCTCCTCGTACTTTTGTCGGAAAAGTAAAACAGTACCTCGTAACGTAAATAAGAGAAAGATTCCATACATACCAAGTAGTAAAAGTCAAAAATTGGTAAAAAGGACATTATACATACATGAAAACACTTTTATAAAACATGGACATGATAGAAATATCCCCAGTAAATACTTACGAATAAGCAATCTCGGATAAAAATGAGATTTGCAAAATTATCCCTTACCGTAGGTCCAATATGCTTCGTACGTATCCGAACCTCCTGTAAAATGATTTAAATAATGTCATTGACTTATTACAGAATCATATTCATTGTTATGATATCATATATGGTTCACTTATGACTTTATATTACCCGTTCTTTTGTAAATTCCATGTTAAAGAGCGTTTTGGGTAAAATCGTTTCATTTGTCGTCCGTGTTTTGATTTGTAATTATTCATATGATTACTTAGATTATGATTAAATAATTCCAAAATATAAAACATTATTTATATATAATATATATTCATAATATACATATATATAATAGATCGATAAATGGAAAGAAATACACCATTCATGGAGACGGTAGGTCGTACGTACGCATGAACGCTGTTTTCGTTTCCTTGTTGAGTTGAATGAAATTAAATAGATGACATATATATATATATACATAAATCTAGTAGAATTATTATTCCATATATTTCATTATTATTAATTATATATACTTTATAATAATTCATGAATGGTTAATCATGGAAAATGAATCTCATCGCGTTCGTGGAGTCTGTAGTCCGTACGTACGCACGAGCGATGATATCATTCCCGTGATCATGGAATTGTATTGGAGTGTATGTATACTATTTAAGAATCAATATCACTTTACAATAATCATATATAGTCATTATTAACACCATTATACCCATCCAATTAAGGTGATGGTGGAAAATAGATTACACCACGACGTGGAGAGGGTATCCCGTACGTACAGACGTGCGGTGATTTCGTTTTCCGTAGGATAGATATATGGTGAAATAGGGTTGTTTTATACTTATAATAACATATCAGTATATGAGTGATACTGATGTTATTACTTCATAATGAAACAACTAATGAAGAATATGTAGAAGAAGAAATAAAGTTGAAAGAATCGGTAACGAACATTACCTCTTCTTTGAAGCGCCTTTTTGAAACCCCCTATTAGGGCACTAATATTGGTGTTTTAAGAAGACAAGAACCTCTAGGATGTTTCTAGGGAAGTGTAGAAGAGAAATCGGCAGGGTTTGGCCGAGCATTAAGGCTCAAAGTGGTGTGAGGAAGAGAGGAAGGAGGTGCCCTTTTATAATGGAGGAGAGGGGCTCCTTTGGAATAACTAAAAATATTATTTTATTATAAAGTCATATTGGGTTTTGAATAGCTTCAAATTGAGTTATTTCGAAGATAAGGTGGGGATGGGTCAAAATCCTCTCATACAATACAATTTAGACTTGTTTAGGTTCCTATTTTAAACTTATCATTTAGATATAATTTTAAGTTATATAATTTTACTTTTACCGTGTCTTTTTGTTTTCTTACACTATAAGGTTAATAAAATTAATATAACAACCCAAATGAACCCCAATTTTTTTATTATTAATATATATAACCTTATCTAAGTCATTTTGCCTAACCTTATATTTTTAGTAATATAAAAACAATTAATAATATAATATATGTTTTAAAAATTATTTTATGATAATTTTGACACTATTTGGTAATTGATTTTTGTGAAAATCATAACAGAATGATTAGTTCCAAAAAAGTTAATTAAATAAACAGTAACATGTCATATTAAAATAGAAAATTATTTCAATTCATAAAAAGTCTCTCACTACATTTATTTGGGTATTTATAACATCAATTATGTCAATATTTCATTAATAAGATAATTACTGCATAATCATTGTATCATAAATAAATTAAATTATTTAAAGTCTAAAAATTACAAATAAAATATCATTATGTATGAAATCTTTTTAGATTTCTAATTAATATTTATAGTCTAATTTATCTTATTTATAACACTATATTAAAAATGATTTACTTATTAAACTTTGATTTTAACTATTTTAACCCTTCTTTAAATAAATTAATAATAAATGTCTTAATCTAATCCATGTGGGCCTAAATGGTCATATTTTATTCCTAAGGTTGGTTATGGTCGAATTAAACTTATCTAATAGAATTAGGACACGTGTTAGGTTAATAATAATATCATTTTTACCCTTAATTACCCTATTTACTTTTAACCGTGGTAAATAAAAGTGAAAGTTACTATTCACCAAAAAATATTTTCATCTCATTGAACCACATTTTACTTACTGACATCAACCGTGTCACATGGATTTTTTAAATTCCATTCACAGAAGTGGTAAAATTATGTTTTCTATAAATTTGCAAATTCTCCTAAGAGGTGAGTAAAAGACGGTTAAAAGTTCAATAAAATTTTAATATATCTAAAATTACTAAAAAATGACTCCAATGAATTACATTGAACTTATATAGGTATTATGTATCAATTTTGACCTAAAATAAATTTAAATAAAATAAATAATTATTTAAATAAAAATTCGGTTTTTAAATAGTAACCTAGTGTTTTCACTATTCATGAAAAATTGAAAGTTTTCAGAAAAATACCAAAATTTCACCCTAGTCTAATCTTGATATTCCGAATCCAAAAATGAAGTCCATTTTGAAAGATGAAATTTTCCAAATTTCAAAAAGTGGTTATTACTATTCATAACAGCTAGTTTTAATAATATTTTTATAGCATATCGTTGTTTAGTGAAACTCGGTATTGCGTACAACACATGCTATCGAGGAAGGTCGCGATTGTGTGTAATGCAGCTAAGTTAGGGTTACGTGTTGTGCAAGAATCCTTCATTGTTTCGTATAACAGAATCCAACCATATTTCATTTATACATTGAATATATATATATATATATATATACTCAATTTTGTGTAGAATAACTATTATAAAAATTTTGTGTAACACGATCCAAGAATAGTGTTGCGTATACTGCAAGCTAATACGGTGTTGCGTATAGCGCATGGTAATCTTGGTGTAGCATACAACAGAAGATATTAATGAAATTAAAAGAATATTTTCCATAAAATATCTGGGTCTTACAATATTCACATCTCAAGACATTTATTTTATATTTTTAGTTGATTACAATACTCATTACATAGAAAATTACTCACTTCTAATCATTGTATATTTTCCCCCAATATAAATTTCATTAAATGATACAATTTCTAAAATCATGTTTAATCTCTATAACATTAATTTTAACTTCACTATTATTTATACTCATCCATTAACCTTATAAAAACCATCTGAAAACATGGGATAATATTTTAAATCATATTAATTGTTATGAAATGGAATGAAACTAATTATTCCATTTAAATAAATAGAAATTCATAAAAAATAATTTTATTTAAAAAATAATCTATCAACTTAGTTAAGACAATAAAAATATATTCAATCATAAAATCAACATTGTTGATCATTTAATTAAAATCTAAATATTTCCAAAAAGAAAAACCATGAGTATGGATAATGAAAATAATGTTATCCAGAATACAACAAGGGAAATTAAATTCACATCATAGAATATGTAATAACCTAATTGTTTATTTCAACATATATTATTCAAAGAATAAATAAATGCACAATAAACTGGGGATCTCTATCTTCTGCCCAATAATCCAAATCTATAATTTTGATATAATGTATCATGAATAACGTACATTTAATCATGCATTTCAACCCAGAAACACAAGCCTTTAATTTGACCCCTTTGTATAAATTTCCATGGGTGAAAAATTATATATTTATTGGAAAATAAACAATAATCATATAATGATGATGAAAAATAATCAATATGAAGATAATTATATAAATATTTAAAAAATAATTTGGTAAGCGTTAAGAAAACAAATATCTCAAACTTTTAAGTGATTGAAAGAAAACCAATACAACAAATTTGAGTATAGTTTTTATATTTTTAATCTTCTTGAATAATGAAATTATATAAATGATTCAAATTATTTAGATACATTTTCATTTTTATTTTACTATTATAACTCATGTGTTTTATTTTATTATAATTAATTTATCAATTATTTGAATAATTTCTTTTCGTTGGTCTGTTAATAATTCCATTAAAACATTGATATAATAGTAGAAATAATTGATCATTACCCAATGATTATATATGTTATAAAATTTTAATTATATAATATTTTCTTATTATAAAAGAATATTAGTTCAATTTTTTTTTATAAATTTGAAATTTATAAATTCATCAAATTTAAACTAGTTTTAGAACATTAATTTTGGAAATAAATAATTATGAATAAAATAAATTTTATTATGACTATTTTATCACTTTATAACCAATGGGGAAGGATTTACTTTACTATTAATTTATATTGAATAATTGAGAGCTTTTCTTATCAATTAATTTGAATTGAATAAGTGAAAAGAAAATTTTTGGAATCTAAAACTCACACTTCAAAATTGTAACAAATTATGAAAAGAGTTTAATGAGTAAATATCAGAGATATATCTTCAATAATGAATAAATAATGTGTATATACAATATATATAGAAAAATGGAATAAAAATATTGATATAATTAAAATACTTTTAGGGAAAAGGGATCTTAAATAAAAATGGAAAGAGTGACAGGGAAATCCTTATCATTCTCTTTGGGTCGCCTCTAATAAATTCAGTCTAATGAAATTTTATGAGATATTTTTGTATATAAAATATAAGTTATAATATTTGAATGACATTATTGAGAGATTTTTCACATTAAATGGTTAGAAATCATAGCATTACATTTTTTTAAATCTGTAGAATTATTCTTCTATTATGGACTAGATTCATTTCCATTTTTAATAAAAACATCTATTTAAAAGAAAATAATGAAATTTTAAAACTAAAGGAATATAAAAACTTTATATTTGATGAAATTGAAAAATATTTAACATCCTCATATGTCACAATATTTCATAATTACATTCAATTATTTTTTAAATTATATTTATCAAAAAGACCATATATATATATATTCAGATTTTTTTTGGTAATTGGAGTTTTAAAATATCTATATCGATATGGGTTAAATTTATAATATTTATATAAATTATAAATCATCACATATAAATTTTTAATTTGGTAAAATAAGTATCCCTTTGATATCATTTCAGTATTTCACCATTTGGATTTTTCCTATGCGAGGAAAGCATTTTATCACCATCGATGTGTATTTTCATATTTATCATGACAACAAAACTATGTTATATTTTTTTATAAATTTGAGATGATATTTAATGTGTATAAACTTTTAATAAATATATACTATGTTTTAAAAATTTATCACATGATTTTAAATAAATATAATTATAATAATAGGTAGAATTCCACTTAGATTCCAAGTATTATTTAAAAAAAGTTTAAATGTGTTTCATAGAATATATTAAATTTTATTCCTAAATTTAATTTATAAACATAATTTTATGAGTATTTTTATAAATATTAAATGTTCCATATGATTTTTATGTGTTAAATTTCATTGTAGATGAACATTTTATAATTTATTGTAGAGTCTAATTCAAACTAGATGTTTTCTTTTTTCATAAAATTTTAATTTATAACTCAAGATCTATTCATATAGAAGTTTAACAAATGAATTTAATTAATATTGTTTTATATCAAGAGTATTATAAAATAATATATATATTTCAATGTTATAAAATATTATAGATATTTCTATGTTAGTATGCAATATAATTAAATTTAAATTTGAACTCTTATTTTCTAAAATGATATAAAATTCAAATATATGGTTGAAAATACAAACACATTGAATTTTAATATTTTATTTTGTGATAATAACCTTAATTTTTTTTTTATAAAAACTATTTTAAAAAACTATTATTTATAATCATTCACCACAATGTTTAACAAAAAATGGGAATATACATCACATTTACTATTTACTATCATTCCTTGTTAATTATAATTTCAATCAAAAAACACCTTCCACCAAATTTGGAATTCAAGATTTAAAAAATTATATTAAATTATTTAAAATAATTCAATAATTATTTGTCAATTTATTTTTCAAATAATAACTCAAAATAGATTAATATATATATATATATATATATGTTTTAAAACAACAAATATTTCTTAGTAAATTAAAAAAATGAAATTTCTTATTTCATATTATGATATTATATATCTATAATATTATCATAATAATAAATATCATAAAATTAATATGAAAATATATTTATTAAATTTCTTATAAGAAATTATATAATATAGGTAATGTTACTTAACAATTGATTAAATCAATTTTTTATTAAATAAATAGTTTTAATGATTCATTTTTACTATTTTAATAACATAATTCATATTAAAATATATATTGATTTAAAAAATATTTAGATACTATAGTTATCCTCTTATGATGATTCCATTATGGTTCTATATTTCTATGTTATAATCTATGGATGTGTTATCATTGTATATGATTCCATGATCATAACACATTAATTCAGAATAACTGCAATGTTCATATTTTCTCCAATGTATATAATCTAATGATATGTTCTAACTAAATCATTGATATGTTTTTTTCATTAAAATATAACTGAGTTAGATCCTTTCATTTGATTTTCCATCTCCCTAAGAAACAATATGAAGGTATTTTACTTGGAGGGAATCATGTTTGGAAAATATTATTGGAGATGGTTAATTAACATTGAAAAGTAAGTAGGATTATAACTAATTTCATATGACACTAATTTTTTTTGGTTGTTGGTGATTCATATTAATTTTTGGAATTCTATACATTATCATTGTAAATTATTTAAAATATGTTAATGTTTTTCTTGGGATGTCTCATTAAAGAAATTTGTAAATAAAATCATCAGAAAAAGGAATTGTGATTGGATTATGTATGTGGATTACATAACATGTGGATTTATTTTTGAAAATAGGTATATTCATTTAGATGTTGAAATTTTGGGGGGTTTCGACCACATAATTGTAAAATGAAGATTTTTATTAGGATTTGAATAAATTTATAATTTTGATTTTGATTTTGAAAAACAAGCATTCATATTTCGATTTAGTAATATGGTGATATTCATTTGATTTGAAAAATTAATATTTTAATCATTTTATAAAATTAGAATGTTTATAGGGAATTTGATAAAATTATATTTTTTTGTGAAATAAATTTTCATAGTGAAAACTTGAATTCTTATATATTTCATATCTTGGTTTTTTGGAATTTTTTTAATTTTTATAATTTTTTTTCAAATAATTATTATCTACCATCTATGGGCTTAGAAAAACATTTCTAATAAATAAAATTATTTGCAATTATTATTTTTGATATATTTTTGTTATTTGACATATGAATAATAGAATTAATCATGTGTGGAAGTATATTGAAGTCATTTTATAAATCCTACTGAGTTCATACTTACCCCAACATGTCTATATCAAAGAACATATATAAATGGTTTTTAGTGTTGAAGGTAAGAGGAAGACTTTTATCTTCATTATAGGCGATCCATGGTTCCATGATGGAGTTATAGATAATGAGATGGTGGTTTGTTGTTTAAATATTTTAGTTTTATGTCAATATGTGTATCATTTGATTCATTTAAATTTTGGATTTTGTAACTATACTTTTTACCCTACAGACCCATTTTCAGAATTTTTTTATGAATTTTTATATTCCTATATATTTTCATAGAATCTATTTGAGGGAAAATTATTCGACATGTTTTATCATTATACCTTACTACGTGATGGAATATTCTGTTGATTAGGGGACACACTTGGGGTCACATGGAATCCCTTCTCATGTCTTGGGATTTAGGCTACCATGTCATGTTATTATATAACGTACCGCCTACCAACTATTCTATGAAATTTTAGTGTTGAATATTGCTGAATTGAAGTAATAGATCCCACTATATATTACTATAATTTTCAATAATATGTGAGAAACTCTCCTTTAAAGAAACATAGAAAACCCATATTATGAGAGTAATCTAATAAGGTTATACATGATTCATTTATTTATAATTTCTATTATTTTAATTTTATTTTTTCTCTATCCATTGTATCCACCCAACATTAAATCAGTCATAATATTTAATTGTACACATGTTATCGATATAAATTTGATAATTGAAAAAGGTTTGTTTTCCAAATTATTACATGCTTTTTTATTTTTTTAATGGTATATGTACACAACATGGATAGTTAAATTTATTTATCTTTTTTTGTATAAATTATTTTCCATGGTAATATAATAAATGTGTAATGATGTTTAAGTATGTATTCATTTTTCCCAAAAAATAAATAGTGAAAAAATTTAGTAACCAATCTATATAGTGAATATCAATAAAAATAATAAATCACTTAAACATTATTTTAATTTCTTAATATTAAAGAATTCATTATTTTATATTTTATATATAATTTTAACTTGATTATCCCCCTGAAAGATGATTCCTAATTTTTTTGATATTGCACTTTTTCCATAAAATTATTTTTCATTCTCTCACATTTATGGAAGGTTTAGGTTTAAATTAATTAATTTATATATATATAGATATATTCAAATTTATATATTTTTCTATTTTATTAATGATAAATTTTTTATACATCTATTTAATGTTTATAGTACTATTTGGTAAAAAATATTTATCCCCTTATAGTGTTATCATCATATTAAATATCAGCAAACTTAAATTCACTCCCCACAATATTATTTTAAAAAACCACTTTTTATTAATCATGAATGTAAAAATTTATCTATAATCCATATATCTCACAAAAAAATCAACAAAAATAATTAAAAATCAATTCCAAATAACCAAAGGGCAATTATATTCTTCAAATGACTCTTGATAATGAGATAAATCGTAATATTTTCATCCAAAGAGATCTAGAAATGGTATGAAAGAATTGGATGACAATTTATCATCATTAAAAGGATTGCTGAGTGCTGTAGTCGTCGCCGTCGAATCCACTGAGGATCTCTGCACAGTCGTCGTCGAAGTCGCAGTCGCAGCCAACACTAGGGTTCCCGCACACAGCAAGCTCATTCGGGAGGGTCCGCTCCACGAGCCGAGAGGCTGATACATCAACTGACACGTAGTCCAAAGTGTATGTATCAAAAAGATCCGTATCGTCAACGGGAACTCAACGTCGCAGACGACACCTCGATCGGATGCCCGGTTTGAGAGTTATTGGCTTTTTCGTTCGAGGGGCCCAGTTGGTTTTTTAAGGAAAAACCAACCCGACCGTACTCCACCTGCGTGAAAACTTCGGGTGGAGTATTCCAAAAGATCTGTCTCACTAAGAGGAACTCAACCAAGTTGATGGCACGTCAATCGGACGTCCGGAGTTCATGTTATGAGCGTTTCCGCTCCGAGAGCCCGGTTGGTTTCGTGTACGAACCAACCCGGCCGAACTCAAATTATTTTGAAACCTTGAGTGCAATATACCAAAACGACCGTCTCGATCCAAGGATCGCATCGCCGCTGACGGCGCATCGTTTGGAGGTCCGTAGCCCGAGTTATGGGCATTTGAACCCAAAGAGTCTGATAACGGCGGTTTCGGGCCCGGACCGATCCGGCACGAGACCCCCCGGTCGGCCCGAACCGGGTCGATCCGCACCAGGTCCGGGTCGGGCCGGCCCGGTCCGGCTAGGTGCGGCCCGGCCCGGCATGGCTCGGCCCGGCCCAGCATAGCCCGACCTTGCAAACCGGCCAGGCGCCGGTCCGGCTGGGCACAGCGCGCCCAACGCGCTGTGGGGCTCGACCTTTGGCCGAGCCGGTTCGGCAAGGGGGGGGGGGGGGGGGGGGGCGCCTGCCCACCTGTGTAACCATGGGCCCCCCTCAATTAAGGGGGCCGTTTGAATCCAGTCGGGGGAATTTATTTCCCCCTGCTCCACCCTGTCCGGTCGGCCCGACCTGGCCAGCCGGTTCCTACTCAACGGGACCAGCAATGGCCGGTCCCCTTCCTGCTCCGACACCGGCGGCCTGGCTCGGCCACCGGTCACCTTGCTCCGCCGCGGCCCGGAACCGGCCGTGGACCTTGTCGTCCGGTGCGGTGCGACGACACTGCGCCCCTCCGCCGTGGCCCCGCTCCGGCCGCGGCGTCTTCGGTTTTCTTCGACGCAGCGTGACGGCGTCACGTCTTTGAATTTCTTTCCACGGCGCGGCGCGATGGCGCCCCACATATCGTCCGCATGAAACCGCGTGGTGCGACGGCACCACGATTTCTCGTACCAACCACAAGAAACCAACACAAAAATAAGGAGGAGGGTCGGCCGTGTTTGTGCGGTCCGACCCCCTCGTGTTATTCGATAACATTTGGTTTTAATCCACGAATATTATCAAGTTGGTATTCACGAACAATTTAATAAATAAAACCCCTACATCGGTTCAAGAACGGTGCACGTCAACGAGCCGCGGAAGACGAGCGTCGCGGAGGTCGAGCGTCGCGGGAAAAGAACTTCGACGTTACGAAGCGAGGATTCAAAGTCGTTGAAGGAGATTTCGTCGCGGAAAACCGTCGCGGAAGAGACGACGCGAAAGAAGAACGTCACGTCGCGGATCGAAGTCGCAGAGAACGAACATAGATTCCGTTGTCATTGAGGTGTGTCCGAAGAGGTAACGTCGCGGAAGGAGTTCTCCACGTTCTTCGGCGGAGATGTTCTTCATTGAAGAAGAAGACGTTCTTCCCAAACCTCTCAACGAAAAACTATAACAACCCAAATAAAATAAGTTCCTTTCTTATTTTATTAACACAACAACTCTTTTGAATTTCAAGAGTTTGAAATTCATATCCACACACAACTCACCTCATTAAACTTATTACATTAAAGTCATAAGTTATAACTTAAGTTAACAAAAGTAAAGTGGGAGTTGAGGGGGTTTTAGAGGATATGAAGGGGTGGGGTTAATGTGGGACCCACCACCCTCATAACCTCCCAAGGGAGGTTGGGTGGTTACCCAACTTCCATCAAGAACTAAACACTTAGAGTAAAAATGATAAAAATTGTAGAATAAAAATAAATTAACTTCCAAAATTTTTATCATCCACACCCGTGATAACGCAACTCCGGAACATGAGTTCCTAAGAAATTACCGGCGCTGCGGTTCCATCGGTGCCCTTGGAATTCGATTCCGGGCAGTGGTTCAAAAGATAGAAATTCCCGCTCATTCATTCACTGAAAGTACCCAAGCTAAACTTCGGAAATTTATTCCGGGCACTACGGGCCTCAGAATCATGTGCCGTCAAAAACCGCGTTCTTGTAAAATTCCAAAGAAAATTAAGAAAAAATTTCCCTTTAATTTTACGGGTCTTTAAATTACTCCCATCTCAGGGCTTTATGTCCCCATAAAGATACATCACAACTAGGGAAACAAATGTGGGTACTGAGCACGCATCTGATCCTCCCATTCCCAAGTGCTCTCCTGAAGGTTCCCGTGCTTCCATCTGATGCACACTAGAGGAATCGACCATCCACGTAGGACCTGCTCTTGTCGATCCTCGATCTCCACTGGGACATCTGCAAAAGTCGCCCCATCGTCAATGTCAATCTCTCCATGGTCAATGATATGCACCGGGTCGTGCATGTATCTCCTCATCTGAGACACGTGGAAGACGTCGTGCACCCGGTGCAACTGAGGTGGTAGAGCCAGGTGATAAGACACCTCGCCAATCCTGCTAAGGACCTGGAAGGGTCTGATGAAGCGCAGAGATAACTTGCCGCCTCGGCCAAATCTCCGTAAACCACGTCAAGGTGAGACATGCAAGAATACGTGGTCGCCATCCTCGAACTCTAATGGCCTCCGCCTCCTGTCAGCGTATGACTTCTGCTGGCTCTGAGCTGTCCTCATCCGCTCCTAGATGACCTGGACCTTCTCTATCATGGCCTGGACCACCTCTGGTCCCACAAGAGCTGCTATGATTTCTTCTTTTCCGATAAGAGAAATCCGGTCTCATCCCCAGGATGAACCATGTTCTTCGCCTAATACAGTCATTCCCGACATGGATGATGCTAATCCATACCAAGGATGACGTCGTAAGGCCTCGACGCTACTACCAAGAGATCCAACTGTTACTCTTTCCTCCAAGGGTTGAGTCACACTGTCGGCATCAGTGTGTGGTAACTGGGTCTCCTCCAGTAGATGTCTCACAAGTGAGGGCCAAGTCAATAGTCTAAACTGGAACCTCTTAGTAACAACACAAAAGAGGACAGGAATGAAAACATCACAAGGTATGCGTCTTTTATTATTGCAGCTCATAATACAATGATGCTACACAACAGCAACAAGGAACTAGAAGTTCAAAAGACGTATCCACTAGTTCCGCTCCTGTACATATGCTCCTAGAGATCCATGATCGAAGGTCTCACCTACCTGAAACTGAGCTCTCCCATGTCCACCAACTCCCTGCGGTCGGGGTGGACCTCCTGGTGGTGGTGGTGGCAACACCCCGAAGTGTCGTCCACCTCCAGCTGCACGACCAGCTCCCCTGCCATGGCTGCCTGCTCCTTGCGGCCCACCCTGATCGAACCTCTGCCTCTGCCTGGGGGTCCTTCGTTCACCTGCTAGTCATCCGTATGGCGGGTCGGACAGCCACGAGCCATGTGACCAACCCCACCGCAGGAGTAACACTGTCCGCTCATTGTAAGTCGTTGTCCACCCCGGTTGCCTCGCACAATCGACCCTGTGTCACGCAGTCGACCACCGGTAGATATAGTCTTCTTGGACCCCTACGTCATATTTCTACTGCCCGCTGCAGAAGACTCTTCCGCATGCCATCTAGTGGTGGGTCTTGCTGCTGGAGACTGCTCAGCAAGGAAACTCTCCACTAAGAGGGCTCGCTCCAACACTCCCGTCTGTGTCGGAATGCTGTGAGAAACAACTGAAGCTCTGATCTCTCTCCTGATCCCTTGCTCGAAGGTTCGGGCCCGGAAGAATGGGTCCCGTACCATGTTCGTGGAATAGCGCGAGAGATCAGTAAACCTCGCCGCGTACTGGGCTATTGTCATGCTTCCCTGCCGCAGCTGTAGTAGCTCCTGAATACGCATCGCACAGAGGGTGGCTGGGACGAACTCTGAGAGAAAAAGGCTTTCAAAGTCCGTCCAAAGGAGTGATGCCTTGTCGTGCACCTGGAGCATCAAGCTCCACCATCTTCCTGCTGCCGCATGCAGGAGGCTCGCTGCAAGTACCACCATAAGGTCTGCTGGTTTCCTCACTAACCGAAAAACTTGTACCACTGCCTCCAGCCAGTCCTCGGCTGCCTGGGGGTCCATCTCCCCACGGAACCTGGGCGGTCGCTGGCGCTGGAACTCATGCAGTGCACTGAGGCGACATGCATCGTCAGCGGCTGGGGCTCGAAGCATCGGTGGCTCGGCGGGTAGGGCTACCGCCGGTGCCACTGCTGACAAAGGGACCTGCACCGAGGCCTCGTCGCTCGGTGGACTGTCGTCACGCTCAACTCTCGGAACCCCAGCTGGCTATCGTCGTGGGGCCATCCTGAAAACAAAAAGGTGCTCCACAGTCAGAACTGTATACCTGGTGAGCTGACACACGTAATCACAAAGTAAACTTTGAAACACACATGCAATCAATGTTTTCGTGCATTAAGTCAGAAATCCGAAGTCAGGGTCCTGGTGTACGGATACGTCGGCCGCCGCACCAACACTGGACTCCCTGGACTGATAACCAGACTCAATACAGTAAACACTATTGCTTCACAAAGAAAAGATCATTGTCTGCGGTAGAACCGAACTCCTCTGATACCAATTTGTCACGAACCATCCTCAGGGCTCGTGCCGTGACTACCCCAAACCCGCCTTCCATAGGCCAGGGGCTGGCGACTAGCACCAAGGCGTAAATCCCGGTAAAAAGGGAAGGCATTGCCTTTGTAAAGTAAACAAGCACCACAGAGTAAGCAAGTAGAAAAAGTAATCACTAAGTAAAAACTGAGTACAAATGAATGTGCGGAAAGTAAGTGGGCCAGTATAAAAACCCAAAATGAAAGTAAAGTACAACTCGAAAGGGAAAACAGAAACTTAAAAGTAAAAGCCGCAACGCCGAGCTGTCCACTGAAAATCCCACCTGAAGGGTGGGTACAGATAGCTCCACTGCTCCTCGGGTCCCACCGTCTGCTCCGAGCACGTCCCACCCAGTGGTCCACCTCCAGGTACCATCCTGCTCTGCAAGCCTCAATCACGATCAACGTTGTCCGTCATCTGCAACCAACACAATGTAGTGCGGGCATAGCCCGTGCAGGGGTGAGTATAAGCTACTCAGTAGGGACCCCGAGACCCCCAATGGTCTCCCAAAATCCACAAAGGATAAACCACAAAGGAACGATACAATCACGAAGTAACAACTGACACTGCTTAGGTATATGCCCATACATATACCTAAGTCATCAATTCCAAAACGCTCCAACCTCCGAGCCTAAGTACAACCCAGTCCACACAGGAAAGTATACATATTCCACACAGAAAAGCAAAACGTAATCCACACAGGATATCACAACACAATCCACACAGGAAAGCAAACATGATTCAGCTCACACAGGTATACATCATCGAAAAGGTGAAAGAGATGATCAGACATTGATACTGAATCCTCTAAGCTGGGACCCACATAGGATACAAGACCAGTTGTCTTCATTGATTCATCTATACTGGGACCCACATACGATACAAGACCAGTATTGAATCATCTAAGCTGGGACCCACATAGAATACAAGACCAGCACAGCTAGGACCCACATAGGATACAAGACCAGCTGTCTTCATTGATTCATCTATACTGGGACCCACATAGGATACAAGACCAGTATTGAATCATCTAAGCTGGGACCCACATAGGATACAAGACTAGCACAGTTAGGACCCACATAGGATACAAGACCAGTTGTCTTCATTGATTCATCTATACTGGGACCCACATAGGATACAAGACCAGTATTGAATCATCTAAGCCGGGACCCACATAGGATACAAGACCAGCACAGGTAGGACCCACATAGGATACAAGACCAACTGTCTTCATTGATTCATCTATACTGGGACCAACATCGGATACAAGACCAGTATTGAATCATCTAAGCTGGGACCCACATAGGATACAAGACCAGCACAGCTAGGACCCACATAGGATACAAGACCATCTTTTTTCATTAATTCATCTATACTGGGACTCACATAGGATACAAGACCAGTATTGAAACATCTAAGCTGTCAGATCCACAAAGGATCGATAGGTACTAATCCCCGAAAAGGCCCACATAGGATCAGACCCACCTAGGATCTGTAGCACTGATCCCCGTAGGATCGCTGAGTGCTGTAGTCGTTGCCGTCGAATCCACTGAGGATCTCTGCACAGTGGTCGTTGAAGTCGCAGTCGCAGCCAGCACTAGGGTTCCCGCACACAACAAGCTCATTCGGGAGGGTCCGCTCCACGAGCCGAGAGGCTGATACATCAACTGACACATAGTCCAGATTTGATGTATCCAAAAGTTCCGTATCGTCAACGGGAACTCAACGTCGCAGACGGCGCGTCGATCGGACGCCCGGTCTGAGAGTTATTGGCTTTTTCGTTCCAGGGGCCCAGTTGGGTTTTTAAGGAAAAACCAACCCGACCGTACTCCACCTGCTTCCAAAACTTGGGTGGAGTATTCCAAAAGATCCGTCTCACTAAGAGGAACTAAAACAAGTCCACGGCACGTCAATCAGACGTCCGGAGTTCATGTTATGAGCGTTTCCGCACCGAGGGCCCGGTTGGTTTCGTGTACGAACCAACTCGGCCGAACTCAAAGTATTCCAAAACCTTTAGTGTGATATACCAAAACGAATGTCTCGATCCAAGGATCGCATCGCCACTAATGGCATGTCGTTTGGAGGTCCATAGCCCGAGTTATTGGCATTTGAACCCAAATAGTCCGATAACGGGGGTTTCGGGCCCGGACCGATCCGGCCTGAGACCCCCCGGTCGGCCCGAACCGGGTCGACCCACCCCGAGTCCGGGTCGGCCCGGCCCGGCCCGGCGCGGCCTGGCCCGGCCTGGAAGACCGGCCAGGCGCCGGTCCGGCCGGGCACAGCACGCCCCGCGAGCTTTGTGGCTGGGCCTTTGGCCGAGCCAGTTCGGCAAGGTGGGGGGGGGTGCCTACCCCCTGTGTAACCACGACCCCCCCTCAATTACGGGGGCCCTTTTAAGCCAGCCGGGGGAATTTATTTCCCCCTACTCCACCCTATCTGGCCGGTTCCTGCTCAACGGGACCGGCAATGGCCGGTCCCCTTCCGGCTCTGACACCGGCGGCCCGGCTCGGCCGCCGGTCACCTTGCTCTGCCGCGGCCCGAAACCTGCCACGGCCCTTATCGTCCGGCGCGGTGCGATGGCACCATGCCCGTCCACCGCGGCCCCGCTCCGGTCGCGGTGTCTTCAGTTTTCTTCGACGCGGCGCGACGGCGTCGCGTCTTTGAATTTCTTTCCACGGCGAGGCACGACGGCGCTGCGCATATCTTCAGCATGAAACCATGTGGTGCGACGGCACCACGCTTTCTCGTATCAACCACAAGAAAACAAAACGAAAATAAGGAGGAGGGTCAGCCGTGTTTGTGCGGTCTGACCCCCTCAAGTTATTCGATAACATTTGGTTTTAACCCACGAAGATTATCAAGTTAGTATTCACGAACAATTTAATAAATAAAACCCCTACATCGGTTCAGGAATGGTTCACATCAACGAGCCACGGAAGATGAGCATCGCAGAGGTCGTGCGTCGCGGGAAAAGAACATCGACATCGCGAAGCGAGGATTCAAAGTCGTTGATGGAGATTTCGTCGCGGAAAACCGTCGCGGAAGAGACGACGCGGAAGAAGAACGTCGCGTCGCGGATCGAAGTTGCGGAGAACGAACATCGATTCCGTTGTCGTCGAGGTGTGTCTGAAGAGGTAACATCGCGGATGGAGTTCTCTGCGTTCTTCGGCAGAGATGTTCTTCGTTGAAGAAGAAGTCGTTCCTCCCAAACCTCTCAACGACAAACTCTAACAACCCAAATAAAATAAGTTCCTTTCTTATTTTATTAACACAACAACTCTTTTGAATTTCAAGAGTTTGAAATTCATATCCACACACAACTCACCTCATTAAACTTATTACATTAAAGTCATAAGTTATAACTTAAGTTAACAAAAGTAAAGTGGGAGTTGAGGGGGTTTTAGAGGATATGAAGGGGTGGGGTTTTTGTGAGCCCCACCACCCTCATAACCTCCCAAGGGAGGTTGGGTGGTTACCCAACTTCCATCAAGAACTAAACACTTAGAGTAAAAATGATGAAAATTGTAGAATAAAAATAATTTAACTTCCACAATTTTTATCATCCACACATGTGATAACGCAACTCCGGAACATGAGTTCCTAAGCAATTACCGGCGCTGCGGTTCCATCGTTGCCCTCAGAATTCGATTCCAGGCACCAGTTCAAAAGTTAGAAATTCCCACTCGTTCGTTCACTGAACTTACCCGATCTAAACTTCTGAAATTTATTCCAGGCACACCGGGCCTCAGAATCAGGTGCCGTCAGAGACCGCATTTTTGTAAAATTCCAAAGAAAATTAAGAAAAATTTTCCTTGAATTTTACGGGTCTTTACATTGTAACTGTGTTGCTCATCTCACTTATTAAGGCCTCCTATTCTCTTATACTCTTCACACAATTAATTACTTTTGGGTTAGCAAATAACTCCAACGAAACCTTAATTAATTACCTCCCCATGACCTAGACCACCTAGTTCGATCAGAAATCCATCTATATATGGTTGTTGGTTATAACCAAAGGATATTTTCCAAAGATTGAGTATAATGCTTAATTGAGTGTTTTTTATTTATTCTATCCCCTTGATAAAATATTCATAAATTATGATAAAATAATATAAATTATATATACCACATAAATAAATTTTACTATTTAAATTTTATAACCTAAATCATTCTCCACTTCTTTCAAATATGAAATAAAAAAATCATTCATGTGTACTGTGGGATAGTGCCTCATGAACAAATGAATTTTTTTTCATGGCCACATGGAAATATTTGGTATAAGGATGAATTAAAATTATTTATATGATATTTTTATCATAATTATAATTATATAATAATTTTGTCACATTTACCATTATACTTTCTATTTTGTGTAGGACACGATAATGTTTCTCGTGTGTTTGGTGGACTACAAGCACGCCAAGTGATATGATTCATTTTTCACTAATTATATTAATATAGGTAAAGAGGAAAACTCTAGTGAATATATCTAAAATATATGATATTATTATGATATTAATGACATATTTATAATTCATATAAGAAAATATTTCAATTTTTTCTTACCTTCCCATCACTGAAAAATAATAACGACGTTCATACGTACGTGTGATCCACAACCAATATCAAGATTTGGGATTAATGTTTCATTACCTCATCACATGGATTATATATAAGTATATTTAATGAAATAAAATGATCTTTACCATATTATTGTCATATTTTAATGATAAAATATTACCAACCCTTTTTCCATAATGATCTTTGAAAAATGGAAATGTTAGTCATGTGTATGCATCACCTACCATGTCAACAATTATAACATAGTTCATTTTTCATAACCCTTATTCAAGATTGGTTATAAAAGATTAATTTATGTATAAAAATTGTTTCAAATAAATTTTTATTATCCTATAGATTATAATATAATAACCCCTTTGAAAATAGACACCACCTAGAATCTATTTCTAAATTATGGACTGAACATCTCCAAAACAACTAATGTTGGTTTAAAAAATCTCATAATTAAGTCCATAATTGTAATATGTAAAAAATGGTTTATTGATAATTTAATAAACTAGAAATATATTATTAAATAATTTATATATGTCTAATATATATGAGATGAAGGACAGACACATAATTTCTGGACTAGTGGTAAGGGTTTCACATATCACTTATATTATTTTGAGACATATCCCATATTCACGAATTAATTTTATTGGGTATTTTATTTACATATGATGAGTTAATTTTAGGATTACATTGATTTATCTTATTTGGAATTTTATTATCCATATGATGTTTAGAATTTCATTATGTTTGGATCTAGAGATTACCGATGTAATAATTGACTTCATCTCAATTTCCCATATATTAAGTAAATTTTAATATCAAATGCCTATTGTATTTTATATGGTTTATATAATACCCATTTTACAAGAGATATTAAAAATATTTTATAATTTAGGGTATTGTAAGATTCAATTCATTATATTTTATCTATGTGGATTTGAATTGAATGTTACGAAGTGGTAAAGAGAGTCTTAACTCAATTTTGTTTCGTAGGGTTATAAATCATATTCATTGAATTAATTATGATATAATTATGTTTTAATAGATATATAATTTATTTATTATTAAATTAAAATTATTTTTTTTTGTGTATTTACATTTTTTACACATAATCTACCAATTTGTTGACACTAATTTTTGTGATACGATCTTTATGAGGGTTAATCATCGCAATATTTGATTCTATGTGATATATGTTTTTAAACGGAAAATATATTATATTATGAGCAAATATACTATTTATTTGATAGTATATATAAAAAATATCCTTCTTTTCATGATATTTAATTCATATTCTAATGTTATTATTTAATGTGGTTTCGATTGAGGGTTTACTAAAGTGGAAAGCGATTTATGATACAATCTCATCTATTTTCAGAATTGTATATATTGACGATTATTTGGGAGGAATTAATATGATATCATTTTATTTATCCACATATATTTTATTCCCCGATTGTTATGAATGTGGTTTATATGTTTAATTTAAATTTCATTGATTATTATTTAAAAAAATTTCATGAATTCAATTTATAATTGAAACTGATCTTGTATCATTATTTTAGATTTAGAATATATCACATAAAAATTGTTTTTTCCTTAAATGTCTTTAAATGTGTAATTTTCCAAACATAAATGAGTTCATAAATCTATTTTTACAGTGTTTGAAATTTCTTTAATTTTTATTTAAAATGGAAGTTTCATAACATTTTCCAAATCGGTCTCTTTGACTCCCTCTAAAAAATGAATGAAAAATTGTTTATTTTTAAAATTTGCATCATGAATATATTTACCCACCATCATTACAAGTCAGTGTTTTATAGATTATGTTTTTCATTTCAAAGTTCATTTTAAATTAAAATTACACATTTAATGATTGACAAGGTTTTATTTTTAAATTATGTTTTTCCAAAATGAAAAAAATATATTCTTCAAGAAATGATTTGAGTAATCTTTCAAAATTAGTTTCGAACAAAGAGAGCATCCTCCGATGTCACTCAAAGTGAAAATATTACTTCCCAAAAGAATATTTTAATGGTATTTTAATTGTATTTCCATTAATACACATCAGTAACCCTATATGTTACTAATTATCCACTAGAATATATTGAAATAATTATATCCTTATTATTTCTCTGGATGGATTATGATTATATCAAGAGACTATCAAAGAACTAATTTCTTTTCGAATGGCTAATTAAGTGATGAAATGAATAATGATTTTCTCTGTGGTTTTTATGTTATAATTAAATCTCTGTATTTATTTTTTATTATAGTGGTTCTTGGAAATTGATTTTACAGTGGGTTGTTCCCCATTATAGCTCAACGGTGTTCCCAGTGTATCATATATGTAGGGTTCACATAGATTTTGCTCCATTGAATTGGGTAATAATTATGTTATCTAGATAATTATATTTGATATGTGTCTTGTGGTTTTTCCAATTTGTAGTGGTCCTATAATGGTTATATAATTCTGATCTTCCAATATACTAACTTGTTTTTTATCTCTACAATACATTTTTATTAATTCCTTTTATCATGACTGAAAAAATGACGCATGATTATTGATTCTTATGAGTCCTTTCATTTATAAAATGTTTTTCTGTATTTTTTGATTTATGATCCATGTATTGTGGGTTGTGAATATTCTTATGTTATACTAATTCACTTTGAATATATCATCATATCCTTAATCAAATTATATAATTATTGATGATATTCAATTGTTAATTCCTATATTTACCATTACATGGAATTTGATATCACCCTTATTATGTTTCTATTTCCCAATGTTATGATCAATATTAAACATATTAATTTTTTATAGAACGATTTATATTGTTATGAGTTTTGTCAGAGATGTTGAAGAATTAATATCGAATATGAAAACAAGGAATATTGGAAATAATAATCCATTGAATTCATTTTCTATATAAGATTTACTTTAATTATATAAAACATTCGAACTAAAATATTTTTTATATAAGTTATTTATCATTTCATTCTAATGTTGCATTTTTGGGATGAAAGATGTTGGGTAATGTTAATCAGTTTCTATTATTGTAATATAATGGGAATTATTTTAGAATTGAACATAGGAGTGAAGGTTTAGTGAGATTATAAAAATGTTCCTAAATTTTTTTTAGAACATGTATTTAGAATAAAATGGGTTTCTAAATAAAAATGGATAAATTAAATTGGATTTATATAAATAAAAATATATTTAATTTTGAGTAACAATGAGAGGAAAAAAACCCAAAAATAACAAAAATAACAAAAGGATTAGAAAAAACAAGTGGTTTTATTAAATGAGGATTATATCATTTATTCAAAGGAAAATACATCATATATAAGATTTATTAAATTGTTACTGAAAAATAAATCCCATAATATATTGGTATCATTAAAATTAAAATCCCCAAAAATTAATAACATCAAATGAATAATTTAATACCATGAACATATGGAGAATCATGATATTACACATCCAATGGATTTTATATACACATCAGAAATGAATATATGTTTATAAAATAAATTCATGTCCTAATGATTGCCAATTTTGAGACGAATAGTACTTATAAGACCTTTTCATTGAATAGATAATTATTCAAGGGATGGATTGTACATAAAAATTTTAAATCCACGAAAAACCAATGGAAATAAAAAATAAATCAATCAAATGACATTTTAGTCATAATCATTACATAATATAATCAATTAGGAAGTGATATGACCCAATGAAACAAAATTATTTTAAGAAATCCCTAACTACATGGTAACATTCAGGTAAAATATCCATTGGTTAAATACATTGAATTGAAAAATAAAATACCATAATGTATGAATTATTCTTGATATAAATTATAATAGGGATGTATTTTAACTATATAATGGAAATTACGATTATATAAAAAAAATTCAATGAAGTCAGATTGAGATGGAATGGCTTTCCTCAGGACGAGCATTTTTATGTATATACATTAAAACCAATATAAGAAACCTATATCAACTATTTCATTTCAGGAAAACCATATTACAAAAATAATACCTAAATCTTTAAAAAATTATTTCATTAATTTTAATGAAATATTTAATTACAAAATCAATTATGTCTATGTTGGATTTTTTGAGGTAGTTTGGTTCATAATCCAAAAAAAATTGGATACAAGTTGTAAAATTGGTAACTATTACATAAAAAAGAGAATAATAATAATTACATAATTATCAATATTATATACTGATTTTAGTTTTTAAACAATTTATTAAAAATGGTAATGAAAAATTATTTATGTTATATTCATGGAGATGGTAGGTCATATATACAAATGTGTATGAATTCCATTTTCCTACAAAAATGATGAATATAATTTTTTTGTTGTTTTGTACGTTAATTATGATTATTATATCAAAAATATCTTATCATTTATTTAAATAAACTTATAAATATAATTCATGGTATAAATTTATAAAAAAATCTCATCACTTCAAGGAAGTATATTCCCACTAATAATTATAAAGAATATTATAAAATTTCAATTGATTGAATGGTATGAAAATAAATAACATATTATCATTATAGAATGATAATTATGTTATAAATATCATATTATTATATATTAATTCCATTATTATAAATAAATTGAATTTTTTATCATGATACATCAAAATTATTGAGATTCTTTTTGTGTATTTATTGCATAGGTTATTCCATAGGTTCTCTCTTAAAGAGAATTGGAGGTTTAAAGTGCTTAATTTTAATAAATTGGATATAAGAAGGGGGTTGAAATGGCTTTTTTTAAAATAATTACATAATTAAATATTTTAATAATTTATAAAAGTTGGTGTTTTTAGAATTATTTGAGAAGTGGGTCATGTAATGTTGAATATGCTTCTTGGTTAGTTAATTATTTTAAAAAATAAAAATAATTTAATGGAATCATGTGGTTAAGGTTAATAAAGATCTCTATTATCCTCAAACATTTTAATATTTTTTATAAATAAATAATTATTGAAAAAAATTGTGTTGTCAATTGTTGGAAATAAAGAATAGAATGTGGCCTGAAAAACCATACATAAATATCATGAATCTGTAAGAGAAAAAGGAGTCTTGGTTTGTTTGATCAGAACATACCTTAATTCCCAGGTGAAATCTCATCCCAATTAATGTTCAGATAAATAGTGTTTCAGATGATTAAATAAGAAATAAATTAAAATATGAATCATGATAAGATAAAAACTAAATTAAATGATTCACTCACAAATTAAAAAAACAGGAAAAGAAATAGTGCCAATACTCCCCTTTCAAATGTGTGTAGCTCCCTGGAAAAGACCATCCTCTATTTATCTCACTATTTAGAGGAGAAAAAAGCTCATGTTGATCTTTTCTTTCTTCCTTGGCCACCATATGAAGATAGGGTCCTTTAGAACTTATAGGATGATAATAGTGCTTATTTGGGACTAATAAATGGTAGATCCATTCCCCTTGGTTGAGCATAAAAATGGTGTACTGAAGGTTCCAATTTATAGGCCATGTGGAAGGTTGTTTTGGGATCCAAAATTTTGATATACCACTTCTCCTATAGATTTTGTTTGATAAAAGGCCTTATATCAGTTTTAATATAGGAAAAACATTATTTACAAAAATATTTAATATCTTCCTATGAGTGTTTACAGAAATTTAATATATAAAATAATATATATATACAAAATATAGAATAAATTTTTTGAATCCTAGAAGATTTGGTATCATATATTGATCATTTCGTTTGGGTCACTTTTTAGACAAATTGGGTTTGGGTTTCTTTAGAATAGTCCTATCACACTTATCATTGTATTATTACAAAATATTTCAGCCGAATTGGATAAAAATATTAGCATTATTATGAATTTTAGTACACTTTTATGGTTGGTATATTGCCCAGTTTGGCACATTTTTATTAAATTTCATTATAGGTCCCTCAAATCACCTCCACCTACAATAAAAACATTAAAATAAGTGAAATCATCATTTTCAAAAGTGATAATCATTAAATAATTTAATCAAATATGTTGTGACATTTTTTTTCTATATTTAGAATTTAAAATAAAAAACAATTTATACATATTGGTATAAGGGTGGAAATTAATAATAAATCATTATTCCATAATCATACTCAAGAGGAGGTTATTTAAAATAATAACATATGTTCACTAGAAGGTAGTCCATCATATAGAATAATTATGGTTTTATTTTACATTTGATTGAAGAGGAAATTGATATTGGTTATTATGTAAACCTAATAACATATCTATACATATTAGATACTTGTTTTATTTTTTCATCATATTGGAATAATAATTGAATGAGGGAGGAAAATTAAATAATACAAAAACATTTGGTTAGACGTTATACCTAACCCCACATTTTTTAAAACTTAAGCAATATAAGGTTGGAATTATTCCAAAAAATATTACTTCTATAATGCAGGGAGGGATTTTAAGAAGGTATTTGAGATGTTCTAGGACAACAAAAATTTATATTGTAGTGTGTAAAGGATTAGAGAGTAGAATATTTTTTATAATTTTGGGGAGGGGAATTCATTGAACATGAGAAATTATTAAATTAATATTCTTGGGAAAATATCTTCAAATTGATAAATATTTAAATAAAGATGAGTATGTTTTGAAATAATATCTTAAAATAATATTTGGACATGTATAGTTGATTTCTTAATCTATATCTATTAATTTTATCCCTTATTATCCAGTTTGATTATTACGATGATATCAACGTGTTTTACTCTATATACAGAATGTAAGTTAATATAAATTGATCAAGGACCCATAAAAGAACCATAATTGATATTTTAAACCATAAATCATTTAATGCAATGAATATTTTGGTTTTTATGATTATTTAATCATTTAAAAAATTATATTTTATTCTAAAATATTATTAATTTATTTTTTCAATAAATTGAAATATTATAAAATAATATGTGTATAACTCATGAAAAGTGTTTCCAAAATCATATTTATTAAAATATAAGTAGTATAAGGTCTTATTTATTCCATCCAAACAAAAATTTATTTCTTTATATATCATTGTAAACCATATATTATGGTTTCACTATTTAATGAACCTATTTTAACCATAACCATAGTCATGGAATATTAAATTTTAAAGGGATAAATTTTTAATTTTATGTTGAAAATTTCCTCATAAATGGACAATTTATGACATTTAAGACCTTGTATTATCCTAATTTTCATATTTAAAATTATTTTATTCTTTTTTATATTATTTATTAGAATATATTTAATATAAATTATAATTAATGCCATTTTAAGTAATATTCACATAACTTGACAAGGATAGAAAGATGAAAAAATGTAATAAGAATATAAATGATTAACACATATCTAATATTCTATATTTATCTTAATTTTTTTAGAAATTTATCTCCCTATTTTTTCGTGTTTATGCGGTTTTAAAAACACTTACATAGTTTTTCTAGTTCTTGAACAATCATTACATAGGCCTTGCATAAGAATTTAAGGTAATTATTTTCGTTATTAAAAATTTTAAAAAATAACATGATATAAAAATTAAATTATATAATGAATAACCATTTTCAACTGAATATATATATTTTAATCCCTATAAAAAATATTATATATATTAAAATCAAGAATGTATCAATATTTACTCCATATTTAAATAAAATACTATAAATATAAAAATAAAATCTAAATAAAAAGGGTAATATTTAAAAATTTAAGATGACTTTGGATGAAATAGAATAATCTAATAAAATTAAGTCATGTTTTTCATAGAATTATAAGTTGTATCACATTCCTTTTAACTATTATTATCCCATTTTACCCATTATTGTGGTAAATAAAGTTTATTATGAACACATTTCATAATGACCATAATAAAAAGGAAAATAATTACTAAATTTGGACATAATTATTTCATGTATGGAATTAGTTTTTCAATATTTTGTTCCCAAAATTCTAAAAAATTAAATTTTAATATAAACAGGTTAAATGAAATTAAAATTTGTTTTTAGACAAATGTGTTTTTTATGAAAAATTCACTTATACCAAAACTAAGTATATTGATAACTAAAATATTATTAAATTGATTATATATTAAATGATAATTGTTATTTAACTTAGATATCAATTTAAAAGAATAATTTTATATTTAAATTACATTATGTAATAATATAAAATGGCAGTTTGATGAAAATCACGATTTTCACTATTCACTGAATAATCAATATTTTCTGAAAATATCAAAAACATTACCTTATGAAAATATCAACATATTTAATTAAAAATTTATAACCTATTTTATAAATAAAATATCTATAATATCAATAATTTCATTATTGTATTCGCTCACAAAAGGGAAAAAATCATTTTCTAAGACAATTATTTTTGTATAATAAAATGATTTTCCAAAAAACTGAGTTCATATTTCCTAATAATTAATCAGTAATTTTTTTAGAAATAAATAAATAAATATATATATTATAAGTCTTTTAATTCTATTATTATTCTATTTTTTAATGGATAGGAAATATCTATAACATTTAAATAATTAATTTTCATGTTTTTTTAAATTTGGTGTTTTGTTTTTATATGCTATCAGATATAGTTTTGTTTCAAAATATTAGGATATTTAATTAAAAAACATTAATAAATAACATCCTTACAATTATTAATTGATATTGATAATGACGGGTTTTAAATTTGATAAATCCTTTTTTATAATATTACTTCACAAAAGGGTCAATAAAACATCATTTTGAAAATATATTAAGGGAAATAAGAAGGTATTGTTGAATAAAACAAATTGGTTTACAAATAGAATAACATTTCTGGGAGGAAAAAAATACACCTAATAGAAATATTTATTTACAAATAGTGATAAAGAGTGAAAAATAACACTGATCATAAAAAATTGAATGATCATGAGAATGTTAATGAACTGAAAAAAATAAATGACTTGGGAAAAGAAAATATATTTATTGAAAATAAAGGTAATATGATACATTTTTTTATTTCCAGATAATTTTATTTGATATTAGTAATTATGTTTCCATATATACTAGGATAATAACGAAATAAAATTACATTATGAATATAATTTCGTCAATTAATCAATTTCTACCAAAATATAATGTTTTTTTTTTCAAATGACGAGTATTCAAGATTTATTTTTCATTATTGGATCACTAAAATAAACTATTAATGGTTAAAATATTCTAGACAAGGATAACAAGATATTCTTATGATTTTTTATACATTCTAGATCTAAATTATTCAAAACAAAGTATGATTATATACAAAATGTATAAATTTTTATATAATGAAATAATAAATTATTTTTTAAAATTCAAAAGTGATATCCAGATGTCAAACTAAATCATTCTATAAATAAAAAAAATTTAAAATATTCAAAATATCCCTAACTAAGATTAAGACCCAAATATTAGAATGTTTTGATAACATATTCCACCAAAATAAACAATAAAATTATATCCAAATAAATACAATCCATTTTAATGTATCATATAAAGATTATAGGTTCCCAGATCATATAATCCCCATGATATTCTAATCATTTAAATAAATAACATGAATCTCCATAATGACATGTTAAAATTATATATTATTCCAATAGATAATTAAACGTTTACACCTCAAATAAAATCAAATATTAGAAAAAATATTTCCATCTACCTAAATAATATAAAATTCCAGAAATAGTAAAAATATTCTGAAATTACATTAATCACATAATCAAAAAGTAAATTTTATTTCCCAGGATTATCTATAAATAAAACCTATAATCAAAAATTCTAATAACCCATATTCTTAGACACCCATCATGAAATTCCATGAAAGGGGGTTTCTGTGACATTGAACTTATTATGAACCTTAAAATTATAAAGTCATGATGGTATACATAAATCTTATAGTGACCTCTTATGAAATTACCCTAATATCTAATTTTATCAATACCCTTCTCTGATACCAACCGTAATAGCCCAAATTCACATATCATGATCCTATACTTAAAACATAATCTTTAGAAATATGTATTTAATAACAATGAATGTGGCCCAATTCAAACACCATAAAATTTATGACATAAAAATGAAACGTTGGATCACTTGCATAACCAATGACCTCTTTGTTTAGTTTTATCATATAATTTGGACCAACTATTATTGAATAATAACCCTTTCTTTAAATGAGAATTTTCACACTAAAACTTATATATTATTAATATATATTAATTTTTAAGCATCTCACATTAAAAATTTCACACTTGAAATAATTATAATGAAAAATCATTTTACATCTTTCATCATAATGCGGTAAAAATGTATTCATTATAGGGTGGGTTAAAATGATTATCATAGGAAAACATATGAATTAATGATATAATTTCATTAGTGAGAATAAGATGAGGATAAGGGTATGATGAAATAATCCAATAATATGAGCATTATATAAGAGAATTCATACACATCAAAACATGGATCATTAAACATGTGACATGAAATAAGGATTTAACAAAATAAAAAGTCAAAGAAATTGATAATAATGCACCATATTATGTCAATAACGATCAAAGGGAAAATTAAAAACTCATATAATGAATAAATAAAATTTCTTGGTAACTTGGAACATTATTATCATTTCCATATTACAATCACACTTCCAAATAAAATAAACTACATTGAAAATTCCAACAATCTATTTGGAGAAACTTATAACTGGTCAAATCTGTATCATTTCCTAATGCATTTTAGGGTTATAAATAACCCACCCATACCAGTTTTATAAGTTAACTACACATTATTGGTTTATAAAAGAACATCCCATCCTCATAAATGTTTTCCATGAACCATAGCATGAATAATGTTTATTGATCTGGAAAATCAACATAAAAATAAATAAACAACAATTATTACTATCATAACTTCATTACCCCATGGAAGTGAAAATATTTCTATGAAAATATATTGAGATAATCATAACCCATACAGATAAATAATAAGGATAGTGTAAAAGAAATATATTCTCAGTATATTATGTATAACATCAAATGGTTTGGATGTTGGTAAAAAGAAATAACTATTTGTTATGTATTGTATCGACAATACTCTATAAATATTAATTATTTTGATTCCCAAAAATACCCTTCTTTGTTTTAATAATGATATTACTTTTAGTATATTTTTGGAAATTAATATTATTTACAATACTTATTTTTGAATTATAATCAACATTTTTATTCATGTGAAACATTCATCAAAGTGTTCAAAACACTCTTCAGCGTATTCTAGAAATATTGTTCATACCCTACATTGAATAATATTACATAAAGAACAAAACCCACATTTTTATTAAACCATATAATGGAAAGATCAACACTTATGGTTAATCAACATTACATTGAAATAAATTTATAGATTAGGAACCTTTCGTTTGGATGGAACCATACATTTAACAAAGAGAAAAATTATAGTTAAGGATCCCTATGTAAGTATAACACCCTACGTTTGAGAAGAAAACATATGGATCATCAACCTCAATTTTTTATCAACCAATTGTTGTCAACCCAAGGTCTGTAGAATGAACGCTACGTAGTTGAACACTTCATTTTTTATTTTTTAGTTTTATGAAGGAACATTATGCTTGACTTTTTAACATCATATATTTGAATTTACAATTTCTTTGGTGTTTTGTGTAATGGTCTTTAGAGTATATCATGTCAATTTAAATACTATTTTCAAATGATTTATTTATTATTCTGACTTATTCAAAGAATCATATTTAGTGGAGAAATTATATCATATTATTAAGTAATGTTACATTTACTCTAAGTTGTTTTTATTAATTGAAATTCTCACAATCTATTTGGAGATTCTCTTGGATCTATAAATTCGAAGAAGGACCTCTTTTTTATATGACTATATCAGTGTATTTATTCAATATATAAGTGTGTGTGGTTCAAAAAGTATATACACACATATATCTATTGAAACTAAATTATTTTGGAGATATTTTAAAGATCTAATACATCATTCAATCAGACTATATTATCTAAATAAGAGGCTACATTTGGGATATATTTATGTTTTTAATCTTGTATTTGTTGTAATTATTATTCTACTATTCATTAATTCTTTTATTTAATGATCTATTAAAACTGGCTCACATCAGAACTACTCTTTCATGAATCAATTATTTTCTAAAGAAGAAGATCCATCCAATTTTAGTTTCTATTACACTTGTGATGTTCAATTAGACCCTTTTAAATCAATACCTTTTTATTGATTGTTTTAACATATCGTACTCAGTTATAGTGGAGTATTGGAATATCAATAAATGATATAGATATTTTGTTCTATGTTAAAGAACTTTAAGGCTTTGTTTGTTTTATTATTAGTAAAGGTGTCAACGTCCTGTTATGAGTTGTGGATTAGACTTATGATATGAGGATATGACTAGTGAAATTCATCAAGATCACAGAAAGAGTAATTGATGGAGTGGAATAGGGGATCTTTTTTCCCAGAACCACTATAAAAAGTAATGTTCTATATTTCTGTCCACTACTTATTTTTTATATAATCACAAACAATACTTATCCATATAGTTCACATTTGATATAAAAATCCAAAATTGTGGAAGATTTTGAAAATACACAATTAACTTCCCCTTGTATATATTTGTATATGATAACCTAAAAATAACATTAGAGAATCACTTAAAAACTTCTTGAGGAAAATACCATTTACACTTTTAACCAAGATTTTTGAAACTAAAAATTAAAAGAATATTAGGAAAGATAATTTATTTTAAAATAAAGGTGGAATATTTTAAGGGAAAATAAAATAATTGACTTGTCATGATGGACGAAAAAATGTTCATATCATAAATTTCATAATAGATATTTGGTTCACACATTTGGTAAAAAGTAAATAGTTAAAAAAATGAAAATAATTATTGTTAAATTGTCCTTTAGAAAGTTAATAATGGGTAAAAAACATTTAAAATATATTTATAATATTAAATTATTATTGAAAACATTTTAGAAAACAAGTACTGGGAGGAAATAATTTTTTCGATTGAAAGAGGTGAAAGAAAGCCAGATATTCTTAAAAACATTCTTTAAATCAATTTGACCTCCAAATAGAGGAAAATAAAAAAATAAAAAATATATCCCAAGTATAATATAAATTGAAAGAGTAAATTAGATATGGATCCTATAATTTACATAATGAAAATTAAAGTAGAAAAAATCTTGATAAAGCTAATATTCAAACATAAATCTAATACTTCCTCGCTATCATTTAAATCATAAGACCCATGATAAAATAACTACAAAAGAATATAAAAATCCCATGAAAATAATGAGATTCATGATAAAAAAATTAAAAATGAAATTATGTACACCTCATTAAATAATACAGGTACATAACATAATTTTTTTCCCAAAGATAGATAATTTTGAGATTAATAACACTTAAAATGTAATATCATCAAATTGAGAATTACTTAATAGTGATATGACATGGAAAAAATTTAAATAGAAAAGATTAAATATAACATTGATCGAATAAACTCTTTTTCGAAATTAATATTAACCAAATATAATTAATGAAGAATTGAATTATCTAAATGAACAGAAATTAAGTTAAGAAATCGTTCACGACATGGTTATAGTAAATTCAAATAAAAACTGATGAAATAGTTTTCATTTAAACATAAAATAAAATAGAGTATGAAGGATATATGATATATCATTTTAAAATATTTTATATATGTAATATAAAATAAATTATTTGCATTACATAAAAAATTACCCAATGAAGTGAAATTGGGAAAAAATCTGTTACTACGGGCTTAGACTTTCCATGTGCGTCAGTTAACAAATGTTCAATAAACATATATAAATTATTATACTTATTAATGAAAATTTTATTGGATTAATTATCTATTATTTAACAATTAATTTCATTTAATTTAATGAGATGTATAATTACTTAATTGATTATGAAATCATTGTGTGCATTGAAGATGTTTGGTTCATAATCCCAAAACATCTTCGATTGGATGAGCATGTTCAAAGTTATAATTGTACTATTATATCTTGAATAAAAATATGACATAATTATAATTTCTATCTATAAATTAAAATTTCATATCCATTTATTAATGATGGTTTTGAATTTTTATATGTTATAATCATCAAGATAGTAGGTCACACATATGCATGAGTAATACTTAAATTTATCAATAAACATGATGAAAAGGATAAAAGTATTGTATGGTATTTATAGATGATTATTAAGTTATAAATATCACATGATTTATCCAAATACAATTATATATTTTATCCCTGAGATGTGTTTATGGAAAAAGAATCACATCACTTTTTGGAGTTTGGAGTCAACACGTACAAATGAAAGATGGTATCATTTTTTAATCGATAGAGTGGAAAGAAAATATCTGATATATTTTCATTAAAAATAATAATAATTTAATTAATATCCAATATATACATTAAATAAATCATTATAACTTCAAAAATTTGTGGTGGTTGAAATGTAAATACATTGTGTTTTGAGGTGGTAGTTTACTATACACAATAATGATGGTTTTATATCCCATTTAATGATAGTGGGGGTGAATATAGGTTATTTAATAATACTAATAATATATAATTATGTGGATTATTTTTTTGATTATTTTATAATGTTTTAATATGGTATTTAGGTAGAAGGGGGTTGATAGGGAGTTCCCTTTATAAGTGAGGGGATGAGAAATAATTTAACTTCTTAAATTATTAAATTTATATAAATTAATTATCATAGGAAATTAGATAAAAATTTATATTATTATAATATAAAATGACTATTTTTTTATATAATATCAAAAAATTAAACGTTTTTCACTTCTTTGTTTTTTATCACAATTATTACATTATTTGAAACCCCTCTTAAAACATTTGAAAATTATCATGATATCATGTTTTTTTACTATTTTGGTGTAATAAAAGTTACTATGAATAGAAAAGTGACACATAAATAGACCATGGTTGGTATTATTAACCATATAAAATTATATCAGATAAATATAAAATATTTATAAATTTTATATAAATTTATATCTGTATTTTTTTACAAAGTATTATAAATGTCATTTTGGGAATTCATGAAATATTATTAAATAATATGTGTCTAAGTCATTCAAAAAGGTTACAAAATAAACATAAAAAAATTATAAGGTTAAATAGTATTAAATAATAATTAATTAAATAAATTACCATTCTATATATCATTTTAAATGTTATATTTTGGTCACCGTCTTGGTTAATAAATTTTGACCTTAATTGGGGAAAAGAATTTTTAAATACTAGAGGGAAATAATTTTACGCATAGAGTGATATTTGAATCATATATTGAAATATAATGATATTTTAGTACATTGTTAATCATAACTATCATATTTCAAGATATTTAAAATTTTCAAATAATTTAATAAAATATATTTAACATAAATTACTATAAATTTCACATTATATACTATTCATATAATTTGACATTGGAAATAACATGATTGAAGTGGAATTAAATTATAAAGCATTAAAATATCAATAATATGGTATTTTAACAAAAATTATATTGGTAAACATTAAATTACCTAGAATATATCACATATTGTGTTTTTAAATCATTTATATTATTTTTCAAATACTTACACAAGTATTATATCGACATTGCATAAACATTGATGTTAATTATATAATTTATAAAAATTAAAAATAATGTTCCATGATAAATAATATTATATATTGAAAACAAACATTTCGAATTGAAAACATATTTTTATTCAAAAAAAAATATTATAGATATTAAATGAATGAAATTAATATTTTTGAATTTATTGTTAACTTAAATATTTTAATAGAAAAATTATAGATGAAAGGAAAAGTCATAATTTTAGTTTTGGGATGATTATTTATGAAATATACTTCACCAATAAAATTATGGTAAGTTTTTAAATGATTTTTAATCTATAATTATTTTTTAACCCAAATTAATCCATTTTATGATTTACTGTATTAGAAAAAAATATACGATTGATATTCATAATGAGGAAAAATTAAATGGATTTTTTTAGGTAATTTTTAACTCTTTATATAATACATGGAATTAATTTTTAGTTATTTAATTCATCGAATTATAATAAATTGTTATTAATATAAATAATAAATCAAGATAAAAATATTTTTTTTGAAAGATTTGTTTTTAAGCATAAAAATGATATTATAAAAAAATTAAGTATAATGATGACTAAAATGGAATTAATTAGACTATATATGGAAAAATAATACTTAATCCATATTTATAAAAATTTAAAATTAAAATAGTACTTATATATTACAATTTTTAATGAAAATAAATGACTGTTTTTTAAAAAACATTGTATTTTTCACAATTTACTTAAAAAGACATATGTCCTAAAAAATGTGAGAAATTATCCTTATGATAAATTTGAAATATAGAATTAAAAAATTACTTCCTATTATCAAATATAATTTCTATTTTTTCAAAAAATTAAATATTTTATTCTCTAAAAAAACAATAAAATCCAATTTTGAAGAAAATGTATTTTGGATGATTAAAATGGCTTTACTAAAAAATAAGTGATTCTTTCTTATGAATTAATCAATATTTATTTGAGATTTAAAATTTTAAATTATTCTTAATTTTTTAATACTATTCAAACTCACTAATTTAGTCACTATGATATTACTATAGAATTTATATTATAATATTTCATGGTTCATTTCAAATATGTATTGTGTCCTGTATACACTATATAAAATAGTTTACTTTAGAATATTAGGATATTATACTATGTAAATTAATACAATAGTGTATCATGATCTTTTTGTTTTGGTTTATCTCATGTAGATGATATAAACATTGAACAAAAATATACCATAAGACGTCTAAAAACATTAAAAGTGATGAATATATGCCCTGATGTGATTTTCTATTGAAGTATCGTTGATGAGAGAAAGGGTAAAAAATATATTAGACTACACTGACGATCATGATATTATATAACAATGAGACAATTTTCCACCACTATTCTTTATATGTTCATTTTTACATTGTATCCCTATATGAATTTCATTTCCTTATTATTCTACCTCACTAATATATAAGAAATTATTACACCTCTATTTAGATGTTGGGGTTTTTCTAAAAATAATGTAAATAAATATTTTTTTATTAGTAACTCCTTTTTACCTATTTACTATAATTTATTTAATTATTTATCATTGTAAATTCAACCTTTTCATTACATTTATATAGTGGGTATGATTCTCTTCCATCTTCAATCTTAATCCCCAAACAGGTGATTTGTTTAAGTTAAACCCCAAGGAGATGATATGTCTAAGATGTGTTTTGTTTCCATTAACATTGATGATGATGTTTTTTAATAATATAGTTGGTGATTAATGAACTATAAACAAAATTGTATAGATTATTTAGTGACAAAAAGGTTGTTATTATATCACACATATATTTATGTGTTTAATAATTATTTCTTTGCCCCTATGATTTAATAAAATAACAATATTATAGATATATAAGAAACATTGGATAATAAAAGATAAGTTATCCAAAAGAAAAAAAATTCAAGTAAAATACTCGGTGTAGGTATGTTTTTAAACCTAATATAGAGGTAGATTTTCTAAAATAATCCTAAAATTTATGAATTTGTGAGGAAAAACATGAGGAATCATATTTTGATAATTGATATTAGATTGAAAACACTAACGGTTATACAAATATATATATATTTCTATAATTTTTACTAAATGTAAAGTATATAAAAGAATTTAAATAAATTATATAAATGAAATAATTTCATCTTAAAAAACATATGAAATTAGGAGTAAGGATTTTAAACTTTTTCAGTTACTAATTATAAATGTAATCAGACATTGATAAAATGAAATTAAATATGAAAATAAAAATAATATATTTAAATATGTGAAACATATTTGGAAACATTATTCTAAAAATAGAATTTATAATCTGTATAGGTAAAAATGAGTTTTTATATTAATTTTGAATGAAAAAATTATATTCTTAAATATAAACCAGGCCTTATCTGGAAATTATTTTCTGAAAGACATAGAATTTATTAGGAGGTGGTAAATAATACTATTGAAGATAAATTTATATTTTGGTTTATAATATATATCACATTAGAATATATTTATCAATTGAATCATAAGGGTACTGTTATAATTTTTATATATCGGCATCTTGACAATAGTATATATATGAAAATCAATGACGTAATCAGAATAAATATTTTTATAAAATTATAATCTAATAACCATTATATAATAAAATAGAAAAAACCGTAAATTGACTAAATAAATACAGTTATATGTTTTATTTTCATAAAACCCTTTATTTATTAGATAAATGTTTTATTAGTGGTCCTAAAAAGGATTTATTTTTCTAAAAAAACATTATATATATATATATATATGCAATCATTATTTAAAACATTAATTTTATAAATATCTTTATGTCACATGATGTGATCCTGAAATCAATGAAATACCAATTAATTGAATTTTATATAATGAAATTCGGTGAAAAAATATAGGATATTTTTTAAAATAAATATGATACATAATAACATATTTTGGAATCAGCTATTTCTTTTTTTGAATATACTAAAATTCATTTCAATTAAGAAATATACTCGTTTTGGTACATCAATAGTTGTTAGAAAACTATATATATTAATGTAATTTTTGGATATATTAAAATAATTATGGGTTAATATTATAGAAGTTCAATATAATTTTTTGAGAAAAACTTTTATATGTATATAAAAATATACCAAACAACTTATTTCATTTTCTAAAAGTCAATAAAAAGAGTTAATTTTACATCTATATAAATTTATTATAAATTTATTTGGAAATCATTTTCTTTATGGATATATTGATGTGGATTTTTTATATTATAACAATCCAAATAAAAATTGTTTTTTAAGATATAAAATATTTATAAAATTTATATAATGATTTATCATAAACTATATAGGTGTTAACATTCAGTGGTTGTAACAAAACACTAATTTGAGGAGACATATTCTATTATATTATATCATTTTCATATTTTAAATTATGCATTAATGTCTATAAATTTATTTTGATGAGGTTATGAGAAGGGAAAGTTTTAAAAACAGAAATTAATTTTTTTGGGAAAATATTAGTCTAACAAAAAGCCTAGTGTCTGACCACGAAATATAAATTTGGATGATAATATCTAATAATTGGTAAAATAACCTACCTGGAGTTTTATTCAGGGGTAAAGAATGTTTTATATCATGTTATATTATAAGTGTTCTCCATTAGGATAATTGTGGTACTCTGTACCATAAAATATAAAATTTGTTATTTAATTTATTTTTAGTTCTATATATTATAATTTTTTGTGGATATTTATTAATTAATTGTTTTAAGGGTATATATTTTGGGTATTTTTCATGTTTTTTGGTAACATATAATATAAAATATAATTATACAATAGTTTTTAATGATTTGTTTGAATTATTTGTTCTACGTGGTGGAAATTGATTATTTCATGTGAGTAAATTTCATTAAAAACTAGGTAGGATATACATGATATATTTGGATAATTATTTAATGATTCATGTGTGTATTTAAGAAAAGGATTTTTGATCCATACTTCTGAAACCATAAACCGATGTGTGGGTGTTGAAAATTTAATATACTAATTAATACAACATAATGGAATTTTAAATGACAAACCAAACAAGGGATGGTTGATTTATGGAGGCCTTGGTGATGATATCCCCACATGGTAATATATTAAAAAGAAATCTAACAAATGAATACAAATCTGTGATATATGAACATTTTATGTTAGTGTGTTAGAGAATTAATTTTCTATGTGATTA
Organism: Viscum album; assembly: GCA_963277665.1. Lineage (NCBI taxonomy): Eukaryota > Viridiplantae > Streptophyta > Magnoliopsida > Santalales > Viscaceae > Viscum > Viscum album. The sequence continues at coordinate 700,517,508 of OY728119.1, read as the reverse complement.
GTAGAACATGATTATATGGATAATTAATACGTAATTTTTATAAATAGGGGATATGTGCATGTAATTATACCATTTTGGTTTTAGGAACAATGTAAATAATGTCCAGGATTTATAATTTCATTTTTTAGATAATATTCTAGTGGTGAATTATGATATAGTAGGATAATGTGTTATGTATATGGACAATTATTTATTCTCATGAGTGATACAATCTGTTTTCGAAATCTCATATATCGTGGAATATGCATGTCTAATCATTCAAAATAATATATCTTAGTGTTCTTCTTGGATTATCCTCAACTCAAATTAACAAATCATATTCAAAATAAAAAATTTCATTAAAAAATTATAGTATATTTTAATATATTTAGAAAATGATTAAAATTGAAACAAAACATGAATTTCACAATTAATTCTAAATGACAATAAAATAAAAAAATAAAACAACTGGATAATTATATTTAAATTTTAATAAATATAATATATTTATTGTTGAATATTTTTTTTAATTTCATGCTTCATCACTCTATTATAATTATCAATGTCATGAATTAAAATTGAAAGATTTTTTACGGACTAGTTGAATTAAACTAGGTTTGAATTGACAAGTATTTTTACTTCAATCATAGCTACACTTATAATGTTTCCTTAAGACACTAATTCAAGGCATTTATTTAGTCTATTAAGTTTTTATCATACATATTCCGCCCATTAAAACTCATACCCTCATTCATATAAATGATTCACTAATAACATATAATAGCTTCTTGTGTTAGTTATTCTAAATTTCAATGTAATTCACATTTCACAATAAGATTATTTTTTATATTATTTGTCCATATATATGATTGAGAATCAATTTAAAAGTTAAGGAATGTGATTTGTGGAAAAATTAATTTTTTTGTGTGGATATCGATGTTTAAAATGAAATTTTGAATAAATATTTTTTGATATTTTAAGAAAAATAATAGATTAATAATCGATTTCTTTATCAAATTACCCTAAATATTTTTCTATACTTATGATGTACCCATTAAAAAACCATCAATATTAACTAAAAGGATCATAATAAATGATTAAAATGAATAATTTATTCCTTACATCTCCATTTGCTTAATTTGTTTACAACAAAAATATACTTAAAATTATCCACTTAGAGATAAAGGATTCCTCTTATATAAAAAAACTAAAAGAGAATTAAAATTATCAATAAATAAAGAAACCCCAATATATTCCATTCATGTTTGATTCCTCTCATTATTATAATGAAATAGGTATTCCATTTATTGATTATAGTTATAATAATGAAAAATACAACATATAATTTTATGTGGGGAAATGTGGTTGCTAATGTATCTTACATTAAGGTTGTAAAATATTATATGTAAAAATAATGATAATTTATAAAATTATTTTGGAAAAGTTTTTGAATAAAGGTATTAAAAAATGATAAATGGATTTTATAAAATATTCCTAAAATTAAAAAATTATTAGAAATGTATAATCAGAAACAATTTATTTTAAATAAATGTGATGAAGATACTTAACATAGTTTGTGATGGATAATATTTAAAATGTATTATAAAAAACTATTGTTTATGAAATTTGACATTGAACAACACTTCATCAAATGAGATTTGTTATTATGTGGAATTCACCTTAATATTAAAAAAATCATACAAGGGAAAAAGAATATATCAGCCATCAGTTATGATTTATATATATACATAAAATCAATTCAATCAAAATTTCTGAAATAAATCAAATGTACTTGGTAATTGAGTTATGAAGTATATACTTTTTTATTAAAAAATTAATAACTGAATGAAAAATTATTTTAATATATTATTCCTCCCCATGTAGATGTTATTATAATCTATTAATTTAATTCATGGTCTTAAAATTTTTCATAGAATGTTATCCATGAAGTAATTAAAAATAATGTTTAGGTATACAACCCATGTTTTTACATAGTGGGTCACATGAGTAAAAAATAGGTCTGATGGATTATTCCACTAGCCTACAATGAAAAAATTACTATACAATAATTTTTTTAAAATTTAATCTAATGGAAATTAAAATTATTTATGGAAAAGAGGCTTGGAAAAAATCACAGAGTGATTATACATTATGATTTCTTAAAGATAAATAGTTATATTTTATATCCTAATTAAAATAGAAGTCAAATATTATATGATAATAAACCATCCCATGTTTTTTCCAAAAAAACATTATATACCGTTAAATTTAAGGGTTCTCATTATAAGATAATTTTTTACCCCCACCTATCCTAATATGATCACGTGATAAATAGGGGTAACATGATGTAGGGGAACTCCTTATTAACATCATCTTCAAAATATTATCTCTTTCTAATTGTTTATTTCAATCAATATTATATTGAGTTTAGCATTCCTTAATTCCCCCTATGACAACATCTTAGAGGTTCTTAGCTATTGGTATAAAAAGATCATTAATCCTCTCATCAAATCCAAAAAATAATTCCTGAAAATATTTTTTAAATTACTATATAGAATTAATTAATACTAAAAATATATATAATTTTAAAAAAAATCAAGAGTTAGTATAAAAATAAATTATTATAAAATTAAATAAAAATTAAATCACGGAAGAATTATATCCTTATGTAATTTTAGAATAAAAGAATCCACATTATAAAAAAATTTAGGAATATATTTTTAGATAATTATAGTTTAAATTTTTATTTATGTTATTCCTCTACATATAAAATATCAAATGCTATAGGATATAATTTCTATTCATGTGATTTCTTTTACCTTTACCTAAAAAATTCATTTATAATAGAGGCAATTGATCTTAACTGTGACTTAATCTATTATATATAATCTTTTAAAACAAAGATATCCTTTTTTATAATATCCTATATTTTAATATATTTGTTTTTTATCTTTATTTATAGAACATGGGATTTTATGATTTTTATTATAATGATTTATATCATTCCCATCGATAATAATGCACTAGAGTTGGGGATTACAAGTCCGGTTTTTATTACACCAAGTGATTATTTACATAAAATATGTACAATGTATGTTTTAGAGTACTATTACATAATTTTACTTGTTGATTATATATTATATATTTTACTAATATAATGAACTCATCCAAAATATCATGTAGTAATGGGTTTCCATAACCCATGTTCAACTATGTGACTAGGCACTCAATAAAAAATATGTGATTTCTGAAATGAACCTAAATGGAAATGAATAATATAAAATGGATATGAATAGTAAGTGAATAGAAAATATACATGGAAATAATGATAATTATAATAGATGAGTACCTTGTTAAAGAATCATTATATGAAATATTTTTGTTTATTTTTTAATTGATACATCCTAGTGGTTGACTATAAATTGTCTTATTAGAGGATTCTAATCACAAACTAACATAAATATTTCACATTCAAAATTTCATTATATATGTTTTCATTAATTTAACCATGGAGACTATAATGGGATGGATCTGAATTTTATGAAATTAAAATTAAATGAAAATGAAAATGAGTTGAAATAAATATAGGCTTAGACCTTGGGTAGATTAATTAATTTTTGAAATAATATTTTTTTCATTTGTTTTATAAGTGCTTCTTTTCACCATAATGGGTATATTAATTTTGTAATAATACCTCAGAATTATTAATTTATAAAAATATTATAATATAATGTTAGAGTTATTTTCCATTTAATATTGTTAAATAAATTATCCAACTTGAAAAAAAATTTCATATGATGGGTGTTTAGTGGTACCATGTATTTTGTTTCATGGAATATCTTTTAAACATGATATGTATATATCAGAAATTTATAAACATGAATTTCACCACTACATAAAATTTCATAACCATGATCCAATATAAAAATAACTACCGAACTCACTAATTATATATTAAAAAAAGTATAATCATTGATGTTTTTAAATTAAAACAACAAGACAATAAGAATGATCATAATTCAAGAGTGAAAATCACCAAAAATTAAACTCAATCCACCAATGTGATTCTTTGAGTAGGTGAATAAAATTTAAAAAAAAAGAAATATTACTATTAGTAAACACATGAACTCTACTAGTTTTCCATGTAAAAGTATCCATGTTTTGTTATAAATTTATCTGAATCGGGTAAAAATTAATGGGGAAAGACGAATGATTATAATTTCTAAATATTAAATAAATACAAAATATAAATTATACTAATTCTACATAGAGGTAACTGTAATATTGGAATATCCAATTCAGTATAAAATACATTAATTCACCCATCCTTTTTTCCACTTCCCATTGTTATGAGTTAATATTTAGAAACTATGTTTACAACACCTTTTAAAATAAAATAAATAAACTATACTATAGTAATTGAGAGTCTTAATTAATCCACTAGTAAGAGTCAATCAAAATTCTGAACATATTATTTTATTTGTTATTATTTATTCACAAAATTAAAAATTGATAATAAATTTAAAATATTAAAAAATTAGCGAATTAAAGAAATTCAAATGAATCCCTTGAAAAAAAAATATTTTAGTTAAAACCAGAGACAAAAAAATATGATCTCATTTTCTAATGAATAAAATTTATTAATTTACTAGTGTGATTAATAAAATATAATTTATAATAAACAGATCAATTTCAATTAATTATACTCTGCCATTTCTATTCCTTATGACCAAATAAGCCTTATAAAATTAAAGTGAACTTGGTATAAATTTAAATTTGTTAATAAAAAAAGACTAATATCAAAATTTTATTCTTAAAATGTAAAATAGTGTTACAACCTTTCCCATTCCTTCTCTAAAATAAAGAAAAATAACTATAAGATAATTGATTCAAACTTTGATAATATTTTAAAAAATAAATCAAAAAATAAAATTAAAAAATCATTGAAATATACCATTCATCTATTGTTAATCCAATGTCACATAAGTAGATACTATTGAATAATTGGTTAACAATAAATCATGAGTGAATATCTCATTGTTTGATATACGATAAACATACCTGGATGTAAGAGAATATAAAAAATCTTTATAATGAATAGGGAAAACTAAATTGGATTTCAAATATATAATAATATAATTCCAAAAAATGATCCATATCTTGATTCGTTTTATATTAGTAAAAGTAATAAAAATTATTTAATTATTATAAAGTAATATAAATATAACATATTTTTAAAACAAAATTATGTCATAGTACAAGGGTAGGTGATGGGATGCATGATGGGTGTCATAAATAAATAAATCATATAGTTTATAACATGACAAAAAAGACCATAATTAATGTGTTCTAGTTATAACAGAAAATTAATATCTAATCCTTTTTCAAATTAATGCTTCATATAAGTATACTTCAATGTTTGGTGAAAAGGTATTGATTTTTAGTGTATTTGTTTCACAACTCGTTAACTCTCCATTAAAATTTTTCACTATACGGATCATAATCATCGAACAATGGGTCATAATTATTATTAATTTTACTAATATAAATGAAATTAAAATGAGAGAGGGATAAATCAAAAAATAAATATCTGTACATAAATTTTTTTCAACTGAAATCATTTTAATCATATCAAAGACCTTTATGATTAGTGTTTAGTATCATAGTGAAAGAACATTATACACACATTTTCCAAATTATTCAGACTTATGTGTGTTATAGTTTGATGAATCCGGATTTTCCATTATTTATATCTGAGATGATAATTTTAACAACTCTCAAACTAGACTAGGTCATTATAATTATTATTGCTATGTGATTTTTTATATCTATCAACATCATCACAAAATTTCTCAAAAGTATCAAACATATCCATTCTTTAGAAAATTATTGGTATCAAGAACAATTAGGAAATATTTTTATAATTAAACACTAATATTATTTTCAAATAATATAAATAATTATCGGTTATTAGGAATATATCCTTATTATTATTTCTATATTGTTAGGATAATTCCATGTGTGATTTAGATTCATCATAGATCTCTTCAGATAGAGAAGTATTATTTTAGATTTTCTCTCCTATATCATCTATATCATCTTCCATTAAATAATTGGTTAAAATTTAATTGATACCCACCCCATTATCTCACTAACAATTTAATATTTTTTATGAAGAAACTACCTTTTTAGTTGATTTATATCGTAACCAAATTGGTAAGAAAATTTTATATTTGAATTTCATTTTTTACCTTATGTATAACATTGTATCCATTCATAAACAATTCTATTTCCACTTATATTGATATACTAGATAATTGAATTCCTATTTTTTCTAGAATAGACATGAATAATTATGATGGCTTTTATTTGATTATCACATGACATTGGTTGAAAATGGGCTGATGTGGTTTTGGTTTAGTTTTTTATGTTTATGATATTTATATTTTATAATGGTGATTCTATGAATGAATTTTTTGCTATATGGGTTTTCTATGCAATATTTGATGATAAACTCTAGATATATAATAATATGTACCATATCATTTGTTAAATGTTGTTGAGGATATTACTCCATTTTGATGAAACACTATTCATATACTTATATTTATAATAACTCTAAATTTTCTATTGATAATATCTTTTCTTAAAACATATTAAGATCCATAATAATTTTTACTTGAACCCTATAAAAACACCAATAATTAGTAATTATATTTCAATATAACAACTCTATCATCAATGAATATATAATGGAACATATGTGGTGACAATAATTCCTCTTAATTATTTTATCCACAACATTAAATATTACTCACGGGTCATATGGGATGAAATAAAACATAGATTATGATATAGTGATATTTAAATTGGAATTATTCTAGGAATATTGACCGTTCAATATAATTTTTTTGTTATATATAACTACTTCAATATTGTAGAGTGTTGCTTGTTAAGGCTTCCCATGTTATTGAATAGGAGACCCATATTCAAGTAAATGGATGGTTATTTAGTCTCACATGAGATAGTTATTTTTATCAATATCACTTATTTTTAAACAATATAATATAGTATATTCATTATATCTCTTGTTATTTTAATGTTTTTTTGGATTGTTGTGATCTATCATTTTTAAAGCATCATAAAAATATATAATTTATGGCCAAACTGTGAAAATACATTAAAAATAACTATATAAAAATATTTTTTATTAATTTTTTTAATACTATATATAAAATTAAATTAAACCCAATAAAAAATTAAATATATAAATTTTGTATACTATTAAGTATATAATCAATGAATTAAAGAATAAAATAGGGGAATATTTTTCTATCATAATATTTATAAACAATTTTTATTCTAATTAGTGTCTTTAGGGGGGCATAATAGACACTTTAAGAATATCTAGTCCATTCTATGATAGTATCAACCATTTTAATATCAATCTATTTTTTATTTTTTCAATCAAGAAAGATATGATTTTTCTATATGTGGTATTTATAGTGGACATATTAGTGGGTACAAAAAAGGTATAGAAAGTGAAATATTTTGAAAATCCAAATATTTATGTATGGAGTGATGTTTTTGATATCTTTATATGTTATAATATATTAATAGTTAAGTATATTTTATGTTTTTGAGATATTTAATTACACACAACACTAATCTTTTTTGAACCACACTATAATATTGAAATATTATTACTAAATTATATTTTTATCACCTAGTTGTTCGATTTGATGGTATGAATAGGGTAAAATTATTTACTTGTGATATATGAAAAATCCAATAAATGAGTTGGGGGTGAGGATTGTGATTTTAAAAAGTCCAAAATATTACTCTCTTTTTCAAAAAAAATAGTAATAAAAATCAGTGGTAAATCAATCATTCAAAATTATGTTATTTTGATAAATGGAATGGTCATATTAAAATTAAAATTATGATTAAAAAATTGTAATGATATTCATAAAATAAAAATAAAAATATAGTTACCATGAAAATTAATATGAACAAAAACAGGTTCACTGCATAATTTTTTTATATAAACGACATTTATGAAAAAAATGTAAAATGTAACTAAGAATATGACAACTATTATGATTCATTACTGTAATATATCAAACTCTAAACCCTAGATACAATAGTTATATTACATTATTGTAACATAATTAAATATTTCTTCAAATATCTATCGTCTTATTAGACTTGTAATACTAGACACACACACATACACACACACACACAAATATATATATATATATATATATATATATATATAATTTTAAAAAATTAAACACAACTTGAACACTTTGTAGGAAAATTATTTTCCCTTCCATAATTTAAATTAAAATCAAACCTATTTCTTCTATAGGTTTCCTAGGGAAAGGAAAAAAATAAGGGTGATCTCTAATTCTTTATAACAAGTATCATGTATGAGACCATTTCATAACATAAATATAGAATACATGATATGGTTGGAATTAATGATCAACAAGAGTCCATAATAAACATAATCACCGGGAAATCTATATCCATGAAACTAAATGAAATTAGGGATAAAAATTATCATCAAGGATATAATAATGGAATTTATAATGATATAAATCAAAATGTATTATCATGACCTTGTGCTATGTCACTATCTTTTTATGGAATAGGGATACACCAAAACCAAACAAGTTTTTTCTAATGAGAAATATTAATTCATCTAGGGGTAATATAATTATTAACCACCATCACATTATAATGTATAATGTATTCCCAATAATAGTAACAAATACCTTTCATACCATTCACTGAGGAACCTATTATGGAATACGATATGGTTATTTATATAATAAGAAATAAATAAATCATGTATATCCCCTTTAAATTTAAAAATGTAGATATATAGGGTAATATCTTTTAATATAATTAGATCTTGTTGGGAATATTCAATATAACATATTGTACCATCATTATTATAATATATGGTTGGTGTTAAATTCATGGCACCGAGTTACCCATGTATGATTGTAATTGGGTACATTTTTTAGATTTTTTAGAGAACAAGTTAATGGTATGAAATATCTTTTATCATGGTTTATCCGTATCATGTGAATATACCAATACATATTCCTTGAGGGTGTATCTCATAGTGTGTAGTCTTAGCCCCACTCATCATGCATTAGGGTGATGGTTGAGTCATTTCTCAAGAAAAACTTTCCAGAGTTATTACACCTAGGAGAATATAATCGAATGTCATTTACACATTCAAGTATCCAAATATAGATTAATTTTCAAGGAAATAAAACATAGTTTTACTTTTCAAAACCTTATGATGATTTTACACCATATAAAGGATTTATTTTTAAAATGGTTGTGGTAACTATGGAATTAAAATAATTTAATATAGGGTAGTAATATATAATTTTAATGACCATTAATTTAATGTGTAATATTAAAACATGTATTCCATGGAATTTTAATTACCACAAAATAGGAAATATGTGTTTAATATAACATGATTCCCAAATAATGATATTAAACATAGAAATTAAAACATATTGATTTGGTAGAAATTTAATAATAAACTCATAAAAGAGAGGGATTTTATTTGATCCTAAAATACCATGAATAATATTATTTCATGATATAACATCTCACATAGGTCGTATATGTATAAAACGTAAAAAAAAATAGTTTCATAATACAAAACAAGTTCCAAAGAGAGTAATTTTAGATGTAAATCCATTAACTCTTATCAAAAAATCCATTAACATAAATTATCATAATTTTTCAAAAACAATATTTCTTAATAAATTTATTTAAAATCTTACTCATTCTATCATCATAAATTAATTTAAAAAATATTCATTCTAAATATTATTTCATCAAATCTTACTCATAATGTGTTCATAGAATTGATAGTCTATACTAATATCATAATAGTAGTGTTGATATTCATTCTTCATTAAATGTTGAAAATTTATAGATCCTTAATTTTGATTATAGGGATGATTCATAACTATTTACAATGTTTTAAATTTCTTTCGTAAGTGTTTTATTCTTTATCACTGAAGATAAAATTGATATTAAGATTTTTTCTATGATTCTGTGTGATCAGAGTGTGTTTTCCAAATTGATGAATTAAATATTGATATAACATGTATAAAAATAAGAAAAATATTTTTTTGAAAATTATATCATATTAATCTAGTAAATAGTTTTTCATATACTTCCATGATGTTAATATATAGTTTAGTTCATGTAGATGATAAAATAAATACACACATGAACACTGCTTGACTGAATAAATGAATATGATTTGGATATGCATTTATATCATTGGAATAGAATAAAAATGATATTATTTATTATAAAACATTGTGACATATCTAAATTTAATGGAATTAAAATATAATTTATTGATAATAAAAATATTATAGAATTTGAAGAGAACTTTTTCCTCTTAGTGTGATTATTTTAAATAATTAAATTAATGATGAAATTTTTTTATTCATATCATTAATTTGTTCTCCATTCTTTCCTTTAAAAAATTAGTGATACAATAATCATAATCACTATCCATTATTAGCATCCTTAGATCTATCATTGTAATTTATTGAAGGAAAACAAAACAAGTTTGGACATGAAGGCCCTAGTATGAACAACACACACATGAGAGTTATGTTTTTATTAAAAGAAATTGGAAAGATGGTTAGAGATTAATTACTAAATAGTAAAACATTTAGTACACAATAAATTGTTTATTAATTATATAAAATTGGTTAACATAAATTTTTTATTTAATGAAAAAGTAAAATATATAAGAAGAAAATTGTACTATAATTGAGAACATTGTGTTTCTACTGGAGGATTACTTTTAATGGAATGTCTTGAGATAATATCTTATAACCAGAAGCATATGATGGTAACATTTGGTTCTATGGGAAGTATAAATTTAATAGTTTCATGACGAAAAATAATTTATAGACTGTTATTGAATGGGTGGTGGGAGCCCCTTTTTGGGTGAAAAATTAAAGATTTACATTGAATGTAATGTTAGGTAAGATCTAGGAACAAAATCATGTGGGTGTAAGTAGGGTTTTATAAGATAGATGAATTAGGAGGGGAAATGGTACAAGAGAAATTTTGGAAATTCTATTATACAAAAAATTATTTCAAGAATGTGTTTGTGACATTTTAATTAAAAAAGTGTAAGATTTCTCCTTTACCCCTTTTAAACAAATTAATCATGATTAAAAAACCAATTGAAATTATTTTATTATGTAAAATATATTATTACCATTACTATATAATTTTGTTAAGAAAAATCTTAACTTTAGTTCGATTTATCATAACCCATTTTATCTATAATATAATATTTAATTTTAAATTAAAACAAATAATATAAGAAAAATTGTTTTTTATAGAATAGTATATTTCTATATATTTATTATTTTTATTATTATTTATTGACAAATATTAATTTAATTAGTTTATATGTATTTTTCATGTTTTTAATTATTTAATTTGAGTTATATTAATCTAATTTAATTAGAGAAAAAATATTAAACTCTTATAAAATTAATTTTTTTAATATCATAATTTAATATTTTCCATTACAAATAATATTTATTCTAATTAATTAATATTCAATATATAAATTAATATTTTAATCATGAAATATTTTGTCCCTATTGAATTTATATATATCTTTTTTTATAATATATAGTTAATTTTTTTAGGGACAATTAGTTTTTATATTTGGGCATGTAAAACACGTGTTTTTTTCAAAAAAATCATAAAAATTCAACTTAATATAATATATCATTGAAGAATTAAATAATAAAGTTTATTTTGGAAAATTAAATTCTTAAATTTTTGAATTAATATTTTAAATATAGTTATGAATAAAGGGTATTTAGAGTTAACATCTTGTGATAGTTCATAATATTCTAATTAACATTTATAGTATGGTATCATGTATTATATTATATATCCTAAATAATTTAATCATTATAATTAGGTTATGTATAAAATATTGAATTGATTTATATTAATGTTACATATCTACTCTTCGAGAAACTAGGTTATGTTTTATATTTTATGAATTTTTGATAATACATCCACCATAAAAGTTATCATATTCTTCAATACACTCTTTATAGTGTCAACAATATATATAGGATTATAATTATAAGATATGTTAGTCTCTAACTATATTCCATTAGATTTGATAACTTATATTTGATCTAGAATGTATTACCTTGCAAAAGAAATAATGATTGATTCATGTACTTCAAAATGTGTGGGTGGTGTATCCAATCTATAAGCTGAACCCCAATTCATTCTAGTATTCTAAAATGTCCAAATGACCTAGGGATCAACTTAACCTTTTTACGCAATCATACAAATCCATTCTGTGTTGAAACATTCAATAATTAATCATCCCAACCTGAAATTCCATGTCATGAGTGTGATTATTATCACAACTCTTTTGTCTACTCAGAGATGTTTTATATGATCTTGAAAAGTCCATTCTATAATTGTAATTTCTTTCACAAGGTCAGGGCCAACTAAATTTCTTCTTCCAACTTCTTCCCAAAATATTGGAGTATGAAACCTCCTACCATATAATGATTCTTTGGGCTCTGTCATTATACTCGAACGTAAGCCACTATTCTATGAAAATTACACCAAACGTAGATACCAATCACACAAACCATGGGTGTCAAGAGAAGATGATACCTAAATGTCTTCAATAGAATAAATATTCTTTTTAGACTACCCATCAGTCTTGGGTGATAGGTGATACCTAAAGGTATCTTAGTACTACGATCCATCTGAATACTCTTCCAAATTTTTTCTTTGAACAGAGGTTCATGATTATATAAAATCTAAAATTTTTATACACAAAGCCATTCTATTTTATTATTATATGGACCGATAAGGAGATGGGGAGGTAGAATTATCATATATATATATATATATATATATATATTAAATGAGCATGAATAGTAATATAATCAATTATGAGCCATAAAAAATCATTCATCAATGTATTATTTTAGTTTCCACTGAAAAGGTAATTATAATAGTGTCCCATTACCATATCAGTATATAAAGATGGTATATAGACCCAGTAAAATGATTTCTTTCAATCATTACCAACTGTAATTTTGATAATAATGATATAGATTTTACAATTTATTTCTTCATGGAACCCCATTATAAAGGTTCTCTTAAATCCATTTACATATTTCTGTTACCCAGTTGTATACATAAATTTGATCTATCTACTTGATTTTCCAGTTATAATTTAAATTATAATTAGGATAGAAAATAGAAAGTCTTTACAATCAAAAATATTTCATCTTTATAGATAAAGGATTTCAATTTCCAATCATTAACAACATTAATCGTTCGTTGAGTGCTCTCTTCAATATACTAGGGAATCTCAATCCATTCTATAAAGGATGGTATAACAATTTATAGGAAAAGTAATCAAGAATCCACTTTTCTAAATATTTTTTTACTAATATTTACTCTATTTCTATATATGGGATCCTTATTAGTCCTCATCAAGATTAAACCCTCATGGTCCCTCAATCATAATGAATTTACAACCTCAATTTCTTTCCCAGAGTGGTATTATAACAAGAAATCATTGTCCATAAGTAGTTTAAACTATCTTTTTTTACTCATATTGAGCTTCTTATTATATATTATATGCATAAAACTCTTATAGTTCACACAAACATATATATATATTGAGATATATCACCCATACACATAGATTTAATTTCACTATATTTCACAATTAAATATTATATATTCTAAATCTTAGTCTTGAGTTTGATAGCTCTACTCATGAATTTTTAATTTATTATATGCATTTGTTAATCATCTAATTATTCAACATATGTACACAAATAAGACCTTTCTTTGATATATAAATATTTATTACAAATCACTATTTAGTATATGGTAATGTTAATAATAGTACATTATTTAGTAACATCCTCATTTATTGAAAACATTCATTGCATTCCCATGGATATGTGAATTTAAACTCTCTATGAGTTAAATTTGTTAATATGTTTTCAACTTAGAACAATAATCAATAAACTATTGATAATAACGTTAGCTACCTAGGAATAATTGTATCTATGTTATGTTCATCAATTTAGAACACTATTTAAATACCATTTTCATTGAATGTCTAGAACATATTCCATTATTATAAACAATATGAACTATAAAAGAGACACCATTGATCCAAATTTCATACATGATATATTTTAGATATAATTCCACTTTTTAGAGGGTCTAAATAAGGATTTTCAAAAGAATCAAATGATCATCATTGATCATATAGTATATCCAGATATAATCCATGATCACCCCCACAAATATTTCAATATAATCCTTGAATAATCAATTAATTATATCCGTAAATTTATAAGGTGAATTATTAAATCACAAATACATTACAATAATTTCCTAATTTCTTTACCACATTTTAAATATTGGATTCAATATTTCATCATACATTACACTTAACAGGGGATAACCAAAGATATGGTCTATATTTGAAAATTATCTTTCTACTTGATGTTGATCAAATAAGTAATAAATTCCAAGTAAATGATACACATTTTGTATTTTATTGAAATTTTTCTTCCTATAATTGATGAAAAACCTCACATAACAATCTATAATTTTCAAAAATAAAATAGTGTCTCCACAATGAAATTATATGGTATTTAAATACCTTATCACTCAACTACTTGAATTTCTATTTTAATTAAATTAACTCCACTAGGTCAACTCAAAATATATTTTTAGAGAAACTCCTTATATCATGAATGGGTTCAATGATGAAAAAATTGTAAAACATAGATGATTTTTTGTATAATAGTTGCATCCCTTATCCTTAGGATATATTCCCAATACATTTATCAAAATTGATCTTCCGATCAAACTAGAATTTCAATATGAATAGTTATAGGGGAGGATCTAGAAATGAGTTAGATAATTATTTTTCACTATAAAAGAAAATAGACTCCACCCATCCTTTACAAATCACAATCTACATCTCTTTGAAATTAATTATTTATGATACATTAAAATCCAATCGATACCATGGATCAGATCAAATCCATTCATATGTATGATAACCATGTTTATAGAAAACATATTCTCATTAATCATATAGAAAACTGCCTAATATTTTTTTTATTATAAGTCTTCATGTTGGTGCATTAATTATTAATTCCCTTACCATGTTTATAGTTAAATATAAAATGTTATTGGAAATATGGAATATATAAACGAGTGAAAAGATCAAAAATCAAATCAAGAAATATCTACCATTTCATCTATAATCAGTGCACGTATAACCAAATCATTAAGAACAATTAATACAAATGTGGTAATTAAATATTATTATGAATTTTCTGAGGTATGTTCACATGATATTTGGGGAATCGTTTTTATTAATGTATCCTATCCCTATTTTCAAATCATTTAACATAAAAATTTATCATTTTTTTTATAATTGGTGAGGTTGATGGCATTGATTTGACACTCATAACTATCATTGTATCACTCCTTCATGCCAAAAGCATTTTCATTCAACAGTTATCAAATTTGGGGAATATCATCAATCCTTTTTACCCTTTCTACATTATTCTTCCCATGAATCTCATAAAACTTATTATTCTACTAGGTTACCTTGAAGATATACATCCTACAAATCTCCATATCTTTATTAATAAAAATCCATACTATATCCACATTTGATAAAAATGTATAAGAGCCAAATTGCATTTTATGGCTCAAAATTAACCCATATAAGAAATATTCAACATTATTTTACCATTTATAAATATATTTTTTATCATATGTAGTTGACCGTGTAATGATTAACATATGGACACCAAAATTTCCTCATTATTTAGACTATAATTGAATAATATCCACTATATTTCAAAAAATTACTCACAAGAAACTATTTATCGTAGATTATCTTTTTAAAATTTCAACATTCCATGAATATTATATCACCTTCCTCATTAGTTTTTTTGTATTAGATACCACCATTGGTTAACATAACCCATATTGACAAAAAACCATTATGTTGAATTTTTTTAACTACTTCCCAGTGAGAGAAATATAATTTTGATGTAAATGATCCATTATTCCACAACCAATAGATTATTATAGGGGAAACCCAAATTTTCCTATGTTTATGGCTGAACTGGTGGATTTTAGTACATATTAGGATGTTGATTCCCCAAAAACCTATGAATTGAACTAAACAACAACCATTAAATAGGGTTATATTTGAATATAAAGTTGAAACACTATTGGGTTTTATCTGGTTTTAATTATTAAATAATAAATGACCACATTGGATTAAATTAATGGATATGAATTAATCCTAGTTTATTATAATGACTATATTGTGTGATTTTTTTTATAACGATTTCGGTTCCTTAAATTTTGGAGGGATTCATTAAATGAAAATAATCCAACCACTTTTCATACTTTTTTAATAACAGATCACCTTAATACTAATAAAAATTATTATATGATTATTATATTAATTATTAATCTAATGTAAAATATTTTACAATCTATCTATATATGTGGTCTTAAAATTCCATAATTGTAAGGAAGTAATTATTCATCAAATAAAACAACTAATTAAGGGATGGGTTTAAACATTGATATAACAAGAAATTAAATCCATCCATGTCCCTTTATAGTACGTTGGATCAACCCATAATAGGGTAAAAACATTATTGACACAAAGATCTCAATTGAAGACATTTGTAGACTCATAATGGTGTAATTTTAAGAACATAAAAAAATAACAAACAATACATCATTGTGGGAATAATAGCACCACTACATGAGTGAATAAATTACCACCATAATAAAATGAAATTAATGTGTGATCAAGAAAAATAGAATATAAGAATAAGAAAAAAAAATATTATGAAACTAATGTGATACCAAAAATATAAATGAGAGTAATTTAATTTGCAACAACCAAGAGGAGGAGAAATATTAAATTTAAATGAAAAGAAAACAATCCTAAAATAAACTCACCAACAATGATATAAATAATAATTTCTAGTGGCCTATTTCAAGAAAAATGGTGTAAATTTTTATCCTATTATTATACAGGGAAATGGATTGTTTAATGTGCGTGGAAAATTAGTTTCCATCATTACAATGGTTGCATTCATCATTTTCTTCTTTTCTAATTGATAACCTCGAATTACCATGATGATTATAGAGTAAAATGTTTTACAAGAACAAAAATATATTGGACCATGTTTCCTTCAATATATCTATAAAACTATGTCTAATTGGACCATCCATTCAGTTTTTATGATAAAAATGGTGGGATGGAAATTTGGACCTTCGAATATAGACAAGAATATATATATATATATATATACATGGTACACATGGATGAAAAATATGTTTATTAAATTTACAATATACCAAGAAGATATAAATACTACACTTGATATAATAAATATAAAAAAATAATTTGGGATTAATTAGGCTTCAATTATGTTTGATACAAGTCATTTTAGTGGTCTTCTGTACAGTTCACATTGCCCAAAATATTTTGGATTCACATACCACTTTGATCATTATCCCAACTAAATATACTATTATTTAAAAAATATGAAATGGTACCAAAAAAGTAAATTAGATACATTTGTATCAAATAAACATTATATTCATAACGTATTTAAAAATTTGATTAAAAAACATTCTGAGTATTGGTGAATTTTATGAAGAATTACAACCATGATGTAAAAAATCATCAGTGTTAAAAAATAACTAATACCTTTGGTTGTGAACATTTAATAAATTGATTTTTTTTTTAAAATATAAAATCAAATTAATAGAATGGTTAATCTCCCCTATATTTATTTTAACTACTCTTTAGAAAGAAGTATATTATATATATGAAATTTCAATTCATTTTTCCAAAAACATTTTAACACACATTTCCTATAAAAAAAATAATTCCAAATAATTATGTAACCTATAAAATATAATTTAACACATGTTGGGTTGAATGGAATATCCCAAAACTAGGCCCATTACTTTGTTTAAATTCACACTACATTCCATAAAATTTTAATTAATAATTATGATTTATTTTTCACTAAAAATATACATGAGGTTTAATTTATTTTCACAGAGAAAAATAAAGGGAAGTCCATTGTGATAATCACATACAAATGTAATATGAGAATATTTTTTATTTATTTTTTTAATCATAATATTAATAAAAATACAATCTCCATGGAAATAAACTATGGAATCATGATACTGATGTGTTGAACGTCACAGATTATATCAATTCCAAACTCTATATAATATTGGTGAGAATCATAACAATGGGAAATAAAAATATCGTGTAACAATATCCATATGTTAGATTCCATGCAAGGGTAAAAAATTGCTATACATTTTTCAATTTTTTACTACTCAAATTAAACATTAAGTGACCCAAAAACATTGATAAAAAGAATAGACCCTGGGATCTCAAACCCATAACATACTATGTAAAGGATGTGCACTAGGTAATTTTAATTAGAATGATTAAAATCTTAATAGTTAAAAATCACATCGGATAAGCATACTTTTGAAATATTTTGATCATGAACACACAAATACATAAAAATTAGTATAATGTAATGTAAAATTATTTTATATTTTTCTTCACAGAGTTCGAATTTTACTACCATGCTCAAGGAAAATTAAATTCATTTTCTATTTATGCAAATAATTTTATTATTTTCTACTTAAAAACATACATAAAAATTATTATTTTCATGACACCAAAATTTTATAATAACAATATCCCCAACATTTTAGGAAAATAACATTAAAAAAGTGGGTGAAGGGGAGGATAGGTGTTCACAAATTTAAATTTGAAATGAGGATATAGAATAATGGAAACTCTTTTTTTTAGAATAATCCCATGTTGAAACAAATTGATTCCTTGGCCTCTATGTCACTTACAGTCTTCTCATTAATGAAAAACTATTTTGTTTGATGTCATGGAATAAATCTTATTTTCAAGAAAATACATAAACCTTAGAAGACTCTAAATATTACAAACCAAAAAAATTAAAATCCATATAGAAACCTTTTTATTCTCCTAATTATGTAAAATGAAATGTGAAAATATTGAAGGAAAAAATACCTATTCATTTTACAACATAAAATACATGGTTTAGATATAAGATATGTTTCCTCCTAGAAATCATTTTTATATTCTTTTTCTTGACTAGGACCCCCAACATACCCAATACCCACTTTTTAAATATTATTTACTTCTTTCCAATGAAATTTGATATGATTAGAATTTTGGTTTAGATAGGTCTGGTGTTAAGGTAAATATTCTAATATAAGAATAATTCTATATGTCTTAGTGTGTGGGATAATTTTAGGAATATAAACAAGGATAATTCCATTTAATCTTTTTTGTTTTCCAACAATGCACATAATAATTTTCACATAGTATTTATTGAATAACGTTGAAATGAAAAAAAGAAGCATTTTTATTTCCACATATATTGCATGTTTGGGTGAGGCAACAAGAATAATTATTTTTTGATCGTGTTGGATAACAATATGAAATATGGGTTGAGATAATTAATCAAACTCAATTTCATTTTCTATATTTCTCAAAAGATTTTTTTTCTTATGAGTAGATGTTTTAGATACCAAATTGCCTAGTTTTACATTGAGAATGGGTAATGAAATGATGTATTTTATTTTTTTTAAAGGTTACATTGAGTAGTGATCCTAAAAAATCATTATTAGAGACACATAGAATATTTTCAAGATATTGATATATGTTTCCTCAAGTGAATAATGAAAATTATTTCCCCATGACTTATCTATCCATCAGCAATTCCTTGACCGTACTGTAGTCCATTTTCAAAAATATTTATGTCATGACCTACCTTCTTCAAGATTAGGGATGGGGAAGCAAAGTTCCATGCCTTCCCTTCCACATGTTAAAGGATAGATAATGTCCTCTGAGTCCCATATTTGATAGGCCCCAGAGTGGTGACTAGAACCAAGGGTATATAATATGACATAATGTGGATGAAATTACCCTTTTAATAAAAAATTGCCTAATCATATGGTAAATCACAAACAACTGCAAATACCAAATTAAAATTAAATCATAGAACCTTTTCCAACATGCATGTTCAATGGTAAAGATGATACAAGGTAAAAAATTATCTAATGTAATATAAAAAAAGAAAAGAGACTAACATGAAACATCAACCAATCACAATATCTGGGGTAGTAAATTCTAGCATGGTCCTCAATGTCCTCATGAAAACATGAAATCAATTGTAAATACGTAGGGTGATTATACAAGTATACCCAGTATGAAAAATAAATCCAACCACACACAAGTGATAGAACAAACTAATGTCCATATGATAAAATAGTTTAACCTCAAAGCACCTAAAATAGAATACAAACCAACCTAGCCTCACCAAGGAACACTCATCAAATAATGTAATTCAAGTGAAGTTATAGTATATGCACATTGATATTTGGGTACCTCACACCACTTTCCTACTAGTTAACTACTCATCACAAATGTCTAACGAATTGACGCTACGACTCTTCCAATATGCCGTCCCACTACCACAACCAACCATCACACACCTGGGCCTCATAAAACACACAATCGCACCCACAAACACATGGGACACAAAAACTGTGTCTCTCGCCCAAAGACACATGGGACTCATCCCGAAGATACTTGGGAAAACGAACCAGGCCTGTAAACACCTAGGCCCCTGATCCACAAAAAACCCTTTCGTGGAGGATCATGTGATATGGTAGGCCTCAAAGCATTACAACCTATCTGGATATGTGAAAGCAGCATAAAACCAAAATAGGGCTTGATAATGAAAGTCAATAACCAACTATCCATCCCCAAATTGGTATGTTGGGAAAGACACCATCCCCTAAAAAATAGGAGTTTTCAGAAGCTGTCGGTCAAAAAGGGAGGAGTGCATATAGAAATCAAAAGAAACTAAAATATATATTGAGATAATCATACTATTAGCCTAACCTATGGATTTTATAACATCCAACTAGCCCACTCAGAACCACTTTCGCTACCACTCCTATATGCACAACCACTCAACAACCACTTCCAAATCATAACCCAACCCCCTTTTCATTTAACCACTTGTTATTTATTAATTGTGGGGCTCAATTTTTTTTATTCTAGTACTAAGGGACAACTACCAACCCTCACCATATCAAAAAAAAAAATCAAAACCAAAATATAGTCCCAATACACAATAAGTTCGTAACCACACCGTAGTCTCACTTCCCATCATCGTTCGATGACCCTAAAACAACCAAAGGTAGTTCATCTACCTATAAGTCCATCCATTACACAATCAAATAGTCTTTAAAACTAGGATACCAACACACCCCATGTACTTCCTCACACATAATCACACAAATACTGCCATTAACCCACATCCTATCTATGCAAACATACCATTCCCTTCTTTGGGAACCAACTCTTATGTCTAACATTGTACCGACGACCAATCTCCCATTAACAGAACCACACAACTCACACATGGTTACAAAACTCAGCAAAACACAATACTCATCAATACATATAAACAGGGTGTGTGTGTATATATTCATATTTAACTAGAAGAGGTTATTTAATTCTACTTAATTATAACTAGGGAGATCACATAATAGGTTTATTCATGGAGAATCCATTTATTTAACCAAGTATAAGTTGTATAACAATGTTTCATGTAACATTCATTAATTAAAACATTCCAAAAAATAAATACATCACTAGTGTACATGAAAAGAACCACAAGAATCATGATTTTTAGGAGTCATACTATCACAACAATCTATAAAAGAATCAAAGATAATAAAAAAATTGGAAATCAACATCAAACCACTCTCTTCCCGTAATTTAATTTACCCCTTTTTTCTTTTGACCATATTTAATTCTTGTTTATTTTTGGGTTCAAGATTGTTATTTAGACTTTCCATACAAGTAATCATTAGTCCACCCACCCTGAATGATGAACAATTAATTAAGGACAGAAGAAATACCAACCAGATGATCGAAGGATAGAAGTTCCTCCTTGCACCATGAACATGGGTCGCTTGAGTAGTATGGAGGAGCCCTAAGAAAAATGAGCAGGAGGGGATGTAGAAAAGGCACACGAATTTTAAAGGGAGGAAGGATCTAGGAAGACCAAGGGAAAATGGAAAACACCCAAGTAAGGGAAGATCTGAGTTGTGAAGAGTCTTATCCTATTTTAATGGATGAACATTTTCAAAAGAAATTATCATGGGATTGTGGTCAAGATTACGTGGTTTGAGTATCTCAAATAGCATTAGATGTTAGTATATTTAATGATATAGTTAATACCCTTTGAAAAACCCTTAATAACCCACTATGAAGGCTTTAAAATTTGTTTATGTCAAATAAAACATAAGAGTGGTGTGAAATTGGAAAACATGGAGAAACTGAAAATGAGTAACCGATGGGTGACTCACTGATGATGAGCCTCTAATGGGTGAGCTACCACATGACCTACTGATGCCGAGCTACCAACGATGAGCTACCAATGGGTGATCTAACAATGTGACCTACCAACGATAAACCACTGACACTGAGCTACCGACTCCATGGACTACCGCCACAATGACCTACAGATGCTTCGACCTACCAACTCCTCGACCTACAGACATATAGACGTACTATCAGCTCGAACTACTAACACTAATTCCCTTGACTCACCAATGTCAACACCCTTTACTCATCGATGCCAAGCCCTTGACTCACTGATGTCGACACCCCAGAATCACCGATTGAAAACTAAATTTTTTGAAAACTCTTGATGTGAGCCACTGGCAGCTTCTATAACTCTTCATGCACTGGTTTTTCACAAATGAAGGGCCTTGGGAAATTGAAGTTATTACTTCTGATACCACTAAATGTATTCTTTTCCCCAATAATTTCCAAAAAAACCTATATAAAAGGGGGTCTAAACAACCACCACTTAATATACATCTATGGAGTAGACCATGTTATTTTATTCCAAAGATGGAGTGAAAACCCCAACATCTCTAAACACCTCCTTGTGAACTATCTCTTTAAAAACTATAGAAACACTCACACTCCAGTTCTTCATATAAAGAAACAATTACGAAAGCTCACATCATCCAAACAAATGGATTATGGAGCTCTTTCGTCCATTTAAATATACTATCAACTTTGGGAGGCACTATATCACTTGTACGAGTTTAATTACTTTCACATTAATGCATCTTGATTAGGGATTAGGCTCTCCCCTACCCATAGTCAATAATATTCCCAAGAAACCAGAAAACATGGAAGAAAATTATCATACAACAAGAAAGGTCAAAAATCACATTGTGAAATAAAGCCCAAAAGTAAAATACATACACCAAACTCATAACGGCTCTGGGTATTAGGCATGGAAATGTGCCTCTCATTCCCAAGTACTCTCCTCAAGGACACAATGCCTCCATTTCACAAAGAAAAAGGAATGATCCGTCCATGCAGAACCTTTCCTCATGATCCTCAATCATTACCAATCACTCCATGAATGTCATTTTTTCCTTGACATCCAACCCTCCCTAGTCTAGGATGTGGGATTCATCATGTAGATACCATGGGAGGTGAGATACACAAAAGACGTCATGGATCCTCTCCTACCATGGTAGAAATGCCAGCAAATATGCCACCTCTCTAACTCATCCCAAAACCTCGAAAGGTCTGATGAACCTAGGAGAAAGATTTCATCCTCTTCCAAACCTCCATAGTCCATGTTGAGGGGAGACTTTTAAGAACACATGGTCCCCAATATCGAATTCCAAATGCCTCCTCTTATGATAAACATATGATTTATACCGGTCATGAGCTCTATTCATCCTCTAATGCACAAGATGAACCTTCTCCATCAATACCTACACTACATCAAGTCCAAGAATGGATCCATACCCTAACTTTTCCCAATATATAGGTGAGAGACAAGATCATCAGTAAAAGGATTAGAATGGTTCAATGAAAATAGTATAGTGATATCGATCATTTCAAGAAAACTCTACTAGGGGAAAGTTTTGTACCCACAATCCTTAGAAGTCCAAGACACACTCCCAAAAAATGTCCTCCAATGTCTGGATGATCCTCTCTATCAGCCCATCCACTTGAGGGTGTAAAGTTGTGCTAAGACGTAAATGGGTTCCAATAACATTCTGTAATCCCATCCAGACTCATGAGGTAAACTGCCTATCTCTATCCAAGATGATGTATCTTAGAACTCCATGTATCAACACCACATCACCTACATACCTCTATGGTAAGGAATCTACTGCACTTGTATCATGGAATACCAGGATGTGAGCTGAAATCATCTACAGATACACTAGTACCAAAAGATCATCACATCCTCCCTGATATCTGGGTTGTCCTATGAGGAAATCCGTCAAGATTTCAACCCAATTTCAATCAAGAACATCCATGGGTAGTATTAGACCCCCAAAAACATGGTTCTAAACCTTCACCTATTGACACACTTTGCATCTTTCCACAAACTCTGACATTGCCCGCTTCACCCTGGGACAACAAAATTGTTACCTCAGGCCTCAATAAACCTTAGATACTCTTTGATGCATCACCAGGGGTGACTTTTGGAACTCAAAGAGAAATCACCCGACACACTTCCATTGGTAAAAACAGACTCTAATAAAACATCATCTAATTTTGATAATCCTCATACCATCCTTCTAGAGCATCACCACGGACAAAGTGATCAAGAATCACCTCAGTCTTTGAGTCTCCCCACAAAAAATCATCTACCCATCGCACCAAGGAAGACTACACTTTCATCTGACCCAGATAGCTTCTACCACTATCTTCCCCATCATAAAAACGCAAAGCCTCCAAATACTCCATTACCATCCATGAATTCATGGATTCCCAAAATACCTCCTTATTCGACATCCAACTCAAGGTATCAGCCATCAAGTTCCCCTTATATGGAGTGTATGTGACTTTGAAGTTGTAATCTTAGAATAAATTTAGCCACACTCTCTATCAAAAGTTAATGTCTAAATAGGAAAACAATCCCTTAAGCTCTTGTGATCCATGAAGACCACAAAGTGATCCATGATGAGGTAATGCCACTATAACATCAGTGCGGACACAACCGCTTGAATATCTAGATCATCGGTAGAATAACTAAATTCATAAGGATGTAATTTCCCAAACCCATAAGATATTAATCCTCAGCGCTGCATCAACACACATCCCATGCCAATGACATAGGCATCATAGAACTCCTCAAATATCACCCCTTCTTCTAGAAATCTAAGCACTATGGCATTGAACAACTCCCCATTTAGATAGCTGGAATACACCTTACACTACTCACTCAATATGAAGGCCCAGTCATTTTCACATCAAGGCTATCAATGGAGCTGAAACTCGATATAATTTGGGTGTGATCCTCTATTAATAGACTAGAATACCCTATAAACTATGAACCTCCGCCGCATTCTTGAAGGCTTCCCAAGAAACAACCACATTGAAATTTGATGAGTCCACTACTATATATTACTGGGACTCCACGTGTCTAAGGAATTGAACCTCTCACGTCTAGAATGTTCAATTGGACAACATTTAGAAGAGATGGTGGTGTTATAGGACCTTTAAAATATTCCTCAAATACCCAACATTCTCCTCCAATAACCTTGAGTTGTTCAGGATATTGTCGATGAACATGATGACAAACTGGTATAGGCACTCTTGGAAAATATAGTTCATGAGCACCTTGAAAACGACTGGTGCATCTAATTCATCGAAGGGAATGGCTACAAAATATAAGTTCCCATATCTACATCTACAACTAGTCTTTAGGATGTCAATGACCATTACCCTCAATGGGTGGTATCCAGGTTATCGGTTGATCTTTAAGAACCAACATGGACCCTTTAATGGGTTGAAAAGATCATCGATTCTTGTAAGGGGTAACGGTTCGTGACTGTCACATGATTTAGACTATGTTAGTCTATGTATAGTACTAGACCACCATCATCCTTCGTCATTAATAAGAATAGAGCACCCCACGATGACAAACATGGATGGATAAAACCCATATTCATGAGACCATAAACCTGAATCCAAAATTCCAAAAACTCTGACGGTGTCATCTGATAAGGATCTATCAAAATCAGACGAGCACTGGGTTGCATGTTTTTCTGGAACTCAACATCCCATTGAGGGGGTAGAATCAAAACATTTTCAGGGAAGATGTCCATGAATGCACAGACACCCCCTGAGAACTTCTAACATATCTGTATCTATTGATTCTACTAAAAACTGGGCTAACAATGAATGAAGAGGCTCCACACGATGGATTTCCTCTTTACAACTCTGATTATCAATGATATCTATGTGCTGGCTACTCTTATTTGGGAACACGCCCATTATATGAGAGTTTTCGATAACATCATGCACAAGGAACAACCAGTCGATGCCTAGGATGACATCATATGGCTACATCTATAGTAGAAGTAGATCCCCACTGGAATTATGTGGCCCCAACATTAGTCTACATCCTTGACAAATATCAAACAGACTGGTCAGACCACCAAATAGAGTACTCAAAACCAGGTCATGGGAATTCACTCTAAGTCTAGAACCAATGAATGGGCTAGACCGGGTGTAATAAAGGAGTTTGAGGATCTATAATCATACAAAGAACAAGAAAGAGTACAAAACAGACTGATTGTACCTTCCAAAACCTATGGCCCCACTGGAATAGCTACCTCAATGGTGTGAAACAACCCATACCCAGCTCCTCTACCTCTCTACTATCAAAAATCACCCCGAAAATTCCGTAGTTGAGGATCCTAATGAGTGCCTTGAGGTTATCCTCCATCAACACTTACTACCTTTGGTGGCATGGATGCTCACTGCCCTAGCTACTGATGGGGCTTGACTGGTAACTACTACTGCTAAGGTGGGTGTTGAACATACCCACCCCCACTATACGACACATGGATAGAGAAATGGTTCCAAATGTGCATGTAGCCTATACATATAATGATCCTTGGTCTTGGGCCCATGGGGAACGAATAAGGACTAGGATATCAAAAATGGAACTGTTGGGATCTGCTCCCTATTGGTCAAAATGATAAAGTTCATGACACCAGAGACCTTCAATTAACAAAATTCCTCTTAGACTAAATCGGTTGCCTCCCCTATCATGGAACACCTACCAGCTACTCAATTATTTCCATGAACTTAGTCTTCTTATGAAACTATATGCATGTTAGTAGAGTGAAAAGAGTAACGTCATACTAAATATAAGGTTAGAGAGCCTCCTATAAGTGTCTCACTCAGGACTCATCACCCATAAAGAGATCTAGTGGGAAGTACATGAGATCATTGAACACGATCCTCAGTTCCCTTAACGACATACTCCCATACTTGAGGGAGAGAAAGTCCTGCCGCTTCTCAGCCTTCATCATGGAAGAAAGGAATTATGCTTAGAAATCCACTTAAAATTCATACCACAAGACCTCAACTTCCATCCACTCCCATAGGTAATGTGTCCACCACTAATACACTACTGTATCTAGCTAACTGATAGATGAAACTAGTACTATTTCAGATCCATGATAATGCTGAAGGCGATCACCACCTCCTCGATCTAACTCTCTATTTCTATATATGAGATTTTACCCTAGTACATTCCACAAGTAAGTTGCTGGAAGGAACAAATCATATTCTGTTATCATCTTCCTCTACTCGATCAGACATCTTTTTATCAACCCGGTCAAGCTGTCGAGCCACAACCAATTGTACCACATGGGGGAGACGTCCGGATACTGTAGTTGAAAAGGTAAACGAGGAACTTCTATGCCCGAGTAGATCAAAACATTCCTATTAAATATTTTTTAACTCATCATTTAATTAAATTCCCAAAACACCAAGTAAACGAAGAAAACAAGTCATGATGTTGCATGTACCTTCCCTTAGGTCTCTACCCTAAAATCATTGTATCGTCACATGGTTGTTCAGTAGGTCTAGGGTCCTTATATCAGATCATTGGGGGTGGGGGGGAAATTTCGGTTTCCTAACTAGTTTTCCATATACTATTTCATGCCACAATGTCACATAACCCCATTTCCCTACCATCCCATGAAGTCCTCACTATTCCAAATTACAACTCCATCCTATATCTCAAACTCCCAAGAAAAACTACCTTTAATACCATTTTTCCATGACCCTAATTCTTTATGAAAACAGAATGGATAAAAAAGTGACATGCCCTACATTTCCCTAGTTGAAGGAGAGATAGAAAACCTAGAGTCCCACCATAGATAGGCCCCAGAGTGTAAACTAGCACCAAGGGTGAATAATATCAGGTAATATGAAATGCATTAACCTTTTTATAGAACAAAATTGGGAGATAAGATGGTAAATTGGAAACAACTCCTAATAACAAAGTAAAAGTAAATAAAAGAACCTTTTTCAATACATATCTTAAATAGTAAATCATATACAAGTTTCAACACAACTATACCAAAATAATGGAGACTAAGCATCAACAACAACCAATGCTGAAGCACACGCTAGTAATGTTCAGCATGGTCCTTGAAGTCCTCCCAAAAACCTGATTTTTTTATTTTCCTAGGGTGTGTGTACAAGTATACCTAGTTGGAAAACTAATGCCAATCATTCAATAGTGAGGAAACATACTAATTTCCATGTGAGAAAACAGTATTAACTCCAAGTGCCTACCAAAGAATACTACCCATCCTAGCCTCACTGAGGTACACTCATGTAATAACGCATGTGAAGTAAAGTAGTAGTAATAGGTCATCGATATTTTGGCACCCCACACCACTTTCCCACTGGTTAACTGCTCATCCATAACGACTACCTTCTTGACGTGACCCATATTCTTATATGCAGTCCCACTACCACAACCCACCCTCACACACCAGGGCCTCAAACCACACACAATACCTCCCACAAACACCTAGGTGACAATAACCACATCTTTCAACCAATGACACATGGGCCTTATCCTGAAGATACTTAGGAAAACATACCTTTGCCACAAACACCTTGGCTACTCATACCCAAAAAACCCTTTCCCGAAGTATCTTGGGATATGGTAAGCATCAACCCATTGCAGCCTTCCCAAATACACTCATGCGATATGAAACTGGAATAGGTCATGAGGAAGAATGTTAGAAACCATCTTTCTATCCTCTCAACAAGATATTTGGAAAGACCCCCCCCAAGAAATGGGGTTGTTTTGAACAAGGTGCTCAAAATGGGTGGAATGCGTATATGAATCACAAGGAACAATAATTTATACATATAGATAGGCATACACTAAAAACATCCTACAAGTTTCTGAAGAACCAAATATCCCATGCTGGACCACTTTTTCTACCTCCCCTATATTCAAAACTACCAAACAACCACTTTAAAAGCAAAACCCAACCCCTTTTTCATTTAACCACATGTTATTTATTTACTAAGTTTATCACTTTAATTTGTTAATGCAGTTTTGTTCAACTACTAAACATCACCAAATCAAAAAAAAATGCAAAACTATACTACAGTCCCACAAAAAAACATGTTCATAACCACACCACAGTCCCACTGTCCAACGCCATTCGACGACCATGACCCTTCCAAAGAGAGATCATCTGACTACAAGTCCATCTATTCCCCAATGAATCAGTCTCTCAAACTGGGATACCAACACA
Organism: Viscum album; assembly: GCA_963277665.1. NCBI lineage: Eukaryota > Viridiplantae > Streptophyta > Magnoliopsida > Santalales > Viscaceae > Viscum > Viscum album. The sequence goes on along the minus strand of OY728119.1, from coordinate 700,487,652 downwards.
CCCCATATACTACCCCACACATAAGGCCAAAATAACTACCATTAACTCACAACCCCACTGTGCACACATATCATACCCTTATAATGAAACCAACTATTATGAGAAACCTTATACACACAACCATGCTCCCAAAAACAAAAGCACACAACTCACACAAGGATACACAACTCAACAGAACACATCACTCATCCAAAACTATCAATAGGGTTTGTATATATATATATATATTAATATTTTACCAGCATAGGTTCTTTAATTATACTTAATTAAAACTAGGGTGACCACACAATAGGTTTGATCATGTGAAATCCATTTATTTAATTATGTATAAGTTTTTTAACAGTTTTCAAGTTATAGTCATTTATTAAAGAATTCTAAAAAAGTTGAAAATTACTAGGGCACAAGAAAACACAAGCAATGATCATGATTTTCAGGTGTCATACACAAAAAAAAATCAATAACATAATCAAAGATAACAAATAAAATTGGCATTAAACATCAAATCACTCTCTACCTATTATTTTATTTACCACTTTTATCATTTGAACATATTTAATTCTTATTTGTTTTATCATTTCAAGAATGGTATTCAACCATTATTTACAATAAATCATTAGTACACCCAACCCACATGTTGAAACATTAAATACGGATAAAAGGAATCCTTACCAGTTGATAAAGGACTGAAGTTACTCCTTTCATTAATAACATCGGTCGCATGAGTAGTAGGGATTAACTTCAAGAAAACAGAGTTGGAGGGGATCTAGTATAGGCGCACTACTCGTCTAGGGAGGAAGTATCTCGGTGCTACAAGGGGAGATGAAAAACACACCAGGAAGGGATGATCCTGGACTTCAAGAGTCTGGTCCTTTTATAAAGGAAGAATGGTTTTAAATAAAATTATCAAAGGATCATGGTCAATATTATGCAGATTGAGTATCACAAATTGCCCGAGATGTTAGAATATTTAAAGAAATAATTAATATCCTTTGAAATGAACATAAAAACTCCTAAAGAAGGCATTAAACTTGGTTTAAATCAAAAAACAATTAATAGAGGTGAAAACCTAGGTAACTGGTAGAAATTGTGAAACCTGAAAATGAGTCACTGATGGGTGAGTCACCGATGATGATCCATCGATGGGTGAGCTACAGACGAGACCTCAAAATGTTGAGCCATCGATGCTGAGCTACTAATGAGTGAGATACTGATGAAACATACCGATGCAGAGCTACCGACAATAAAATACTTAGGCCACAATATACCGACGCAACAACCTACTGACGCCTCCACCTACCGACACCTCGACCTACCAACACCTCTACCTACAGATGCCTAGACTGACCGGTGCCTTGACCAACCAACACTAATGCCCTCAAAACTTCAATGTCAACACAATCAACTCACTAATGACGATCCTCCCAACAAATTGATGTTGATGCCCCTAACTCACCAATGGAATACTGGAAATTTTGAAAACTCTTAATGTGATCCACTAATAGCACCCAGAACACCTCAAACACCATATTTTCACGAAGGAATGGTATAATGAAATCTGGATTTTTACAATATATGTAATTCAACTCATGAAACAAATCAATATATCTAATTTTAGGATTTTAATTTCTAATATTTAAATCAAGGCTCACATCCCCAGAGGTTATGGTCATGTTCTAATTAGTAACTTGAACTAATATTTTTATTGTTGGTTGTATGTGATAACTAAGGATGATTGGGTTTTGTTCTATATGGCTAATTTTTTGATCATTATCAATGCAAATGATGTCGACATGGTAAATAAATTTTTTAATATTCACCAAATCATCATTTCTGATCCCCTTAAGGACTTAAACTCTACGATCATGAAGTTGATGAGTGAAAGATGTTGGTTGGAGTTCCTAAATCCATAAATAACAATAAAAATCATATAAAATGATGTTAAAACTAGATCATAAATCACATTAGGCCTTTATATTGCTTTTATCTCATAGTTAAACATTGATGTATCCACATCCTTGGTTTTTCATTTTAGGTGGCATGGTTCCCAAATTGTATTTCGCAAATTAGCAGCTATAAGTAAATCATTTTTGTGTGGTAACTTCCCTTTGAATGTATAAAATTCCTTCGTGAACATGGAGTATGTAAGTATGGTTTTCATTTCAACATGATGGGAAATATTTATGTTAATTTATTTTTGAAAACTACCCTCAATGTTTCATTAAATTTATGTATATATTTTTATCTCTTACATTGAGGGAAGAGAAAATGTTGTTGTATTGTTTGGATTTAGGGTTAATCTAAATGATAAAAAGATTATTCAGATTCAAAATGTGTTTATTAATCATTATATTGAGTTAATAATGATTCATATGGGGTTTCTATTAATGATTAATGTTTATCAATGGATTTTCCATTCGTAATATAGTCACTGCTTTGAGTTGTTAAAGGGATAATTATGTGTAGATAGATTCTCTACTAATAGTGGAGGAAGAATAAAATGATTAAGAGTGGGTTGATTTATATTTTGTTTTATTTTCATTTCATAATTATATGATTATACATCATAAATCATTCTTTCCGATTTTCTTGCATAAATTTTCATGTATATAGAGAGGGAATAATTTGGACAGTATTGTATTTGTTAGGTTATACTGGGATAAATCTTTAGACAAGAACTGGGCTATTAAATAGGTTATTGGATATGATTTTGGGGTTCAACTCGTAGATGTTGGTATTTTAATGGTTTAAATGGAAACTGGTAATGTGTAATAATTTTTTTAATGGTATAGTTTGAGATATTTTTCTTGTATTTTTAGTTCATTTTCATTTTAATAGAATCATTGATGGTCAATATACTATGGATTTAATGTTTTTAGTACTATAGAATTATATAGTTTAGTGGATTTAACTATGATACTGATAATTTTTGAGGAAAATTCATTATTGAATGAATTGTGGGGATGTTTCCATTCATCTCTTTTAGTTTCTCGCAAATAGTGAAAACAAATTCAATAATGGAAATTTCACAGACCATCCAATTGTTGATCTCCAAAACTATCCTAGTGGGATGAAATTATTTTTCACTAAGAAGTTAAACTTCCATTAGATTATCAATTCCTCTATATTTTGGTGGAATATTAATGTACGGTGATATTCTCAATGATTGGTTCAGTTTAATGTGATTTTCAATATTTTTATAATCAGATTTTGGAGATTTTTCATAAAGTTCCATTATGCATTATGACCATGAATTTTTGGTTTCCGAGATTTATCATTTTAGGTCTAATAGGTTGTATACCCTGAGGGGGTGGTGGTGGTGGTGAGTCATTCTACGAAAATTTTTAAATTACTCCCTTTAGGATCTTCTTTCATCATTAATCAAAACCCTACAATCTCGTTCTCTTATAGAAATATATGAAAATAAATGAAATTATGCGTATGAAATAGTGATTCTACTAGGTTCACCCTCACTAAGCTATGTCAAAAGAGAATAAAATGGTGATTTACTAATGTACCAAATACACTAAATACCAGTTCCAATTATGTGGTTAATTTTAGATCAATTCTATGTCCAAGGTCACTACATTTACAATATTTATTGTTGGCTCACTAAATTCTCATGGTTCACACCCTATGTTAATATCTTTAGGTCAGTGTTGGTGGAATGCATCACCATATTATGTCTTTTTTTCTCACTGATCCTAGAAGAGACCAACTCATAATTTATAGAGTGGAATGTCCCTTCATTTTAATGAATGTACACATCCTCAAATATTGGTATATTATTTTTTTAAGTCCCATTTTCACCCATAGATGAAATCCACATTCCCGCGTACTATTGGTAAGATGAAATTTTTTGATGAATTGTTTCAGTCCCTTTGATAACCACTTTCTTCTTCTATGAACCATGTGGCTCATATGACATATGGACCACCACTTCTGCGAACTACCTCTGCCTCCACCACCACATACTGCCTCCATATACATCTTATGTATACCCCATCCGTAAGCTATTCCCACTCACTGCTTCTGTGTACCACCTCCATGTACCACATCTGCGTACCGCTTCCATGCAGTGGACATGTTTTTATATAATTCCTTATTCTATGGACTATTTTTCTTACAGACCGATAATTATCATTTAATGGATTCCACCTTCCGAACTAGTCCACCCTTCATTTAATTCTCCTCCACAATACACTTTCAGAAACTAACGAATTCATAGAGAAAAGAGGTTTTCTTATTGTAAATTCTCTTCAAAATGATTGGATTAACACTCTTTATAATGGAAAATAGATCTTAAAAATCCTTTAATCCAAGATTTACACAAATCATTAATGTGGTACCACCATTACCAGGTATTTTTCTTTCACAAACCATGTCCCTATGTAGTATATGTATGCCCTTTCATACTTCATAGTAGCACAAATCACCTTCTCATTTTCACAAATGACACCTTTTGTGGCTTCTCAAATCAAAATCACCATTCTGTGAATGATGAGCCATTTGGTAAACCATTTTGCTTCTATGAGACCTAGGCCTTGTCGTGAAACTCCACCACTCTGCAAATTATTCCTCCTACAAGGTCTGCATACAATTTTCTTTCAGAAAACTGTTGCCACATACATCCTTTGAAGTCTATGAACCATGCTTCATAGTCCACATACTATTAAATTATACATGAAAAATATTCCTTTTCTAAACACCAAAATCCTGATGATGAGGCCCAAATTTTGTTTCAAATATTAGGAAACATCGCCACCTTAAAATCATTCTTTGACAAAAACCATCTATACACATTCATAGTTATTTAGATTTTTCATAAAACAGAATCACACCCAAAACATACAGAGTGGATATCATGGGGATGTTTTTCCCAACATAACCCCTATAGAAAATTATAAATTATTTTTTACTAGTGTAACCTTGGTGTGGTACCATATTGAGAGTGAATTTTATCCTTTACTGTATAACATAGAATGACCGACCTTATTTTTTAATCTTTCAGTGATTCACAAGTGAGTTGTAATAATTGGGTGGTTGGTAATGTGTTTTTAAGAAGTATCTATTTAATTTATCCATTTAATAGATTAATGATTGTATATGGCAGATCAAAAAAATATTATCTTGGTATTTTATGGAAAAAATAAAGAGACTCATATTTTCTTGACTCATGTTGATTTGCTGGTCAAATGGGTTCAACAAAATCATTGAAATACTTAAAATTTTGGTAAGGAATTTCTAACTCCATTATATGATAGGTTTTATGGTGGTTTAGGAAGAGGGGTTTGAACAAATAGTGGGAATATCTTATAGAATAACATTTAATTCTAGAGGTTTCATAGGTCTAAGATGATGTGAGGTAGTCATTCATGGCATGAAAAAAAATATTCACCATGTATGGGGATACCGGTTTTTTTTTCAATTTGTTTTATCCCATGTTAATAATTATATTTCATTGGATAACTTTAATTATAATTTTTTTAAATCATGAATATGGATACTTTGAAATAATTTTATCAAATAAAAATTTCTATAATGTGTACATGACTATGTAACCCTAAAACTATCCTCCCTAGCTAGAATTTTTGATTGGGAATATGTATAGGTTGGATTGAAAAAATAAAATAAAAAATGGGAATTGATAATAGAAATGGAGAGATAATAGATGAAAGGGGGAGAATATATTTTTAGTAACCAAGAATAATTATTTGCGTTTGTAGAAATGGTACCAAAATATGTTCTCACCGTAATTTAAAGAAGTTTAGATTTAAATTGTTCACTTATAGTATAACATGGGTCTTTAAATCCTCTTAGGCCTAAAAAGAATCCAAAATACATTCCAATTATATATGGTAATATTTTGATATGGAGGTACCATTTTTTTGGGTTTGATTTAGATTTGGTTCTTAAAAAAATTATTTAATTGAATTAAATTAATGAATATGTTTTGATCTTTGGTTATTAAAACTGGTTGATTGGATTAATTTAACATTGACGATTTCAATTCCAGAAATTCGAGTGTGATTTATTAAACAATGTAAAAACACACACATCACTTAAAGATTTAATACCTTCTCATCCTAATACAATTAAATTTTACACCTATAGGACCGTATTCATGAGAAATCTGGGGAAAATGATCATAGTAACACCCAGAATGTGTAGTATTAAAATTATAAAAGGAAAAAAATGTAATTAATCATTAAATAAAATTTTAAATTAAGAAAACTGATTTCACATTTATAGAATAAGAAATAACATCAAACACCTCCATTTTTTAGTCCCATAGTTAAAACTATAAAAGGGTTAGTCCTCTATTAATTAAAATATCTCAAGATAAAAAGAAAGTATAATTATAAGGGATGATGTTGAAGAATAGGAAACAAATAAATAACAAACTCTCCACTATTGTGTGAATAATTTTAAAATTTTTGTTGTGAAAAAATTTACACCACATGAAAATAAATTCAATGTGTTTATAATAATAATAGAATATGAAATGAATAAAAGATTTTATGAAGAAACTAATGTGTTATGAACATATTACATGATATAATTTGAATATTTAACAACAAAATGGAAGAGTAACATTACATTTGAATAAAATAATTGAATTATACAAATCAATCACCATCATGACATTATGTATAGATGTCTTTATACTTATATCAAGAAAATGGGTTTTAAATTCACCCAAAAAGGAAATGGTGGACAAAGGATGGTGGAAGGTGGGCGGAGAATAAATTTTGATCATTCCTTTAATTGATTGAATCATATTTATCTCTCCTAATTTATTGAAATTTAAAACATTATTTTTTTTGAATTAGGATAGGTCTTATATTAAATAAGTTTTGTACTTGTTTTTTTAACAGCTTTAAAATTTTAGGACAAATAAAAGAACCATTAATATCTTATGGTAATAATTGTGGGAAAACTTATTAGTCCTTTAAATTTGACTTTGAATTCATAATTCAATATGGGATTTATATTAAAATTAGAAACAATTAATTTAATCATTAAAAATATAAAATTAATATCCTAATTTCTTTTATATTCCTGGAATTAAAATTTTAGCTTTATAAGGATTGCATCATGTCTTATATAGTCATTTTAGTGGGATGAAATCCTATTCATATTTCTTATTATTTACAAGATTCAAATCACACTTTGATCATATTCCCAATTAGTTATTCTACTATTCTAGGAGGGTGGAATGTTCTACAAAGAAAGGGTAACGCAATCCCAAAATATAAAATCAAAATTATCATCATATATTAATAGAATGTGCTGAAAAATGTGATGAGTATTAATGAATTTGAAAACAAATTAAAAACATGATGTTTATGGAAGGATGATTTTAAAAATTCACTAATACCATTTTTTGTGAAAAAATTTCACATGAAAATATAATATAAATAATTAATATAATCCCATTTATTTAAAAAATCATGTAGTTTGACTAAATGATATAGATTTTCATTTAATGAAGTAGTCCATTATAGTTTACTATTATTGTGGATCAACATGTCACTCTGTTAAGGAAATACTAATTATCATAAGCAACATCAAATTCCCAAACATATTTAAGAACTAATAAGAATAAATTATAGATTTATTAAAATTTTCAAGAGGAATATGGAATAATAAATTTACAAAATGTATTGATAAGGTTCTTATTACTGTTATTAGTCACCATGTATCAATAATTGCAAACACACAATAATGTTTGGATATGAAATTATAGAAAAACAATTCACTTACATTTTTAGAGTTCTACTTATAAATCTTGATATTTTTTCATATTATATGTGTTATCTCATATTGTTACTCTAATTCTTGTCCCAGAGGATCCTAATAAACATTATATTATAACAAAAGTTAAAATTATAGATTCTAGAAACCCACAACTACTAGTTTTGTTATAGTATTGTTAAATAATACAAGATATCATTATAGAATGAATAACATAGTATTTTTGGAAGACTAGAAAAAATCATACATTATATTTTAAATCATTACATACAATATAATCACATTTGAAGAAAGTTATTATCCTTTCCATCTATTACAACAAAATTACATATATTTAACACTTATGTTTCCAAGGTAATAGAATAAAAATAAATATAATCTGAGATTCTCATTAAGGTGTAGTATACATAAGAAGATTTCTTAACCTAATCATGAAATATGTGATATAGTTGGAATAAATGAACAACATGTAGACATAATCTACAGAAACAGAGGGCATGTTATATCATTATAAGTAAATGAAAAAATCTATATCAATAATCATTGATCCCAAGGTGATTAAATTTATAATATAGAACATCAAAATAGGTTATCAAGGCTGTGTGAAAATATATTATCCTATAATGGGAAGCCACATTCACAAAGAATCATCCTATTTTGTCTCATGATACTTGTCGATGCATCTAGGGTCTATATAATTTTTATCCCCCACCATCCATCTTATTATGTACAATGTATTCTCTATAAGAGTAATCAATAACTTTAATCCTATTCCCAATGTAACCTATTTATTAATAAAAATGGTTATCTATATAATGAGAAATATATAAATAAAATACATTGAAATAAATATAATAATTTGTATGTCTAAGATAAAACCCCTTTATCAACATAAGAGATGTGGGGTATTGTCAATGTAACATGAAGTACTGACATTAAGGAAATATATGGGTAATGGTAAATTAAATGTGAATTTTTATCCATAAAAAATATGCATTCGTTTAAATATTTCATATTTTATGGATACTGTAGAAAAGGGAAGAACAATATTTATTCACGGTTCATTAAGATCTTTTCAATATTCCAAACCATATCCCCATGAGAGTGTCCCCCCATGTATACACTCCTAGGCCAACTAATCACGTATCAGGGTGATGATTGAGTTATTGTTCAACCAACCCATGTTGGTATGAATACCCCTAGTTTTATCAGTGCCATAGTTTCACACAATTTCTATTATTTAGAATGGTGTTTTTTATATAAAATTACAAATTGTTTAACTTTACCAAAACATAGGATTTTTTACATCATAAAATCATTTTATTTTTAAAATGGTTTTGGTTACTCATAAATTAAAAGGAATTTGGGTGTTTGATAAAATATAAATGATAAAATAAATTAATTTCCATGATTAATATAGAATAAATTAATTCATGGATGTTTATAATCTACAAAAAATTTAAATAGGTGATTAATATAACATTAGTTATAAAGAATGTAAATTGAAATAGAAATACCCACCAATGGCATGGGAAGAAATTCCATCATAACCTCTAGAAATAATGGGATTAAAATTTATCTTAAAATATGCCTATAAAAACAATTCAGGATATAAAATATCATATATGATGTATTTATACACCATATAAATGAATGTACAGCATAATACAATATATGCCTCAAACTGAGTAATTTGAGATGGAAACCCATACCTCATATATTAAAATAAAATAATACAATTTAAAATCCCATATCAAAGACCGATATATCTTAATAAATTAATTTATACATTAATATTATATATTTTTATTCAAAATTCTCATAATTAGCCATACTCTACATGAATTCTTTCCATTTTCCATATTAGGTGTTTATATTTTGATTGTTTATACTAGTTTCAAAATAGTGGTGTTCATATTCTATATTTTTCAAAATTTCATCCTAAATTCGTTAATAAATTCAATTTTAGTGAATATTCATAATAATTTATTATTTTTAAATTTCATTCATGATGGTTTTAGTATTTTTCCCTGAAGATGAAATTGATAAAAATCATTTTTCAGTGAATTTGGATAATCAAAGGGTGGTTCTGAGTTGGTGAAATAAGATTTGATAAATTAAATCTATAACTAAAAACAATTAATTACATATAAATTTAAATAGTATTATAATATTAAATATGTTTTCATAATCTTCCATGATATAAATTCGATGTATAGTTCAAGTAGGTTGTTAAAATGGAAAAAACCTGGACATACCCTTATTTAATGGATCACTATGAGGCAGTGTTTTTGTAATATCATTATACCAAAAGTGTAATGATATTATTTAGTGTTTATTTGGGTAATATAATATAATTTTAATGTAGTAGAATAATATTTAAATTATATTAAAATATTCCACAATTTGAATTAAATATTAACCACTTAGTATGAAATATTAAATTATTGAAATAATGATTATATTTTTTGATCATTTCATTAATCTGTTCTCTATGTTACATTACTAAATCCTTAATTATATCATCAAATTATAATTTAAAATTTAATATAGTATATTAATATATCCTTTTATGTAACTTAATGAAAATGAATCACGTTACGTCAGGGAGACGGTAGTCCGCACATTGCATAAATGATAGTATTGTTTTTTCTTAAGGGAAAGGGGAAAAGTGGTTTGTGCTTATTTCTACATTATAAAAACTTTTAGTATTCTAAAAATATAGGATCAATAATTTATAATTATGAAAAATTATGTTTTAATGGATAGATAAAGGAGAATATGTTAGCAAAAATATTAAACATATATTACGAATAATGGTTGGTGATATGAATTTGGGTGATGAATGTGATTCAAGAATCAAGGCCTCCTCAAGTTCCATGTTCATTGATTTTCTATATACAATTGTATTTAAATTTTTTATTTGGTATCCTGTTGAAATTATAAATGCACATGAACTATCTTCATTGATTTTTGGGTTCTTTATGGTTTCTGATCAACCTTAAACTGAATAATTTGAAAATAAAAACAACATAGTTTTTGGTCAATTAGTGTTGCAACATTCCTTGGAAATGAAGTGATTGGGATGATCATTTATAACCAATATATTTTGATGGTAAAATATGATTTTAATGTAAGGTAATATGGTATTTTTATATGGAAACGAAACTTTTAGTGTGGTATTAGTGGAGGTATAGAAATCCCTTTTATAGGTTTAAATATTGGTTATTTGGGTAAAAAAATGTTTGATAATAGGTTTGAATTGAATAACTTCTATTTTATATTGGTTTAGAGAGTTTTTTGAATTAGCAGGTTAAATGGTAAGTGATATATCTATGTATGATTTTAATTCCATACAGTACTTTATAGAATTTTTATGTCAAATTTTAATTATTGAAATATCATGGAAAACATTTAACCATTTACCCTTATTAATAATGAATAAAAATTAACCACAGTAATTATTTTATTCATAAAAATATTAGGTGATAATTATGGAAATATTTCAATGTTTTGAATCCATATTTTTTTGATCCATTTAACCTTATTTAATTTAAAAATATGGTAAAAATAACTTTTGAATTAACACATATGATATAGTGAAAAAAACTATTTTATAATTTTTTTTATGTGATGATTTTTATTCATATTTACATTTATTTATTAATTTAATGGGAGTCTCTATATTTTTTTCATAGTTTAAAAAATATATTAGTATCAAAATACCTCTAATTTATTGAGAAAAAAATTGTATTACTATTATAAAATTAATTAATTAAATTAAGCATTTTTATTTTACATCGGTCACTAATGTTTATCCAATGTAATTTGTGTTTAATGAATAAATATTGGATTTGTGAGTTGTATAAATTTTTTGTATTATGTATTTATTTCCACTTTTTTTAATGGTTTTCTGTGAAATAAAAATATTTCCTTATTGTAAATATATTTAAGAAGATAGAAGAAATAATTTTTTTGAAGCATTAATTGAAGTATCCATCCCAAGTAATAAAGCTGAATCAACATGGATTAATGTACTCATGTACTATTATATTATGTAACATATAAATAATGATTTTTTTCTTAGTATAGATGGGTATTTATTATCACTTGAATGGTGAATGTTTCTTGAATACTTTATGTTTACTTTTGGTGATTGATAAGCTATTCATGATGCCTCAGACATGTACATGATGCTTGTCGAATTATATTTTTTATCAGCATTATGAATATTCCATAAATAATTTTAATTAAATAGGTTTTGAAGAATAATGGATGGATATATTGATTCTGATCAGTTAGAGGAATGTATAATAAGATGATAAGATGAAGTCAAATATACAAGGTTAATCTAATGAAATTTACCATACAGTTACATCCAATGAAGGATTGAAAAGTTCATCTTATGAAAGAGAGTCTAATGGATGGAAATTTATATATTATTCATTATACATTCCATAAAATGTATATTTCCAATGTCATATAAAATTATTCTTCTGAAAATATTAGTTTTAAACACCAATCAGAGAGATTAATGATTGTTACACCACCAAAGGACCACTCACTAAGACATAAAGAAGATATGAGTGGACTAATTCTATTAGAATATTTATTGAATTAAATTTTTGAATGATAAACATTGTGGTTTCATCACACATATTATAACTAGAAAATCAATATGAGATGTTTCCATGTTTTGTGTTCTTCATAGATCATATATCAAGATTCCATGTGGTTTGGATTAAATATGAAATTAAATAAAGAAGTAAGCACAATGAAAGAGAGGGTAATTGTCAAATTCCCAAGGGGAGATAGATGAGTTTTGATGAAACATTTTTTTTATGATGATAATGATGATATATTGGATCTCTATGTACACATGGTTCATGAAGATTGTGAAATTATAGCTGAGGCTGTATTAAGAGTTTTACAAAAGTCCATAAAATAGACATGTACATAGATCAATATGTGATGTTAATATGTTATGATGAAGATAATAACTAATTTGTTGATAATGTTGTATATTATGAAATAAAATAAACATTTTATCATAAAAACATGGTGAGCGATCATATAGTCTATATTAGAAAGATGAGTCCATGAAAATTTAATTTTTCTAATGAATGGAATTAAATAGAGGGAAAATGTGATTATTATAGAATTAATATATCTTATAATGATAGAAGTGTTGTTTATGAATCATTAAATAGAGAAGAATATTATGATGTAGATTATTAGATAAAATAATGGGTATGAAGTAAGTATGTGATTTTTTAAATTATTGAATAAATATATCATAATAATGTAAGAGGAAAAAATGATTACCATATAATAGAGTTTTATGTGTTTTTTGAATTGATGCATCAATTATAAGTTTCCATGTAAATTCGTCTAGAAATGATTAAAACATACATCAGGTAGAGTATTAAAATATTAGATGATATAGTTCTTACATATTCAGCATACATGAGTATAGATGATCTTTTATGGTTCATTGGATGGTTAGAAGCTGTCAAATATTTAAAAACCAGACAGATAGGGGATTATCCTTATGAAATTATTCTAAATAGATTCTCAAAGGGAAGATCAATAAGAGCCATGGTAAAATTTAGTTATCAGATGGATGTTTTCCAAGGATTTTAATATACCATATGAGGAGTATTGTAAAAGATTTAGATAATGTTTCTATATAGTTCTAAGGTGAAAAATATGTTTTTAATAAATAAGTTATGTTATATTATGTTTTAATAGATTCAATGTTTGATTGTATTTATGAAGCATATATAATGAAAATAATTTTTGAGACATAGAGTTTTAATATAAACATTTTAGTAACAAAAAATAATACAATGATGATGACATATATTTTAGGAGGATAAATGAAGAATGTTGATGATGATATTTAATAAATTATCTTATGAATATTTTTGAATCCTATCATTTAAAATTTTTTATGGTCATTTAAATTTGAAATCGTTGGGTGGGGTTCTCAATGATTCAGTGTGTAGTTTAAATTTTATTTATGAATCTCATCCCAAACAAGAATAATCACTACCTATATAAAGTTGTGAAGAAGCATTGATATGTGTATGTTGTGATATATATATTTTCATGAATATTAATTGTGGGGAATAATTATGTGTATAAATAATGTTCTGTAAAAGGGACATGAGGGAAATACTCATTTAGGATGATGTTTTGAGAAAATATAAGTGGAGGTGTTAGATAGAGTAGGGGTACTAGATAGATCTAATGAATAAGATGATGGAAGAAGAAAACAAATGTTTCATTCCCACAAATATTAAAATAACATGTGATGAAGAAGGATGTGATGAATAATGAAGCAATATATCGTCTATTATATGTCTTAATTGGATGATGATTTTCTTTGTTTTATAATGTATCTTAATGAAGTTATAGACTATCTACACAAAAACTTTTAAAACCCAGTGAGGATCTACAATTTAGACATGGTCATCCCTTGTTTATGGATTTATGAATTTTTTAAATCCCCCTCCCAAACTTCTGAGAACCAAATATTGGTTTATGATTTTTTTTCAAGCCACTTGAAAATTATCAGTATTTCAATATAGATTACATGTATTAGATATCACCATATTCAGCATGGATTAGATATACTTATTGAGAATTGGTACTTGTAAAAAATCATATGTTATCTTATAAATTCATTCATATAAAATAATGCGATAAGGAAAATATAATTGGAGTATAAATATAATATAATTTATAAAAAGTTTAGTGATTTGACTGTATTGTTGGATAAAAATTTTACAACAATGATTCACCCCCTCTTAGTGTTGAGTATGACACAAAGTGTTCCTCTCAATTTATATTTGTGTGTTAGTTTATATATTTTTTATTTTATAAATTGAATATATTCACATTTAATGATTTGAATATCATTCCCATATTAACAATAATGTAAATTTTTAGGGTTAATTTGATTATCAATGAGAAGAATTATATTTTCACAAAGTTCATAATGATGATGTGAAAGAAAGTGAAAATAAAGCAAAATATGATATTTTCCTTTATGAAATAACATGAAGTACTATATTTTCCATTAAATGATAGAAATGAAGATACAGATTCATTTCAATGAAACTTATATGTCTTTCAATATACCACCAGGGACGAAGACCACATTCAAACCTCATTTGAATGAATAATTTTATGTTATTACAATGTTTTAGAAAATTATTGTACAAACAATCATTAAGAAAAAAATAGTAGAATAAGTGGTGAGTAAAATATTTATACATGTTCTAAAGATATATCAGTTCATAGATTTAAATATAATATGTATTTTACTCCTATAGAAACTCAATTTTTGGATTCTTTTTATGTAATTAATACAAGACCACACAACTATAAGAAGATATAGATATCATGGGGAAGGATTTACAAGAAAGGTTTTATAATGTATAAATCTCTCTAAAAAGGTTGAGTCATTTGAAATATGAATGGTGTGGATTGAGTTATATTGCAAAAATATCATATATAAATTTACCAATGAATTTCAAAATAAATTAGGATTCACAATGACTCTAGATGAAAAGATTCTTGCATTAGACAATTTATAAAAAATATAATTAATGCTAATTATTTAAAATTCAGAATTACATATAAGAAGATCAAATAAATTGACTCTGTTAAAAATAAATGTTAAGAAATGTGAAACTGAAAATGAAAGAGTGAATATGGTGTATTAAGGGATTTTTTATTATGATTTAAGATCAAGAAAACACCATCAATAATTGATGTATAGAATTGGAAGTCAATAGTATTAATCTATAGAAGATACATATTGATTATTCAAAAAATTGTTATTTTTTATACTCAATTCTCATTGAAAAATACAAATTTTAAATGAACTAAAATATGATATAAGAAGATCATGAATTAAATTAATCATATATAACATGAAGCTAAAAAGAATGAGGTGTCATCTATACTATCATTTAATAATGTTTCTAAATCTATTTTCATGAACAATATATGTTACAAAACAAAATATGTACATGTATAGATGATCAATGAGATATGAATACAACTGATATGACAAGTGTAGTGTAGAAGAATAGTGTGGAATATGTTTCCCCAAAAAGATTCCAATATATTATAATAAAGTCAAAAAAACACTACAGAGTTGATTCAACAAGACCATGGTTTGAGGTTTAATGATAGTGATGAAAAAAACCAGGAATAGTACATTGGTTTTTTGGTACAACTCTATAAATTTAAATGTAAAAAGCAATATCATTTAATTTGGGAGAAAATTAATTATGAATAAGAACCATTCATTGAGTAAGAAAAATAAATAATCAATAAATAGATTTGGAAGTCTGGAAAATTTCAATGTTGTTGGAAAATATGTTTATTATAAGAATGTGGAAATACCATTACGACATTATTTGGAATATTTTAATAAAATTAGACCATATATATTGGTAAATGAAGAAAAATGAATTTTCTGATGTAAGAGAAAAAATGTTTTAAATAAAAATTCACCCAATATGGTTTCATGTTTGAAATATGAGAATCTCTTGGATTTCATATACATGAAGTTTAAGAGAGGTGAATTATACAAAATAACTAATAATAAGGAATACATACAGAAGAATACATGTGAAAGTATAAAATTTAATAAAAATTTCACATATTGTTCTTTATTAACTACGCCAGATGATTTATAAAGAATAAATAAAATTGAAGAAACACTGTAACACCCCATGATTTTATAGTATGTTATCTCATTAAATTAATTAAATAGCTTGCGCTACACGCAACACCGAGTTCGAGCGCACCACAACATACCGAACTAGCCATTCAAAAAGAGTTTATGAATATTGTTAAATGCATTTTGAATCTTATATACTCTATATAATTTTAAAACCCATATTATTTGTTTCTTAGACATAATATAATAACAAATTCAATTTTTCTGATAAAGGAAGTATTTTTCAAAAATTCAATTTCACCGCCTACAAATGGTGAATTTTTTAAATGAAATATCTGGAAATTTGATATTAAATTTCACAAGAAAATTATTATTTAGAAGCATGACATAATATTTAGTTTGAGAAAATTTTTGGTACGTTTTTGATAACTTTTATATTTTGATGAATAATAAAAAATACTAGGTCTGATATGAAAATTACATTTTAATAGAAATAATTTATAGTGTTAAATTATGAATTCTAATGGTTTTAAGGAATAGTTAGATCATATTTTTATCATTTAATATAATTTAGGTCATTATAATTAATTTCACATTAAAAATTGTCATAAACATATATCAATCTTTTGATAGTTTTTTTCTTTTTTTAAAAACCCACTTTTTGGTTTTGACAACGGGAATTAATTTTAAATTAATAAATAAAAATTATATTTTTTGAATTTGGTAAAATGGACATCATTTTTGAATTTGTAATATCAAAAATAGCTTAGGGTAATGTTTTGGTATTTTTCTGAATACTTTCAATTTTTTATGAATAGTGAAAAACTAGGAGTTATTGTTTAAAACTGACTTTTTATATAAATTTATTTTAGGTATAAATTTATATATAATATCTATATAATTTTAATTTAAATCATTGGAATCATTTTATAATGAGTTTAGTTGTGTAAAAATTTTATTGAACTTTTTACCGTCTTTTACCCACCTCTTAGGAGCATTTGCAAATTTGAATAAAATTTAATTTTACTGCTTCTCTATGTTTAATTTCAAAAATTTGAGAAACATGGTTGATATCAGTAAGTAAAATTTTGTTCAATAAGATGAAAATAATTTTTTGTGTTTAGTAATTGTTTACTTTTATTTACCACAGTTAAAATTTAACAGGGTAATTAAGTGTTAAAATGATATCACAATTACACTAACACATATCTTAATTCTATTGGATAAGAATAATTATTCCAAAAAAACATTTGGAATAAAATATGATCCTATTTAGTACACTTGTATTAGATTATGAATTTATTATTATTTTATTTAAAGAAGAGTAAAAAGAGTTAAATTCAAAGTTTAATAACTAAACCAATTTTAATATAGGGTTAAACAAAATATACTTTCAATTATAAATATTCATTAGAAAAAAATATACTTCCTAAATAATGGTATTTTAATTATAATTTTTAAACATTATATAATTTAATTTATTTATGACCCAATGATGATGCAGTAATTACCTTATGAATGAAATATTAAAATAATTGATATTATAAATATCCAGTTAAATGTAAATTGAGACTTCTGATGAATTACACTAATTAAAAAGGTTAATATGACATTTTAGGGTTGGTTAAATAATATTTATTCAATGTGATAATGTTTTTAGTGATTTCAAAATAATATAATACTAAATAGTGTCAAAAATGATATAATTGTGTTTTAAAAAAATTATTATATTATTAATTGATTTAGTTTTCATAAAAATATAAATTATGTCCAAAGGATATAGATAAAGTTATATATATTAATAATGAACCACATGGGGTTCTAATGGCTTGTTATAGTAGGTTTATTAACCCTATTGTATAAAAATACAAAGAGACATGATAAATGTCAAACTATTTAACTAAGAGTTAAATATAAAATATAAGGTTAATATGATAAGAGAAAACTATCTAAAACCTACTGGTTGAGAGGTTTTCAAAACATACTCACCATAGAAATTATATAATTCATTTTGGAGCCAATAGAAAACGAAAATTATTTTATTATAAAATTATATTTATAACTTTTCCTAAACTGACCCTTACCTCTCTTATAAAAGGGAACTTCACCTTCTCTTAAATACACACCTCCAAAGAATTTTGGCTCGGCCAAACCCTACCCAAATAGCCTCCCAACATTCCTCCCTTCATCCTAGAGGACTTCCATTGTTCAGAATGCTAACATATAGGGGCCTTTTGATCAAATCAAAACAATGAACTTGAAGAAGAGGTAAATATTTCATCACTTCTTCGATGTTCTTTTCTTCTTCCACATCCTCTTTCTTTGAAGTTTCCATTATAAAATAATAACTATTGTATATTTTATTTACTATGATGTTGTTATAAAAATGTTAAAACCATATTCTTTATTCTATCTATCATATGAATGTCAAAGTCACCATATGTGCGCACGTATGCCTTACCGTCTCCACGTCATGGGGCAGTTTGTTATTCAAACACTTCATTATTTGGATGGGTATAATAATGAGTATAACTGATGTAATTAATAAATATAACATTTTAATGATTCTGTATATATGATATACCATCAAATTATGTATGATTTCACCATCAATATAATGATATTGTTGCTCTTGCATACGTACGGATTACTGTCTCCATGACGTGATGAGATATTCATTCCCGCGTTAACCATTCAGCAATGATTATAAAAATTTATATATTATTAATAAGTATTTAATATATTAAATAATAAATCTACTAGATATATATATATTTATTTATTTTCTTACATATATCTTGTTCACTTACTTCCATTCAATATGACATGAAAACGGTAACAAAATTTATGCGTACATACAGCCTACCATCTCCATAAAAGGTGCCTTCCATTTCATATATCCTTATATTATAAATATTTATATTCTGAATATATATTATATTAAAATCATGTTTTATATTCTAGATGTATTTAAATCATGATCTAAATGATACAATTAAGATTAACATGTTAAAAGACGTAAGATAAATAAAGTGATTATTACCTAAAATGTTAATTTGACAAGGAAATTATTATTAAATGGGTTGTATAAAGTAATAAATAAATCATGTACGATATAATAAATATTAATATGGTTATTTTATAATTTAATAACATACTATGTTCATTATACATGAGGTTAAACATACCCTCGACCAAAGGAATGTTCAATGTAATGGTTAATTCCTCAATCTCATTATTATCCATGACTTTTTATGTGTAAGTTTTTACTGGGAAATACTTATTATCCATGTGAATGTTTCATTAAAGAGTTTTTCAAATGATTTTTAGGGGACTATTTAACTAAAAAATAATTTTAATTTTTTTGATGATTTATTCTACAAATCCATTCTCATTAATGACAATGTTTTCAAAATGATTTTATAGATTTATTTATATGGACATGAATGTTTTAAAATGATAATTTCTTTCAAAGGTTCTAAGTGGTATGTGACACTTTGATTCAAATATATCTCTTAAATTACTTCCTTTATAAATTGAGTGACTTTTAAAATTATTTCATGAAAAAGGTATATTTCTCCCAAAGATTTTTACTGATCATTTTCAACTATGTCAACATCCATTACAGGATATTATTCTAGACCGTGGTTGATTTATTATGATAAAAATATTCCATATTTTATTGAAGGTTTGGTTATATGTTTGTTTATGGATGTGTTATTTTTATACTATTCATGGTTTATGCATAATGTATTGACATTTAGTGTGCTAGTTTTAATATTAATGTTTATGTTATTTTTAAACCTTTTAATATGTGGAATGCATTGGACATAGTATGTTACGGGTGGAGCCTGTTATAACTCCCTGATGCTTCGGTAGGTCTCATGAGACAATCGAGTGTCTTGGAATAAGGCCTTGTCAAAATCCTATTTGTGGTATTGTCTGAAGGCCTTGACAATGTGGTAATGAATTCTGGGGTTATGCATTCCATCCTAATGAAAGTGGATATTGATAATGCATATGATTATTTAACTAGTAGAAAATCCATGGGAATATGTAAATGGAATTATTTTATTTTTATCATTTCTATATTATACTTATGTTTAATTTTAAAAGGCCTTTGTTTTAGTCTTATACATTTCCTTAAAGGTTTATGCTTATTTATGAAGGTTCCCGCTATATTGTTATCGTTACTGAGAATCTGAGCTCACCCATTACTATGTTTTATTTTTACGAGGATTGATGAAGTAATTTATGGTTGAACCGTAGGGATATGCTATGGTATTTCAATGTGTTCAAAAGGGTACATTGTTGTTGTAGTTAGTCATTTTATAATGTAATGTAACGTTCATGAATGCAATCTATTTTCCAAGTCTTCTAAACGGATCGGTCCTTTGGGACATGATTCCTTGAAATCATGCGAATGTATTAAAATAATGCACCGACTATGGGCTTCTGGGGTTAGGGTGTTACAAACACAGTGAAAGGATAGTACAAAATGAAATTTAATAAATCCACATGAATGTATTTATGTTCCAGATGTTGAGTGAAACATAGATGGAAGATCCATATAGATTTTTTTATAATAATTCAAGCATATAAAGGGTCATTAAAGAGGATGAATGTATATACTATGATATACATGTTATTAAAACGTTTTAAAAAGAGAAATTCTATACATAATAAAAATATTGAATTAATAGGATTCATGATTCCCCAATAAGAAAGGATGTTCACATCTGAAATAATGAAGAGTTGAGGAAATTGATCAACTTTGTTGATAAAATCACCTCAACCTTGTCAATAGAATTTAAGAATCTATAATAATCTACCTTATTCTATTAAACATAGTGTTTTATATTTTATCAATCAAAATATAAATTGAATATGAAGTATAATATCAGTATGAGAACATTATATAGGATTAATCATTGTTAAGATTTGATAGATAAGATAATGGCGTTTTCATCCTAGAATGTATCCCATAATACATTATTTGAAAACACATGACAATTATCCTTGATGATCTTAATGTTTTTGTTTCAAACACATTAAAAAAATGAATTATCCATTTTGTGGTATAATAAAAATAATCATTCTAATGAAAACATATAAAAGAGAGAAATCATTAGGAATATTGAATGAAAAGGATCCTAAAGTTAGATATATTCATAGAATTGTGAAGAAGATACCATAATAACTATATTAAACAAATCAGTTTATTCTATTATTTGATTAATGAATTATCATTGGAGGGATAAAAATTACTTAATCTCGAATACTTGGTTACTAAAAGAATGAATTTAGTAGAAAGGGGGGAGAACATCATTTAATTAGTTACATAATAAAAAAAGATTCTTGAATGTGTTCTAACTCTAATTATTTTACTAATTGTACATGAAAATTTATAATGAATTTGTTTAAGTGAGTGCCTGATTTTTATGTTGATCTATTATGCATGAATTTCATATCTCAATTAGTATCTTCATTGCGAAATAAAATTGTATGACGCGTGAAAGAAATTTTATGAGTTTACATTCCATGAGTAATGAAGACCAGTTCGTAAGGTGTTTTTAAATCAAATTATTATATTTATTCATTGAATATTGATCACATAGAGTTAGAGTGATATTATGGATGCTACATTACATGATAAGAAATTGATACCCTTTCCCATATACTTTTTACTTCTTTCCAATAAGGGGGAGAGAATGTTAGAAAATATTTTTGATGAATGAAAAATTTAAGTGGAGAAAAGGAAATTAATGCAAATGGAGGGAAATAATATAAAGATTCATATATTTACATATACATTTGGAAAGTACAAAATATCCCACCAATAAAACGAGAGGGATTAAAGAGGCCATATTGTTTGTTTTTTTTATTTTTTTCAATGTATTTCATGGAAATTGAATAATTTCATTTGTGTAAATATGTTAAATATTTAATAATTAAGAAGGTACTGGATAATTTTTTTGAGTTACCCATTCCATGAAATAATTATTTTGTAGATTTTATGAATCACAGTGAATTATGTTCTTTCCTTTAGATAAGATAAATATTATATATAAAATGAATGGATAATATATTCTAATTATTTTATTTAAAATATGATTAATTATTGGTTGTTCTTATACTCTTAACGTGTGCTTTATGTTTGGAGGAACATGACGGTTACTAAAATTATGATGTTTCTTTAATAGTATTTTCTTATAGAGTTTGAGAAGGTGAAATGATAAAGGCTAAACATTGATTTTATACATACTAGAATTCCGAGTTGATCGGATGAAGCGATCTGATAGTGGTAATAAAAATAGGGGTTCTAAGTATTACCATCAACCGATGGTTACCAAAGCATTCTATTATAATAATATACTAATAAGCATATTTTCATAATTTCCTCATTAATTCAATCATATCAGTCATTCTAATGTCTTCAGACATAGTTCATTAGTTGATTAATATTAAATGTACAATTAAAAATATGAAAATGTTGTTGACCACTAAAGGAATATTTATAGTGACATCAGACTAATACTGAGAGACTACATAGATTAGTTTTCAAGTAGTATCAAATTTTTGACTGATTAGATTCATAGTTACATTGGTCATATTAGGATTAAAAAAATAGTATTCATTGATAAGTTATTTTATCCTAGATAAAACATTACAATTCCATGTGGTTATGTTTCAAGATGTAATTTAAGAGAAGAGAATAGTTTTTGAATGATAGTTCACATAGTTATGTAAAAAAGGATGATTTACGAGTGTTTTTTCAATTTTTATGTAATAAAGATATTAATATGATATCAGATTTTTGTGTAACAATGTTTTATAAACATTGGGATGTGATGACTGATGTATACCTAATGGACCAGTATAATGATGATGATTCTATGTGAAAATTTTATAATGAAGTTATTGTAGAAAGTGTTGATGCGGTGGTAGTATATTAATGGATGTATGAATATTTTCATGTGAACATTGTTATCCATTAGACATAATATACTAGAATATATATTTCATATAATTAGATGGATGTTTTCAAAATTATCTCATCCAATTGATGAAACATATTATGATCATCGAATTAATAAACTACAGATTGATTATAGAAGATTTTTAAAATAATCCTACAAAGAATATATTCCCCAAGAATTTCCTTAAACATAATAATTATTGTAATGTTAGTAGATATATATCTCTGAATGATCAGACACATGAATCATAATAAAACTATATGAAATATATGAATATGATCAAATAATTTTTTGTGGTTTCTAAAGAATTTCATACGACATTAGTTTTCAATCCATTTCATCTAATAATGTTTCACAAAGATATAATGTTGAGTACTATAAATTCATCTGAAAATGGTCCATGAAGTCATCAGGTAGAAGATGTATACAATATATCCATGGGTTCTATAAATAGATGATCACTAAAACAATTTTAAAACACTAGATATAAGAAGATATATTTCAATGTATTTTGAATATATATTCAATGGGGCACTCAAAAATAGTCATAAGAAAATGATATTATTAGATGAATTCTTCGTGAATCATTTAATCAGTCATATGAAGAGTCCTATAATTAATTCCAATGATTTCTATTGGATTTTTAAAGGAACAATGGATGAATATTCATAGAATGAACTCTTTTTTATAATCTTTTCATTTTTGATATTTATGAAAGTATTTATTATGTTTTCATAAATCATTAATTATGCAAATAATGAAATTTATGACCCATATTTCAATAATAAAAAATGATTACTTTGATTCTTGTATATATTTTAAGAGTATAAGTATAGAATGTTGATATCATGATTTAAGGAAGTTTAATAATATTATTGGCTGACTCTTATAATTTAAGAAGTTTGATGTTTTCTTAACACTAACTTATTTTAGTTGGACTCTAAATGTTTAATTGTGAATATTAAATTTTAATAATGTGACTCACCATGATAATTTAATATATTGATATATATATATACTGGCTTATTTGTTTTCTGAAAATTAAGTGTTGTGGTATATAGAGTTTTAAGGGTGTGAATTTTTTTGATCAAATTAAGTGAAAAAAGAATGTTCTGTTCCTCAAGTGTGATATAAATTCTCATTTACCATGAATTTTCAATAGAAGAGGTACTAGATGTAGCTAAATCAAAAGACAGAGGAATCACAGATTGATCAATGAAGGAAATATGTGATCATATATATACGTACCCAATATAGGTGGAAGTATAAGATAGAGTAAAATCACCAAATGAATATGTACAATATGTTTTTGAAAATGTTTATGGGATCATCTAGACACTAAAAATTGTTTTCCTATGAATTGGTTATCAAATGGATAAAAAGTTGATTAAGGGTTCAAAATAATTATCCACATATCAAAATGGATTGGATTGATAAGATCAGGAAGAGTAATAGAAACATATGTTTTGAAAATAAAATATAAAGAAGAAGGAATGGGATAAAAACCCAACTCTATGAAATCCATCAGATGTTTCAATATTATGAATTGGGTTTTATTCAATTAATTATCTTCAATATGTGGGATACTGTATATAATGGAATAAAAAAAATCGTTGAGGATCTGTATGTTTAATGAGGAGATCGCCTGCCCTGGTATTTCATATTATATATACACCTATTAATTTCTAGGGATGAAAACATAGGAAAAAATACCCATTTCCTGAAAAAACACTATAATAGTCATCTAATTATAGTAGATAAGCAATGAACTAGTCATCAACATATGAGATAAATACTAGATACTATAATTGAGTAGTGAATCTTGTAAAAATATCATGTACAATCTCCAACCTTTTTCATTTACATTCACGTGATAAGGAAAATAATTTATAATAATCCTGAACATAATAGCTCTAAGAGGCGTGGGGATAAAAACATGTAATGAAAAAAATATCAAAAAGATAATTAACTGCTTACTAGTATTGAGTATATCTTGATGTGGTCCTCAAAATTTTAATATTTAGCTTATTTTTATATAATTTTAATAAGTATATTGTTTATTTTTAACATAAAATTAATATTTTTAGGCCAAATTATGTAAAACAATTTCATTCTTAAACCTTATTTTTCTAAAAAAACCATTATAAGATAATGTATTTTTGAATAATTAATGGAAATAGTTTTATTTTTCAAAAATAAAAATCATATAATTAACATTTAAATATAATTTTAAATAAAGGATCACTGTTGTGCACATATTGTGATATCAAAGGATATGATTTTTTCTAACAATAATAGATTCTCAAGTATTACAATCAATATAACTAAAAGTATAAAGGAAATATTGAGACGTGAAATATGTTATCCGTACTGAAAACAATATGGGTAGGTATTTCTTCCAAACCATATAAATACTTGATCAAAATAATTATAAAATATTTTATCTTCCATTTGGAATATGTTGAACTCACCTAGTTGGAAGGAGTGTTTTTTCCTTAACCTCAGGGGATCATAATATCCGAGATTTGAGTAATATTAAAGATGATTATAATATCATAATTGAATGTATTAGAAATAATCACACATAGATTCACTTAATTAAAAATCTCACTAAAAATATTAAATATGGAAGCCTAGAATTTCATAAGATGTTATCGTCTTTAAAACGAAATCAACCTCCTGATAGCTTTCCAAAATATTTTTATCCATAACGTCAAGCTTGGAATGAAATATATATATATATATATATATATATATATATATATGTGAGTGTGTATATTTAATATCCACCAACACCAATATTACTATAATATTATTAATATCGGTTATTACTACATCAATAATATATATATATATATATATATATTATGAGGAATTTATTGTCATTATACCTCTACCGATTAAGTTGTACGACACCACTTCAATAGTCCTAGAAAACTAAAACATGCAGAAAATTATTTTGAAACATTTATATTATAAAAGCATTCATAACTCAATTACAAAGTTCCTTATCATAAAGATACATATGGGAAGGATATTATGATAAAATATATATTGATAATAAAGTCTATTAAAAAGAAAATTGCCTATTTCAAAACATAAACATGAAAAATATCATAACATAAAACAAATAAAAAAATTCGAGTATTTTATTATATGTATTATTGAGAGAAATATATTGAAAAAAATAAAATTGTTATAAATGTTTATAAAAAGTTTCTATGATGAAAATTCATTGACAAATCATTACTAAAGAGGTACACAATTTTTATTTTTATAAATTATATCATTTTACATAAAAAGATAAAAATTTCAAAGTACAATATTTTTCTATATATTATGTATGAAAAATTATTTCCTTGAAATATATTAATATTTTTTATAATAAAATGAATATTCATTCCCAAATAGATTATCAATTGGTTATAACGGCAGAAAAAATAATTTGATGTTATAAGTATTTTATTTAAAAAAAATTGTGTTTTGGTGCACAATGTAATTTTTTTATTTGAAAATTAATTTAATAAATATTTTGGGATAATTTTAAGGTAATATTTATAAAAATATTTCATTTAAATAAATTAACATTCAACTATAGTTGGTTTATAGGAATAGAATGAAAGGAAATTCACTTTATGAAAAAAGAATTTCGTTTTTCTTAAAACTACTTGGTAATGATTTACAAATTGTCTATAGAATTAATTACTTCCACATTTATGAACCGAAGACTGTAAAATATATTCCATATTTGGGATCCAAATAATTAATATTATGTTATAAATTCAACTTATTTTTTTTCATAATGAATAGTAATTATGGAAAAAAATCACTATGGAAAGGATTAAAAATTGTTATTAATGGTGTTAAATTGAGAGATAAAATTTAAAATATATTAAAAATGATTCAATTTGATTATCACTATAGCAGGAACTGTGCATTAATATAGCAGGTACTCTAACATGCACTTTTTGGCACTATAGCAGCAGGGAATATTCCCCAGTTTGGCCATTCGGGCCACCAATTTTGTCCCTGAGTCCTTGAAGGCATTCGGGCTACCCATGCCTTTTGGTCAGTAAGGCCTTCAGGCCACCTCAAGGACTTCATGCCACCTTTATATTCAGATACAAACCACAAAACCTATAAAGAACATGCTTCAGAAAGAGGATGAGCAAGGAGGTTAAGCCTGTGCATGCATGGTAAAGCCTAGCCAAATTACCATGAAAAGATGGAGAGATGATTTCACGATGAAGATTCTATGGAGGAGAAGTTTCATATAGTTAGTCTGGGTTGTATGTAATGTTTGAATCCTACAGGAATTTAATTCTCTAATGACTACAGGACATGTAATACTTATGCCTAGGGGCCTTGTAAGGGTTCCACGTCACCCCTTGAAAGGTGGATTATCAAAATAAATAAAAAATGGTGGCCTTCGGGCCATTGAAGAAAAATTTGATTAGAATGATGGGATTTGGTACTTAACTTTATTATAGTTTTTTCATATTTATGTCACTTTACTTGAGTAATACATATCTTATGTAATGATGTTTCAAGGAATTACTATTTTTCTACCCACCTCAATTTGAAAAGGGAACATGATATTCTCACCTAGCTACATAACATGATAAATATATATCTTCCATGATTAACGCAAATAATATACAAAAATACTTAACCATGATTGTGGGTGTAACAACTGGGATCTTCTTACCATACAGACACCTCACCGTAACATGTTCAATGGGTTCTGGTCTTCCAGGTACCACCAACAGTTGCCTTGCAGACATGTGGTCCCCTCCACAAGGCCAACCCATATGTCTGAATGGGTTATAAGACTAATCCATATCTCCACTATATAACACATTTTTTTTCTAGTTTACTTTTTTATCACTAATGCACACTCTAGGAAAATTCCCAGAAAGTCACCCATCCTCATCACTACTCCAAGCCAAGAACACATAACCGTGGAGTTCTAATCAGGTAGGATCCCCAATATAATCAGTCACCATGTTGAAATTAGTAATATAATATTTTATTTTTATTGCTTTAACATGTTGTGGTTTTACATTAATCCATATTTGGAGAATTACAACCTCACTTTGGACCCAACATATCAACCCATATACCACTACACTTAAGGCCGAGGTCCACTTCTAATACCTATGTATCAACTGGGAACCACTAACTACACTAGCACCCTACCTTGACATGGTTGTCTTATCCTTGATCACTAGGTACCATCAGTTTCCCCACATATATGAGGTCCCCCTAGGTCCCTCCATGTTCCCAAATTGGTCATTAGACTATTAACTATCCCAAAAAATACCGGACATGTTATTTCAAATATTATATATCCTCGAATGAATAGAACATAGGAAAATACCCCAAAGAGCACCGATCTAGATCACTACTCCATGACATGACTAGTTAACTAGTGAGGTAAGGACCTATCTATAAACAAAAATATTCTATCCATTTTAAAACTATAAATCACTTTATTTTCCAAAATAAATTTTCGATTAATAGTTTTATAGAATTATTAAAAGTCTTTCAAATTAAAATGATACATTACATGTGGAAAAAACTCAATTACAAATTTTTCTACCAATGGAATACCTTTAAAACATGTCTTTAGTCTTAGAAAAATATTAAAAAATTTCTTATTTACCTCATCCTTTTCTATAAACTTCCATAAAATCCTCTGAAAATTATTTCAAAAACATCAATTAAGATAAAAAATCTTAGTAAGGGACAAAAAATAATGGAAAATGTTCATCTAGTGAAAACGTGTGAATCATTTTTCTAAAAAATACATTTTTAACTTGAAAAAGTATTGATAATTTAAAAAAATTAATTATCTAACCTTTTGGAAATGATACTATTTTCATGTAAACTCATAAGAAAATATATAAAAAATATATAGGTAACATGTAACATCATTTTCCATATCACTGTTATAAATACTATAGCTACCTCGGCTACACATGGATTAACGATCATTATTAAATTAGAAATGAACACAATAGTGTATTCCTATAATCTTTTAGTTGAAACATAATCAGTTAACTGCGTCCTATTACCCAATGCATTAGAATGGTATAACAGACTCACACACCATTGATTTGTATTGGAACCACCCTTCCTCATAAAAAAATTATCATGAACCATAACATTATAATAACACATAAAAAATTCATAAAAGAAAAATTCATGAGGGAAATAAATTTTCCATTTTGAAATCACATTTCATTTGAAAAAATATGTGCACTCATAAATGAAAATAGTGTATTTGGAAATGAAATCATAATCATATAATTGAATCATTTAAATAATATGGATTCATGAAATTAGGATATATAGTTCCTTCCATATAAGCTAGAAAACATTGTTCTTTATCTTTTGTTAAAATAGTTTAAATAGAACAACTAAAATATTGATTTTAAATGAAAGTCCCTTCCATTAAAAATAAAAATATCCCTTAAAAAAAACATAGAGACAAGCTAAAATTTATAATTTAAAACATTAATTTCTATATAAATAAATCCATAATACCCATTTGAAAAACATGTAAATGAAAGGCAATGATATAGAATAAAAAATCATTAAATAAATTTAAAATGATGTTTTAGTAAAAGAGTCCAACAAAATGATCATATCACAGTACAAATTATTAATAAAATGAATTGATTTTGTGTATCTTCTATAAAGACACATAATATTAGTGTAAATAAGAAATAATATGATAGAAATTATTATCAGACATAATATTTTCATGACATAATCAATGATGTATAATTTTATCGCAATGAATGGAAATTTAGTAAAGAAATATTTTACAACTTTAAAATTAGTCGAATCATATAAAAAATGAAAAAGATACTTCTAAGAAAACATTAAATATCCTGATAATAAAAAAATTCATATTATTACATTTAAAAGGGGATTAATATAAATATGAGTACTGTATATTGGTGCATACTAGGAAAAATATGTCTCAATGGAAGATAATTAAGACGTTGTCCCTTACCTTGAGTCAAAAACGTAATGTACAATCTTTATATTCCAAAATAATACAGATGGGCTAATTATTCAATTTCATGATAATAATTTTCACATTTATTATTACATTTATACAAATTATTATCATTTTATAACTATAACATAATTATTTAACCATTTGTCGGATGTTTTGATGATATTCGGAACTTGACTCCAAAATTTCATTGGCATGATTCTATAGTAAAACTAGTCATTTGTAAATAATATATATAATAATAATTACATAATTATAATTTTTATTCATATATTATATTACTAAATATATCTATTAAATATGGATATAAAAAATGGACTATGTTACAATTTGAGAGATGGTAGGTCGTACAAACACATGAGTAACGATTCCATTTTTAAATTATAATTATAGAAAAAAGTAAAGTATAATTTTTTACAAGAATTATAATAATATAATTAATATAATATTAATCATTTAAATATATTTATATATATCATCCATGTGATGTGGTGATGTAATACAAATCTCATCGCTTCGTAGAGGTGATATTTCACACGTACAC
The DNA here is from genome assembly GCA_963277665.1 of Viscum album. Taxonomy (NCBI): domain Eukaryota; kingdom Viridiplantae; phylum Streptophyta; class Magnoliopsida; order Santalales; family Viscaceae; genus Viscum; species Viscum album. The sequence goes on along the minus strand of OY728119.1, from coordinate 700,456,642 downwards.
ACAAATGCCATTACCATTATTCTATGCTTGGAACGATAATAATGTAAATGATAGATTAATTTTTAATAATTATAAATATTTCATTAATATCATGTAAGAAAATTAATTCCATCATTATTAACTTTAATAATATTCAATGATGAAAACAAACTGTATTGGTTCACGAGGCTGTACTCCATTGTACATACGAAAGATTAATTCTATTCCCAATTTATATATTTAGAGATGGATATAGATAATTAAATTAAAATAATTTTATCTAATTATAAATAGGATACATGAATTATTATTTTATCTGGATTAAATAATATTTAAAGGAGTTTTAAAAATAAAAAAAATGAAATGCTTGATGAAAAATGATACATCTACTTTGGAATATCACCTTTGATTAACAGCTTAACATCTCAAAGGATAGTTCTATTCCAAAACCAAGGCCTCTATAATGTTGGTAAGGATACTATTATGTTATTTGTTTATGTCATGGATGGAAAAAATGGGCTTTTAATTATGATAAAAATATAATAAGAGGTATCATTTTATGATAGAGGGGAATGTCACTGTTGGGATTTCTTAAATTATTAAATTACAAAATATTAATTTCCATCTCCAAAAAGGATCCATTATTTTCAATTTATAATATAATATTTTTATTGGCCTAAAGACAATAATAAAATAAAATTTTGATATTTTATGACTAAATTTATACCTTAATCTAAGGGATTTAATCCTTATTTATCCTCTATTAATCTTACTGCTACAACATTATTTTTGACACTTTGACGGTTAATATAGAAACTATAAAATTCCAAAATACCCATAAATGAATAATTGAAGAATTTTTAAAACTTATCCATATAATTTGGAATATTTTTATACTTTTATAAATTTCATATAATTAAATTAAATATTATTTATTTTAATATATAATTAATGTCAATTTTGAAATTATTCTTTACATGAACTTTTATAAATATCTCTGAAACAAAATAAATTTTAACCAACTATTCTAGTACATCACATAGAAGTCAAATTAGTCTATAAAATTCATCTATCAAATTTATTATATGATATTATATATTTATTAAATATTTCTAATAACATTTATTTGATATTTCAACTAACAATATAATCACTGCACCAGTGTTGTGAAGCATTTAAGGTAAATTTTTCATCTCCAAAAACCTAAAATAAATTAAAATGATTAAAATAAATATTTTATATTTTTAAAAACTATTTACGGTCTAACATAAATTTGGGATGAACATATATTAAAAATGCTATACTTGTTAAAACAAATTAATGTATCATGTGTGACTTATCTTAAAATAATGTAAACTAAGGGTCTTAAATTCACCCAAGTGGATACAAGAGGTCATTAATTCAACCACTAGATTATTTTTGTCTTGTATTTCTTATACAACAAAATTGGTACAATTGTTATGGTTATTTTCTTTTATTATAATATTTGTTCTACTCATAATTACCTAGTTTACCCTTAACTCTGGTAATAATAATATTTTTCCTACATTTCATATTCTCCAAGAATAAAAAGAAAATAACTCAAAAAAATAATTTATAATTCAAAATATAAAATCACCATTTTATAATTTAAAACACAAAATTGGAAAATTTAATTTAAATTTTATCTTGTACATCGGTCAAGAAAGTGAGTTTTTAAAATAAAATTATTCAAATGGTTGAAATGTATTCAAATCCAAATTTAATATTAAAATAATTAAAATGACTTAAAATCAAATTATATTTAAAAAAATTTCAAATTTTAATTTATATAATATTTAAAAGATAATTTATCAGTATAAAGTTTTTAAATGAAAATCCAGCTTGCAATTAAAATGAAGTATTTTTCATTATTCATGAAAAAATTAAACATATCAGAAAAATAACAGTAAATAACACAAAATAAAATTTTCAAATAAAATAACATAAATGGAGTTTAATTTTTCCAATAAAATTAATGAAATTTTCAGAATTTATTTTTCAAAATAACTACACCGTTAAAAGGAAGTAAAAATTCCTTTTAGGGAAAATTTAGTTTTTATGTTTAAATTTGGATTTATTATTATATCGTGTATAGTAAAATATAGGATGAATATTAAAAAATATATTTAATATTTTATATAAATATTTTATTTATTTCTAGAAGTTTTATTTTTTTTATTTTATTGGTACAAATTACTCTTTTGCTTATTTAAATATTTTTTTCAGAAAAAATAGTTCATTTTATTTCAATTTTTTTTAATTAATATGTAATTGGTCACCAAATAATTCATGTGTAAAGATTATTTATATAATTCAATTACTCTTGTTAATAACATTCATTCTAATGAATGTGTAATTGTGGGGAAATTTAAATAATAATATTTTGATATTTGAATTAAGCACGATGTGGTGTGTCATGTACCCAATAAAACACATTTTTTATTTCCTAGATTATAGAGATGTTACATTATACAACATTTAATAAATTATTTCCTCATAATTTGATATTCGGATTATGAAAAATGAGTCTGAATTTTTGAAATACCTTTTTTGAAATCCCACATTAGAAAAAGGATTAATAATACTTCCACATTAAGAGAAAGAAAGGGGAGTTTGAAGGCCATCTATAATGACACGTAACTATAAATTATTTTAGGAAAACATGGACATAGAAGAGAAAATCAACTATCATATTCTGATGGAGAGTGGTAAATAACATGCCCATGAGGATGGTCACTATCTAAAACCCATAAATTTATAATGGTTTAAAAATCCATTGAATTTAGGATAATTAATGATTATGGGTAACTTCTTTTTCATGATACATTTTCCTAGAGTTTATGAATTACATTTATATATATAATATGAAAATATGTATAATTACTTATAGGAAAATAATAGTTTATTCCACTAACTACATTCCACAACAAACTCATCATTTTTTCCAAATGATGAGTATGGAATTTTCATGACTGAACAACTCAAATCAAAATCTACAGATCGCTGAATCCTAATAAGTATAACTATATATTATTGTTGTATTTAAAAATTAACCAAAACCAAAAAATGGTTATGATAATATAAGATAATTAACCAAAAATAATAAACCATTATATAAAGTGAAACTATCTTAATCTATGAAATTCGATAGTAATACCCAATGTTCAAGATAGTTTGTTAATAAATTATCTACACCTTAAATTCTTTAAAAATCATCTATCATATGATGAAAAAAAAAAAATAAGGATTTAATAACACTATCTTCTATTATAGTAATAAAATTTATCTCCAAATTATATCAGTCATTGTAAAATCCTTATACCAAAAAGCAATTGAACAAATCACATAATCTCAAAGATATAAAAACCCTTTCCATAATAATCTGAATAAGCATAAATCTACAATGAAATCCGATATTCATAAAAATGTAACTCAACCAAAATTCCTCAAATAAAGTCCCATAGTATTATTTTTACGTTAATAATATATGGTTTCCAAGATCTTGAACGACTTCCAAATAAACAATAATTACTTAATTCCAAAATAATTTTACTATCCCATTTTTATTTATTTAATGAATCATATGTTACCAGAATGAATATAATATTAATCTCTATATAGTTTAAATGAGAGGAAAATTTGATACTAACTATGAAATAAGATATGCTAGTGGTATGTGATGCCCCTTTATCACCCTTCGGTTGTGGGTTCAATTTAATCGGCCTTGCAGAACACGATGGGTCATCACATGGTTTACATGTTGTATTTTCAAATGAAAATATGTAATTACAATAATATTTTATGAAATATGATAATTTACTAAAAACATAATATGATTTCAACTCAAATTTTATCTCATACCTTTAATTTTTCATCCCATTATTTAATAACCCATAATTACATCAAAAAATGATTCTCTAAATATACTATTAGTCACCTCAAAATTTCCAAACATAAAGAAAATAAATGGGTTTCGAAGTCACAAATTTTTGATCAATATAAAAATTATAAAAACATGATGATATCTATAACTCTATAGAAATATTATCACGATAAAAACATAATCTACAAACTTAACAAAAACACTACTCCGATACAAACTACAAGGACCCAAAAGTGAATGAAACATAATATAGTTATTTTAAAACAAGAAATATGTTTCATTCCCAAATGATAGTGGCAGTTAAACGTTTTAGATAATTATGAAATAATCATAAAATGTAAATCCATACATTATAGGAGAGCCCTTATACTTTGTATCTATGTTTTTATACTAAATGAATTCATTTTCAAAACATTTTTTCCTTCCACGACATATCTACCCAACATTTATCTTCACCACTTCTTTATCCAATCTAATAATTAAAATAACGTGAAAATGATTATAAAAAAAGTTTCCCAATTTAAAAAATCTCATAATGGGACATAAAATAACAGAAACAATCATTCCATTGAAAACACATATAATATTTTCGTAAAAACAATCCTTTTCCCCTGAAAAAGGAATCATCATTTGAAGAATATCACTATAATACCAATTTAAAATAAAAATATTTTCCTAAAAATTAATAATAAAGAATATGAAGGATTGTTAGAAAATATGGGACATCAATTTCCATAGTATTATTAAAAATACTTTTTCTCTCTCAACTACAAAATAATTAACCATCATAGACACATTTGGAATAACCAAAAGAGTTTATTATGTTAACCTCTTAAGAGAAATGTAATCAGTTAAATCCTTCCAAATACCTAATGAAATGAAGATAAATTACAAGATCAACCTCCCTAGGTTTATAATTTTAACACACATCTAGATAAACAATTCATAATAACCACAACATATTAATAACACATAAAAAATTTCTAAAAGATACAATCTTGAGGAAAGTAAATTTACTAATTTGAAATCAATTTTCTTTTGAAAAAATTCACACTATCATCAATTAAATCAATTAATTTGAAAATAAAATTGTAATATTTTAATAGAATATTGAAAAAATTATTTCATTAAATTTTTTTGGGAATATATTCATGTAATATAAGTTAAAAAACATTCCATTTGAAATTTGTAAAAATATTTGAAAGGTTAACCCTAAAAGAGTGATTTCAAATTAAATTTCTTTACAAAACACCTACAAATGTCTCTTTTTGATAACATTTGTAATAAATTTTAAAATAACTATTTTAAAACATTCATTTTTATATAAATACAGTCATAATAATAATATTTACAACATGGATATAAAAAATAAATAATTAAAAAAGTAAATCCTTAAAACATTTGAAATGATGTTTTAGTTAATGAGTCCCTTAAAAAGATCATATAATGGAACTAACTATTAATAAAAGGAATCAAACATGTGTATCGATTTAAAATACCTATAAAATAAGTGAAATTAAAACATAAGAAAAAAATATTTTCACCCAAAATCACAGCATGATATAACCAATGAAGTAGAAGTTTAAACCAATAAATGGAAATTGGGTTATGAAATCTACTAATATTTTATAAATAGTTGAATAATATGAAAAATGAATGACTATAATTTAAATATATGAAAAATATAATAATAATAAATAAATACATGACATAAAATGACAATGGGGAGTTATATACACCTTAGAAAAGAATATTGGTTCAGAAAATCAAAAATTGGCCTCAACGAATGAAAATTGAGATGAAGTCTCTAATCTTGTGTCTGAAATGTCACATGAATTATTTATCATCCTGAATAATATTCGTAGGATAATATTCGTGAAATAATTTTCATTTTTATAAATATATTATTCTTTTAAATCCATTCATAAAATATGGATATGAATAATGAAAGACATTATAACCATAGAGATCATTAATCGTACATACAAATGAGCAATGATTACATTTTTAAATGATATTTATTGAAAGAATGTAAGGTTAATTTTATTATTCAGAATGATAATAATATCATTAATATCTTATTAATAGATTAAAAATATTTATATTTATCTGCCCTATGATTTGATGATAAAAAAATAATCACATCGCTTTTATGAGGTGACAATTCAAAGGTACAAATGAATGACCTTATACTATTTGTTTTCAAGGAAATTTCACAATAGAAATTATAGATTAAATTATATGATTTATAAATATGTCATGAATATCATATATAAATATTAATTTTATAATTATAGCCAGTATTGGGAGATGGTGATGGAAAAGGAATCACATCGATTCTTGAGGTGGTAGTCCATTATACACATGAAGGATTAATTTTTTTCCCATTTGACTGAATTAGAGATGGATACATATCATAAAATTAACATAATAATATATTATTAAAGATAAAATAATGTATTTATTATTTTAAATTTTTTATATAATATATGATGGATTATTAAGAGTAAATAAAACATAAATCCATGATTTAAAATGAAACAACTTCTTCAGAATTTTTTTAATTAAAACATTAATACATCTAAGGTGGGTGTTACACAAAAAATAATGCCGCAAGAATTTGGGTAGGGATTATAAGAAGGTATTCAGTTATATATATTCCAAAAAATTGGGTTTTATGTATGAAAGAAAGAGGAGAAGATATTCCCTTTTATAAGAGAGGGGAGGTAAACTCTTGGAATTTATTAATATAATAAATTAATATAAGTTAAATTATAATTCTAAATGAAGAAAAAATACAAATTTCATAGATAGGTTGATTATTTATATAATTAAATTCATACAAAAAAAATTATATTTCTCTTTACTAAATTTATACCCTTATCGTTTGGTTTTGACTCTTATTTAACCTCTTTAATTATTACCATGACAACATGGATTTGTACACTTTAAGGCGTAATATTTTTAATAAAAAATGAAAAAATACCTAAGAATGAAAAAATTGTGACATTTAGAAAATAACCCCTATATGTTGGATTAATTTTTTATTTTCTATAAATTTTAAACTATTTAGTAAAATATTATTTATTTCAAAATGTCATTATTGTTAATTTTGAAAAAATTCAACACATTGACTTTTTAAAATATAAATTAAACTAGATAGATTAAATTAAAATATTATAATAAATCACTAAAATTTAAAAATAAACAATAAAATTATTTAATCTCATAAATTATATCATATTATATTTATTTTCATATTTTTAATAATATTTGTTTGATATTTACATGAATAAATTAATTACTTCATCATCATTGTGCAAGACATTAAAGAAATTATTTATTCCAAAAATAATTAAAAATATATTACCATTATACAGATGAATATTATATATTTATATATAATATTTATGGTTAATGATATCTTTTGTATGACCACATATTAAAAATGATATATTTATTAAGAACATCAGTGTGGCAACTTTAAATTTTCATAAAATAAAATATCATAATGAGTTTCATGTCATCCATGTGGAAAAAATGGGTCATAAATTCTATCCATGGATGATATGGGAAAACAATTAACAATAAAATTTAATTGTGACAATTTGAAAGGTATTTTTTGATATTTATAATATTAATTTTACCCTTAATTACAAAATATACCCTTAACCGTTGGAATATAATTACTATGTTTACTATTCATATTGCGAACTAATAATTGCAGACTATTTGATAGAATTTTAATGTATATTTAAAAATATGGAAACATTATTCAAAATTAAAAAAATATAATTGTGTAAAATTAATTTAAAATTTTCCCATTGAAGAAAACAGGAAGTATGTTTTTAAGGTGAAAATGTTCAAATATCTGTAATGTATTTATATAAAAATTAAATACAAAAATTATTCCAATGACTTAATTTGTATTAATACATGTATAATTAATCAAATTTTACTTTATAAACAATGTAAAATATAACTTAACCTTATAAAATATTTAAATGAAATATCTGTTTTCTAATAAAAAGAATTATTTTTCACTATTCATCAAAAAATAGAACATGTCATAAATACAAAAAACATTAATACAAAGAAAATTTTGGAAAATATTACATAAAAATTGATGTTTTATTTTCAAATAATATTTATAAATATTGAAAATTTTAGATTCTAATAAAAGAGTTCCATTAAACATCAGAATAACAAACTTTTAGAAAACCATAGCTTTTTATGCATAAATTAGATTCATTTTTCTACAATGTCTAGAAAATGAATTGGATGAATATTTAATATTATATGGAATATATATATATATATATTTCACACTATAATAAAAAAAGAGTTATTATTTTATTTTATTGGTATAAATCACATTTATGGGCTTGTAAATATTTTTTCAACAAAAGATTTCAATATATTATCAAAAGGATTTTATTTTCATTTTTAATTTAGTGGTTACCAAATAATTTTTTTTTTGTAAAACATATTTTAATTATTTAGTTTATCATGTTCATAGCAGCTTTTATAACGGCTAGGTTATTACCATAACATTTAAATAATAATATTTATTTTTTTGTTTAAGTTCGAGGGGGTGTATAATGTACAGTATCAAACAACGTGTTTCCTTATTTAACTCTTTATATTATCGAGTCAAGTTACTATCATGTAGTCTCTGGAAAATAATGTTTCACCTTAATGACATGAGTCATAACATATATGCTTTTTAACCCTTAAAGATTTTGGGGTTTTACATTGGGGTTATTTTTTTTTCAAAAAGATACACACAAGAATCCATGAGCTTATTTTCAAAGGAAGATCCCTGAAGAAGATGTATATGTATTAATAGAACTATTACATGATCATTTATGTTCAAACATTAAAAAATGTAATATAACCATATTATCACCATTTAATTATTTACATTATTATACTTATATGATTTTATGTTAATGTAATATCCATTTTCAATGTTCATTACATCTATAAGAGAATGATAACATTCTGGATGTGTACATGTGAATAATCGCCTACAATATATAAGGGGATATATTTTACATTTCCCCATTACATATTTGGTCATCACAATATATTTAATTAGAATAATTTAAATTTATTTTATAATTATTCTCTATTAAAGGAGATTTATTTTTTCCATTATTCTATTTGATCAATAAAAAATTGAACCATCACATATTCATACACATGGGATAGTATCACGACCCTTCCTAAGGGGACTCCTGAAAAAATCCCCCTATTAAATTATCCATAGGCTAGGGGATAGAGATAAGAATCGAATGGAATATCTAACATGGAAGGCATATTCATAATGTACTTGTATGCACAGACGAAACCATTTAAATGCATAATTGGAGAGGAATTATAAAAAAATTAAAATATTTAGAGAGTAATTCTCATGATCCATCCCCCAGGGCCCATGCCCTGGATACCCCAATCCCACCATCCATAGGACATGTGCTGGTGACTAGCACCAGAATGGAATATCCCTAAAACCGGGAAGTCATTGCATTTTAACATGAAAACTCACAAAATCCAAGTTAACAATAAGATGAAAGCACTAAGTAAACTATATAGTAAATAGGGTGAGTACAATATGTAAAGGGGACTGAATTGAACCCCAACTAGAATGTACATGTAAAACTGAAAACAACTCTTGTGAACACCCGCCAAGTATCCTTCTTAAAGGGTATGTACAACTCTCAAACGGTCATTTCGGAAGTACGTATCGTCTAATGGTCCACCTCTGAGCTTCCTCCAGAGCTGGAACCCTCAGCCTCGATCAATACAATATATTGTGTGAACAATTCAAAGAATGTTTCTGGTGTAGGCCGTGTAGTGGTGAGTATTAAAATATTCAGTAGGGACCCTAAGATCCCTGAAGGTCTCTCAGAATCAACAAAGTATAAACCACAAAGCAATACTATAATCATAGAGGACAAAAAAAAATTTCAACCCTAATTAGGTATATACCCACAAATATACCTAAGTTATTAAGTATAACCATCTCATCCATGAGGAAACACAAGGAACAACTCTTAAGACAAAAGCACAACTGTTCCACCAATGAGAGAATACCATGAATGTTACACTACGAAGATAGGTACCAAAAAGGTAACACCACATAGAAGAATACCATGAATGTATCACCACATAGAAGTGTACCAAAAAGTTAAAGACTCAACAGAGACTAGGTATAACTTAAGTACGAATGTATATATGATTAGCTGTATTGATAGATCATCTTACTTCATCGAGAAGCATTGTTGTTGAGCCACACAAGATCAATGAAAACTCACAAATGATATGAAGATGACCCACATAGGATCTAAAGATGTCCCATGCAAGATCTGTAAATATCCCACATAGGAAATGATGATGACCCAAAAAGGATATGTAGATGACCCACATAGGATCAGTAGATGCTAACCCACACCGGATCTGAAGATGACCCACACATGATCTGAAGATTCTTAACGTACAGTCAGCCATAGGGTTCCCGCACTAAGAACGATTGATTCATGGCAGATCCACTCCTCAAGTCATCAGTCGGATATCAACATTCACAAAGTCCCATGAATGAATTATCCCAAAGGACCACCACATCATAAGGGTCCCAATGCAATAGAAGACACGTCAATCGGACTCCCGGTGTGTATGTTATTAGCCTTTTTGTTCTGAAGGACTGGTTGGATTCGGGTTCGATCCAACTCACCCATACTCAAACATTATCCAAAACTCAAGTTGATTATATCAAAATGTGCATCTTGGTCAATAGATTCTGGCACCATAGACAGTTTGTAAAATGGACGCCCAGTTCTCAAGATATGGCCCAAAGGCGTATCCGGGTCCAGAATGGCCCGGGTATAGTCCGACCCGGCCAGACCCGGCAAGGGCTAACCCATCCCAGTTAATGTCCACCCGACACATCCTAGGTCTGACCCAGATAGGCTGGCTCGTGATAGGCCCGACCCGCTCTGCTATGCTCGTGGCTTGTTATGTCCCACAATAGAGGGGCCCACCGTAGCCGCCACTCGGGGGAGGCACCCCCCAGGATTTCTGAACTGTCCAGTTGGACCATTTGGCCTTGGCCAACACAGAGGCGCCATGTGGTGCTGCATGCTAGCACACAGGGCCTGCCAGAGCGGGTCCTGCACGGCGTGATGCAGCCGGCTGAAATTCAGGCAGACTCCCCTTCTAGTGGCGTGACGACGCTACTGTACCTCCCGCGGCCAGCCACTTGCCGATCTCCCTCATGTGTCTCCATGGCTTGATAGCCATGGCCTCCTCCTCTATTAGTGGTACAGATACGTGATACCCTAATTCCATGTGGTCAGGCGGCGTTCCGACCATCCCTCTCCTCCAATGCAGCCGACGAGACATGGCATACATCGGTGGTGCGGTTGCACCACAATCACCATCATGGTCAGTCGTTGTGTAGACTACTGCCTTGTACCTTCCCAGCACCGATCGCCGACACCAGTCTCCGGTATACTTCCCTATGTCACCCGGTTAGCTCTGGTTGTTCGTTCTTCATTCTGAAGAGTTCAAAGATCATCTTAGGACATCACCTTTGCATCTATCTCGATGTGGTTGGGTTACGCTCAACCTAATGATATTCCAGAGAAGAACACATCAATCCACAAGGTAGCGAAGGGATCAGGCTATGTTTTTTTGTCCTGCACCCTATGCATTTGATTGATAACAAGATAATAAATAATAATTAATCAATGTAAAATAATGAAAAGCTGAACAATCAAGAGCAACCTGACCACAATTATTTGTTGGAGGTGGCATGGGGGGGGGGAAGATGATGCGTCAATGCTACACAAACTTTGGTTCCCCTATCCTTGTTCATAAGACATTCTTTGTTGGAGTATGTTCTTCCTTAAAGAGTTCTCCAGTAAAAGTTTTCTACACCATGATGGTTTTCCAACCCATTATGAAAAATAAAGGGGGGAGGAAACATAATTATGTTTAAGATATATAATGATCAATTAATCTTGGCTCATTAATATGGGGGGGGGGTTCTAAGAGTTACATCACATTAAAAGAGGGGTTCGAGGTTAGGTGGTCCCCAACACCAAGATTCAAAAAGTGTTTGAGAGGTTTTGAATAAAAATAAAACATTGTTTTATTTTATTCCTCTGAAAATCCTAAAAATTAATCTTCCACCATCAACCTACTACAATTTAAGTGAAGGTCTACTTAAGAAAATATTGTCATTGTGAGTTCAAAATTGTCCTCAGATTTCAATTTCGTGCACTGATTCAAATGTTACAAATTCCAGATTTCATGTTAACTAAACATACCTTAATGAATGTTTGGAAATTTATTATGGTCACTATTGTCCTCAGAATCATGTCCGGTCAATTTTTACAGACTTTTAATATTTCCATATAATTAAAAATATTACTTGGAAAATCCAGGGTCTTTACATTCTCCCTACCTTAGGCATCTTCATCCCTGAAATCCACAACACAAACTAGTGAAGCAAGTGGGGGTACTGAGCATGAATATGAGCCTCCTGCTCCTATGTACTCTCCTTAAGGTTCCTGTGATGCCATCATACGATGCCCAGAGGTATCAATCGCCCAAATTGTATTATCCCACATCGATCCTCTATCTCTACTGAGACCTCAAATAATGTCACCCCATCAATGATGTCCAACTCGCCCCTAGACGATGATTTGTGAAGGATCATGAAAATACCTCCTCAGCTGGGATACGTGGAAAACATCATGCACCCGGTGTAACTGAGGGGGACGGGCTAGGTGTTATTCCACCTTGCCAACTTTGTTGAGGACCTAAAAAGGTTCTATAAACCTCAATGATAACATGTCGCCCAGGACAAATCTATAGAAACCTCATCGAGTCTAGACTCGTAGAAAGACATGGTCACTATCCTCGAAATCCAGAGGTCTCCATCTCCAGTCAGCAAAAGTCTTTGGCCTTCCCTTTGTAGTCTTCATCCACTATTGAATGATCTGCACCTTCTCTGTGGTAGCCCATACCATCTCTTTCCCCATGAGTGTTGACTCCCCGGGGTGAGTCAAGCATAGATAATACTTTCATGGTTGACCATACGATGCCTCAAATGGTGCCATACCGATGGGTGAGTGATAAATTATTTTGTACATGAACTCCAATAAGTGCAAGTTATCCTTCCATCTATGGTTGAAATCAAGGATGCAAGCAAGAAACATGTCCTCAAGGTTCTGAATGGTCTGCTCTGTCTGACCATCCATCTGAAGATGAACTGCAGTGCTCAATTGATGTTGAGTCCTGAACTCCTCCTGCAACCCCTTCCATATACAGAGAGTAAAACATGTATCATGATAGGAGTAAATCATTGAAGACACTTCTTGAAGCAATAAAATCTCCTATACGTATACGCATCCTATGCTATCTACTAATCCCTGCTCTCTGATAGGTAGGAAGTGGGCCGTCTTGGTGAGTTGGTCAACAATCACCCTGATGGAATCATGTCAATTAGAGGTGCATGGAAGTACAGTCATGAAGCGTAGGGAAATTCCATCACACTTCCACTATGGCATCTTAGGTGGGTGAGATAAACCTGTTGGAACCTGATGCTCTTCCTTCACTTGCTGACAAGTGAGGCCCCGAAGGGCAAACTCTACCATTACTTTCCCTATTCCCAACCACCAATGTTGAGGTAGAGGCCAGAGTACATCTTCACCTCTCTTGTATGTACCTCTAGTGGGGATGTATGGAACTCCCTCAATAATTCATCCCATAGCACCACTTATACTATAGTACATCCTTTGAAGAGGATGATGTGCTACCCACCTTTAGAAAATACATCAAGTGCATGTTCTATGGAAATATCAGCACATCGAGCCTCACAGTCAGTGTCCCCAAGCTGCACCTCCCTAACTCGCTAAAGGATTCGGGGATTTACTATCAGAGACGGAAGATAATCTGCTCCATTTAGATCCATGTAGGATATCCTCAAAGTAGCTAGCTACTCCGTCGACTCACTTTGAAACTGTATACCAGATCAAAATCATATTTCATATACTACTATGTTCCCCTTACTAGGTGTATTGAATATCTCGAAGTCCAAGACCTAAAGGAACTCAAGCCAACGTCACTGTCTCGGGTTCATTTCTTTCTGAGAGATGATATACCTGAGACTCTTGTGATCAAAGTAAACTGTAAAACATTTTCCTATCAAGTAATGTCGCCAAATCTTCAAGGAAAAGGACATTTCTAATAACTCCAAGTCATGGGAAGCGTAGTTCCTCTCATGGTGTCTCAGTAATCAAGAACCATATAGGATCACTGCTCACTCCAACATCATGACACATCCAAGCTCGGTCCCTGATGCATCATAGTAGAATTCGTACCCAATTCCCTCCTATTGAAGCCTCAAGATAGGGGAGTTCGTCAGTCTCTACCTCAGCTCCTTGAAACTCTTTTGGAATCTCTCCGACCACAATAAGGGTTTCCCCTTCTTCATCAATGTTGATTAGGGTTCCGAAACTATGGAAAAGTCAGGCACAAACCTCCGGTAGTAACCTGCCAGACCCTGGAAACTCTGCACCTCCGTCAAACTCCTGGGTGGCTGCAACGAAAGCATAGCCTCCAACTTCACTAGATCCACTGCAACTCCAACATCTAAGATTATGTGTCCCCCAAATTGAACCTCTTAGATCCAGAACTAGCACTTCGAGTGCTTACCATATAGCTGGTGCTCTTGGAGTGTGTCCAGAACTATCTGCAGATGATAGGCTTGGTCCTCCTCTTTAGCTGATTAATCCAAGATGTCGTCGATTATGACTACCCCAATGTGATCGAGGTATGACTGTAATTTCCGGTTCATGAGTCCAATCAACACTGCCAGGGCATTGGTCTGGCTGAATAACAAAACCAAGAACTCATAGCTTCCATACCTACATCTGAAGGTCGTCTTCTACACATGCTCATCTCGTACACTGAGCTAGTGATAGCCTGCTATGTAGTATATCTTTGGAAACCAATTTTCTCCCTTCAACTGATCAGAAAGATCGTCAATCCTTAGTATTGGGTAATTGTTCTTCATGGTCACCTGGTTCAGGCACCGATAGTCAACAAAGTGTCTCAAACACCCATCTGCCGTCTTGGCGAACAAAATTAGGGCTATCCAAGGAGAAACACTGGGCCTAATAAACCCCATAATCTTCAAGTCCTCTAGTTGTACTCGTAGCTCTCGAAGCTCTGCAGGAACCATCCCATATCCTGGTGTAGATATTGGTGTCATCCCAAGGTACAAGACGATGTAAAATTCCACCTCTATGTGAGAAGGTAGACCATGAACATGATCAAGGAAAACATCAGTTTACTGGTCCACCACTACATGATAGATCAGACTCTCTACATCAACTGACTCGATGGTAAGGATAAATAAGTGATTTGTGATTGGATGCACCCTCCTCCGGGTAAGTCCATCAAGTGCTTCCAAGGTTCCTTTATAGCTAGTGAATGAAAACTTGGTCCCATCCTCACAGACACACCGCACATTGCGCCTAATATCTTCGATCTGGGAATGAATTGTAGATAACCAATCCATACCCAATATGATGTCGTAAGGCCTTGACCTTGATACTAGAAGATCCTAGTAGAATATATCACCTTCTAGAGTAAGATCACACTACTACCACTAGTTGCTAATCATCGAATCCTCTACTGTACGAGTCTTTATCCATAAGTATCAAGCCAACAGCTCCACCGGAATCTCCATGCTCTGAAAAAGGGCCATGGAACTAATAGAGTGATTGAAACCTGTTACAATAAGTATTGCAGCTAAGGCAGAGTATACACATATCATATCTCGAATAATCTATGGAGCACCGTGGAAGTAGGCCGCTGCTACGTGGAGCTGAGCCCATATCTATCCACCTTCTCTCTCTGGTCAGGGTGGACCACCTGGAGGTGGTGGCGGTTAATCCTCGAATAGCCACCCACCGCCTGTTTCACGTCCAGCTCCTCTTCCACTTCTGCCTGCTACTTTCGAACCTCCTCGATCAAATCTTCAACTCTGCCCAGGTGGTCCTTCGACCATCATTTGGTCATCCATATGGAGGTTTGGGAAAGCACAGGCCTGGTGACCATACCCACCACATGAGTAACACTGCTTGCTTCTCGCCTGTCATGCTCTATCTTGAGAGCCCCACACAACCGATCATGTAACCTGTAGTCGTCCACCAATAGGTTTTCTCATCTTAGACCTTAGAATCATTTGTATATTGTCAGATATAGATGACTCTGCTAAGTGATGTCCAGTGGTGGGTCTCACTTCCGGTGAATTCTCAGCAGGGAAACTCTCTGCCAAGAGAGCTAGATCTAACACCCCAGCCAGCATTGGGATGTTGTGAGATACAATTGAATCTTTGATATCCTCTCTATGCTCCTGCTCGAAGGTCCAGTCCCAAAATAAATGGTCCCAAATCATGTTAGTGGAGTAGCATGAAAGGAAGGTTATCCTTGCCGAATATTGAGCCACGATCGTTCTTCCCTGCTAGATGTGAAGAAGATCATATATACGCACTTCAAGTAATGTCCCTGGGATAAAATATTCCCTAAATAAGCTCTCAAAGTCCACATTGATAAGAGTCACCTCATCATGAACCTAGAGAATAAAGCTATACCATCTGCCCTCATCTGGCTGAGTAAGACTGGCTACAAGGATGGCCATAAGATTGGCCGGTGTCCCTACCAATCAGAAAACTATGACCACGGCCTCTAGCCAGTCCTCAGCTGCATATGGATCCATATCTCCCCAGATCCTTGGTGGCCTAAGGCACTGGAACTCATGAAACTAGCTCATTCAGCATGCACCCTCAACTTCTAGCCTGGTGGAATCGGCTACCCGATAGGTAGTGGTGCTGCTGGTACAACACACGATGGTAAAACTACCGAAAGGGGTCCCTGCACTGAAGCAACATCGCTCATTCGCCTGTCATCAAACAGTCAACCTTGAAACCTAGCTGGCTTTCTTTGTGGAGGCATCCTGACAAGAAAAAGGTGTGCCACAGTCAAAAACTTATACCTGGTGAACTGAATCAAGATATCACAAAGAAAACATTTCCAAAACACATACACAAGCAGCATTTTCATGCATTGGGTTGAAAATTAGATGTCACGGTCCTAGTGTATGTATACGTTAGTCGTTGCACCAACACTAGATTCTGAAAACTGAAAACCACACTCATTAGACTTATCACTGTTGATGAATCAAAATATCAGAGTCCATGTTCTCCAGTAGAACTAACTCCAATGATAACAACTTCTCACGAACCGTCCCCTGGGGCCTGTGTCGTGACTACCCCAAACCTACCTTCTATAATCTAGGAATTGGAGACTAGCACTAGAAAGGAATATCCCTAAAAAAGGGAAGGTATTGCCATTTAACATGAAAAATCACACAATCCAAGAATACATTAAGATGAAATCACCAATTGAAATATATAGTAAATTGAGTGATTACAGTAAGTAAAGCGGAAAAAATACAAGGCCAATGGGAAAGTATAAGAAAAACTGAAAACAACCCCTTTGAACACCCACCAAGGCTCCTACCTGAAGGGTTGGTACAGATCTCCAATGGTCGTCTCCGAAGTACATCTCGTCTAATGGTATGCCTCTGGGCAGCCTCTAGATCTAGTACCCTCAGCCTTGATCAATGTTCTTCATCATATATAAAATACAAGACATGGTTTGGGCATATCCCGTGAAGGGGTGAGTGTGAAAATACTTTGTAGGGAACCCAAGACTGTCGATGGTCTCTCAGAATCCACAAATGATAAACCACAAAGCAATAATATAACCACAGTGCACAAAAACAACAGTCAACCTTACTTAGGTATATGGATATACATATTCCTATGTTATCATGTATACCCATCTCATTCATGAGGAAACAAAAGTCAAAACACCTTATCCAAAAGCACAACTATGCCACGAAGGAGAGAATACCACGATGGTAACCCCACGAAGGTATGTACCACAAAGGTAACGCCCCATAGAAGAATACCACGATGGTATCACCCCATAGATGTTTACCAAAAATATAAAGACACATCTCACACCATGTATAGCTTATGTATGGAAGTATATATGATTATCTTTATTGATATATCATCTTACTTCATCGAGAAGCTCCGCAGTTGACCCACACAGGTTCGCAGATGACCCACAAAGGATCTGAGGATGACCCACACATGATCGAAAGATGGCCCACACAGGATCTGTAGATGACCCACACAAGATCTGAAGATTACCCAAGCTTGATATGTAGATGACCTACCCAGGATCAGTAGATGCTAACCCACACAGGATCCAAAGATGACCCACATATGATATGATGATTTTTCAAATACAGTCAGCCACAGGGTTCCCGAACTAAGCATGTTTGATTCATAGAGGATCCACTTCTCAAACAATCAGTCACACATCAACTACCACGAATCCCCATGAATAAAGTATCCAAAAGGGATGCCACATCATAAGGGTCCGAACACAACCGACAACATGTCAATCAGACGCATGGTCTATAAATTATTAACCTTTTTTTCGAGGGCTTGGTTGGAGTTGGGTTTAATAAATATTTTCCATACTCTATATTTATTAAATACTCATGTATAGTATATAAAAAGGACTATCTCGATCCATGGGTTATGGCACCATAGACTGTTGGTCAAACAAATTCCCGTTTCTCAAGATATGGCCTAAAGGGGGTATCTGGATCCCGATGGGCCCAGGTCCGTTCTGACCTGGTCGGGCCGACCCGACCTAACTCGTGTCTAACCTGGATGGGTATGGTTGTGGTAGGCCTGGACCGCTGGACCAGGTCCTGGACAGCTGGGCACGGCCCGCTCTGCATGACCCGCTATGCTCGGCCCGCTCGGTGCGGCCTGCGGTTGAGTACGGTACGCAATGGTGGGGACCGACCTAGCTTCCCCTCGGGGGAGGCACCCCCAAGAATTTCCAAATGATCTAGTTAGACCGTTCAACTCTATCCAACCTAACGGCACCACATGGCGCCGCCTACAGGCATTTAGGACCCACCAGAATGTGTCTTGTTCGGCATGACGTGGTAAGCCGGAATTCCGGACGACTCCCCATATAGCGTTGTGATAATGCTACTGCTCCTCCTATGGCTGACCGAGTACTGGCAGCCCACGTTCATCATCTTGGCTCAACAACCGCACCCTCCTCCTCTACCGATGGCGTGGACGCGCATTTCCCTACTTTCATGCGGTCGGACAGCGTTCTAGCCACCACCCTCCTCTGCCGCATCCGACAAGTCGCGATCTCCGTTAGGGGTGTGGTTTCCCCACCACTACCACCACAGTTGGCTAGTGTGCTGCCTGCCGCCTTGTTCCTTGCCGACGTCGGTCGCAGGCACCAGTAACCGACAGACTTCCTCAGGTCACCGGGAGAGATCCTATGGCCCGTTCTTCTATCAGAAGTGATAAAATCTTGTCTCTAGATGTCTCCTTTGCATCTATCACAACGTGTTCGGGTTCCACTCAACCCAAAGATCTACCCGTGAAGAGTACATAAATCCATAAGGTAGCGGAGGGATCTGGCTATGTTTGTTTGGCTCGCGTCCTCCACGTTAGTTCGATAACAAGTGACTCAATAAAATTTAATCAATGTAAAATAAAGTAATAAAGATCAATCAAGATAATCCCTATCGTATTTTTTCATTGGAGGTGGCATGAGGAAGAAGATGATGCATCCGGACTTCTCGAACGTTGGTTCCCCATTACTCCTTTAAAGGACGTTCTTCGTTGGAGGATGTTCTTCCATCAAGAGTTCTCCTGAAAAAGTTTTCTCCACAAAGAAGGTTTTCCATCCAAAGAGGGAGAAGAATGGGGGCGCCAACAAAATTAAGTTTATGTTAATTAATTGATCAATTAATTTTGTCTCATTAATTGTGTGGGGGCTTCCAAGAGTTACATCACAGTAAAATAGGGGTTCTAGGTCAGGTGCTCCCCACCACCATGATTCAAAAAGTGGTGGAGAGTTTTTAAATTACTGGAAAACAATTGTTTTATTTTATTCCTCCTCAAAACCAGAAAATTAAACATCGACCATTGACCTACTGTGGTCGAAGTAAAGGTCTCCATAAGAGAATATCGACACAACAAGCTTAATGGTGTCCTCAGATTTCAATTACAAGCATTAGTTCAAAAGTTACAAATTCCCTTTCACCTGTTAGCTGAACGTACCTTAAAGAATGTTAGGAAATTCAGTTTGGGCACTCTGGGCCTCGAAGTCACATGTTTTCAATTTTCACAAACTCGTAATATTTCCATATAATTAAAAAAATTACACGGAAAATTCCATGTCTTTACATTAATTGTGGATGAAAGAACATGTAGGGTGAAAAAGAGTATGATACTGTAAACTGAAATGTAATGGGTTAAAATACACACCCAACCAAAATGACGTCCCTATATGACAATAATTGAAAAGTAAATGTTAAGATAGGACAAATCCTAATATCTAATATCCATCCAACATATGTGGTCCAATGCACTAGGTATTTGTATGCTCCTCTATATTCACCTCCTTCCTATCTATCATCTTCATAAGACATAACATGTGTTGGAATATTCCATATAGGGGTGAGCATATACATACCCAGTTGGACACTTCGAATGTTAAAGGGGTAAAAGTAAGATTCATGATAAGAATATATATACAGTATGAATATCAACCCAAAGGAGGCGAGTAAATAAAATCCAACCACATGGATATATATATATATACTGAAACCAATGAATCCCAAAAAAGCGAAATGAAAATCTCCATCTCATAGCCCAACCCTAGAATAATTTTTCAATAGTTCCCGGAGTCCATAAACAATGCTCATTATCTCATATATCCATGAAGATTAGTAACCGTGTTTTGGGACCACACCTCACCAATGTACCAGACATTCGAGGTGATCCAATCTCTAAGAATAGGACTCGTACCCATGTGCATTGTTATGTTCTATTCAATGTATATCGGACTCTAATCCTATCTGAAAAGTTGGTGTAACTAGATAGATTGAGGAAACATTCTATTTTTAAAAGGGGTACAAATTATTCGATAGAGGATCCACACCCTAACTTTTTAGGGGGTATCACATAATAGATAGAGGAATGATTCCATAATGACATAGTGGTTGACCACTAAATAGATAGAGGACATGATCCCCAGTCTATCGGGGGGGAAATTATAATGACACTTCCTAATCACTACCATCATTGATCTCCTCCAGAAGAAATGTCACACTCATAACATCTAGCATCCTATCTAAAAATACACTAAGGAGGCCACCACCATGTTTATATAGAGAAAACACAGGATAAAACACTCCCAAGACAATAGCCATGTCCAATGGAAGGATATACAAGAGGTTGCACATATCTCAAAATGGAAGTATGGGTATAAGGAATGCAAGAGATCCACACGTTGTGTGGTCCCACATTTCTTCTTAGTCCTGTCTCTTATAGTATGTGGAACACTAATCTTATAGGACTACATAACGTGAGGGTGTAATACACGGTGAGCTACATCCATGATGGGCTCGACCCATGCTTCGGGCCATGTCTGTGTATGTTTTGATTCGTCCATGTATTTCAGTACATGGCATATCCTTATGATTGGGGGTCATCACATGTCCCTAGCTATGTCCTTTTACTTTGGTAGATGGGATATGGATTACAGTGTCTTCCCACATGAGGTAATTCCTGTGTGCTCTACTATATAAACTTTCCAACAAGAAGAGATACATGACTTATAGCATATCCATATTATGTGTGATACATAAAATTTCTAAACCCCCAGTTCTACAGTCAATGAGGCATTACAAAACATGTGTGCAATAAACTATATGGTGTGTAGGCATGAGTTTTCTTCTGAATCATAGATATGATTCCAGACATTCAAATATAGCCTCTAAATCTTTTGATCATGCCACCAAGCCACAATAATTAAAGGAAATGACCTCCAATGATCACTTTCGGAAATCTGATAAGTGGAAATTGGACTCCAAATCCCTTATATGAGCTCATACCCCCATAATCTATTTCTGTTACATGTGGTGGTCCTACTTACACACCATATAATTAAATCCTTAGTAGTGTAACTCATATGCCACAATACATAAAATTCTATCACTTATTTAGAAATCCAACCACCACACATGAATTTTCTATGAATTTGGGGGTCTGATCAAGTCAGTCCCACCCAACAATGTCAGACTGAGAACCCATATGTTAGTTGGTAGTGTTCACAAATAATGTTTAGATAAAAATCACCAAAAAATAGCAACAATTGTTTTCCAATAATTCATGTTAAATGAACACTATAAGGGATATCTTGGGAGAAAAAAACAGAATAATAAATTAAAACATGTATTTGGGAGTATGAAATGGATTCTAATTGGCACAGGTCAAGTAGTAAGATGATCCTACTCAAACTATTTAATCAACTGTGAAAAAAATATGATAATTAATGATTCCTACCTCAAATTTGAATATTCATAAATGAATAAAACACACTCTAATAATGAATTGGAGACATTGTTTTTGTAGAATATCGATCAACAAGAATCTAGGGTCTGATCATCGCCTGATTCTGACTCTCTAGTGGGAGGTGGAATGGAATCTTCTTAAATAAACCAAGGTTATATGGCGATCCTACCATAACATTGTACTTATGGGAAAAAATATTAGTTTTATTATAATTAATAAATAAATAAATTTAATTGTATATTATTTTAATGAAACCACCCACATATTATTTGAGTCAAACACCCCATGCCCACCTATTTTAGGCCCCAATTCGTGTAAAACATTCATTACATACTGAACATTTGTATCAGATTTCTGATCTAAGATTCATTTTTAAAGGTATACAATTTTATTTTATAAAATTGTCACACATAATATAAAATATATTTAATATTCATTGAAAATTAATTATAGGCACACCGATCCTTAGAATCACCGAATGTTTCAGGGCCTAGCTCTGAAAATATATTTATAAATAAAACACTTCCCTTCATGGAAAAAATAGTCCTTTAAATAATTCCATCTTTCAATACTTTTATTTCCAAAAATTAAAAAATAGACTAAAGGCTCAGGATACTGAGCTCGTATATGGATCTCCTATTCCCAGGATCTCTCTTACATTCTCTGATACTATCAATGCACATGAACCTAGTGTATTGTCCATTCAAATAGAATCCTATATAATTGATTCTTGATTTATATTTGGTTATTCATAAATGTGGATTCAAAATCTATGTCTAGATCTCCCCAGTCAATGACATGCCTG
Organism: Viscum album; assembly: GCA_963277665.1. Taxonomy (NCBI): domain Eukaryota; kingdom Viridiplantae; phylum Streptophyta; class Magnoliopsida; order Santalales; family Viscaceae; genus Viscum; species Viscum album. The sequence continues at coordinate 700,433,403 of OY728119.1, read as the reverse complement.
GGGACATACATGTATCTCTTCAGTTGTGACACATGTGTGACATCGTGCACCTACTCTAACTTTGGGGGTAAGGAAGGGAGGTAATAAACCTCACCCCGCTCTTCCAAATCTCAAATATCCCAATGTACCTCAGGGATAGCTTACTTCCAAGTATGAAAATCTGTAATCCTCATCATAAGGAGACTTTTATGAAATTTGTTTCTTCCTACTCAATCTCCAAGGCCCTGCATTGATAATATGAGTAAGACTTATGCCTTAATTGAGCTATCCCCTTATCATTGATGACCCAAGAATTCCTAATCATCATAAGCACCATCTATGGACTCACAAAATATGGCTCTTTGTTCTCTATCTAGCATAAGGGTGGCTTGTAGTTCCTCCCATATAAATCCTCAAAGGATGAAACACTAATATTAGAGTTATGAATTTATTGTAAACTAACTCCTGGCATGGAAAATGAACCTCTCATATTTGGATTAATTCTATCACACAAGACCGCAACATATCCTCCATCACATGTATAGTGAACTTCATATTTCCTTAATCATGGGGATGGAAGGTTATAATAATCCTTATCTGGGTCCTGAATGCCTCTTTTAGGACTCTACACAAACAATATGTGAACAGAAAATCATGTTTAGAGAAAATAGCTGAGGGAACCCCATGAAGAAGAAAAGATTACTTCATGTACATCTTCTACAAATTTTCTACTAACTTCTTCTACTAGATATCAAGGACGGTTTCTGACATCATGAGTCTATAAACTATCACATAGATAGAGTCAAGACCATTTTATATCTATGGAATTCTATCATGTAGCCGATGGATATGTCATCTAATTTCCACTCTGATATCTCATGATGTTGCAAAAAAACATCCAGAACTAGGTTCTCAACCATCATCTTCGGACATGTGAGGATTCATGAAATTAACTCAGCCATTTGGAATCTCATGTCAGACCAATAAATTTTCTTGAAGTTATTTTTACATCACAACCACACTGAAATGTACCATTATATGAGATTTGTGAAACTCCCTAATCACCTCATCACACATCATGACTGCAACCACCATAGGTACCAAGAAGAAGATAATGTGATTCTCTACTTCAAAAAACACATTTGGTGAATCTATTGAAAATATATGACCATGAAATACCTCATAGTTGAGGTATCATAATTGGGACTTCCTCAGAGTCTAGAGAAGTTGATTTTTCAACACCATTGAATGAAGAATAAATATACCCTCCTTCTCAACTAGGGTTAGCTTCATCGAAACCAACTGCTCTAAATCCTCCAGCACCAAACAAGAATAGTACCTCTTGTTAAAATAATCTATTAACACACATAAATTCCCTTGATTATAGATTATCAAAAATTCATAGTTGTATTGGAACTCCAAATAGCATATCAGTCATAGGTTCAAGTATATATACATGAAGATATACTTAAGACTCTGATAGTCTGAATAAAATAAATAACACCTTCTTAGAAGATACTGCCTCCACATCCATATGTTAATGACTACCACATCCAACACTTGGTCGTATGTCATGTAGTTTTACTCGTGGGACATTATCTCCCTTGACCCATATGCAATAACTACAAATTTATGCATTAACATGTAGCTGATCCAAGATCCTAATGCATCGTAATATAATACTTAATACATTCCATCCTATAGTAGTCTCAAAAGTGGATCACTCATTAACCTCATCTTCAAATCCTCAAGTTCCCTCTAGCACTATATAGTCTTGGCACAAAGAACCCCTTTCCATGTATGGGTAGTCAAAGGATTTTATGGTATATAATGAATATCTTTTTGAAAATAACAAGATTATATATCTAGTTTCATCATACTAATATATAACAGTTTTAAGGTTTCTATTATTGTGAAATGTATTGAATATTAATCTACACTAATGTAATATTTATATATGTTATGATTGGTTCACTAAACTATTTCATTATTATATAATTTTTTTTAGGATATTTACCCATGATTTATCATCATTGGTGAAATTCATTACATCTATTAGTAGGAGGGGATAAATATTTTATTAGGGTGATCAATGTGGTTAAAAATTCATAGAGACGAATGAAATACATGATAAAATTATTATTATAGTATTATCTAATTATGGTAAACCAAATAAATGTTTTGGGTAAATATTTAGTTAATATTTTAATAAAATATAATTGAGTAATATTGTATTGGTCTTGGAATCTAAATTATTCTATGAAGAGAAACCCCAAACATGACCTTAAAATTGTGGTTGTTTAGGTCCTAAATTATTTCATCATTATTTTTATGGATATGAAAATGTGATTCATATCAACCATATAGATATGATGTACACCTTCACAATGTGTAATAGAAACCTATGGTAGAGTAGGGGGATAAGTTTAGAAAAATTATTTAAATTCATGGTACTACATTTATTGGTAAATTAAAATGTGTTGAAAAATTTTATGTGTAATAATTTCACTATTTTGATTGTTAATGAATTTAATGAGAAAATTGTTAATATGTTACTATTGTGTGAGATACATCTAGATATGAATTTTAAATTTAAAATTGTGTTTTTAATGAAAAATAATATTTATTTCAAAATAGGTGATACAATAAAGGATGTTTTAGTAGATAAACATGACTGTAAATATTTTTTTTGTGAAATATTTATTACATGAGAGAATTAATATAATTTATTAAAGGATGATGATTCATTATTATGTGTGTATAAAATATTTATTGATAATATAAATATGATAGAGAAGGTGTTGTTAGGGTTTCACCATTATAAATGTGTTTTTTCTTCCATAATAATGAATATTTTTAATATTGTTTGATGTAGTTGAGCTTAGTGGGTATGTATATATATATATTTATATTTATATCATGACACCTCAATTCATAAAAAATGATGACTTTATATCATAAAATAGTTATCATGTTTCACAAATTATTGATTCTTATATACATGTAACTTGAATTCCTGAATGAATTTTTTATAGTGTTTTTAAAAATTGGTCTTATATTCTCATATAATATTATTTATTTTTTGGTTGGAATTATTGGTTTTTTAGTTTTAGGTCATATTTCATAATATTTTGGAAGATTTCCAAATTTTAGTGAATGATCCATGGTTATGGATGGTCAGTACTAACATTGTGTAAAATATATAAAGGTTCTACATATTTTAGAAAATATATTTTTTATGGTTGGGGAATTTTTTTAACCATGCATACAATCAATGAAATTGCCCAAGTGTTTTTAGAGTGTTGTATATGGTAGGTTCATATTTTATTAAATTACCTGGGGAAATTATGTTCCTTACTCTGAATCCCCAAAACCTAATTTCTTAAATTTTCCGTTATAATATTTTTACCCATAAAGTGTTCTTCCCCTTAACATGGGTGATGCACACATGGGGGGATACATAGGAACATCCCACCTTAACCCTATTATATTTTGGGGAATACTCTGATTGATTTCATGGTGTTTTTCTCATGGTAATTCTCTCTCATATTCTCCTCTCCCAATTTAATTTAATTTCCCTTCCTCTAGTTTCCTGGTTTTTTAAAAACTAAACGTAGGTTTATTTTTTTATTTTAATAATTATTGAGGCAAGGTTATAATGATAAAATTTCAGGTTATCCCCCTTTAATATTTAAGATTTTTTTCCTTATAACCTATATTTATTGTTGGTGGTTTCGTTCATATTCCATTACTCTATATACATTGAAATTTGGTGTTTTGGAAACGGTATCCATGGAAAAACAATATTGTTTTGGAAACCTATAATTTACTCTTGGGGAAATTTACAAATTAAATTATTTTTTTGATTTAATTTTTTAAATATTATATACAATATGTATTTGATTAAATGATAAAATAGTTTTCGAAAGATGAATATTCATTTATATGATTCATTGGACATTTCCTTTTTTCCATGTGATTTTAAAGAATAGAAAGGGGTTTTCTAAAATGATTTATTTTTATTTTTTATTTTTCTTGGTTCATATTATAAAACATTCTACATTTCATGTGTGATTTTAGTTTTCTAATTAATGTTTGTTTTTCTTGATCTTCTTTATTCACGTGCACTAGATGGGTGGTGTTTTGACTAAAATATTGTCTTTTTATATATTTGGAGTTATTATTAAGAGAAAATTATGATTTAAATATAGCCTTTAAATATTACTTTTAAATGATATTTCCAAATGAGGAATCTATACCAATTTTTCAAATTCATAGAGAGGTTTATCTGATATTAATTTGGAAATGTTTTCTCAAATTAATTAGGAAATTGTTATTAATTTCTCAATACTAAGGCCATATTCAAAACAACTAAATGTTTTTTTATAAATGTAAAAGACCATTAACAAAATCCCCACAAGCATTAGTATGATTGATCTTGGGGGTTAATGAGTTATTATTATTATTATGGATTCTAAAGAGAAGATTTTCATCAATGGGTGTTAAGAGGTGGTAGAGTTATGTGATTATATATGTTGATGATGGTTGAGATTTTCTTAATGTTCCTTCACCTTCTATATTAATCTGTAGGAAGACCTAGGACTAAAATCTTTTACATAATTGAATCTCTCAATTATATAACATAAAAACATATTTCGTTAGAGAAATTTCCCAAGACCATCTAATTTTATAGTTTTAGATAATTTTGAAAAATCAATACATAAAAAACATAATTTATTTTTCAACAAAAATAAAATTTTCATATTATATAAATGAATGATAACCAATATAATTTCTTCAAAATTTCACAAAACCTCTCCTGATAAGTAACTATTTGTGACTCATCATTGATATTACTTTTTTTGATAACATAGGGAAAATGAATCATATGATAGGGGTGATATTAGATTCCCATTATGTTTAAGAATAAGTGATAATATTCAATGATTATAAGTGATCATAAAATAAGAATACATGTAATGTTATGAGACATAAAAGAATCAAATACAATAAATTTTATATAATAAAACATTGAATTACATAATAAATGAATCATGGGAGTGTGGAATCCTGAGACCATATCTATAAAATCATAACATTGTCACAAGAATAATAATAATAATTTAAATTAAATATAATAATATGATTAATGATATTTTGATAAAATATAAGAGGACCCACGAATTAGATTGGGAGAATAACCAAGAAGGCCCCCCCTTTTGTGTATATAATCTATTAAGGACCACCCTTTAAATTTTGAGAATTTCAAATAAGGATCACCCTTTAATTTTTGATCATAATCCATGAAGCCTCATGAAACATTGCCCCATGAGATATGAAACATTAACAAATTCATTAGAGGGTAATATAGGACCCCACACAATAGAATATATACCAATTTGTGCAAAATTAAATCATCTCACGCATCATATCACAAAGAACCCATAGAAATAAAATTGGTTTTATATAATTTTCAAATTGAATCACATAAGTAAAAATTCATAAATGAAAGAAAATCATAACATGATATAATCACGGGAAACAAATAGTTATCCATTGATATTAAATAACACTCTATATAAATAACCTTTTTTCAATATAATAGAGAATAATATAATTACACTATATAGATAAATGGTCTATAGTTATGTTAGTAATTTCACTAATATTATGATATATGAAATCTAGGTGAACACCCTTCAATAAAATGTATCAATATAGCTGTATTCACATTGGAATGGAATTGCATGAAAATATTGGTTTATATCCTATAAGGACAAGGAATGGAAAACATAAGTATGGATCATTTCTTTGATTGAAAATAATATCTCATAATACAACCGAATAAAGAAGGTGTATGGTATTATTTTATGAATATCCTTAATAAATAATAATATGTTACAATGGATAATTACAGACATGAATGGTTTTTTAGTGTTTTCAAAAAATAAACAAGGAAATAAGTATCTTCCATGATTTTTTTGGATTAATTTTCAATGAAATATTTCAAAAATATTGTTAACAAAATTTACTTTGGAAATAATTAAATAATATAGGGAATGTTTTTTGAAAAATTACAATGGTGGTGGAAGAATTTTCTTATATATAAATGATTAAAAACAAATATAAATCACACTTTAATGAAAATTACCCATATAGAAAAAGAAAAAAAATTAATTTACTACTTAGAAGTAATATCATGTAGTTGAAAATGACCTCAATATATTATAGATGAATAAATAAAGATATATATAAAATAATCTAATGAATATATTCTTGTGAAAAAGTGTGATTCCCAACTAAAAATTAATGTTATGGTTAGTTTTTTTATAACAGGTAAATAATTATCAAGGTGTGAAATGATAAAGGAAGAAGAAAAGTTATCCCTAAATAATGACTAGTGGAGCCTAAAATGATAAACATATTATAGATAATGATACAAAATTTTGTTATAATAATTATCATTCAAAATACATTCCTATTTCAAAATGATATTGGTGATAAAACCCAAAAGGTATAGGTATTGTAAAAACAAATGGATCTTGAGAGGAGAATCATGAAATTGACAATGAAATATTATTAAAATGAATAAATTTATTTCATAAAACCAATAGGTTTGACAAAACACTATAAAAATGAAATAATTATGTGAAATTTAAAATTTGTCTCAGGAATACAAATTTTAGTGTAATAACCCCAAATTTGATTGATAATTTCTTATCAAAACCCCTTTAAATTCATAACTTAAATCAAAATACTAAATTCCATATATAATTAGAGGATAATGATATCAAATATTAAATGGAAATTAGATACACACATTAATATAAAATATGGTTTATAATAATAAAAATGATTCCTGATGGGGTGATCATTTTTTACAAGAAACCCATAAAACATTCAAATATTTTAATTTAAATTCAATTTAATTAAATAAGAAGGTATAAAACTTCAAACCCCACCAGGTCCTTGAATATGGAAAATTAAATTAAATAGTCATTAATCAAAACATATGAATTAAATTATGATTCATAATGTCCAAAAGTCTCAAAATTTGAAAAATATACAAATAAACCATTTACATATATTCTTATATAATGAAGTATCCCAAGCCGTCCCAACTCATCACCTATGTGGGCTTAATACATGACCCAATGTGCAATCTCGTTCCACAATGGTTAGAGAAAATAACTATGAATAACATACTATCTCTTGGGATAATTTCAATATAGGTAAACCAACATGTACCATACATAAAACGAGATAGCCACACTGATATCATTAGACTTACGAGTAGATCATATTTAGATAATATAAACCAAAACATACATCAAATTATAAATATTCCATAACATGAAAAAATATATACATGGTATCTAAATAACAAACCCAAAATCAAAGAGTGGGTACAAATAAAAAGTCACTAGTATACAAACCAACTGGTAAAAAATTCACAACATGACTCCAAAGGAGATAATCCCAACAATACATTGTGTCCTCCCAAAAATTCTAGACTACATAAATCAAGAAGTGCCACCCTGGAACATTTTTTCCTTACATTTACCTATGTCATGAAAAATGAAATATAAAAATTCCCAAAGGGTCCCAAACCAGTTATGAGGCACAAATCCAGTAAGATACCACTATTAATCCATTAAAGGTAATTACACATGATATAAAATAGATATGTCTAATTTTTTTTAAAATTATACCAATTTGATGACATAAATTTTCCCAAAAAAAATTCCAAATATATTTTTTTCATTTCAAACAAAATTAATTTTCCAAAAACAACCTTCAAAATAAATTTTTTAAATAAAAATATCCACAATTCATAATGTTCTCAATATAATAATAAAGTCATAATCAAGTGTGAGAAAAATAAAAAAACAAAAAACTATAATATTATATTGGGAATAACATATATCAGCACATAAAAACGGAACTAGTCAAACGTAAAAATCACATTCACTAAAAAAAGTAATAATTGTGTACTTTGGTCTCTAACCATAATGAATATCATTTATGAGTAAAACATTTGTCTTTCTAGTTATGAAATTTATGATCTCATTGTCTTCCCTTAGCCGAAGAAGGAAGAAGACATAATCTTCTTATGCAAAGGCTCCCATGGTCCCTTAGTAACCATAATAGATGCTTACAAGATCCTATGTTTTGATGTATCACATGACCATATACGAAAACCATAATGAAATATATCAAGTTATTCCTTCTTAAGGTTCTCACATTCCATTAAAAAAATCCCTCATGCATACATCAGTTAAACAATATGTTACTCTGTGTCAACGCATCCACAAATGAGTTGTAATATAAATCAAGAAATAACATACTCCCTTTCATAAACAAACAATACCATTTTATGATAAAACATTTTCCAAGGTAAGTTAATTTCAAAAAACACTTTAGAAATACATTGTGTAGAGACCCAAAGCTTGACGTACATGGACCTTACATTACTTTTGCTGAATACTTAATACATAACAAAAACAGACACACAAGGACCGTAATAGTTTAGTGTCTTTGGAAACTCGGAATATAAACTTCTAATCAGGTTTAAATATCTTCAACAACTCCCATAATGATCTTCCCCATTTTTTTCCTTACCTAAAAACTTTATTTATTTCTTGGGGAATATAAAACACAAAAAGGGTGAGCTCAAATGCTCAGTAAGGGAAAACATAGATAACATAAAACAATCCATAAACATTTGGAAGCACAAACTTGAACATGAACATCAAAATCTTTAGCAAAGACATAAATTGTGGAAGTATGTAAGGCATATATCATAGTAGAACATCAACCATGATAAAATATAACGGAATAAAACACGTAATTGTGGAAACCATTCAACACGTGTCATGATTTCCATAGTATCCAAGGCATTGCTGCCAAGACTATCTTAGTGGACAAAGTCCCTTTCTGAATCGAGTTCACTCCTCGTTTAGGTCCTGTAACACTGAACTAGATTAACTTACAATTCCAGCCATGTCTATCTCATGAGATACAAATCTTTACCCAATGCATTGGAGGGAGATATAGTCCCCACCCATCTCATAATCAAATCATTCTTTCGTGTGCCACAAAATCATAAATCATACATCATAGCATAACCCATGTAATAAAACGGGATTCTTAAACATCATGCCATCATAACATAATCCATAAAAGTTTGATATCATTATCATAAGAAAATTGAAACCATTTAAATCATAGAGACATATTACTTGAAACATACACATATGAAATAATGTCATCTTAGATGGTAAATAGTTTTGGCAAAACACTTGAAATGAATTCTTGAGGAAAATATCCTTTCTTCTTTAAAATCATTTTCTTTTCACAAAATTCCATGAAATTTGAAATGAACAGGGTTTTTTTGAAAATAATAATGCAATCATATAGAGGAATATTCTTGAAAATAAGGCGTTATGAAAGCTTAAAAATCCGTTCACGCCATATAAGTAAAAAAAAACATTTTCCTCGTACTTTTGTCCGAAAAGTCAAAAGTACCTTATATGGTAACCAAAGGAAAGATTCCATTCATACAATGTGGTAAAAAGTAAAAAAGGGTAAAAATGAATTTAAACATTCATATAATGTAATGATTTTATGAAAACATTTTTAGAAAACATGGTCATGGATAATAAACATAACCCCAGTAAATACTTACGTATAAGCAATCTCAGATAAAAATGAGATTGGAAATTTATCCCTAAACTTATGTCTGATATGATTCATATGTATCTGAACCTCCTATATAATGATTTAAATAATGTCATTGACTTATTACAGAATCATATTCATTGTTATGATATCATATATGGTTCACTTATGACTTTATATTACCCGTTCTTTTGTAAATTCCATGTTAAAGAGCGTTTTGGGTAAAATCGTTTCATTTAACGTATGTGTTTCGACTCGTCGTTCTGGATATTATTACATATATCCTGATTTGAATAATTTCAAAATTTAGAACAGGATTTATATATTATATAGATTCATTATATAAAAATATTTTATAGATCGATAAAAGGAATGAAATACACCGTTCATAGAGACGGTAGGCCGTACGTACGCATGAACACTGTTTTCATTTCCTTATTGAATTGAATGAAATTGAGTATATGACATAAATATATATATATATACATAAATCCAGTATCATTATTATGTCATATATTTCATTATTATTCAGTATATATACTTTATAATCATTTTTGAATGGTTAATCATGGAAAATGAATCTCATCGCGTTCGTGGAGACGGTAGTCCATACGTAAGCACGAGCGACGATATCATTCCCATGATTGTGGAATTGTATTGGAGTGTATGTATACTATTTCAGAATAAATATCACTTTACAATAATCATTTATTTACAACATTATACCCATCCATGTAAGGTGGTGGTGGAAAAACAGATTACACAACGGCGTTGAGACGGTATTCCGTACGTACGCACACGTGGTGATTTCATTTTCCGTAGGATGGATAGATGGTGAAATAGGTTTTTTAATAATTATAAAAACATATCATTATATTAGTGATACTGATGTTATTACATAATAATTAAACAGCTAAAGAAGAAGAAGTGGAAGAAAAAATAAATTTGAAAGAATCGGTAACGGGCATTACCTCTTCTTTGAAGTGCCTTTTTGAAACCTCCTCTTAGGGCACTAATATTGGTATTTGAAGAATACCAGAACCTCTATGATGTTTCTAGGGACGTGAAGAAGAGACATTGGTAGGGGTTGTCCGAGATTTACGTCTCAATGTGGTGTGAGGAAGAGAGGGAGGAGGTGCCATTTTATAAGGGAGGAGAGGGGAACCTTTGGAATAACAAAAAATATTATTTTATTATAAAGTCATATTCGGTTTTCAAAAGCTCAAAATTGAGTTATTTCGAAGCTAAGGTGGGGATGGTCCGAAATCCTCTCATCCAAAATAATTTAAAAAATTTTAGGTTCTTATTTTAACCTTATCAGTTAGATTTAACTTCAAGTTAGATAATTGTACTTTTACCGTGTCTTTTTGTGTTCTTACACTATAAGGTTAATAAACATACTATAACAAGCCAAAATAACCCCAAGTTGTTTATTATTAATATATATATAACCTCATATATGTCATTTGGCCGAACCTTTGATTTTTAGGAATATAATAACAATTAATAATATAATATTTGTTTTAAAAACTATTTTATGTCAATTATGACACTATTTGGTAATTGATTTTTGTAAAACTCATAACAGAATGATTATTTCAAAAAAAGTTAATTAAATCAACAATAATATGACACATTAACATAAAAAATTATTTGAATTCATAAAAAGTCTCAATTTAAATTTATTTGGGTATTTATAACATCAATTATGTTAATATTTCATTAATAAGATAATTACTGCATCATCATTGTGTCATAAATAAATTAAATTATTTAAAGTCTAAAAATGACAAATAAAATATAATTATGTAGCAAATCTTTTTATATTTCTAATGAATATTTATTTTCAACTTAATATTATGTATAACCCTATATTAAAAATGATTTACTTATTAAACATTGATTTTAACTATTTTAACCCTTCTTTAAATAAATTAATAATAAATATCCTAATCTAATCCAAGTGGGCCTAAATGGTCATATTTTATTCCTAAGGTTGTTTTTGGTCGAATTACACTTATCCAATAGAATTAGTACATGTGTTAGGGTAATAATAATATCATTTTTACCCTTAATTACCCTATTTACTTTTAACCGTGGTAAATAAAAGTAAAAAGTTAATATTCACAAAAACTTATTTTCATCTCATTGAACCACATTTTACTTCCTGACATCAACCGTGTCTCTCAGATTTTTGAAATTCCATTCACAAAAGCGGTAAAATTAAGTTTAATGTAAATTTGTAAATTCTCCTAGGAGGTGGGTAAAAGACGGTCAAAAGTCCAATAAAATTTTTATATATCTAAAATTATTTAAAAGATGACTCCAATGAATTACATTGAACTTATATAGGTATTATGTATCAATATTGACCTAATATAAATTTAAATAAAATAAATAATTATTTAAATTAAAACTCGATTTTTAAATAGTAACCCAGTGTTTTCACTATTCATCAAAAATTGCTAGTTTTCAGAAAAATACCAAAATTTCACCCTTGGATAATTTCGATATTCCGAATACAAAAATGAAGTCCATTTTGAAAGATTATATTTTCAAAATTTAAAAAATTGGTTATTACTATTCATAACGGCTAGTTTTAATAATATTTTAATAGCATATCGTTGTTTAGTGAAACTCGGTATTGCGTACAACACACGCTATCGAGGAAGATCGCGATTATGTGTAATGTAGCCAAGTTAGGGTTGTGTGTTGAGCAATACTCCTTTTTTGTAGCGTACAACACAAGACATCAATAAAATTAAAACGAATATTTTTCATAAAATCTCGGGGTGTTACACATTGAAATCGAAATACCCCTTTGCGACATTTTAGAAAACACCCAATGTGCATACAAGACACACAAAATTTGAAAACCCCACTTTAAAAAATCTAAATCTTTATATAATTCCATGAACAAAACCAACATTGAATTCTCAAAACTAATAATTTAAACAGAAATAAGAAACGATTATAAAATTTATGTTATTCCAGGGGAAACTCTAAAAATAGAGACACCTACATAATATGTTGTTCAAACCATACCTCCCATGATGATGTCTGCCCAATAGTTGTAGAATAAAGCCTCCAACAACAATGCCATAAATAAATCATTTCCCCCATTAAAACTCTAGTTTCATTAAACACACCTATATAGATTTCGAAATCACTAAGAAGAAGAATATGATTTTGTGAAGGAAGAATAAAATAATAAAAAATAGACTTACCTCAGGCCAAATGACCAATATCACTAAGAGGAATCCGCTATGGAATATGGGAAGAATATATAATCCATGGGTGGAGGGTTTGAAAACATGGGGAGGGAAAAGGTCAAAAGTCTAAAACCCCAATATATTCATTCTAGTAATTGTAAATTTTTTAATTAACTTAACATTGTCTTTTGGTATAGATGCACATCTATGAAAACAATGTGACTATCGTGCAGATTCCAATGTCAACACCCAATAGGCCACATAGTTTTGCCTTGCAACTCACATGGTTTGGGGAAGCTATTATCAAACCATGTAGTTCTACTATCCCTCGATAGAAGGGCCACATGGTTTCTGCACGATGGAGTTTGGTTTGGAAATCCATAACCAAACTGTGCGAAATAAATATGTCCCCTTTCACGGTTATCCATAAGAGGCCACATGGGTTACGAAAATCATTGTAAAATAGTGCACATGAATTAACATATTCGAGAAACTATAATTTTAAACATTCATAACCCTATAACTCTAAAGAAAATCCAACATATAAAAAAATCATCTCCATAATGGTGGTATCCACCTCATGGTCAATATTTTCCCATTATAAAACAATAGATGGGTCTATAACATATATCCTCATCTAGGAATTTAGAAAGAAATTATTGATTGTGGTAAACCGTAATAGAAACTCTAACCAATATTCTACCTTTCCAGCAAGTTTCACAACATAGAACGAATTGACATAGCACAATGCCATATTCCCTTGGTTTCCCAAGTGATGATGTCACATATAAAATGGTAGTTAGAAAAATTAATCAACCACATGAAACATAAATGGTCAACGTTGATATTTAACATATTTGTATAAGAAAAATTGATAAGTCATTAATCACTGTTGAAATGGTTGCACTATCTCAATAATTTATAGGATGAGGAATGGTCTAACCATGGATTGTCCTCTTACCTTATCCTAACACAATGGGGATTGGTATGGACACCCATATAATGCCTCAAATTGGTTCATCTTGATCTAATAATGGTAACTATAATTGTATGAAAACAATGAAAAAGATATTCACCTTTACGAAAAACCTCCAATATAAAACACACACACCCACAACCTATCCTCGAGGGTCTGGATGGAATGCTAAAATTGGACACACTTCTGTGGGTGATCATTGATGCTCAACTTCAGCTGGGTTCCCAGAGCCTCAAGTAGTACATTCCATACGTGATATCTGAAATGGGAATCATGATATAACACTATCATCAATGAAACTCCATTATAAACAAACATAATGTCAAAAATATAGTGGTTCATGGTCCTCTACATTCATCAAATACCTGATTGGAAGAAAGACATATGTTTTTTCCAATTTAGTAATAATCACCCATATGAAATATTTCCCACTCATTATATGATATAAATAAATCATGAAATCAATAGAGATATCATTCCATTTCCACATGACTATAGGAAGTGGATTCAATAACTAACTTGCTCACTGATTCTTATCCTTGATCCCATGGCTAGTCAAGTAATTGGAAATTTTTTTGATACAACACATCTCATCTTAGACCACAAAAACTAACCTTTCACTATATAGAACATATTGGTTTCCATGGGTTGAATTACTTATGTAAAATTATGTTCCTAAATGACCACCCCCACCTCATACTCAAAGGAACAACTAGTAGCTTTTAGAAGACAATCAAACCATCAGTAAATAGAGACAAATAGCTTGTGGAATCCCAACTATTTAAAATTCATCAAATCTACCGTCACTTTGGGTCGGATTCATGATCAATGCTCACTCGATAACTGAGTGTTGGTGTAATAAAAAAATTCAAATAATTTCATCCCTCCATAATCCTTTATTCCAATCATAGGCCAAAAAATAACACATCATACCCAATTATTCTACTGAATCTTGGATGTCCACTTTTAGAAGAATCATTCTCAATACTTCGGTTAACATATTTCCCTTCCAAGAAAAATATGAATTCCTAATATTAATATGCTAATGATACTCCACCTAGTAGCTCTTCCCTAGGATCGAGTCCCTCTATGTGAAAATTTATATTTGGGTATTATGATTCCAATACAATTTGAAATGATCTAAAAAGAGGTAATAACACCAAATATTTCGCACATTCATAATCTATTCCAATTATAGGTCATGGAAGGGGTAATTCATCTCATGTGGGAATAGATTCCTGATTCCATTGGCCAAAACATAGTCATTCTGTTTCAGTATGCACCCCAAACCCACACTAGAAGCAACCAAATACACATCATAAACTATCCAAATATATTAAAAACTAAAATTAGTGTAGATTACATATGTTCCTATTGTAACTAAAACGTACTATAGTACTACTCCACCCTCTCAAACATCACCAATTTCCCATTCAAATAAATTAACGATGAAGTTATAATGAATAAGGAATAAATAAAACATATAAAATACTAAAACAATATCATAAATATTTGGATCCCAAACATGTTCTTGGGGTTTTCCTAGGATATGAATTCATGAGCCTTATTTTGATTCACTAAATCTCCATCCTTAAAAATCTCATGTCCAAGAAACATCAATTGATTAACAAAAAATTGGAACTTGGGTAACAAGTAATATTTACTATTCTCCCTCAATAAAAACAAAAAAACCACTAGATAGTCAGTATTCACCTCCAAGAATGTAGAATATACTGATATTTTAACCATAATCATGGCTATTAAAGAGTACAAGAAGAGATGAAAGATCCATTTAATTAGTAAAATAATGGGTTTTATGATAATTCTAAATACCCAATGGAATAAATAATTCTTCAATGTTTCCATACTGGCATCAAAATACAATGTGTGGAAAATAATCTTCTGAAACCCTCAATTGGTTGCACCACAATAACATATAAATCAGTTAAAAACAATAGGATCCCTTGAGATGATCATATAGATCATCGATTACATGAAACATGTATATAATATTTAATTTCACATATTTAATCTTAGGGATTCGATGGATATTTAAATTCTTATATCCACCTTCTTCTCAAATTTTAGTGAAAAATTCCTTAATAAAAATCTATGAATAATAAAACACTTTCCCTTAAGATCCTATTGCTATGATACAAGCTTATTTAGCATGTATTAATCCTTCCAATAATATGGAAAGAAAAAAATGATCCTCTAGGGGAGAAGATTAATGGTAAAAGAGGCCTATTGAAAAAGAGAAAAACCAAAAAACAATCATCTAAAAAAACATCTTGGTATCCTCTCATGACTATTGGGAGTTTCCTTAATGAAAACTACTAAGCAACGTTGAATAAGAAAAATGAAAAATT
Source organism: Viscum album (assembly GCA_963277665.1). Lineage (NCBI taxonomy): Eukaryota > Viridiplantae > Streptophyta > Magnoliopsida > Santalales > Viscaceae > Viscum > Viscum album. The sequence continues at coordinate 700,417,186 of OY728119.1, read as the reverse complement.
TCTTGAGATTAATCCCATCTCGGAGTCATCTAGTCCTTCCCTCCTGGATTATAGTTCAAACAGACACTAAAAAGAAAGTGTTATCGAGTAAAAAACAAGGAACTGAACCATACAAATATAATAGTTATAAAAACCATAAATATTATCAAACAATTCATTCTGATAATATGGTATAAAATATCGTAGTGTAAAAAATAGTCTCAAACAACCTTTATGCAATATTCCGTAACATTTCACTCATGGAACTTGAATCTTATTTCCTTCTTCTTACCAAACATGGATATAAAATCAATAACATATGGAATCATCTAATCTCTCAAACAAAAATCATTAAATTATGTTAGTTGAGTGGATAAATGAGATTTTCTAGTGTCAATTAAAATCGATTCACTATTTGGATAAATAAACACTTTACCTATAAAAGTGGTTGTAACAAAATCAAAGTCCTTTGGAATGAACTATAATGTAACGCCCTGACCCCAGTTCCCTAGAGTTGGTGCGTTATTACGTAACATTGGCATGATCAAGAAAGATCACTTATCGAAAGAATGATTAGTTTAGTAGCCTTGAAACACTAGAAACATTCATAAGTTTTACATTTTATCATAAAGTAATACAAAACTATAAAAAAATATTGTCTTCATATCCCCTCATATTATCCCTTCAGGTCATTCATAAAATACTTCTTCACATCCTGGAAAAATTAAAACATTGAAAGGGGTGAGCTCAGATTCTTAGTAAGGATAAAAATAAAGCGGAAGAATTCATAAATAAACATAAATATTTAAGGCAATGTATGACTAGAACAATAGCCTTTTAAACTTGAACTTCAACATAATATGGAAAATGTAAAATGAGATAATTTCATTTACTTATTCACATTGATATTCTACTGGTCGAATAATCACATGCAATATTAATAACCCCTTTCATAATGATGGAATGCATAATGCCAGACTATCATAACCACGTATCCATGTCCTCGTGCCAAGAATAAAAATAATATTTTGTAAAGGCCTCATGCCAAGACACTAGTTTGTCTCATGAGACCTGCTGATGCATCAAGGAGCTATAGAGTGCTCTACCCGTCACTTATTAAGTCCAATGCATTCCTCATATGAACATGTTTAAACATATCATAAACCATAACATAATCATATCACATAAAACATGCATAAAGGAAACATAACATTTCCATATTTCAATCACAAGATATAAATACAAATCATTGATATAATAAAACCATTTTCAATACCATTTTCAATACCAAAATAAACGAAAATTATAACTTGGTATTTATTTTTCATTTTTAAAAAGTTATGGCTTGTAGAGGAAGCTGAAACTCAAATAATGGTCATGGCGGTGGAGAAGCCATTATCTCTGCATACGTACGAGAAGAAAAATATTCATTTTTGTCATTTAGTAAAATTCTTCATATAAAAAGAGTCCTTTTGAATAAACATAAAAGTCAAAGGGGTTTATACACCGTATAAAAGAAATTTGTGTATAAAACAAAATATGCCTCAATGAATGGAGATTGAGACAAAGTCCCTTAAAAAGAAATTTTTTTATTTAAAATAGATATATTATGTGTATTCACTATAAGTACACATAAAGAAATTAAAAATACAAGATAGGACATAATAATATCATGACATAATTTGAAAGTTGGTGATTGACCCAATGAATGTAAATCGGGTTAAGAAGTTCCCTTACCTCGTGTCAGACTTGACTCGATCATTATTTAACCCCATGAATAATAAACTAGAGTTAATTTATACTTTCTTAAGAACTTTTTTCATGTTAATTATTCCTTTAATATCACTTATTACCATGATATGAACGTTACATAATTATTTAAGTTAATAAAGGTCATTTTGTCGATCTTTGGTACTTCAGTAAAAAATAAACTTCTTATAATTAGAAGTTGTTTATGTGGTAAAATATCCATTATATCCAGAATTATGTTCATGATGTAGAAATAATATATATGATATATATCATGTATATACATGCATTTATAATATTACATAATATTTAGAGATAAGAAATGAAATGCACCGTTCATGGAGACGGTAAGCCGTATGTACGCATGAACGCTACTTTCATTTCTATTTCATATTTAATGGAATGAAATCATAAATATATAAAGGTATATTATAATTCCAGTATAATATCATATATAATATCATTTACTCCATCCTTTATACATCCCACATATTGCATTAACGATTCAAATCACTTTGAGGGGGCGGTAGTCCGCACTTCCTAAAATAAAATTATCGCATTTACCCATAATGGAAATCATAAAGGTATGCCATAAATGAGAAATACAGAAGAATAATGAAAACATAAAAATAATATATATCATGTATAAATATGGTTACGTCTTAATTTCCACCATGAGAGGTGTTAAAAGAAGATTGAAAAATCATCGTTTCATGAGGCAGAAATTCACCAACCACAGAAACAGTATGTTCTTTAACCATTAGACGAAGGTGTGTGTAAGTGTAAATCAAACCCTTATAATAAAAACATCCTATAATATTTAAGATACTGGTGTTGTTACAAATTAATGGAATAAAACGAGTTTAAGGGGTTGGAGAAGAAAAATAAAACAAAATAACATAAGAGAAGACATTACCTTAAAATCAGGTAACTCTTTTTGATTTGAGCCAAAGGATTCCATGGGAAGACTTCTTCCCAATGTGAGGCTTGTGGGAGTAAGATAGGGAAGTTAATATAGTATTTGGGTAGAGTATGGTCAAGCCAAATGGCTTGGATGGTGTGAATAAGATGGTAGTGGTGGGGGCCTTTTATAAAAGGAGAGGAGGGGCACTCTTGGAAGGATTGAAATGTTACTTTATTATGAAATGATTTTCGCATTATAAAGGTCCCAAAAAGATATATTTGGAGGATAAGGTGATAAGGGTTCTAAATCCACCCATACAACAGGATTTGGACAAGTTTATGTCTTAGATTTTACATTATCCTTCCATTTTATTAAAATCATTAATTAATAAGGTAATCGCTGAATCATCATGGTGTCATAAAAAATTTAATTTATTTAATTTCTTAAAATTATAAAAAAAAATCATGATATAGGAAATCATTTTATCTTTCTAATGATTATTTATTGTCTAAATTTTAACATATATAACCCCATGTAATATTAGTTTTAGTAAAATAACACATGTTTGTGCAAATTTTATTTTTACTTTAAATAAAAAGTTATTAATGTCATTTTCTTACCCAAGTGGATACATGGGGTCCTCAAGTTGTCCCATGGATTTTCTTGGTCGGCCATGACTCATCTAATATGTGCAGGACAAGTGTAAGGGTATTTTCATATTTTTATAATATCATTTTTACCTTAAATTTCACTAATTACCTTTAATCGCGATTAATTAATCATAAAAGTTACTATTCACCAAAAAATTATTTTAATCCCATTGAACCACATTTTACTTCCTAATTACAACCATGCATGTCGGATTTTTGAAAATCAAATCACAGAAGTGGTAATGTTTCATTTAAAAGAAAAATCAGTTTTTTCAACTACCACTTAGCGGTTTCACTATTCATAAAAAATTGAAGTTTTTCAGAACAATGCCAAAATTTCACCCAAAGCTATAATTGATATCCCGAATTCAAAAATGATTTCTATTTTACAAAATTCCAAACATATAAGTTTCATTAATTAATTTTATAAATAATTCCCGTTGTCACAACAAATAGCGTGTTTTTAAGAAACAATATATATCAAAAGATTGACAATTGTTCATGTCCAATTTCAATGTTAAATTAATTATAATGACCAACATTGGATAAAATGGTAAAAATATATTCTAATTATTCTTTAAGACCAATCAATAGTATAACTTATCACTGTAAATTATTTTTATTAAAAAAGTTGTTTGAAATATTTTTCACTATTCGTAAAAAATTGGAAGTTCTCAGAAAATTACAAAAAATTCAACTTAGGATAATTTCGATATAAAGAATAAAAAATGAAGTCAATTTTGAATCATAAAATTTAAATAATTTCATAAAGTGGGTATTACTATTCATAACTACTACTCTTATTGGTCGCGGTGTGTTAGAACTCGAGGTTGCGTACAACACACGCTTCTCTTTTATTCAAAGAGGAGCGTACCATGGAAGCTTCGGGTGTTACATCTAATCCATAGATTATCCCTTCATGAGACCCATCCTAAGTCAAAATAACTTTGGGATAATCCCCCTTTCCATGAAGATGAGATCCTCTACCATTTTAATCCTCTGACTACACATGAGATCCCCATGAAAAAGTTATCCTACACTACTTTCCCACAAATTTAATATATAGATGGGATATAAATTACCTGACAACCCAAACCTTTGTAACAAACATTGATTCTTTAGAAACATTTTCTTATTGTGTAATTAGTTGGTAATCTAATATAAATAACCATTATGTGCCTATAGGACCCTTAAAAGCTGATCCCGATAATTGCAAGGCACTCTAACCACTACGTCTCTAAGACACATCTTTCTTATTATTTATTACCAAAGAAGAACTCTAGATCCCTCCAACAATAGGAACCCCATTGAGAACTCTATTTCTATTAAAATATCCCTCTTCCATGGATTCCTTGTTAACCACCTCTAAAAATGATGGTAAACATAGAAGAATGTCAAATGATATGATATTTGGCCTCAGGACCATTTCAAAATTTCAAGCCTTGAGATAATAGATTGGGAGGTGAATCAAATATAAATATACAAATAAAATAAATATATAGGAATACTACATAAATAAATGGTCACCAAGATCCATCTTCATAAAAACACTTTCCTTCACCAGTCTTAAGGTCTTCGGGTGGAACTTTAGATAAAAATCAATCTTAAAGAAAATCTATTGGAGATCTCATGCTTAATTGAAATCATAACTGATTATCTCTACATCATAACTTATCCTTCAAGATAATATAATTAAAAACCCACCATAGATATCATATGTTTATTCAAAAACAGGAATATGTTCTAAATATAATCCAATCAATGTTCATGATCAATAGGTCCCTTATCATCACGAAACACAAATTGATTCTACCTTGAAAGCTATTGAGCATGGTCCGTGTTCTATGTAAACTCATGACCACCAACCTGAACCATGTTTTGTATCATATATCTCTAAAAATATACAAAATATAGAATAATATGAGTAATTTCAATGGGTAATTTTCATTGTACACACTCTGTGCATGGACGATTTCCATATGTGATGAAATTTATATAGGATACAAAGAAGAATCTTCATTAAGAACAATTGAAATAAAAATCATAAACAAAATCCAATGAAACCCATAACATGGGATTCAAAAGAAGCACCTACAATAATGGATTCAATATATAATAATATAAATCATAATTTCATTCAAGCCACAACTTCAATCCGAAAATACGCATGGAAACTCGAAGTTTTACATTACGAAGAGATAGAAATGAACTATCCTCTTCCTACTTATTGAGTGTAGATAGGCCTAGATTCAAAGTACAACTATCCTATAAATAAAAAATTCTTTGAATTTTTTATTATAAATCATCGGAGGTTGACCCAACCTGTCACCAGATTTGGCCCACTACATGGTCCAAAGTGCCTTCCTGATCATCATGGGTTGGGGACAAGCATCGAGCATAAAATGCTATCACTTGGGAACAATTTACCCATATATAAACCTATATATTCCATATATATAATAGGAAGGATAAACCTAAATCATTAGAGAAAAAAATTTAAGATAAATAGATACAATTAACTAAAACATGCATAAAAGTAAAAACATTCCATAATAGGACATATACATATACATTTTATCTCAAAAATAAATGCAAGGTAAAAGATATTGTACAAATACATACAAAGAAAAAATAATTAAACAAAACATATTAAAAATACCAAACATTACTACACATGAGTTAATACACATGACAGAATATCTTCCCTAGAAAAAACTAGATTATGGAAATCAAGAAGATCCACCCTTGAACATAGTTCCTTTTCCTTTACCTATGTTCTAAAAAATGAGATATTGAAATGACCAAATGGTATGATGTTTGGTTTGAGGAATGAAAACCATCCTCGTATTGGGTATTCAGATATCACACTTCATGAAACAACAATTTCTTAATCAGGTCCCGGGGAACCCTAAAACCAAAAACCCCTATAAATAAAATTCAAAATTAGACATCCCAATGCAGTGAACATTGTCACATGATTCATAATAAAACTACCTATAAACTCTTATATAATAAAATTATCATATGTATCCAATATTTGTTAATGTTATTCATATATAATTTTTTTTATAAAATTAATTTATAACATCTATAAACATGTATATTAGTTAGTTATTATCAATGTTGAATATCAGGTGTGTGTTATCTTGATCATTTTGAATAAGTTTCATAAGAGGGTTTTGTTAATGATTCATATACCGAAGAAAATTATTCCCAGATAATACAGGATTTTATAATTTATTCTTTATATTGTTATAATTTCATTTTTTAGAGTTTTGGTTACGATCTAAAATGTGAAAATAACAATGAACTTGTTTTATTGATTTTTAATGAATTAATGTTATTATCTTAATTGCTGAGATTAATATTAATTCTACCATTACAGAACTAAAATGAAATAAATATATGATTATTTATATTATAAATTAATATAAATTAAATTCCCTTATGAAATACATTATATAAATTCAAATTATTGTTAATATAGGTGGTTAAACTAACCAAAACAAGAAAAAACAATTACTAATCCGTTTTTATGAAGTGGTTTATATTTAATATCTTTATAAAAGAAGAATTATTTTATAATTTAGAGTTTATTATTGAGACATATTATACTTATAATGAATTTAATGATGAATAAAATCAATATAATGTTATTACATCGTATGAATAAATCTTTTCGTTTTCGTTGTATGCACTATTGTATAGTTGAATTTACGAAAGTTGTTTATTCCACATAAATATAAACTGTTTCCCAATTTTAAATAAAAAACCTAATAATTTCATTAATATAATATATATCCCTTAAACCCAATCATATTACCTACAATTAATTCTGTAAATGAATGAAATAATACACTATTCTATGGAGGCGGCAGTCTACATATACGAATGGATGATGATTTTATTTTCCATAGAGTGTGGAAAAGTGTAATATGGTTAATATTTTAAGAATATAAAAAATTTAATTAATTATATACTTATTTATGATATTAAAAATTTGAAATGTTCATGATGGTCTGTTAATGAAAAAGAGGTTGTGATAAGGGGGACAATAGTCAGAATCTACACATGATTATGGTTTCCACTTTTATTAGCTGAAGAATAAAATCATGGATAATTTTGGTCCCATAAACATTAAAATATTTCATTATAAATGTAATAATATTTTTATAAATTAAAAATTGGTATCATATGGTTAAAGTAAAATTATACTGAAGGCTTAATATTAGAGAGATAGAAGTGCTAACATTGAGATTTTGAACATTTTCATGATATACTTCATGGAAATGAAGGGAATTGGATGATTTATTGTGACTAAAAACAAATGGTTGTGATATATAATGATACTAGATGGAAATATGGAATATATTAAGTATATAAACTATGTTTGGTTGTGTCCATGAATAAGGTTGTGGGTGGCCTAGTGAATAAGTTGTGAGAAATACATTTTTTGTAAATATATCAACATTATATAAAGAGACCTTGCATTCAACATGAAATGTAGATAAAAAGGAAAATAATTGAATGAGGTATGCAATAAGGTCATTAATACCACATCCAATCAATTATAATAATTTTTTAAACATGTTCCAATCCCTTTTCCACTAGATATTTTATTTTTATAATCTTTTATTTTTATTTCTACTAGTTTAAACATAGAAAATTAAATATAAAACCTATAAATAAAATTGTCCATATTATATATTTATAACCACTAATCTAAAATTTAAATAAATTTTAATAGATAAAATTTCCATATGCATGGGTGATTACGTTTTTCATTAGTGCATGTAAAATGTAAAAACACATTTTTAGAAAAAGTGTCTTTCTATACTTAATATTTATATATTGGGAGCAATTATACATCAATTTTATTTTTATGATATAAATTTTTTTATTATAATTTTTTTCTAGTTTTACAGAGATTAGAAATCAATATTTTCAATATATTTTTTATTTAAATGAAAATTATGAAGGAATTTTTATTTGAAAATATTAATTAAGTGTTTAAACATATTTTTTATAAATTTATAATAGTTATTTAAAATATATTATTTTAATTATATAATAAATATTGGATAATGAATTTTTTTTATCTATTATTAATATATTCTTTCTTCTAAATTTAATCATATAATATCAGATTTTAATAAAAAACATATTTTTAACTATTCACCTAAAAATTAATTATTTCATAAAAATATAAAAAATAATTAGTTCAACTATTTAAATGTTTTATCAAAATTTGGTTAATTTTATCAAACATAAATTAAAAATTTTATTAAATTATATTTAAATTGAGATTAAAATATATAATGGAAAATGATTTGACAAACATGACATTTTCAATCTTTAAGTGTCATTACTCTTATTTCATAGAATTTATAAGTATTTTCAGGTTGATATGTCTTTTAGGAAACCTATGTATTATATATTATAATAATATTTTAATAGGATCATTATGATTTATTAAATTAAAATACTAAACCATTTTTAGTTGTTATACGAAATCGATATTTTAAAATTTATAAATCAATAAAATATAAAAAAATATAATTATTTTAACTGATTATAGAATTATATCAAATATTTTTTATATTATTCATGTAATTTTAGTAATTCGTTATTAATTTTTTTCTATTTTTTCATTGGATCATTTTTTCAGGTTTCAAAATCTATTAAATATAATAATAATCTAAATGATGTAAAATCAATGTTTTTATACTAGGTATCATAGCGAGGGATTGGGAGGTGTTTACTATCTAGTAAAGATTACACTCACTAGATACTTTATGGTATTAAATGTGTAGAGGGGATTTCCACAATTGATTCTTGGTTGGAGATGAAAATTGGTTATAAACAAGTGATGGCTCAATATACTATCTGATGATTACACACCATTTCATCTACATTCACCTTATGGGATGTTTCAAAATTCTATATGATTATAAATTATTACATAGTTTTCTATTTTATATAGTTATTTTCATTATTTTTGAACAGAATTATTTTTGTCTAATGAAATATATCACTGATTCAACTTTTGTAATACATTTCTTCAGTTCTTCTAAAATATTTTATTACCTTTTATATATTTTTTATTTTACTCATATGGGAAATATTTGTTTTATTACAATTATGTCTTTATTGGTTGTATTAATTTAATTAGATGATGTATTATATTTATCAATTTTTGAGTTCCTTTATGTGTAGTTTTAAACGTGGTTTTGAAGGGCGTTTTATATTTTTTTATATTAATTTGAAGCTTTTTTATGTGAAAATTAAATTATGTTTAAAAAACGTGTGATGTTTAAAAACTTTTTTAATGGAAAAACTCGTGGTATATTCTTAAATATATAAAAAATAATTTTACTTTTTTTATAAAAATAGAATTTAACATTAGTTTGGGTAGTGATTTTTATGGACTTTTTTGGATTACATGCTATGATAGTCTTCTTACACCTTACATAGGACACTCTGTGTTAGTAAACCCAAGTTTCCTTTATAAGTATATTTTTAGTTTTGTGATTTCTCATGGTGTTAGCTGGTTCGGATGATAATTGGTGACCAGGAGGTTACATAAAGCTTATGTATGATTTTTTTTCTTTTGTATCACCGATGAATTGGAGTTGATGGCCTTATGTGTTCCTTGTATTTTCTACATTCTAATATAGTTATATAAATTGATTTGAGTCATTCTACGTACTTTGGATATGATTTGTTTATTTTACTATTTTACTAAACAATTTACTATGTCATTTAATGGATCTATGTTTCATGGATTAGTCATGCCATAAATTTATTTTGAGGTTAAGATTCAAATAATTATTATGTAAAATTATTCACACATATTTATATTTAATGACCATGAATTAGATTCTAGTTGGGAGCGATCAGAATCATTCCTCAAGTGTTGTCACCAATTTGATTAAGTAGCCAATTCAGGGGGGCTATAATATATGATGATAAAATTACATTACTGACTAGATTTCTCTGAGACCTAGGTTATTTGAGTTCATTATATTATTATTTAGAGACATATATAATTACTAATGGACTTTTAGGGCTCTATAAAAATGTACAAGAAGTATCAAACTAGATCAAACTACTTGAAAAACTTGAGTTTTCATTGGGATTCAATTTTTTAGTCTTGAATCTAATCATTAGTTTGATATTTTTTTATTAATGGTCATTGAAACAATAACATTGTGATTTGTGGGGTGAAGTGGTTTTCCTTGTTTTGGTGGTGGAATGAGAGATGTATTTGATGGAAAATATTAGCCAACGTGGAATATAAAACCATTGATAACCTTTGATATTGGTTATATGTATCCCCCATTGTCATTATGGTAGATTTAGTTTCCAATTTGTGTTTCGAGACTGTTAATTTCGTCTATCCCCTTTAAAATTTCCATATTATTCACCCCTTGAACCAAATATTTCTCTATTGTACGTAAGTTTTATTTTAAATTACTTAGATGATAATTCCATGGTATATTGGCCATATTAATATGGGATACAATGATTTTTTTGTGACTTAAACACTTATTTAGACTAGTTAATGTTATCTTTATCATTATAATAATGAATTTATTGAATTCAAATAGATTGAATTTTTGGTTGAAGACTGGCTAATGATTTAAATAAAGAACTCATGTGGTTCAAAAATAATTTTCAATGTATTTATTAAAATTATCAATATAAGGTGATTTATTATGAAAATATGTAAAAATAAAGATTCTGAAATTTGTTTTATATGAAGATATTTTATGTATTTTTTGAGATTTTCTTTTGTGACAAGTTGTTTTGAATTGACTTTTTTTACAACTCTGATTTGAGACATTTGTTATTTAAAAAAACAAACTTTTATTTATTATTTCTTTAGATCATTCCACATTCAATGGTTATGATGAATTTTATATGATAATTGTATCATGTTTCTAGTGTGTATTTTCTAATTGGAGCTATACCATGGAACATAATGGTGTACAAGATCCAATTTTTATTCATATTCTGCATGTATTTTTTTGGTGATCCTGATCTTGGAGAGGATTTGTATTAGATTAGAGAGGTTGAAAATAAATTTCGTAGAACTCTAAAATACAAAAAGGTGAGAGTTGTATATTTGTTTTCTGAAGGGTTTACTTCAGATCTGTGGAAGTTAGGTGTATATCCCCTGTTATAATATGTGCAATTCAATGAATTCATTATGACCACATTTATTCTGGGATTCATTCATATAAAGGCTAAGGAGAATGAAGGTGGATCTTATGAATGTCCATTGGGATAAATAAATAGGGAAAGGGTGTGTCATCCATTTTAATTAGATGGTCCCATTTTTTTCTCTGATCATCTACAGTAATTATTTGAAGGGTCACAAGTTAATGAAGTTTATTTTTTTAGGATATCATTTCCAGTGTCCATTCATCTTTTGAAAGCCTATTAAATTAATAATTGGTGTAGTATTTTTAGTGGTGATGGACTCTCGAGGGTGACTCATGATGGTTTGAAACCATTATCTTCTTTTATATCAGTGTAGGTTCTACATCTAGTGTGGAGTGGAAGCTAGAATAAAATATTTTGAAAATATGTTCATCATAGAATATCATTTATTTTTAATGGAAGTGATCCATCATGAGGGTTATGCGCATTTTATTTTGTTATTCGAATCCTTCCTACTCATGTTTTCCTAATACCTAACACTACTAGTTTATTTTAGTTCTAGAAAAGGATTTTCTGTGAGAAGAATATCCACCATGGTATGAAATCCAAATTATCTTAGAAATCATGATAATTCCTCTTTTTATAATACTGTGTTATTTTTCCTCACCCTTTTCTATTTAACAATGTTCATTCCTTCTCATATTTTCTAGTTAATATATTTGGCTTGGATTTTCAAATGTTCAATGTTTTAATACTATTTATAGAGAAATGTTTTTTTGTGAATCAATGTATTTTTCATCACATGGATATTATTTTGTTTATATTTATATTGGACTTCGTGTACTTTCATTTGGTATCTATTATTGTTTCTATTTACCAAAATATAGATGATGTTTTAAATGAAAGGGAGACCCATAGTGGGTTATAATTTCATGATCATTTTATCTAAGATAATATTTGTGATTTTTATAATAGATATTTATTTGAATATGGTTTTTCTAGTACACATTAGTTGAATTTTTAAATTTTTTGTGCAGTGTATCTCTTTTTTTGAATATATTACCTGGTTTTTTGTTCTCTTGAAACACATTGAAATTCTGAATTTAAAAAGTGTTATGGTGAAGATAATTGTCACAACAAAACCTTTTTCTTTCTTATCATTTATTTTTTTAATTTTTGGAATACTTTTTCTAGAGTTTTAGGTTTTAGTTCATTGAATGTTTGAATTTTTTTTATTTCAATGAGGGGAACATAGTGAGTATTTACATTGAAGAAATAATGAAATGGGAATATAGTTTTTAACAGATTTATTTTCAATGATTTTTTCATGGGATTCATAAACATGTATGTAAAGCATGATTTTATGTATATGTGTTTATATATGGGATCATAATTATCCCACATTTTATTAAACCAGGCATCCATACCATGAAACATACCTATAATCCTCAAATTTAGATTTTGTAACATGATCCTTACTTTATTTCCCCCCAACCAAGTGGTATTCCACTAACTATTAAATTTTTGAAGATAATCAAATATCCCTAAGAATATCCCCTTCCCATCTTTTGAATTTTGAGTCCTCTAATCTTGTTTTATTATTGTTTTCTTCATGTTAAGTCTCTTTTCTATTCCCCACTTCCATTCATTTTTCCCTTATTCTTATGCCTTGATATTTTTTTAGTGAAAACCTTGGTCATGATTTTGATGAAATACATTGGTATTCCTGATGCTAGGGTGTGTGGATAATAATTCTGGTTCATCAAGTTTCGTATATGATAGTTTCACTCCATCAACCCTCTATTTTAATCAAGTGGTTCCATTCATTTTTAGTTACTCGAAATAAGATGTATACTTATGGTTTAAGAATTTTTTCCCTTGAATAATAATCTCAATTTAGTAATTGATGATTTATTTATAATGAATTTTATTAATTATTTAACAAATAGTTTTATTTTATTGAACTTATTATATGTAGGGAATTTTGGTAAATGCGGAAATGATGGATTTTTGATTTTTTATCATATACATGATTTCTTATAACATTCCACATTTTGACTTGGGTTTAATAAATGGATTGAGTTTTTTATTTAGTTTTATTTTGTTTACATTTGATTTTTTCTTGGAAATGTTGTGTTAAATTTTTATTTTAACATGTGATATTCATTGGTTGACTCTTGGCTATTATTTCATGAAATATTGGTGTAATGTATGTTATCTGGGCAGTGTTTTGATTTAATTTTTTTCTTACATTAAATAAGATGAGGTTCTTTAATAAAATCAGGGTTTTGAAAATGTCATTGAAAATAGATTTTCAAATGATATTACAAAGTAAACCATGTCAATCCATTTTAATATTTTTAATAGATTATCACTTTATCATAATTTTGAAATGGTAATTCAAAAGAATTTGGAATGTGATTTCTATTTTTAAATTATAAGGCCTAGTTGAAACTTTCTGAATGTCATTTCTATAAATTACCTAAAATAATAATAAAATCAATTTCTTACTTTCCATGTGTGATCATGAGTTTGAATTTTATGTATTTCCTGATAAAAAATTATAAATAGGGGATTTATATTAAAAGGAGTAATTAGGTGTCCTGAACATGTGATGGTATATGTTAGTCGTGAATGCTATTTTATAAATTTTCCCTCTCCTACTATATCAGTCATCAGGGGGGTCCATTATGCCTTATTGATAGAGAAAGAGGTTGTTATTATATATTCACTAATAGATGAACAATATTTGTTATATTATTAATGGTTGTAAGGGGGTTCCACCAGTGAGGCTAATTTAGTGAATATGGTTATTTATTGAACATGTATGCATTGATATGTGGACATATGAATCAACCTTATGATGTCTAAGATGAACTCAAAAGGAGTCTTGCAATTTCATATTATTATCTATCTTTTATGATTTCACATTTAATGATCATAATTTAATTAATATTACACAATATTTTTTTATCTCTTAGGATGTATTCCAATAGTTCTATATTTATAATATGTTTCTAAAACAAATGAACTATTTATAATTTATTCTTTTGATTCATCGTTTATTTTGAAAAGTTACATATTCTACTATTATGTTTCTACGCGTATTAGTTTGGTCCATTTATTAAGATGATATTTACATTTGATTATTTTGTAAAAAATTCCACAAGTAATTTTAGGAAAACATTTTAATGTCTCATTAAGATATATTAATTTCATAGGAAATCGTGTTGTGTGTTCTTGAAAATAAAAATAAGATATTTGATAATTTTATTTTAATATACAATTTCAGGTTTGTTTTGAAAAAGATAGTTCGTAGACTCTCTGGTGATTACTTTCTGGGATTGTATACACACACCTTACCTAAAAAATGAATTTGGTAGACTGGAGTTTGTTTTAGTTGTTAATGTTCTATTATGGGTTCTCTAATTGAGTGAGTTAGTTCGGATTATGGGAGATGAACTATGAGAATACATGTAGATAATGTTGATTATTATATTTTTATTTTGTATAGTGGATGTATCAAACATTTTACCTGGTAATGATCTGGATGTTTTCTCTTATATACTAAAGTTTCATTTATTCATTTTATGTCTATCTACATTTAAGGTTATGATTCTTTTTCAGGTTTATTATGTAGACTCTTAAATTTAATGCGGAGGATATTTAAATCATGGAGTTGTTAGGAAAGACATGAGGGTGGATTTTCTGTGTCCATTATTATTTATTAGAATAAATCATTCTAATGAGTGTATATCTAATTCCATATAATGGAATTATAAATTTGTTCCATCAAGATCACGGGTCAGATCGTGTCATGATATTGATTTATAATTTTTTTTGTGTTTCCCTAGACTAGTTCATTAAAGTATTATAATAGTATTTTACTGTTAGAGAAATATCATTGGTCATTATTAATATAAATACAAATATTTCGATCCTAGAGGCCTGTGGATAGTGTCTTAATTTATTACATTGGAATTATTATAAGGAATCAAATATCATAGGACTAAATATTAGAGTCATCTTGGTAAACCAAATATATATTTTAAATTCAAATTACATCTCCAAAATAAAATAAAAGATATATTTTTTGAAAAATACTTGCATTCCCTTTACCATTACCATATATATAAATAACAATTAAAATCAGGGAAATCTGGGGGAAATTAAAATATTAGAAAGGGGTATGATCAAATGGTTGGTAATGGATATGTACATCAAAAGATAACTTGAATCAATAAGAAAAATAAATATGAAAGGAAAATTAGAGAACAAAAAATCTATTTAATCAATAAACCATGAATGAAATAAATCTATATATTTCATCATAGTGAAAATACTATGGAAGATAATAATTGAATTTTGAATGCATGATTTTCATAGATATTGGATGACATGTATTTGGCACATGAACCAACACTATAAAGACCATTAACTAGATGGTTTAATCTACTAGTAAATACATATTTAATTATAACTTAATAGATTAATACTACAAGACTAAGAATAAATTGAGGAAATATATATAAACATTCCCCAAACATGCCTTCTAGTTTAACGTATTTCTCATATATCTATTAATTTATTTTATTGATAAACAATGTGCTTTATCACCTAATATATGTATTGAAGAATAAATATATATTTATAAATTTTTCCTAAATTAATCGAATAACTCATAAAGTATACACCATATGTAAAAATGGAATATGGTTTAGGATATAATATTATCTATCCAACAAGAATATGAACATTTAAGAGAAATTTAGTGTCCAATAAAAAATGACTATAATAAAGTGATAGTTTCAATAGAAAGTTAACAATAAAAAAATAATGTGATATTGTAAAATAACATTTATCACTTTGTAAATTTTCAATTCAAATCCCCTTGGATGAAATAATTCAAAGTGAAAAATAAAATATAATGATGAATTTATAAATCATGATATTATGATTAAATGGTATTTTATATACACCACAGATAGTCAAATCAATACATAATTGAAAATAATTATCAATGGAATGAAAATTTAGATATAATCTCTTACCAATTTGTAATCAGTCAAATTGTATTTCCCAAGAAATAAATAAATTTAAAAAAAAATATTTAGTTAAAATACATATATTTATCATATAATTTAACAAATGGTAATATATATACACAACACAGAACAAATAAGTGGTGAATAAGACATATATCTCACAAAAGAAAAAGTGTGATGAGAAAACCTTACCTCTTACTTCCCTTTAGAGGTGCACAGTTTGACCTAATTTATAATGGTTTAAATTAAGTTATTAATTTATTAAATAACAATATTCATATTTATAAGATATTATATTATCATTTTATAACATCTTATCACCAGTTTAATAATAATTTTTCATTATTTTGTTTTATTTTGGGTTTTAATAGCCTTGTGTTCTCATGAATATTTTTTCCTGAATGTGCCAATAAATTTTCATGGGATATAGATACACCATTTAGAGATTTATATTAATGTTATTAGTATCATAAATAACCGTTTAATATAGTTTTAGAACCATTATTGAATATTGAAAATGGGAAATGAGTCAAATATCATCGTGGAGACTGTAGACTATATGCACTCACTGGCAATTTTATCATTCCATCAATGGGTAAAAAGATAAGAATCACATGATGAATTAATTATATAGAATAAATATCATTTCATAAGTATCATATATATTTTCTATATCCATTGTATCACCCCAAGAATTTACAATAATTTTCTTTTGGAATAAATTTAATTTTTGTTCCTAGACTACCTTATACAAAACACAAAGTTAATATTATATTAAATGAGAAATAAAGATTATCGTTCTCTACATATAACGTCAAGGATATACTGTGTTACATGCAAAAATGATATTCCTTGATGTCTTGTGTAACACCCCAGAATAAGTTTTACCGAACAATAATATATTATTGAAAATATTATTATTTAATATAATAACATACAACATAAATGATTAATTGAGGGTTATGAATAGTATTATCTATCTTATGAAAATAAATAGTTGAATTAATTTGATACAAATTCTGTTTATGTGAATATAAGACCCTATTGATGATAAAGGGAATGTTTTTACATAAAACTATTTTTATGGTCAAAAATTCATTTTATCCAAATAAATTAAAATAATTAAAATTAGTGGGGATATTGATAATATTTATATATATCGATATTATTTATCCAATAAAATATATTTTATATTAAGGCAAAATATTTTATAATCATAAGATAAGAACAAACCCAATATTATGTAAGAAAACAAATATTTTTATAAAGGCAGTTTTACCACCTTTTAATGGTCAACATAATTTAATTGTAAAATATAATTTTTTTTAATTTAATCTGAAAAAATAAAATTTATTTTTGGATGTGAAATGCCAAAATTAGTTTATGGTAAATTTTTGTTATTCATATTTTACAGTTCATTTTTTTCGTTAAATAGTTAATTTTTTTGAATTTTAATTCAAAACTAATTTTTTATCTAATTAATTTATAATGTTAAATTACATTTTTCATTTGTTTTGAATCTTAAATAGATAAATTTTATATATATTTATCATATTTATTTCATTGGAATATATTTTATATTTTTTCTCATAGTAGTACAATCAAGAGGGGGTGAATTGAGTTTCAATAAAAATTTCAGGTAAAGGTTCATTAAAAGGATTCCCGCAATTTAAAACTAAACATGGAAGTAAATCAAAGTAGTGAATTCATAATAGTCTGAATTTTCAAATAATTTATTAGAGGTTTGATTATTTATTAGTTATAACACTATTAGATATTGTCCCAACTTTTAAAACTAAATAAATAATCTAAAAAAATTATAAGCACTAACCAAGTTTAACAATCAAAGTGAAATTTAGTTTTCTAAAATACTGATAAAAATAGAGAAAACTAAATTTAAAAACACAGTAGATATAAAAAAGAAGTTTAGTATCAAAAATATAATTATAACTCTCTACTTGGTTATCTATTCCCACAAAGCAGTCTATATAGATAATGGTTTGGATCCACACTCTGGATTAGAGTTTACACAATAGTTTATAAATGTCCAGGTCACCTATCCTCTACCATAGTTCTACATGGGAAGAAAATACCGCTAGGGCACACAGGACCTCTACCACATTTCTATGTGCTATAAACAAGTGTAAAAAGATAGTTGTGTGATGATATATTGTATGGCCCATACCTTAAACATTACATAATCAAGATATAATTCATATATTGACTTTAATTCACTTTAAGGATCTTTTTAGGTATATATCTTTTGAGAATTAAGTTATAACTCATACATATTAATTCAAATATTAATATTAGATACTTTTACTCACTATCTATTTTTTTTTTCAGAAAACACAAATTCTTTTAAAAAAACATAGTATCGTTTCATGTTTTAACAACATAAGTTTTCCTTGATCCCATCCTTGACTCTATTCTTCTTTAAGACCTGTGAAAACTATTTCAAAACATGGAATGAGCATAAAAAGCTTAGTATTTGATGCATAAATAATGAAAACTATTAGTCTTGAGAAAACATGTAAACCAAGAATACATTATCATAATTTAATACTTTTCACCTTTAAGATGTAGAAAAACCACTTCACTTAATATAAGATCATTGCTTACCATTTGATAACCAAAATATTACTATAATTCCCATAGAAATATACACATAACATATAAATATTACTTGGGACATAAACATAATTAAATTGAATAACCATACGAATGACTTTCACACAAATCACTAAATAGAACAGCCATACGGCTGAATTCCTAACCCAATGCATTTGAGGTTATGACGTAACAACTTGCCTTTGGTTTATCACAGAACCACTCATTAAAAATCCTATGATCATTTTTTAATAATAAAACATTAATTATTTAAATTATCAATATTTCACTCATAAAATTTAATTTTCAATCACAAGAAATCATTTCAAGAAATTAAAACAGTAAATCTGCTTTCAAAACAATTCCCAATAGAAAAAACCCAAAAATGGAATGATGGTTTTCTATTCCTTATAAAAACCATTAAAGCTTATAGAGGAATCCAAATATCTATTAACGGTTACATCGACATATAATTCATTGTCACTAGATATTTTTAAAATATTAATTGTTTTGTCATTTAGTAAAATTATTTTGAGAAAAAAATTTCCCTTTGAATGAAATTAAAAGTCATACGGTTGATTATATACTATATAAAATAAGGAGGTATATATTTAAAAAATATGCCTCAATGAAATGATATTGATTTGAATTTCCTTACCACATGAGAAAATAATTGAACAAAATAATTAAATAACAACATTAAACAAAACATATAATATCATGAAAATAATGGGATTCAAGATATAATATGTTACAGATAAATATATACACCATATAAAAGTGAATTGTTTCATAACAACAAATAACTCTCAATGTAATTTGAGATGAAATCCCTTACAGAGATAATATCATTATATTAAGGATAAACTAATGACATAATTATGTGTTATAAATATAAATACCACCAATATAAGTGGATATTCAGTGTAAAACAATTAGAGGTCACTCATTCATATTCTTGGAAATACAAAAACAATGACATGGATATTTAACACAATGAATGCAGATTGAGTTAAGATTTCCATTAAAATATTAATATAAATGAGGTCAGAATTTATCAATGGAGTGATTATGTGTAGAAACAATATATCCACCCAATGTGAAGTGATAATTATAACATAAATAAATAAAAAGTGATTCCACACGTAATTTTGGCATAATATATTCAACAATGTATGCTTAAAACCCAACGAGTGGAAATTGAGTGAAGAAATTCTTTTACCTTGAGTATGAATTGTATCGTTTATTCATTATATTCCTGAATAATAAAATTATTTTAATTTATACTTTCTTCAGAACATTTATCATTGTTATTATATATTTAATATCACTTTTTACCACGTTATAAATATTATACAACTATTATTCTTTATATCATATTTTTTGTTGATATTTTGTACTTCAGTGAAAAATGAACTTCTTTAGATGTAAATTTTCCATGTGGTACAAATTCCATCATCTAGAAAATATTATTCTTGATTTAAATATCATTAATATACAATATATATTTATTTAATATAGTCCATAACATTTGGAGATAAGAAATTAAATGCGTTTTTCATCGAGGTGGTAGGTCATACATATGCATGAATGCTGCATTCATTTCTTTGTGATATTAAATGAATTCTAAATAAAGGATAAAAAGGTATATTATAATTCCAGTATAATATTTATGTTATATATGTTATATAATTTCAATATCACCATACTTTATAAGTTTCTTTTAGGGAATGAACGAGTCATATCACTTTGAGGGGTGGTAGTCCACACTTCCTCAAATGAAGTTATCATACCTACACAATATGGAAAGACTAATGGAATGTTTTTCATAAAAACTATATAAGAATAGATACAATATAAATAAAATATATAAATATATTACCATCATAATGGCCACCATGATAGTGGTAGGATAAAATATTACAATCATCATTTTGTGAGGCATAAATTTTCTGTACACAGAAACAGTATGTTCAATATCCATTAGATGGAGGTGTGTGTAAGTGTAAGTATAAACCATATAATTAAAACATCCTTGTATATCTAGGATACATGTGTTATTATAAAAAATGGAATAAATATAGGTTATTTGGTTGGATGAGGAAAATAAATGAATGGAGTTTGAGAGAAGAAGTTTCCACTAAATTAAGCAATGCCTTTTGATTTTTTTGAAAAAGGAAATCTTGAATTTTTTTATAAAAAATTAAAAAATTCTAGGAGTAAGGAAGGGTTTTTGGAGCTTATTTGAGTAGAATTTGGACGATCCAACGGTCTTTAAATGTGTGAGTAAGTGGGTAGAGGTGGTGGCCTTTTTTAAGATGGAGGAGGGGCACCTTTGGAAAGGCAAGAAATATTATTTTATAATAAATTTATATTTGAATTATAATAGTTCCAAATTGATACATATATAGGATAATATAACTATGGGTATTAATCTTCTTGAAAAATAGGTTTTAGAGAAGTTTAGGCCACAAATTTAGCCTTATCTTTTTACTTTTACCCTTAGTAAAATAAATTAACACTTACCACGTCTTCTTGTATTTTTAAACTATAAGGTTAATATACAATATATAAAATTCCATGTGAACCTCACGTGGATAATTAATGAATAATTAAACATTATATAAGTAATTATTTCAAATATAATATTTTAATGACTATTATATCATTTTGTAATATATTATTTGTTATAAAAACTCATTAATGTCAGTTTTGAAACAATTTTGAAATTAATTTTTCTTAATGTAATAATAACTTGATTCCTTCAAAACAAAAAAGAATTAACTCAAATATAATATGTAACAGGATTCTATACAATTCTTTGATGGAATCAAAAATTTCAAGTTACAATTATTTTAATATTTATAATATCATTTATTTGAATATTTCATCAATAAGGTGATCGATGTATAATCATTACGTCATAGATATTTTTATTTATTTAATGTATAATTATTTAAAATAAAATACCATGATGTATAAAAACTGTTAAAATTTATAATTGATATTTTTAGTCGAATAGATAATTTATATAAACCAAATTAATTTTTTTTATTTAACATATACTTGTTTATGTTATATTTCCCTTTTTAAAAATAAATATTATAAAAGGTCATTATCACACTAAAGTTGCTCCATGAGGTCTAACTACAACCCCAATATTCTCATGATCAAAAATATCTCATAAAATAGTATTAATACATGTTTTAGGGTAGTTTTATATTATTATAATATAAATTTTTACACTTATTTATCTGATTTTCCCTTTAACCATGGTAAATAAAAATAATTACTAAAGTTAAATTTCAAGATGGTAAAAAATAAAAGGTACCTATATACATAATTTTTACTTTCTAATTCCAAATATGGAATCAAATCTTCCAAATTAAAAACACATAATTAGTATAACATAATTTAAAATTAAATCACGTTCTCAAAACTAGAAAGCTGGTTTTTAAAAAGTAAAAAACTATTAAAATATTAACATGGGTATATATATAATTTAAATGAGAAGTTATATACAATAATAAAATTGGATTAAATAATTAATGCATAATCTAATTACACTTTAAAAATAATTAGAAAGGCAATCTAACTAATAAATAAATTAAACTAAAAGGTTGTTTTGAAATAAATTGTCGTATGTTTCATTACTAAATATAAAATGATCTTTTTCAGAAAAATAATGTAACTAAACTAATGTAAATAAAGATGTACCTATTATAAATAATAATTATATTTAATCAAATATAACATATGATGTTGTCAAAAACTACATTTATAAAGTGTTCTCCATCAAAAGGGGGTAAAACTACATTTTTAGGAAAATACTTCTTTTATTCGAAAAATTGAATTTGTACTCATATCATATCTGGAAAAAATATAATATGAATTTAAAACATCATAATGAATATATATAATATATATTTTTCATTGAATAAAAATCCATAATGGGTGCTAAGATTTTATAAACACATTTGTTCTCTTTTTAAATAGGTTTTAATAAAAACACATCATTTATATTAAATTGGTTTTTATTTCCATTTTTAAAAAATTTTCTAACCAAGGAATTATTATTTAAACTTGTGTAAATCATATTTTTATAATTCGGTTGATACTATTAATTTCCTCAATTCCAACGACTAGGTTATAGTGGTATCATTTAAATAATAATATTTAGTTTTTCATTTAACCTCTATGTGTCATATCATGTATGCTATTGAACATAGTTATTAATTATCAATACTAGGGATTTTACATATTTGAAATATTTTGTAAATTTAATCCCCATAATATTAAAATAGGGCTCAAAAACATCATTGTGAAACCTACATTAGATAAAGAGTCAATAAACATATCATTTTAAAAGAAAGAAAGACAAGAAAAAACGTCACCTCATATAAAACATAGTAGGATTTCATGTAGGAAATCATGGATATAGAAGAAAAACTAACCATATTATTCTCAAAGAAGAGTGATAGAAAACATGATCTTGAGAAATTTAATGACCTGAAAACCATAAACATTGGATGGGTTAAACGGTCATTGATTTCCCAGTAGGAAATGTAAATGGAAAATGTTTTTGTTTTAAAATACATGTCTGAATGATGAGGAATTTATTAATGTGATTAACTAAAAAGATAAGGAAGCATACATACATGTAAATTATAAAATCATCCTTTAATAAATTTATACCAAAAACTCATATTTTCTATGAAAAATAGTATTCAAGGTTACATTGTCACATCTGATTCACTATAATCAATTTCTAGAGAATTATATAATCCAAAAAAGATTAACTATCTATAAATTCTATTTGGAGACATTAACCGGATCCAAAATGGTTAGGATAAGATAATATAATTCCCCCAAAATAAAAATAAAAACTAAGATTGAAATAAAAAATTCAGAAGGATTTGATCACATCATCTTCCACGATAAATCATAACATTTATCTCCAAATAACGTCAACTAATCTTAATGTCTCATACTAAAAATTAATGAACCTAATCACATATTCTCCATAATAGATTAACCATTTCTAGAAATAACCTAAATCTCTATACGTCTAAAATAAAAACATATAATCTTCCAAAATATAATTCAACCATTACTCTACAATTGAAATGCTATAGTATGTCAGGACCCATCCTTGAGGCCCGTGTCGTGACTACCCCAAGCCTACCTTCCATAGGCCAGGGGATGGCGACTAGCACCAATGGCATCAATCCCTAAAACTAAGAAGGCATTCCATTTATAAACTACAAACAAACAAAATTAGAGTAAAATATAGAAGCAAGGCACTAAGTATAACTGTATACAAAAATAAGTGCTGAAAGTAATGTGGTCAGAAATACAAACCCAATTGTAAAGTATAAGGTAAACTGGAAACAAGTACAAATAAAAAGGAACAAAACAATTGAAGGGTATCACACAGCTCCTGGATCGTCCACCATGGATCCTACCTGAAGGGTAGGTACAAATAGCCTCCTCTGTGCTCTAAGACCGTCAGTCTCTTCTGGGTACCGACTCATCGTGAGGTCCTCCTCCGGGTACCATCTAGTCCTCATACACTCCACCTTGGTCAGTGTGGCCATCGTCCGCATCTGACACAATGCAGTGCGAGAAAAGCCTGTGGAGGGGTGAGTATAAAAATACTCATTAGGGACCCCGATACCCATTAGGTCTCACTAAAATCCAACTAGGATAAACCAAAAAGTATGAGATCAACCGATTATTCCACTTAGGTATATGCCCATACCATCACCAATGTTTATCAAATTACCCATCTCAAATGTGAGGAATCACAAGAGTTACTGACTCAACTCACAGAGGTATACAACGTTTCTAGAGAAATAAAGATGATCAGATATATCCACTGAAGGATTTAAGCTATTAGACCAACACAAGATCCAGGACCAGCTATTCTGTCGACCAACACAAGATCCAGGAACATAAGTCAAGACTGTCGGACAAACACTTGATCCAGGAATAGTTGTTTGAGCTATCAGAGAAACTCATGATCCAGGTGCAGCTATTCTGTCGGACTGACACATGATCCAAGAATAGAAATTAGAACTGTCTGTCCAACACATGATCCTAGAACATTCATCAGAACAGTCGAACCAACACATGATCAAGGATCAATCAACAGTGCACAACCATCCACAGGGTTCCGCTCAAGTATGCTTGATTCCAGGAGGGTTAGCTCCTCAAGCCAAGTTTCGATACATCAACTACCTCATAGTCTCACGTTGATGTATCCCAAAGGTCCTCCACGTCATAGTGGGATAACCCAAAAAAAGTATCCAAGATACTGAGGACAAGATGATCAATCCCATTAACAAAAAGTGCACAACATATTGCAATAAGGTACACGCCGTGTAGTCAGACCTCAGGTACTACCCGTGTGCAACGACCCATGTCTAAAGGCTCGTAATGTAGAAAATTATGTACATGGCGTGTGGTATAGCTACATGCAGTGTCCATGCAGTTGGGGTCGGCTCCATGTGTGTGGGCCATGCGCCCATACACGACCTCAACCAGTGTTCTCCAAACAGTGTGACTGGTACATGGGGTTGCCCATGCTAATCGCCATGCCTGGCCGTGCGGTGGAGTATATGCCCATGTAATCCACCCCGTGTCCGTGTATCCCCAAGATACACACCGAGTCTTGCGAAGCTACTTCTGCCTTTCTGTGTAGAGAGTACACGTCGTGCCTCTTGGCCGTGTATTTCTGCCCATGACTGTGTATTTCCTAGAATACACACCATGTCTCGCGATGTCTATTCTGACATTCAATGTAGTGAGTACACGCCATGTAACCGGGGTCACAAGTCATGTGTTACTTCTCTATCATCTGAAACTGAATCCACAAAACGCCTGAACTACATGGAGTGTTCATCTAAAGTACACGTCGTGTATTCTATAATTTTCTAGAAATGACCCCTTTGGCCAGCACGCCACCTGTGGTGCCCGTTCTTCATTTCTTTGTTACTTTTTCCACAAAACCTTTGTCTCTAGGTCGCCCTGACATCCCAAAGTCGTCTCTGGTGTTTCCGGGCCTCCGATCGGCTCCCAAAACACATTTTGAATTACCCGCCTGAAAAACGTTCTAGGATCGGTCTTTCTAGTTTTGGTCTGATCCATTTCTCGCTATCATTGTTGCACCTCTGCTAGGACACTTTCATGTTGGGTCTTCAATTTGGGATCATTGCGTCACATAACGGACCCGAAACGATCCGTTGATCATCACCCATGAATAACGCGAGGAACACACCAAACATTCACAAGAACGGCGGAGGGATTCAAGCCGGGTTCATCTGTCCAGGTTCTTCCGCATTAGTTCAGTAGAAAGCGGGTCAAGAGAAACAATAAAGGAAAGAAGAATCAATGTTTCTAAAATCAAAGCACACACATACCTTGTGTTCGGTGATCATTGATGGCGCTGCAGTAAGGCGGCCATCTTTTGGTTGACGTTAGGAAGCGTTCGAGGTTGGAGACCAAGGAAGAAACGTTATCGGCGTTCTTCACAGTCGGCTCCTATTATTTGGGCTCGATCTAAGATTGATGAAGTGCTCGTCATTATTCAGTGGTTCTTCATTGGAAGGATGATGTTCTCCAAGGTTTCTCCAAGCCCTCTCTCATGCTCCCAAAAGATTGTGCCAACACCTAGAATAATAGAATCAATATTATTTTAATGGTTGGAAATAAATCAAAATATTTCAAAAATTACTTAATTGAATCCATTAATTAATTTTTAGGTGAATTGGATCCATTATGTGGAAGATAAAGAGTCCCCCCCATTTATGGGGAGTTCAAGGGGTTTAAGCATCTGTGGGCCCCACCTCTTCGATTACAAGAGTTGTTAAACATCAGGTGGGCCCACCAAATAATATCCTACCAAGGAAGGTTTTGTGTAGGAGGGTCCCAGCTCTAACCTCCACTTGGAGCTTTTAACCACCAAAAAATATAAATAATCCCACAGTATTTTTATTTAATTTTATTTAAAAACCCAAAAAACTAACATCAATTCACATTAGAAGGCAATTGCAATGATGGTCTCTATAATCAATTACTGACGTTGTGAGTTCAATGGTACCCTCAGATTTCAATTCCGAGCACTAGATCAAAAGATATAAAATCCTGCTCATACATTTACTGAACGTACCCTAAAATAATTCAGAAATTGATTCTAGGCACCCCGAGCCTTGGAATCAAGCACCGTCAAGAAACTACGGACTCGTAAAATTCCTGTGAATTTATGAAAAAAAATTCCAAAGAATTTCCAGTTCTTTACATTCTCCCCACCTTAAGGATTTACATCCATGTAAGATATGACACAATCAAAGTGAATAAATGGGGATATTGAGTACGCATCCAAGCCTCCCGCTCCCATGTGCTCTCCTGGAGGTTCTTGTGTTGCCAACGAACGTGCAACAAAGGTATTGACCATCCACGCAGGACCTGCTCCTGCTGATCCTCAATCTCCACTGGAACCTCCATGAATTTCATCTCGTCATCCATGTCTAGATCTCCATGGTTGATGATGTGGGATGGGTCGTGCATGTATCTCCACAGCAGAGATATGTGTAAGACGTCGTGCACCCAATGCAACTAAGGTGGAAGAGCTAGGTGGTATTCCACCTCACCTACTCTTCTGAAGACTTGGAAAGGTCTGATGAATCGTGGGGACAACTTGCCACCATGGCCTAAGCTCCATATACCTCATCGAAGTGAGACCCGTAGGAAGATGTGGTCACCATCCTCGAACTCCAGAGGTCTCTATCTCCTGTAAGCATATGACTTATGCCTGCTCTGTATAGTCTTCATCTGCTCCTGGATGATCTGCACCTTCTCTGTGGTAGCCCGTACCATCTCTAGTCCCACTAGTACAGACTCCCCTGGGTCTATCCAATACAGTGGAAATCCGTAAGGTCGACCATACAAGGCATCAAAAGGTGCCATACCGATGGTGGAGTGATAGCTCTTGTTGTAGGAAAACTCCATCAAAGTAAAATGATCCTCGAAGCTATGACCGTAGTCGAGGACACATGCACGGAGAATGTACTCAAGTTTCTGAATGATTTGCTCAGTCTGACCATCTGTTTAGGGATGGAAGGTGGTGCCTAAGTGAAGATGTGTCCCGAAAGCATCCTGCAACCCCTTCTATAACCAGGAAGTTAACTGTGCATCATGGTCGAAGACAATAGAAGAAGTTACTCAATTTAAACGCATAATATCCTACATATATAGGCGTCCCAAGCACTCTACTAAGCCCTGGTCTCTAATATGTAGGAAGTGGGCCGACTTGGTGAGTTGGTCAACGATCACCCATATCGAATCGTGAATCATGTATGTATGTGGATGAACCATCAAGAATTCCATGGATATCCCAACCCACTACCACTCTGGGATCTCTAAATATTGAACCAAGCATGATTGTAACTGGTGATCTGCCTTTACTTGCAGACAAGTGAGGCATCGTGAGACAAACTCTGCAACTCCCTTCTTCATACCTATCAACTAGTGTCGTCATCTAATGTCCTGATACATCTTTGCCACCCTTGGATGTACCACCATAGGGGAAGTGTGGAACTCCCTCAACAATTCCTCATGAAGTGAAACGAGTACCATGATACATCCTCTGAATAGGATGACATGCTCCCCACCATCATAAAATCGATCAGGTGCTTGCCCTGTGGATATCTGAGAATGTTGATTCTCGAAGCCATCATCCCCACGATGCACCTCCCTAACTCATTGAAGATGTGGAGGAGTTACTGTGAGAGAATGTAGGTAGGATAATCTGTCTATATCCATGAATGATATATGCAAGGTATCCAGCTGCTCTGTTGTGTCTCCAAGCAGTTGTATACCAGATATCTTGTTGAGCACATCCGCTACAATGATCCCCTCCCTAGGAGTATAGACTATCTCAATGTTATAGTCCTGGAGGAACTCAAGGCATCATCGTTGTCTCAGGTGCAGGTCCTTCTGAGAGAAGATATACCTGAGACTCTAATGATCAAAGTACATGGTATAATGTTCTCCCATCAGATAGTGCCACTACATCTTTCTGGAGAATACCACTGCTGCTAACACCAGGTCATGGATAGCATAGATATTATCATTATATATCAACTGCCAAGAACCATGTGTGATCACTACTCACTCCTGCATCAGGTTACACCCAAGTCCGGTCCCTGATGCATCACAAAAAACTACGTACCCTATGCCCTCCTCTGGAAGACTTGAGATGGGGGCACTAGGCAGCCTCTGCCTCAGCTCATGAAAGCTCTACTGGCATCTCTGTGACCACACAAAGGGTTTCCCCTTCTTCTTCAAGGCTGATAGTGGTGCTGCAACACTAGAGATGTCTAGAATGATTCTACAGTACTATCCATCCAAGCCCATGAAACTCCGTACCTCAGTCACACTCCTTGGTGGCTCCCAAGAAAGTACCCCCTCAATCATACCTAGATCTACTGCAACTCTGGCCTCCGAGATGACATGTCCCAAGAAGTGAACCTCACAAATCCAAATCTGGAACTTCGAGAGCTTAACATAAATCTTGTGATCTCGGAGTGTGTCCAGTACTACCTGCATATCGTTGGCATGCTCCTCCTCAGTAGTCGAGTAGATATAAATGTCGTCGATGAAGACCATGACAAAATGATCGAGTAATGGCATGATGATCATGTTCATGAGACACATGGACACTGTTGGATCATTTATTATGCTAAAGGGAATAACCAATAACTCAAAGTGGTCATACCGACACATGAAGGTCATATTCTACACATCTTCGTCTCGAAATCTGAGCTGGTGATAGCCTGATCTGAGGTCTATCTTTGGGAACCATCGTGATCCCATGAGCTGATCAAAGCGGATGTCAATCCATGGAAGTGGGTAATTGTTCTTCATGGTCACCTGGTTCAGGCTACGATAGTCGAAACAGAGCCTCATGTTCCCGTCCGCCTTTTTGGAGAATAGAATCGGTGCTGCCCAGGGAGAACCGCTGGGCTGGATTAATCCCTTCCCTTGCAAGTCCTCGAACAGTACCCACAGCTCATGATGCTCGGTGAGAGACATCCGATATATAGGGGTAGAAATCGGTGTCGTCCTGGGGTACAGGTTAATGTAGAAGTCCACGTCTTTGCGAGGAGGTAGTCCTGGAACATCATCAGGGAAAACATACACGTACCGATTCACCACTACAAGATATGTCGGGCTCTCCACATCAACTGATCTGATGGTAAGGCAAACCAAATGTTGAGTGCTCGGCTGCACCCTCCTCTAAGTAAGTCTTCCCTATGTAGAAAAGGTTCCCTTCTCATCAATTAATGTGAACTTGGTCCCATCCGTGCAGACAGAAATCACTTTTCTCCGAATATAGTTAATCTGAGCATGAAATATATTTAAACAATCCATTCACAATATAATTTCGTAAGTCCTCGACGCTGCTACAAGGAGATCCCAGCCGAATCTATCACCTCCTAGAGTAAGCCCACACTTCCGGTACCAGTGCGTATTTGTCGAGTCTGCTCCGTAGGAGTCTCTAACCATATGAATTGAGCCAAAGGCTCCATCAGAATATCCGATCACCAAACAAGTCAGTGGATACAGAATAATGACTGGAACTTGTGTCTATAAGAACTACAACTAAGGTGGAGTAGACATAGATCGTACCTCGAATCATCTCTAGAGCGCCATGGTCATATGCCTTAGCTTCCTGAAGCTGAGCCCTCCCCGGTCCACATGCACCCTGCAGTCGGGGTGGACCTCCTAGTGGTTGTGGTGGAAATACCTCGAAACGTCGTCCACCACCTACTGCACGACCAGCTCCTTTGCCACATCCGACTGCTCCCTGCGAACTGCATCAATCAAATCTCTGCCTCTTCCTGGGAGGTCCCTCATCTATCTGCTGATCATTAGTATGGTGGGTCAGACAGTCACGAGCAATGTGACCCTGCCCGCCGCAAGAGTAGCATTGCCCACTCCTGGCATGACCGGCTCAGTCTCGTATTCCCCGCACAACTGAACCCGTATCCTGAGGTCATCCAATGGATAGTCTGTTCTGCTTGGACCATTGCGAAAACAGCTTGCTACCAACTATAGAAGACTCTGCATCGTGATGTTCAGTGGTGGGTCTCGCTGCTGGTGTCTGCTCAACAAAGAAACCCTCCACTAAGAGGGCTCGCTCCAACACCCCCACCTGCGTCGGGATGCTGAGGGAGATCATCGAAGCACTGATCTCTCTTATGAGCCCATACTCGAAGGTCTAGGCCCTGAAGAATGGGTCACACGCCACATCAGTGGAGTAGCATGAGAGGTCGGTGAGCCTCACTGTGTAATGTGCTACTATCATGCTACCATGATATAGATGAAGCAGCTCCTATATCTGCACCACATGTTGGGTGGCTGGGACAAACTCCTCCCGGGGCGGGCTCTCGAAGTTTGCCCAGAGTAGTGTTGCCTCTTCATAAACCTGAAGGATGGGGATACAAATTCTTCATGCTACTTCCTGAAGTATACTTGAGACAAGGATCACTATAAGGTCGGATGGTGTCCCTACTAGCCTAAAGACTCTCACCACAGTCTCCAACCATTCCTCAGCTTCCTGCGGGTCCATCTCTTTCCTGAATTTGGGAGGCCTCTGGAACTGGAACTCGTGCAATGCGCTCAGGTGGCATGCACTCTCTGCTTTTGGGGCTCATAGAATCAGTGGCCCATTGGGTAGTGGTACTGCTTGTGCCTCCGCTGTGATAGGGCCCTCCACCAAGGCCTCATTGCTCGGTGGGCTATCATCTCGTACAACTCTCGGAACCCTGGCTGTTTATCTGCATGGAGGCATCCTGAAAAGAAACATGTTCACCATGGTGAACAAGTTATAACAATTGAGATGACTCAAAGAGATCACAGAGGATACTCTTGAAACAAACACGCAATCAGTGTTTTCGTGCACTGTGTCAGAAATCAGAGGTCAGGATCCTGGTGTATGGATATGTCGGCCGACTCACCAACAATGGACTCCATAAACTGAACACCACACTTAGTAACCTTAACACTATTTCTTCACAGAAAATAAAGATCAGTTTCATGATTTCTACGGTAGAACTTAATCCTTTGACAAAAATTTATCACAACCTATCCTTAGGGCTCGTGGCATGACTACCCTAAGCCCACCTTCCATATGCCAGGGGCTGGCGACTAGCACCAAAGGCGTAAATACCTATAACTAGGAAGGCATTGACTTTAAAAACTATAAAATCACACAATCAGAGTAAAAGATGGAAGCAAGACTCTAATTATTACTGTATACAAAATATAGTGCCGAACATAAAGGGGTCAGAAATAAAGGCCCAACTATAAAGTACAAGGGAAACTGAAAACAAGTTCAAATAAAAAAGAACAAAATAGCTGAATGGTGTCAAGTAGCACCTGGATCATCCACCAAGGATCCTATCCGAAAGGTAGATATAGATAGCCTCCTCCATGCTCTGCATCTGTTAGTCTCCTCTATGTCCTGAATCATTGTGAGGTCCTCCTCCAGGTACCATCCAGTCCTCGTACACTCAGCCTCGGTCAGCGCTATCCATCATCTGCATCTGACAAAACGAGGTGTAGGAAAATCCCTTATAGGGGTGAGTATATCGATACTCAGTAGGGACCCCGAGACCCTTTAGGTCTCACTAAAATCCAAAATGGATAAACCAAAAATTATGAGATCAACTATATATTCCTCTTAGGTATATGCCCATACATAAACTAAATTTTACCAAATGACCCATGTCAAACGTGATGAAACACAAGAGTTAATGACTCAACTAACATTGGTATAAAAATTTTGTATAGAGATACAGATGATCAGATATATCCACTGAATCATCTAAGCTGTTAGACCAACACATGGTCCAGGAAAAATTGTTCTTTTGGATGAAAACATGATCCAAGAATAGAATTCATTATTTTCAGACCAACACATGATCCAAGAACAGTCGTTAGAGCTGTCAAACCAACACATGATTGTCGTCAAACTATTATTTTAGACCAACACATGATACAGGAACATAAATTACAACTGTCGGACCAACACATGATCCAGGAATTGTCATCGGAACTATCAAACCAACACATGATCCAAGATTAGTCAATATTGCACAGCTAGCAACAGGGTTCTGCATGGGTATGCTTGATTCCGGAGGGTCCGCTCATCAACACAAGTGTCAATACATCAACTTCCTCGTAGTCTCAAGTTTATGTGTCCTAATGGTATGCAATTTCATAGGGGGATAACCCAAAAAAAGTGTCCAAGATACTGAGGACAACATGATCAAGCCTTTTACCAAAAAGTACACAGCGTGTTGGAATAAGGAACATGCTGTGTAGTCAGAACTTGGGTACTACCCATGCGCAACAGCCCGTGTCGAAAGGCTGGTCATGTATAAAAGTAAGTACATGGCGCGTGGTATGGTTACACGTCGTGTCCATGTAGCTGGGGTCGGCTTCGTGTATGCTGGCCACGTGCCCGTACACGGCCTCAACCCATGTTCGCCAAACCGTGTGACTGGTACATGGGGTAGACCGTGCTACTGGCCATGCCTGGCAATGTGGTGGAGTACATTCCCATGTAGTCCACCCTGTGTCCGTGTATCCCTTGTATACACGCTGAGTCACCCAAAGCTACTTATGCCTTTCTATGTAGAGAGTACACGCCATGACTCTTGGCTTTGTATTTCTACATATGTCTGTGTATTTCCTAGAATACACACCATGTATCACAAAGTCTCTTCTGTCATTCTGTTTAGAGAGTACAAGCCATATGACTAGGGTCACACAACATGTGTTACTTGTCTATCATTTGAAACTGAAGCTACAAAACGCCTGAACTACACATCATGTTCAACTGAATTACACGCTGTGTGTTCTCGAATTTTCTAGAAATGACGCCTCCGGCTAGCATGTCTCCCGTGGTTTCCATTCTTCATTCCATTGTTCCATTTTCCATGAAACTTCTGTATCTATGTCACCCTACATCTCGAAGTCTACTTCGTTGTTTCCAGGCCTCCGATCAGCTCAGAAAACCCGTTTTCATCAACCCTCTCGAAGAACGGTCGAGGAATGGTCCTTTCTGTTCCGGTCTGATCCATAACCCGCTATCGTCGTCACACCTCCTCTAGGTCTTTGTGATATTGGGTGTTTAATTTGGGACCGTTGCGTCACATAATGGACCCGCAACGATATGTTGTTCATCACCCATGATGAACGTGAAGAAGACACCAGAAATTCACAAGAATGGCGGAGGGAATCGGGCAGTGTTCGTTTGGCCCGATTCTTCTGTGCTAGTTTGGTAGTAGGAAAGACAAGAGAAAAAATAAAGGAAGGAAGAATCAATGTTTCTCAAAAATAAACACACCCCCTACCTTGATTTCTATGATCGTTGACAGCGTCGCGGTAAGGTGTCCATCATTTCATTGACGTCGGGAAGCATCCTGGGTCGGAGGCCGAGGATGAAACGTCGTCGGCGTTCTTCACGGTCGGCTCCTTCAATTTTTGCTCAGTCTAAGATTGAAGAAGAATTTTTCATTCTCTGGTGGTTCTTCGTTAGAAAGATGATGTTCTCCAAGGTTTCTCCAAGACTACTCTCAAGCTACCAAAAGATTATGCACACACAAAAAATAATAGACTCGCTACTATTTTAATTGTTTTCAAGAATTCAAAAGATTTAAAAAATTAATTAATTGAATCCCTTAATTAATTTTTGGATAAATTGGCACCATTATTGGATGTTCAAGATTTCCACCATTTATGGGGAGTTCAAGGGGTTAAAGCCCGTGTGGGCCCCATCTCTTTGATTACAAGATGTGTTAAACATCAGGGGTGGGAGAACCAAATAATATCCTCCCATTGGAGGTTATGTGCATGTGTTTCCCAACTCTAACCTCTACTTGGAGGTTTGAACCACCAAAAAATAAATATAATAACACGTTATTTTTATTTAATTTTATTTAAAAACCCCCAAAACTAACTTCCATTCTCGTTAGAACACAACTGCGGTGAAGGTATCACTAAGAAATAACTGATACTGTGAGTTAAACGGTACTATCAGATTTCTATTCTGAGCATCGTTTCAAATGATATAAAATCATGCTTGTACATTTACTGAACATACCCAAAAAAAACCTCAGAAATTGATTCTGGGCACACTGAGCCTCGGAATCAAGCGCCGTAAAAAACTGCGGACTAATAAAACTCCCGTGTATTTAAGAAAAAAATTTCCACGGAATTTCCAGGTGTTTATATATTATTTAGTTTTCCTTAGCTCCATAGTGCTCCCAAAAGAGTTAAAATCTTTCAAAACTACAAATATCTCTTAATCACCAAATCATTTTCCAATACTAAGTATATCCATTTGATAAAACAAATGTACCAAAAATCAACTTTTTTTAATCCATAATATAATATAACTAAACTAATAAGTCACACTAAACATGGAATTTACATAGGAAAGTGGTAGGTGGTCCACCATTGTCGCCCTTTGGTTTTGAGTTCTATTCTTACAGCCTTATTAGATAGGACGAGATGTCACTGATCCAGCATGTTGTCCCTTTTCTAATACTATATAATTATTATAACATTCCCAACATGAGAAAAAATCATCAAAATAACCATAACATATTTTAATGACATGTTTATCCACTGCCTTTCATTTTGAATCCCAATAAGTAGTAACCACTGATTTCCTCAAATTCATTTGTTGATACAGATACTAAAGGTTCTTTATAATATATCCACACAAAAAACATAAGTCTTCATCAATTAACATTTTTTCATAAATAACATAAGGGTTACACATAATAGAACTGTTCCAAAAGAGTCCCATTATTAATAAATTTAATCATATCATCATCCATAGATTCAACATAACTCTTTATTTACTAAATTTTAGACAACTTAAAAATCTAACCATATTGATGATCATTTATCCATGTTTTTCCATCTTATTCTTTAATACATCTTTTCTACAAACAAAATCACGCATAATGTCCTAATATTAAATGAAGTCAAAACATGATATAAGAAGTAATCCATACCATTCATATTCCATTTTTAGTTTCTTTATCCTCAATTGGAATGGAATTAGGTGTTAGTAAAAGTATATTTGTATATTCCTGTTGATCCAATTCTCAAATCTACTTCATAAGACATCTATTTACATATTTACCATTCACACAACATTTAAAACATTTTATTGATCCCTTAGATAGAACATAATTCCTTTTATTAGAGTCAATTAAAATCATACTTTTTCGATTTTAGGTTATTTCTTATGACCTTCACTACCAAATATATAACATATTCTCGTCCCATTGAGACATTTTACTAGATGCTTCTTTCCACATCCTTGACACATTTTTTGTTGAATATACTTACCTTTATGATTATTAACTGAACATCTATATGGATTAATTTCTTTCATAAATGATGAATTTAAAAAATCCTTATGGTACATGTGGTCAATCATGACTCTAGACAGTTGGTTATGAATAACCACAAGAGTTTTCATTGCAGCTCCCATTTCATTTGGTTGCTTATTCTGAAAACCACCATAGTTTCCGTCACATAAATTTTTACATTGGTGCATTCTTGATCCAACCATTTAAAAAAACCAAAACGGTCAGTGTGAGTATATCAAAAAACTTATCATATAATATCTTATGAGGAGGATAAACACAAAGATATAGTTATTCATGTAATCTTAAACTCATTCAATTTATCTAAAACAACTATGACTCTTTCTAATACGATAACCATTGTGGTAATATAAAATATACAACTGATGCTTAAATTACACCCTAACCTATAATTTAATCTAATACATCCTCTGATACCAACTATAAGGTCACAAATATAAACATTAAATAATCATGATATAAGTCAATAATTCACTTTAATTCACATCAAGGATATTTTATGGTTTAGAGATTTAAAAAATTATGTTATAAATCATACATATTAACATAAATATTACAAGTAGGCAATTCTACTCATGATACATTTTCTCATTAAAAAAAATCATTAAAAAGAATCAGGATATCATTTTACGCATTAATAGAATAAAATTTCCTTGATCCCATGCATGATTTTACTCATCAATAAGTCCTGTGAAAAACGTTTCAAAACAAGGGATGATCATAAAAAATCTCAGTATGAGATACATACAGAATTACAATTGTTAGCCTTTCAAAATAATGTAAACCGGGAATAATTTATTAAAAGGTAATGATTTTCACCACTATGAAGTAGAAAAATTACATCACCGAATATAATCAATTTTATTACCCCTTTGTATCAAAAATATTACCATAAATCCTATATAATGAAATATATAACATATAAAGGTAACTAATCACACATAAACATACAAAAATGGAATAACCATATGGTTGACTTCCATACATATCGCTAAATTGAATATCTCTATGATCGACTTCTATACCCAATACATTGGAGGTTATAATGTAAACACCCCTACTTGGTTAATGAATGAACTACCCATCATTGGTTTTTCAAATAAACACACTTCTTTGGTTTATCATATAACCATCCGTCAAATGTCTATGTACTATTATATAATCATAAAACATAAATGATTGTAATTATCAACATTTCACTCATAAAATTTATTTTTCAATCACAATAATTCATATAAAGATATTGAATTAGTAAATCCACTTTCAAATCCATATTGAATACCAAAACACCCAATAATGTAATAATGGATTTATTTTCTTTTTAAAAACATTAAGGCTTATAGAGGAAGCAAAATATAAAACTACTTTTATGGCAGTGAGGGAGTCACTATCACCACATATGTTAAAAACTTTTCTCTTTATCATTTAGTAAATCAATTTAAAGAAAACATATTACATTCGAATGAAATTAGACGGAGAATGGCTGATTTTACACCATATAGAAGAAATATGTATATATTATCCCAATATTCCTCAACTAAAGGAGATTAAGACAAGGTCCCATACCACTTGAAAAAATACATGAATAAAATAATTAAAGAATAATTTTAATAAACCATATAATATGATGAGAATAAGGAGAATAATGATATAATATGCCAAAGTGAACTATATACACCATAAAATTGTGAATTAGCGAATAACTAAAAATAATGTTCAAGGTAAATTGCGATGAAATATCATGCATAGATCGTATCCTTAGATTAAGGATAAATAAATGACATAATTATGTGCGAAAAATATAAATACACCCAACATAAGTGGATATTCATTGTAAAACAATCATAGATCATTCACACATATTCTTGGACAAGCTAAAACAATGATATGCATATTTAACTCAATGAATGGATATTGAGTTATGATTTCCCATACAAGGATCATATAAATGATGTACGAATTTATCAATTAGGTGATTATGTGTAGCAATTTTATATACACACAAAGGGAAGTGGAAATTATGACATAAATAATTAAATAGTGACTTCACACAAAATATTTTCATAATATAATCAACCAGGACAATATAAAACCCAATGAGTGGAAACTATGTTTAGAAATTCCATTACATTGAGTCAGACATGTCTCATTCTTTATTTATGTTAATGAATAATAAAATTATGCTAATTTATAATTGCTTTAGAAACACTGTCTATTTTATTTTTTCTTTTATATCACTTATTACCATTTAAAAAAAATTATATAACAATTTATGTTCATATATGATGTTTTGTCGATATTGTGTACTAGAGTAAAAAATGTACTTGTTTC
Source organism: Viscum album (assembly GCA_963277665.1). Taxonomy (NCBI): domain Eukaryota; kingdom Viridiplantae; phylum Streptophyta; class Magnoliopsida; order Santalales; family Viscaceae; genus Viscum; species Viscum album. The sequence continues at coordinate 700,378,275 of OY728119.1, read as the reverse complement.
GATGTAAATTATCTATGTGGTCAAAATTCAATAATATAAAAAATATTATTCATTATTTAAATATCATATATATCATCTATATATGTATTTTTAATAGTCCTAAAAATATAGAGATATTAAATGAAATGGACTGTTTAAGGAAATAGTATGTTGTATGAATGCATTAACACTACTTTTATTTCTATTTCATTATAATGGAATGAAAAAAAAATGATAAATAGGAATATTATAATTAAATTATAATACATATTTTATTTTTGTTAAATATTATCATTAGCACCACCCTTATACGTTCCATGTTTGGAAGAAATGATTCAAGTCACTTTAAGGGTGTAGGAGTCCACACTTTCTTAATGGAAATTATCATATCTACATATTATGGAATGAAAAGAGGTATGTTCAAAATATAAATTATAAAAGAATAGAGAAAATATAAAATATAATATTTATCATATAGAAATATATTACCATCACAATGACCATGATTATAGTTTGTAGGAGAAAATTTAACAGTCATCGTTTCGTCAGATAGTAGTTCATCGTACAGAGAAACATTATGTTCTATATCCAGTAGATGAAGGTTTTACTTAATGTATATCAAACCATTAGAATAGAAAAATAATAATATATTTATTATACTGGTGTTGTTATAATAGAATGGAATAAATATAGGTTTGGGAGTTGAATCAAGAATACAAATGAAATGAGCTTGAGAGAAGACGTTACATCCAAATTTGATAAATCATTTTGATTTTAAACAAAAGGCATTATGGAGTTTCCTTATTCCAAATGTTATGGCTTATAGGATGAATGGAGGGATATTGGTAGAAAATTTGAGAAGAATTTGGATTATTCAAGGGGATTAATAGTTGTGTGTAAATGGGTATAGGTCATGGCCATTTATAGGAGGGAGGAGGGGCACTTTAGAAATAGCTTGAAATATTATTTTATTATAAATTGAGTTTAGAATTATAATAGTTTAAAAGTAATAATTTATGTTATAAGATAAGGATAGGTCTAAATTCTCTAAACCAATAAGATTTAGACATTTTTAGGTGTCAAATTTACCCTTATCTTTCTAATTTAAACCTATGTTAAATAAATTAACTCGTTCCATGTATCTTTGTATTTTTACACTATATGGTTATTATAATTAATATAAAATGTCAATCAGACCTCAAGTAGATCATTAATAAAAATTATTAAATAATAATAGTTAGTTTTAAGAATATCATATTTTTATGACTATTATATCATTTATAAAAATATAGTTTTTAATTGAAACACATTTATGTAAATTTTGAAAGTATTAAAATATTTATTTTTATTAAAGTTATAAAAAATGATTATTTAGAAAAAATGTATTAAATAAAATATAACACGTCCTAGTAATCCATAAAATTATTTTATGGCACAAAAAGATTTAAATTACATTAAGTTTATTATTTATAATATCATTTATTTTAATATTTCATTAATAACGTATTTATTGCATCATTGTTGTGTCATAAATATATTTATTTATTTAATTTATAAAAATTATAAATTATATTCCATGATGTAGGAAATCATTTTAAATTTCTAATTAATATTTATAGTCGAAGAGAAAATATATATATAACAAATTAAAACTGTTTTAGTTTGGAGATACATGATTATGTTGTATTTCCTACATTTAAATTAAATATTATAAAAGGGCATTATCACACCCAGGTGGCTCCATGGGTTCTTAAATTCAAAAAAAAGGATCTTTAGGGTTAGAAATATCTCATTAAATAGGATTAGGAAACATGTTAGGTTTGTTTTAGGTTATTATAATATCATTTATATCCTTATTTACATTATTAATCATTTAACCATGGAAAATAAAAATAATTACTGAAGTTACTATTCATAAAGAAAAAAATAAAAGATAAATATTAACATAATTGGTAACATATGATTCCAAATACCTATTCCAATTATCCAAATTAAAAACACAGAATTAATATAAATTAATTTAAAGTAATTCCCCTTCTCAAATCCAGAAAGATGGTTTCTAAAAAGTAAAAAAAATGAAAAGATTTACATGTCCTTATGCCCAATTGAAATGTGAAATTACTTCCAATGAAAATAATAGTATTGAATAATAAACACATAATTTAAATAAATTTTAAAACCAATAAAAAATACACTATAATTATTTACCTAAATTAGATGAAAAGGCAGTTTTGAATTAAAATTTAGTATTTATCACTATTCATAAAAATGAATTTAATCAGAAAAATAATAAATTTCAAGCAAATTTAATTTTAATTTCCCTATTCTAAATAAAAATATTATTTTGTAAAATAGAAAAAATAATGGTTTGAAAAACAACATTTTAAAATGTTTTTCTATCAAAATATAGTAAAATTATATTTTTAGCCAAATACATTTTTTATACAAAAAATTTAATGTGTTATTATATAAGATATTGATGACATGTAAGATGAATTTTAAAAATTACATTGAATATATAAGATATATTTTTTTTTCAAATAAAAATCCATAAAGTGTGATATGATTTTATAAACACAATTATTTTCTTTTTAAATACAATCTGATAAAAAAATGTCTTATATTCAATTGGTTTTTATTTCTACTTATAGTAAATTTTGTAACCAATGAATCATTATTTATATATGTGTAAACCATAATTTCCTAATTCAGATGATACTATTCATTAATTCCAACACAATTCCTAGGTTATAATGGTAACATTTAAATAAAAATATTTAGTTGTCCGTTTATGCTCTATGTAGCTTATCAAGTATTCTAATGAATATAGTGTTTCATTTTTAAAACATAGGATGTTACCAATGTAGTATCATCCAGTTTAGTGCAAGAGATAATTTGTGCTTTATAAAGATATTCAATCATTGCTGGAAATGTTAATTAAAAGGCACACAATAGATAAGTAAATATTAGATAGGGTTTAGAAGGCCCTTTGTGTTTTTCAATTTTTTCTCTAGACTCTTTGATGTATCAGAGTTGAAGATGGAGGCTCTTCTGAATGATACACTAAAATAGAGTGTCTTGGAGCACTGTGTTCTATCTTATAGGAAGATTAATGTTCTTATCCTTAGTTTTAGATGAATTCTACAAAGATGTTTGAAATTTGGTGGAACAAATTCTCTGGTTCATAGAATATACAAATTAGGACTACCTCGTGTGTTCTTCCTTTTTATGTTTTGATCATGTGGTTCTGGTACTGTGTCTATGTGTAACTTTGTGTGTCTTTTCCATTCTGTACTTCTTTTTGATAGAGTCCTTTTCTTTTATATTACACTAGCCAGAATATGTGCACCTTTGAATTGGGTGATGTAACTCCTATTTATGACATCCTCATTAATGATGTTCGAAAAAGGAATTAAATAAATAAGTCGTATTAAAACACTATAAATGTGGCGGTTGGAAATAATTTTAAATAAAAGTAAATTTAAACAGTCTACTGCTGATTTTTTATTAGTGAATAATGTATCCGTGAATCATTCCACTTGTGAATAATTCATGCAGTATTAGTTACACATTCAATCTGTGTCACCTTCCTTCAATATGTCTGTGCGTTAGTGAGTCCATTGCATAGGTAGCACCATTCGTTTGTTGCACCATTGGTCGGTAGGTTAGTCCTTCTATAAGTGATATAATTGAGAATTCAGTGACTCGTTGGATCTATCAGTGAGACATTTTATCTATCGAAAATGGTGAGTCCTTCGTGATATCAGCATTGGTAATTTCTTGGGCAATCGGCATCAGTGAGTCAGACTTATTCAGTCAGCATCAGTGACTCAACTATCTATCTGTTCCAGCTTCTCATATGTAAGCAATATATTGTTTGGAATATCTTCCTAATTAAATAATATCAGAATGTGTTAAAAATATATGTTATCATAGATAATCATAATTACAAATAATGAGATGTAAATAAACATGATTTAAAGGATTAGACATGATTAATAATATTTGACATGTTTTGTGTTGGACTCCAAACATGTTAAACTTTTTTTAATGATAACAAATCCTGTTAATCTTGTTTTCTCTATACCAAATTATTTGCATAGATAGTTGGTTTACCTATGATTTACATAAAATTTAACTATATATAGATTCTAATAGATAATTTTTTATTATTGTAAAATATATTTAATATTGTTCTATAATGATTTCTTCTATGAATGATTAGGTCTAGTTTATTTGGTGAATATTATTTCATAAGGATTTTTACTGAAATATGGCTAATTCTAAGAAACCATGAGTCTGCCACAAGTTCTTGTCTTTTTCAATATGGACCACACACTGTTACCCAGACATAGTGAACAAGAATATGTAACCCAGATACCATAACCTAGACACTGTGAACCAGATGCCATAACATAGACACAGTAACCCAAACACCGTAACCCAGACAGTGTAACCTAGACACCGTAACCTAGACACCATGAACCAGAAAATGTGACTTTGAAACTATAACCAGTTTCTGATCTCATGACGTCTGTGGCACTAGTTCCTAGCTACCAACACCATGAAACTGCTCAATGTTTGACAAAGGACCAAACACTGTGATCCTAAAACAATATTTGGGCTACCAGTTCCTTATCTCAATGAAACTGTAGCATCATGACTGTCTCACTGCTCAAAGGAAATGAATAAGACATAGTTTCATGGTGACACTATTTCTAAGTGATAAAATTTCAAGACAGAATATGACAATGTTTTTTATCTTTTATTATTTTCAATTTAATTTCTAACGGTCATATTTGAGACATTTAAATGCACTGACAGAATTAACTCTTCTTTGTAGTCATGTCACCTAAAAGTATGAGGTATGAGGTACAGAATATGTGTATCATGTCAGCTCCAACATGTGCACCTGCAATAAAAAAAGAAGACAATCCTGGCTGTAAACACAGACATAGAAGTATAGCGAGCATTTAGAAAAGTTAAATGATAAATGAAATAAGAGACAACTTAAGAACACAAGAAAAACTCTTGATTCTAAAAGAAAGGAATATCATATATCAGAAAAAAATATCATCTTCACTATAACAACTCCAAGAAGAACACAATCTAGATCTAACAAGAAACTAGAGAACCAGACATATGATACACTGTTTTTCAAAAGAAGACTCTATACCTGTATATGCTTCATCCTAGAAGCCCAAAGCTCCATAGAATAACACTCAAAGCACTTCTAAACCTTTCTCATCATTTTTTTCTCTATTGTGTACTATTTTTATCTTTCATGCAGTGTGTCTGTTTCTGTATTAAAAAAACACATTGTCTCCTATATTAAACTATAGGATACAAGATATCAATCCTCTCATCACTTCATACATTTTTTTACTCTCACATATAAGTGTGGAAGAGTTTCTTGTGAGACCTAGAATTTGATACCCACAATGAACTGTGGAAGAGTTCGTGTAACCTGGATTGTCATGTGCACTATTGCTTACCTCGATCTAGTGTGTGGATCATGTTTATTAATATAAATATCTTAGTGATAGGTGATCAACAAGTGGAGTGTATTAGGTTTTATCTTGAGACTGAACCACTTGTTTTATCCTTCACGCTGTTTAATTTAGTTTTTATCTTTTTTACTGTATATTTCAAAAAACACTAGATTTTACATTGAAAGTTAGACTTGGATAGAGGTTTTAACTATTTTTCATTATTATAATATCTTCAAATATAGTATCAATAACTCACATTTATATGTATGATAATTAATGAATATATTGTGATTTTTGGTAACTATAAAACTATTATAACCTTATTACATTGATTAATGGGGATGTATTATTTTTTATTAGGGAAGATTTTTGTTAAGTAATATTTTTAACTGAAATTTGTATAGACACTCAATTCACCCCCCCTCTTTATTAATCTACTCCGACCATAATTGGGTATCAAAGTATTGCATTCTTATTAAGACCCTATCTTAAAATTTGCACAACGATGATTTTAGTTGTACTTTAATGATCTGTTAATTTCGGTAAATTCTAAATTTCTTGTTTATTAATAGTATTTCTTTATTATAGATAATAAACTCAATGGTTTTGTAAAAAAAGACCTATATTCATTAATAGAACAAATTATTCCAAATTGAAAATTAAAATGAATATGCATTAGGAATGTATTGGTTTTGAAATTTTTTCTTCTATTATATATGAGAATAAGATTCCTACTAGTGATAGAATTAATTGGAATGACCCAACAAATACTGCTTACAAAAATAGTTTCAAATAAATGAATGCATGATATTTCTCTTCAGGAGATGAGGAATTTATCAAAATTTCTTCTTGTAAAATTGCCAATGAAATTTTGGACAGTTTTTCTATTTCACCTGAAGGAACATCAAGTGTGAAATAAATAAGATTCAATACTTATACTATTAAATATGATAACATTAAAATGAATCATAGTGAGCCTATATCTGATATGTATCCTAGCATTAACAAAATTGTCAACATTATGACATCTCTTTGAAGATAAGTTATGGATAATGAAAAAATTACTAGGAATCTTAGATTCCTACTAGGTAGATAGAGAGGAACCTCTATCCCAATTAGAGATTCATGCGTCATCATAAAATTACATATAAAATATCTCAATGGGAAACAAATTATATATGAATAGGAGATTAATTTCAACGAATAACAGAAGGATTCACCCAAGATAAAATTTGTCTAATTCAAGACCACTAACTATAAACACAAAGAAAAAGAGAAATTTTAAGTCTCTATAGAAAGATCCATCAATGGACAATCTTCACCTTAAAGTGATGAGGAGATGGATTAATTAGATACAAGGTTAAAGATATTTTACAAATGGAACAAATTTTTAAGAAAATATTAATTCAAAGGAAGATATGATAAAAAAGTGAAGCTGAAAGACTGATTAGAAAATAAATGAAAAGTCTGATGAGATAGTTTGTTATGAATGTAAGAGAAATGGACATGTTAAGGCTGACTGTTCGAAGTTCGAATATAAAATGAAATATGAGGATAAAGATAGAATGTATAAAAATGATATGAAAGAAACATGGAGTTCTTATTATGATAGTTCAAGTGACTTAAAATCTTCACATGGTGAACAAGCTAAAAATCCAATATGTATTTTTATGAAAAACACATCTGAGGTAACACTGGAATCTCCTATACAAAATTCCTATTATTCTGAAGAAGAAAGTGATTATGAAAATATGGAAAAAGAAGAAATTTTTGAGTACTGTAATATTACATAAGAGACATTTAATAAGACAAATACATGTCATTAATAAAACAATATGCTCTTACGTCCATTGATAAATCTGAATTTACTTTAGAAAGAGATAAAAATGTTCAGTTACTCAATGAAAATAATGAATTAATGCTATCTAATGAGAAACTGAAATAATAAACATGAAAGAATTACTAATTGAAAATATACCTTGGTAAAAATTCTAGGTAAATAGATTACCCATAAATACACTTCTGGTATTGGATATCAACTAAATAAAACAAATTTTGGAGAAAACAATTTTGTTTCTAAATATAGAACCTAAAACATAACTCATAGTTTAGGAAAACATTATACTAGTTCATATTATGATACTATCTCTATTGTTTTGAGTTATTATAGACCAAATACAGTTTATTTCTCAAATAAATTACATAATGGTTATAAGATACCTATGAGGCAGGTGTGGGTTCTTAAAGAACTAGTTTCTAATATTACTATACCTAAACAAATATGGGTATCAAAGGCAGTTTTTATATGACTATTTTGTAGGAAAATCTTTTAAAGAGATCCTATAAAAGCTTATGGTACATAGATAGTGGGTGTTCAAGACACATGATAGGAGACTATTCATGATTCAATAATCTAAAAAAATTGATGGTGGACATGTCACCTTCGGTGATAATGCCAAAAGAGATATCATTAGCCTTATCCAAATTGGTAACTCTAACTCAATCTTAATTTCCAAAGTACTTTTTGTTGATAGACTAAAATATAATCTGCTTAGTATTTCTCAACTATGTGATGATTTATTTAATGTTATATTTGAAAAGGATTCTTGGAATGTTTTTAATTCTAAAAACAAATTAGTATTTTCTACATTTGGAAATGAAAATGTATATTCTGTTAACATAGATTCATTAGTTTATCATAATGATTCATGTTTAAGTAAATTTAAAAAAGAATTTTGGCTTTAGAATAGAATACTAGGACACTGTAATATTCACTCACTGAGGATGCTATATATAAAAATCTTATTCAATGATCTACCCAAACTATAGTTTCCCTATAATAACGTTTGTAATCATTCTCAAAAGGAAAGATACAGAAATTTTCCTTCAAACCAATGAAATAAGTTTCAACTTATCATAATCTCAAGTGTGTTTACATGGATTTTTTTGGACCATCTAGAGTTTCTAGTTTAAATGGCTTGTACTATGCTTATTTCCTTGTTGAAGACCTTTCTAGATATACTTAGACATTCATTTTGGATCACAATTATGAAGCCTGCTCTTACTTCACCAAATATGCTAAAACTATAGATAATAATTGTGGACATAGAATTAAATATCTAAGAAGTGATCATGGCTGTGAATTTGAAAATCAAATATTTGAATTGTTTTTCTGACAAAATGGTTATAAACATAATTTCTCTCCACTATAACCCCTCAAGAAAATGTCATTGTAGAAAGATGAAATATAACCTTTCAAGATATTTCTAGAACCATGCATAGTGAGTATGAATTACCTATTTTTTGGGATGATGCTGTAAATAAAACATGATATATTATAAATAGAGTGTTAATAAGACCTATTATTTAAAGAACCCCATATAAATTATGGAATAATATAAAACACAAAGTAAGCTACTTCAATGTTTTTGGTTGCACATTCTATATCCTTATTTAAAAGGAAGATCGTAATAATTTTTCATCTAAGAGTTAAAAAAGAAAACTATCTAGGATAATAAATCTCTACTATAGTCTAGAGAGTGTTTAACAAAAGAGAAAAAATGTGTGGATAAATCTGTCCTTGTCACGTTTTTTGAGACAAATTCCCATGAGCCCAAGACATCTCTAGAGAATCATAAGGATAATATATCAAATTTGGACATCAATTAAAAATCCTACAACTATACAATAATGGAATTTGTGAAAACTTCTAGTCCTGTAAATTCTCCAGATTCAATTCATAATGAACCCAAACCTATTCAAGTACCTAAAATGAGTAGCCCCTCTTTTTCTAGAGCTGTTAGAACCCATAAGAACCACGCTTTTATTATTATTATTGGAGATTTAGATAAAAGAACTCAAACTAGATATTATCTTATAAATCATGTTGTACATCAAGTATTCTTGTCAAAACATAATCCTAAAAACATTAATGATCCTATAAATGATGAATTTTTGGTGAAGACTATGCAAGAAGAATTTAATCAGTTTCAATGGAACAATGTTTTGTAAATTTTTGATAGATTTAAAGACATATTTACCATAGGCATGAAGTCAGTGTTTAGAAATATGGTAGATGAAGCTACTAACACTTTTATAAACAATGATAGATTGGTTACACTAGGATATTGTCACGAAGATGGAATTCACTATGAGGAGCCCTTTTCACCTATTGCTAGATAGGAATCCATCAGAATCCTACTTATACTACCCATCAAAATTTAAAACTATATCAAATGGATGTCAAGAGTGAATTCCAAGATTGACATATAGTTGAGGATGTATTTTTTGAACAACCCCTAGTTTAACAATTCTCACTTTCCAAATCATGTTTTAAAATTGTCCAAATATTTTTATAGTTTAATGAGAGATCCAAGAGCTTGGTATGATAGATTAAGTACTTTCATTATTTCTAATGGTTTTACAAAACTATTATTGATCCAACTCTTTTAATAAAATGAATTTACAATGATGTAATAGTATTTTAAATTTATTTAGATGATATTATTTTCGGATCTTGAAAAAATTCATTATGTATTTCATTTTATGAAATAATGAAAAATGAATTTGAAATTAGTTTAATGTGTGAACATTAATTATTTTGCGGATTTAAATTATTTCAAAATACATATGGTAATATTTTTAATGAATGAAAATCTAGTAAAGATTTTCTAAATTTTTTTGGCTTGGATAAAACTAAAAGTAGTGATACTCCGATGAGTACAACTTGAATTATAGATCTTGATGATGATGGAAAATCTTTTGATGAACCCACTTATAGAGGAATGATGGGAATCAGACTCTACTTAACTACAAGCCAACATGTTATTAGGTTCAGTGTATGTATGTGTAATTTCCTTCATGAAAATCATAAATAATATCATTTAAATTATATCAAAAGGATTTTCAAATACATCAAACATACAACCAATCTCTCATTGTTCTAACCTAGATGACAATTTTTGAGTTAGTTTGCTATTCTGATACTGATTATGGGAGTTGTAAGTTAGATAAAAACAAAACCTCTAGAACATGTCACCTTTTATGAATATCTATAGTATCATCGTGTCTTAAGAAACAAAAATATGCTGCAATCACAACTACTGAACCTAACTACATAGCTTATGGTAGTTTACATGTACAAATATTGTTGATAAAAAACTTATTACTTGATTGTGGATATCAATTCCTGAATATACCCATAAAATATGACCACACAATCGCAATTAACATTTCCCAAAATCTGGTTTCACATTCCAAGAAAAAACATATTGACGTAAGACGTCACTTTTTGAGATACCATTATCAAAATGGTGATATCATTTTGGAATTCATTGGAACTAAATATCATCTTGATGATATATTCACCGAACCATTAAATTTGAAAGGATAGATTACACCATACATTAATAAAGAATGATAAATATCAGGTATAAAATGTATTGCTTCCAAATTTATTGTATAATAGATTACTATTTCATAGATTTTAGTTTCATGATTTACAGTTTCACAAGTCATTATCTTTAAATTACTATCTCAAAATCACAGTTTTATAGATTATTGTCTAGATGTTACTGTTTCATGTTTACAGTCTCACAATTACCATCTATATATTACTTTTTGTACATACTATCTATCATGACACGACCACACCATTTGGTGTCACACCGTAAAGATCTCATTGTGAAAATCTATTCGAGTCTCACTGTGAAAATCTATTCCAGACTTACCACGAAAATTTGATTCGATATCACCATGACAATCTATTATGATCTCACTATAATAAAACATTTTATTTTTATTTTTATTCTATTACCAGTATTTATGTGTTAATTATTTTATTTTTTTTAATCCCTCACATTTAAATCTAGGATGCTTTAAGTCCCTAATTGATTAAAATGAAATATCTTTCACTCTTCCCTTCACTCGAGCTCTCTACTCTCAAACCTGAAACCCTTCTTTAAAACTGTATGTGATCTTCAAGAGCATTACCTCTTCCTCTCTCTCGAACCCTCTTTGAATGCCCAAAATGAAGCACCCATCATCATGAACTTCTAAGAAGCGAAGATATAAGAATAATGTCAAAAAGATCACTTTGGGTAGCACCTAGAGAACAGTTGAACCCGAAGCTTGTCGATAGAGTAGTAGTACTAGAAAATGAAACTATCCAATGTGGTTGTTATCAAGTAAGTATTTATTTTTGAATGTACTGAAAGTGCATGGATGGTTGTACTGGTTCACAAAAGTCAAAAGGCCGATTAATCCAAAATATGTTCCTTAGTTTTATCAGTTTGTATTATTTTCATTTGATAATGAAGATGGTTTTTTTGCAAGTAGGTGGATTAAGGGACAAACATGTACGTTTTCTTAGATGTTATGAATTTTTTACCTAGGGATGACTCATGAGGGAAATTTTCGGGACTATTATAGAGGTCCTCATCTACCTTGTGATATTTATGTCTTAGAAGAGGCTCTAAGAGATTTGATTGAAAATAAGAATAAGAGAAGAGAAATTGATGCTGAGTTGGATGGCTAATCATGGTTTCTATTCATATTTATCCAAAATATGATTAGTCCATGGATATAATATTTTTCTGCCCTCAAGTATAAAGATGTATTCTTAATAAATTTTTTGAAAAATTGATACAAGATCAATATTTGTATGTATGTTATACTTAAGATGTGTTATTTGATTAATGAAACTTCAATGTATTCCTCTTTGTTCTATTTAAGGAAGATTTTTAAAATGCTATGTGCTAAAAGAATGGTAGGTCTAATTGATGATGTCAAAAAATACTCTGAATTCTGTATCTCAAAGGTTACCGTCAGAAAGATGAAAATAAGTTGGAATCCATTGAAAATGTCTTTGGTGGAAGATAATGAAATGATATATGAAATGTTTTACCCTATTGAGCATCCTTTAAGACATAATATAATTTCTATCCAGGTTTGGAAATAGATGAAATTATTTACTATCCTATTGAAGAAGAAGAAGAGATAGTTATTGAACCTATGGAAGAATATTTATTGGATTAGGAAGTCATTGGTCATCCTATTCCACAAAATACAATTGAAAAGGAGGAACCTTTTCCTAGAAGAAATTATGATTTAGAATTAGAACATGCTTCTATGAAAGAATATGGGTTTATTGTAAAAGAAAATGTTGTACTTGAGGACCATCTTTAGGAAGAGGCAGCTGTTGAGGAACATTTAGAGGAACAAGATGATCCCAAAGTTATCTTTTCTGCTAAGAAATAATGTGGCATTCATTCTAGATGTATATAAACGAAATTTATGAGGCTATTGGAGATGAAATTTTTGAAATATATTAAGGGAATGAATCTCTTAGTCCTTTAAATGATGCACTTGTTGAGGGGGATAAACACCCTAGTATAGAAAGTGTTGGAGTTCCTAATCATTTTGATCAAATCACTATGGATACCTAGTACAAGTTCCCTTGCTACATTGATAAGGAGAATTCCTAGGAGGCCTCTATTAAATAAATAGACCTTTTTACAGTGTTTTAATTGAAAATTGTTTCTACGTTAGAAGTGATCTCTACTAAGGAGACTGAGCCTCTCTCAACTATTGATTATGATCCTTCACAAGAACTTTCTCCTTATGCGAGTTAGAATGATTTGAATGCATTTGGATATGAATTAGTAGAAGTATTTAAAAATATAATGAACAAAAATCATTCTCCGGTGAAAAATCATATTAAATGAAATGTTCCCTTACTTTTAGAGAAAATCATATAGAAAATTCATCCAAAATTACTTCTTGGAATTCAAGAGGTTTGATTTGAAAAACAGTAGTTGAGTTATGTGGCGAAGTCTCTCCGAGCTATATTTGATGATATGAAAACAAGTGTTGCAATCAGGAGAATAACCTGTAGCTCATTTTGTTGAGGTTTTTAGTGGTCATATTAAATATAATGTTTCCTCTCTGATTTAGACAAACTAGGAATGAATACTTGAAAAAGTGGTGGATAGAAAAGTTAAGATAGTCAATGAGATGCGTGAGCTTGTTATTGGTCTCAACAAACTGACTGATGAGTACCTGGGATGTTTAGAAAATGTTTTCAATCATCTCAAGTCCCTCACATCAGCTATTATAGCCTCTACTATATCTAGACAGTCATCTCAACCCTTTAACAATGGTCTGGTAAAAACTATTTTTAAGGTGGATCTTCTGACAATGTTCAATTGTTTTTAAAAGAATATCTAATCTATAGTTGTAAAGTATATTTGAAGAGTCCTTGACTTAGTAAGGATTCATTCAAAGATTTAAAATTATGCTGAAGAAGAAATTACTATGAAAGTGGATTTATAATTTAATAGGATATTATCTAATCATGATATAAAAACTCATTTAAAATATACTATACATAATCTAAAAATATCTCGTGTCACTCAATCATCCAAGACTCAAGTCCAAATACTGAAATATTTCATTCTTCTATTGGACCAGTTCCTGGAGAAACAAATATGATTTCGAGAAGGCAATGCATTATGGTGGTGAGATCATACCTAACTTTATTCAGTTGTTGAAGACTTATCTTCAGGTGCAGAGCACTGCCATTATGGATCCAGTAGCTGCACCATTACGTCATGGTTAACCTCTTTCCTTAGACACTGCCTTTGACTCTAATTCGATGTTTGTATCTCTGGATTGGTGGTAGATCAGATCAATTATCCTTGAACAAAACCTGCCTCAGTCTTCCACCAAACCCACTTTGGCACCCTCGTTTTTTGAGGGGGTAACATTCCCTTCTATAAAAGTTGTCTCACTCCCTTCTTCAACCTCTACCTCTACTCTTGTAGCTATTTTTTATGTTTCTTACATAGGAAATAAGAAGACCGCTAGTACTGATGAAAAGTGAAACATATATTTTGATAGGGAAGTTTTTTATTTATTTTCCTGCTACTTGAAATGAATCAAATTTTTCTATCTAATGAAATGTGATCTATTGTTATCTATTCTGCTATTTACATTCATTCTTTTAGATAATCCCAAAAGTGGGAGAAATGAAATTATGTATAGATATCGAACTCATATGATTTGTTATCATTAAAATGGGGGAGATTGTTGGATTCCTCATCTATTAATCTTGTTTTAATGATAAAAAATTCTGTTAACCCTGTTTACACTATCCCAAATCATGTTTAGAGATGGTTGGTTCCCTATATTTTAAATAACCATAAACTAGATCCTAATTGTTATAAATCATGTTTGATTATTTTAATCATAATTTAATTTTTTCTATAATGATTTATTCCTTTTATTATTATGTGTAATTGATTCTGTGAATTTTACTTCTTAAGACTCTTTACAGAAATTTGGATAAGTTTGAGAAATCCTGAGTCTTCCATCGATTCTGATTTTTTGGTAAATGACAAGACGCTGTGATCCAGACAATGTGAAGCAGACCCCATAACCAAGACACTGTAAAAAAAAATTTGAACTAGACACCGTAACCCAGACACTGTAACACATACACCGTAACCCAGTCAACATAACCCAGACACATTGAACCAGACACCGTGACCCAATCACTATAACCAATATCATATCTCATAATGTCCATGACACAGGTTCCTAGCTACCACCACTAAGGCACCATTCATTGTTTGAAAATTTTCCAGACATCGTGATTCTAACACTGTATCTATGATATTAGTTCCTATTATCAATGCAACTATAGAATCATGATTGTCTCACCACTCAAAGGAAATGATGATGACACCATTTTGTTGTGACACCATTACCAAGTGAAATAGTTTCAAGACAAACTATGACACCGTTATTTAATCTATTTTTTCATTTTGAATTTAATTTCTAACTGTCATATTTGATTCATTTTAAGGCACTAACAAAATTAGTGTTTCTTTATAAGCATCTCACCTGATAGTACGAGGTATGAGGGGTAGAATCCATGAATTATGTCGGTTCCAACATGTGAACCCAAAAGTAAAACATAATGATATGTCAATATTCAAACACAGACTTAGAAGTAGAGTATGAATATTTAAATATGGATCAATACATGAAATAAGAGAAAACTGAAGAACATATGAAGCACTATTGATTCTAAATGGCTAGACTACCATAGATCATAAACAAAAAATAAACATCTACATACCAACTCAATGAAGAACACGAGATAGATCTAAATGGAAACCAGATCCCCAGACTTATGATACTCAGTTTTTCACACGAAGAATCGATACCTACATATGCTTCATCCTAGAAGCCTAGAGCAGCATAGAATAGCACTCAGATGACTTTTAACCCTTTCTCATTATTTTTGCATTGTTTTTTTACTGTTTTTTGATTTTGGACAGTGTGTGTGACTGTATTAAAAACACACACTTTATCTTGTACGAAGCTGTAGGATACAAGATATCCTTCCACTTATCACTTCATACATTTTTTACTCCCATGGATAAGTGTAGATGTTGACCTTGTGTGACCTAATAGTTGATACCCACAAAGAACAGAGGTAGAGGTCACGTGACTTGGACAGTCTTGCGCACTTTTGCTTACCATGATCCATGGTGTGAATCAATATTATTAATATATACTTCTTGCTGGAAGGTGGTCACCAAGTGAAGTGGATTAGGTTTTAGCTTGAGACTAAACAACTGGTTTTATCTACAGTGTTGTTTAATTTAGTTTTTCTTTGTTTAATCTATATTTTAGAAAACACTAACTTTTACTTTGTTAGTTAGTCTTAGATATAAGTAATAACTATTTTCCCTTTTTTAGAATAGCTTCAAAGTTAGTATCAGTAACTCATATTGATATTTTGGTGAATTAATAAATCTTATGAGAAGTTATTTGAACATTCAATCTTATATAAACACATTACATTGATTAACTAGGATGTATTCATTTTTATTGGGGATGTTTTATTGGGTAAATTTTTTAACATAACTTTTTATAGATACTCAATTCACCCCCCTCTTGAGTAGTCTACTCTGACCAAAAATTTGTGATTTCTAATACTAGAGATGGAGGCCAAAAATCTCTTATATCCATCAATATTGAAATTGGATTTAAAAACATAGAAAATGTTTGAACGTTTTTTCTTAAATAACCCTCATTGTCGTCCCATCCTCGAGATTAATTTTAAATTAATTTCAGAGACTTATGTGATTTGAATTTGGAAATATGGATTCCATATGGGGAATCAGATTAAATTATAATTTCAAATTACTTCAACATAGTTTGTTTTAAAAAAAATTATTGAATGTGATTAAAAATAATTACAAAAATTAAGAGAACAATTAGCTTAACAATGGACTAAATGACAAACAGAAGAGCCAAAAAGACATATATATACTTCTCAGAAATCCCTTTTATATCAATATTTTGACACTATAATCAATTTTATATAATTTAGTTCATTATTAGATCCACTTGGGTCATAAAAAAATGGGTGGAATTCCCTTTTCCAAATTGACAAGAATGCCACTCCTACTCTATATTTAAAAAGGAACTCATCCCTCCCACTATGTCACACCACTCAAGCTAGTTTTTTCTCCAAAACTCTACACTAATAATCTTCTAACATTCCTCCCGTTAACCTAATTTCGTCAATTTGGTCAGATATATATCCACGGAAGCACTTTGGTTGAATCCCAAAGGAGTTACCCCAAGAAGGCGTAAGATCCTTCATCTAGCTCTTTTATTTTATTTTCATTCTCTACCCCAGATTTTTTTATTATATGCTTATATAATATCCTCTATATCCACAATATTCTGAGTTGTTATTATTATATGGTTTTTACCTACACATACACACACATCCATCAAATGTGTAACGAACACACTGTTCTTGGATACAGAGAACTACCACCTCAGTAAATGATGTTGTTTTTTCCTTTACCAACTTTCATGGTTGTGATTTATTATAGACACACTATTTTTTTAACATATATATTATATTTATGTTTTATTCATACTTATTTAATTATTATATATGACATATATTCATTATTTTAATTTTTGTAAATACGATAACATCATTTGTTGAACTATGGACTACCATATCCTCAAAATGATGTGATTAATTCTCACTCTACATGAAACATGTAAAGATTGTATTTAATAAAACATGTGACACATATTACATATATATGATACATTAATTATAATAGACATATATATCATTTACGTTTCATTATTTTAATATCGATAAGTATTGAATGTAACGTTCATTCATACATATAACCTACGGTCGTAATGAATGGTGCATTCCATCTCTTATCTCCAAATATTATGGATTATTATAAAGAAATATAACATGAAAATATATGATATTTAAATTATGGTATTCATTCATTATTTGATGCAATCGTGATTTAATTAATTTGGAAAATGTGTAACAAGTCAAAATATTTTTAAAAAACTAGGCAATTAACACCCATGATAGTGGAAATAATGAATGATTGTTAACAAATAGGTAATACTATTTTATAAGAAGTTAATATTTGATATTATAAATATATTTATTGATCTGTAATAGTTTATTAACATGTTTAAAACCCATATATAGATTTTTAAATGAAATTCACCATAATGGAGATGTAATGTAAGGCGTTATTGTATCATATTTATTTTCATGAGGCATAATTAATTTCCACAATTTACTTGTTTTGTGTAGTTTACATACTGACCATGGGGATATATTATGCATTGAATTATTTCATATTCATGGTATATTATATTTCAAAATGTGTTAACTCCCCTATGGGGTCTGTATTGGAAATTACCAAGTGGTGAATGTCAACATTATAATATCACCTTCTTTTCTGATTGTTAACTTTGTTTTGAAACAATCAAATTATTATAATAATTTTTTATTGGATAATACCTTAAATATCCTAAGGGAATCCTTCCTTCCTATTCTTTTTATCTTCCCTACACTTGGATACAACTTCATCTAGATAATATTTCTGTATCTTGGGCATTGGAGGTGAGGATTGAGTTTCTTTAGCCTCTGGGAATTTTCCTTCTTCTACCACATCCTTCAATTTCATCTTTTTTCCAGCCTTCTTCAATGGTTCAACCACTTCTACAATCTTCAGAATGTCTTCTGCTTCATCCACGGGTAGATCATAAAACTCTCTGGAATCTATAGAAAAATTGACATTAATTCTATTCAAGGTATCATCGCTTACTAACATGACTTTGCAATTCCTCTTCATGGAAATGCAAGAAATCTTGAAGGACTCAAGACATTGAAAAATCAACTTAGAGAGTAGGGAAGGATACATGATTATTTGTGCTCTCAAATTCCCATTCTTGATATTCTCAATAAGAATTAGAATATGCTTTTTCAGATTAATCTTCCTTAGATCTACCAAAAAATCCATGATATACATATCACTTTTCTTCAGTGTTCCCTTGTCACCCTTTATTGGTATGATTAAACCCTAAACCCATAAATCAAAGATCCGATTGTTAGTCGAAAAGTGAGATATCATAGTGGTCTTGACACTTGTATGTCCAAGAAACTCCATATCATTCACCTATACAAAACATCCTTGAACATCTGGAAGTTTTTGGGAAAAGAACTCGTATTCCCCTTCATAAGACAGTACCACAAAGCTAGTAGCCTTAGTGTATGAAAGGGCATAGGTTTTTCCATTACTATTAAATGAAAACTAATCTGTCAATTATTCATTAAAGAAATTAACCAACTCATAGAACTCAATATGTAGATCCAGAAACACCAAATCTTGATCTCCCGAATTCGATATGCATACACCTTCCAATCCATTCTGACTAATGTTTTTGGAGATAATGGAGTCATACTTATAGAAGAAATTTGGATACACCGGCCTTTCTCAGTATACTTTACACTCCGAAATCGGCATGATAGTAGAAATATCTTGAGATGGAACTTCACAAGACATTCAGAATTGGTAAAAAATTGAAAATTTGGAATGGACTTTTGAACTGGGGCCGAGATTCGACACACAAAAGCTTGAAAACTGATGTGGGACAACCATCGGGGGTCCCCTTTAATAGGGTTTTAAAGATATGGCTAGACATCCCATATCAATAAAATGGATAAAAATTATTCTGATCAGATATGATGGTTGAAATGATATCCAAAAGGAAAATTTTTGTAGGATCCACTATTTTGAGGTTTTAAAGGAAAACATTCAGATTTAAGGATACCAGAATCCAAGAAATTATAAAAACAAAAGAAACTACCAGTAAGTAAAAAGTGACTAAGAAAACTATAGAAAGAATCATACCTTTCGGATTGTCAGGGGAATTATATGTATTGGGGATAATTCTACTTGAATGACTTTAGATTCATAAAAAAAACATGAGGATAAGAAAAAAATTAAGTACGTGGATCTTCATTAAAAAAATATTCATTACAAAAATCATCATTACAAATATCGTCATTATGAAATTAGTCATTTCAAAAAATTTCATACCAAAAAATATGAAAAACTTCATTACAAAAAAAATAAAAAAACTTCATTATGAAAAATATGAAACACATATGAAGAAATGTACTCCCCCCTGAAAAGGAGTTTATTACTATAAGGATATTTTTTCAACAGAAAGTTAATAAGGAAGATTAAATTATAGTTATTTTTCATAACTTCTATTTAATGTATTAAAATCTATCATAGGGTAATGATTTTGTAAAAATATCAGCAAGCTGATCTTGTGTTCTGATAAAATGAAGAATTATATCTCCTTTTTTGTGTGTGATTACTATTTAGTGATACCTAATATCTATATGCTTTGCATGAGGGTGATGTGCTGGATTTTTACTAAGATCAATGGCACTTGTATTATCACACAAAATTTGTGTTTTGGTAAAACTCATACCATAGTCTATGAGTGTGTGTTGCATCCACAACACATGAGAACAACAACTTACAGCTACTATATATTCAACTTCCATAGTGGAAAGTGCTACTGAGTGTTGATTCTTGCATGACCATGAAACTAATGAATCTCCAAGTAAATGAAATGTTCTGAATCTAGTCTTTCTATCCATTATACATCCACCATAAATTGCATACAAAAATATTTTTTAAAACAAAATCATTTCTAGAAGTATAAAAGAGTCATAAATTCATGGTTCCCGTCATGTAGAAAAAAATTATTTTCACTTCGTTGAAATGAGATTCCTTCAAATTGGATTGATATCTTGTGCATAAGAATACTGAAAACATTAATTCTAGAAAACTAGATATCATATAAATTAGACTTCCCATCATTACTCTAAAAGATATTTAATCTACTGGTTTTACCGCTTCATCAAGATCAAGTGTATTTTAGGTACCAATGGGTGTACTTATACATTTAGTGTTGTCATATCCATACTTTTTAAGAATATCATTAATATAATTGCGTTGGGATATATAGATTCCTTCTGGTTTTTGAGATATGTTAAAACAAAGGAAAATCTTTTAAATCACCCTTCATACTCATTTCAAACTCAAATTTCATTTGATCCTCAAAGGAACCCGTTAAATATTTTTGAGTTTAACCAAATATAATTTCATCAACATAAAATTGAACAATCAAAACATTTTTCTTATCATTATTTATAAAAATGGTTGGATTTGAATTTCCCTTAGGAAAATTATTTTGAAGAAAAAATCTTTTAAGTATATTATAACATGCTTGAGGGGATTGTTAAAGTCCATAAAATGATTTGGTATGTCTTAAAACATGATCAGGATGTTTTGTATCTTCATAACCATAAGGTTGATCAACAAAAACTTCCCCTTGTACATAACTGTTATGGAAATCACAATTCACATCATTTTGAAAAAGATTGAAATTGAAGAATGATGCAAAGGAAAGTAAATTATGAATAGATTTACATCTATCTAATGGAGAATAGGTTTCTTTATAGTCTATTCCCTCTTGTTGATTACAGCCTTTATCAACCAATATCTCTTTATTTCTAACAATGATTCCATTTTCATCACTCTTAAATTTGAAAACCCAATTTACTCCAATAATAGATGTTTCCTTAGGTCTTTCAACCACTATCCAGAATTTATTCATTTTGAATTCATTTAGTTCATATTGCATGGCTTTAATCCAATCAATATCACATAAAGCTTCATTTGTGCTTTTTATTTCTTATTGGGAAAGGAATGATAGATTTTCAACTTCATTTTTTAAGGAACTTCTAGTCCTTACTAGTTGATTCGCATCACCAATGATGCTATCACTATGATGATTCTTTTGAAAAAAATGATTTGTGTTTTTTAAAACATGTTCATCAACATAGGGTAGGAAATATTTTGGGGTAAATATTTCAGAAGTATCTTCTTGAAAATTTTCCATATCAGAAGGATCTTCTATCAAAGGTTGATAATATGTTTTTGAAAACACATCCGAGGATGTAGTTTGGGGTTTATTTAAAAACAAAAGGGTCATTTTAATCAAATTCCACATATAATGTCTCTTCAACAGTACAAGTGTTTTTTGTTGAAAACTCTATAATCCTTAGAGGTTGTGGAGTAGACTAAGAAAATTCATTTACCATATTTTGTTGTGAATTTATATGGATTACCTTTAGTATTAATAATGAATACATTTCCACCAAAAACTGTGATGTCGGAAAGTTTTGGTTTTCTACCATTCTATAACTCATAAAGAATTTTATTAAGAAACGGTCTAATCAAAACTCGTTTTATACTATAACAAGCAGTACTTACATCTTTTGCACAAAAATGTTTGGCTACAGAATACACACTCAACATGGTTATTCTTATCTCTTGAAGTGATCTATTTTTTCATTTAACAACACCATTTTGTCGAGGTATTTTTGGAGTTGAGATGTTATGAATAATCCCATTTCTACAAAAAAAAGTTTCAAAATCAGAATTTTGAAATTCTACACCACGATCAATATGAATAGTTTTCAATGGATGGTTTTTTTTCATTTTTAACATGGGCTCTAAAACTGTTTACCTAAGAAAAAGCGTCAGTCTTCTTTGCTAGAAAATAGACCCACACAAATATTGTGTATTCATCAAACAAGAAAAAGACATAATACTTGCCCCCAATGCTTCCAGTTTGTGTAGGACCAAAGAGATCCATATGCACTAATGTAATGCTTTAGTATTTGAGACATCATTGAATGATTTAAAACTTTATTTATGTTTCCTTCCATATTGACAAGGGTCACTAAATTCTGAAGAATTAAATCTATGATCTAGTAGATTTTTAACTAATCTTTTAATAGAAAGTTTGCATTAGTTCCTAATGTTACAGTGTCCTAACCTTCTATTCCACAGCCATGAATGATCTTCCATTTCACTATGTAATGATAGATCTTGGCTCCTAAGGTCTTCCATGTTTAGTGTGTAAACATTCTCTTGCCTATGGGAAGAAAGAATAAACTCTTCCTCGGAATTATGTACTAAGCACTTTTCATTACTAAAATTAACAAAGTAACTTTCATTACATAATTTCCTTATTCTAATGAGGTTGTTCTTAAGACCTTTAACGAATAAGGCATTTGAAATCAATGTTTTTCCAAGAATAATGATGTTACCTATTACAATAATTTCTCCCTGAGAATTATCTCACAATGTTACTTTTCCTCATTTCGTCTTGATAATATTTTCAAAATATTTTTTCTTATGAGTCATATCCCAGGATCATCTACTATCCATGTACCATGTATTTATATTTTTACCTTCTCAATTTTGCTGAAAATAAGAAAAAGTTAGGTTTTCGGAATCCAAAATTCCTTGGATTTGGAAATCTCAGAAAGAAAAATTTTAGGCACCCACAACTTTTTAGAAAAAAATGATTTATGGAATCCTAAAGAATCGGATTTTTTTAAGGAACAATTTTTTTCCTAGTGTCCACCACACTGACACTTAGTATATAACGGAGCACTTTGAGGAACAAAAGAATTGTTACTAAAAATAATTTTAGAGCCAGTATAACCAAAACTAGAACTATTCCTTAGAGGTCAGATTTGGGAATACATTTTATCAAAAATTTTCTTACCTAAGTTAATGTTTGACAAAAACATCCTCATGGAAAAGATTTCGATTTTCAGGTTGATAACCAAGTTCTTATCTTCTAAAACATTTTATTTGGAATTAATTCTAGGCTCGAAAACATTTTTCTTAGAAATCCCAAATCTTAGATATTTAGAATTTTTATTCTTCTCAGAATTTACTTCCTAATTTTTTTTTAAAATATGTAAAAAAAACATTTTTCTTATCAAGATATTTAGAATGATCTGATATTTCCTTAGTAAGAACAATATACATATATTTATCCTTATCAAATTTTTTCATGAATTTTGAATTCTCAATCTCAAGGAGTTTGGAAAACATAGAAACATCTTCACAGGAAGGTAAAGTATTATCTTCATCAAGAAAAGATTCATCTATTAATCATTACTATAAATTTCATTTAAAGAAACATTGGTCATTGATTCATCATTATGTACCTTATCCATTAAGAAATGATTTTCAATAGGTAGTTTGACTATTAGACCAAGATTGTTTTGTCCAGATGATTCATAATCTGAAAATTCATCGGAAGAGTCGCCACCACTAGCACTCCAATTGTCATTAGCTTTCAATACTTTATTAGCTTTATCCTTGTAATACTTATTTCTGTTTCTCTCAGAATGATTTTCCTTTATTTATTTTCTCTTAATTATAGGACAATCAGCTATTATATGTCTATCTCTCTTGCATTCATAACATGTAACTTCTGAATCATTCTTATATTTCCATTATTTCTTCCTATATTTGGATTAAATGTTACTCTCTCCAGCTATATTGTTTATCCTTCGATCAAGATTAGCTAATTTATTCTCTTATAATACACTTCTAGTAGATTCAGATTGGATAACAACCTTCTTAGATTTGGACCTAGTAACTCACTTAGAAGTCTTTCCTTTCATATGATAAGAAGTAGTAGTAAAATCAATACTGACATTCCCATTATTCATGTTTACATTATCATCATCTGTCTTCATTATAGTATCATGTTGAAGAAGAGTTCTAAACATTTTTTCTAAGGAAATATGAGTAACCATTTTGTTCTAATCTATAGCTATTCTCCTGCATTCCCACTCATTGGGAATGATGTCTATGATCTTATCTGCATGATCTTCATCATATAATCCTTTCTCACCCATGGATTGTAAACTATTCACAATTGTCAGGAATATTTGTTGCACATTACATATGGGTTCTCAATAAGGAATGAAGATACCATGATATCCAGATCTAAGCATGGATCTTCTAGTTTAAATTACTTTGGAAGTTCCAATGTGAGTAACTTCAAGTTACTTACAAATAAAACTTTCTACTTCACAAGATAAAATTTGGATATATATATTTCTAGTCATGGACCAATGCAATGTATTGTGTACCTTATAATTCAGTTGATATTCATGCTTTTCTTGATTAGTAATGGTACTAACTTCTTTATCAGGGATTTTGTATCCTCCAGTATGCATAACAAAATTATCAACACCAATATTGATAATGGAAGTCTTCATGAGATCACTCCAATATTCGTAATAATTTATATCAAAGATAGGTGGTCTAGTTAAATTGAGATTGTCTATGGAACCAACATTAATTAATGCCATATTATAGAAAAAACATTCCACAAAAATATTCCACAAAAACATTTTATTAATAAATGTTTGTAAAAAAGGAAAATATTCCCAAGCAAGGACAAATAAGAACAATGAAAACTTGAGCAAGAAATAATTATATGTGAGTATAGGTATTTTAGAGACCACCTTTGATACCAATTGTTGTGATGGTATGTGAGTACGATATACACAATAATACCAAATTTAGGATTGAAATAAAGGAGATACCGAGTAAAGAATCTAATGATGCTCAAAATACAAGAGGGGGTGAATTGTGTAATTTAAAAATTCCCATAGAAATTTTAAAGATGGTTTTGTTTAACAATGTTAAACAAGGTAATTCAAAAAACCTCTAGTTCTACACACTAGCTTGATTCTGGAAATATGACTCTGAGAAAGTGATTCCCAAAAAGATGGTTCTGGAAATGAATCTTAATAAAAGTTTACAAAGATGAAGATTCTACCTTAAAGCGTATAGAATCTAACTAAATCAGAGTAAAAGTATAAGGAAGTATAATATAATTATACTTTCATCAAAAATAAAAATGCAAAAAAAAACATGTTAAAAAATAAGTAAAAGGTAGTAAATATTTTAACCCAATTAGAAGGGTATCCAAAAACCGTTGATAAAGGTACATTGATTTATACTTTCAAGAAATTTTGTCTTACCCACACAATTGTAAGACCACGATACTAGGATCAGAGTCTGTCTTGATATCCCAACATGTCCTCAACTTCAAGGATGTCGGCACCTCTGTCTTCCTATCCCCAGAAGTCCTTGATTGTACACAACAACAATCTGAGCCGAAAAAAAATCTAAACCATAAGTGATGTACGCACTAAGCAATGAAATTCTCTCTCTAGAAATCACTTCAAAATCCTGTAACCTCTAGAGTCATTGAACAATATTTAGCTCTTTAAAATGCGCTCTAATTT
The DNA here is from genome assembly GCA_963277665.1 of Viscum album. Classification (NCBI taxonomy): domain Eukaryota; kingdom Viridiplantae; phylum Streptophyta; class Magnoliopsida; order Santalales; family Viscaceae; genus Viscum; species Viscum album. The sequence goes on along the minus strand of OY728119.1, from coordinate 700,352,229 downwards.
ATATGCATGAATTCAACTGTTAGATCCCTCTTCCAACAGTCATATTTTTAATTTAATTTCGGATGGACCTATACACGTGTCACTCAAACAATGATTAGTTAGTAACTGAAATCACGAAATAATTTTATAACAAAACAAATGTTAGATAATGTATAGTTTCATAACCAAAGTCCAATATTCAAAATGTAAAGAAATACAAATTTTCGGGGTCTAATAAAAATTCAATTAAGAGTCTATATTACAATGATATTCAGATTCTGTTTTCTCGGAATTCGGAACATGAAATCTATAGAATTCCGGAGTCTGATTTTTATGGAAATTCATAATCTAGATTCACAAGAATTTAGAACCAGAACTTACAAAGTTAAGAGTTAGAGTTCATGAGAATTCAGAGTCAGAACTCATAAGAGTTCAGAGTCTGTATTTAGAGAAATCAGAGTCAGAAATCAGAAGAGTTCATAACCATTATTTTTAATCAGAATTCGAAGTCAAAACTCAGAAGAGTTCGTAAACAGAATTCGTATTCAGAATTCGGATTCAGAACTCAGAGGAGTTCATATCCCAAATTCGTAATCAGAATTATGAGAATTCAGATCCTAAAATAGAATGCTTCATATCTAGGTAATTATAGGATTCCGAGGTTCTGGTATAAAACATAATTTTACACTTAGAAAAAATTATGACATGAACAATGCAAACAATATAAGGATAAATTTCCTTGGGGAAGGAAATTTTTCCTTATAGAAATAAAACATAGGGTAAAACAAGATTTTCATTGAGATAAGGTGTTTGTGATTTTCAAAACAAAAAGGAATTGTAAAGTTATAATGAAACCTTATTGACTAAAAAATCTCCCCTAAGTATGGAGGAATGGAAAATTAATAAGTAAAACCTTATTAACTAAACATACCAGACTTGAAATACAGGGCTTCTATGAAATCTTACATTATACATATGATTGAGTGATACAAAAAAATAATATATTATTAATATTATTATTTTATCTTTTTGTTATCACATAAATGTTAGAATGTAGGGAATGAATGATATTATATTAATAATGAAAATATTATTTTGAGATGATTATATAATGATTCATTGGTTTTAAAATTTCTTATAAATGAAAATAAATAACAATTTAATTTAAAGGATGTGTTTTCATGAAAAAAATATTTACTTGAAAATTTGTGACTTTATAAAAAAATAAAAACACTATTGATGGATTTTATTAATGAAATATATATTTAATATATTAAATTAAATGTTTAAAAATAATCTTATAAATTTTATAATCTTTATATAAAAACAAATTCAATTTCTTGGATAAAGGAATTGATTTTTTTTATAAAAAATAGTTCTATACCTTTTCAGATTGAAATTTTTTTAATATAGTTTTTGCCACATTTATAAGTTCTATTTGAAAAAATATACTTTTCCATTGAATTTGGGACAAAAAAATATATTGGATTAATTTTTGGTATTTTTATAACTAAATTAATATTTTTATGAATAGTGAAAATGAAACATTCTTAATTCAATCAGTAATTTTATCTAATTTTTTTCTATTGTTAAATTATCCTTTTACATGGTTTTAAGGAATAATTATATTTTTTTATCAGTTAATCCAATATATTTCCTTGGATTCTTTTACAAATTAAAATTAAATAGTATAACACAATGAACATTTGAATATTTTTCATTAGAAACATGTTTTCTCATTCCCTCAATACACTAATTTTTTTAATTAATTTCTGTCAATTATATGTAAATATGTACATTTGGGTTTTTCACATTATGAATAATAATTTTAGTTATTATTTTTATTACCACGGTTAAAGGTAAATCATGTAACTAAAGGTAAATATTATATTATAACAAAATAAAAATACTATAATACTTGTTCTAATTTAATTGAATGAGTGTATCATGAACTCAATAATCATTGGTTCTATTATAGGACCACTTGGATCTAGATGGATAACAATAATGCATTTGTAATATTATATTTCATGAATAGTCAATTTTTATACTATTTTGTTTTTAAAAAGAAAAGATTTTTAATATGGTGATATATAGGATATATTTTCATTTATAAATATTATTTATAAATATATAATTATTACCTTCAAAATTTTAATTTATTTATAATTTTTTTATATTTAATAATTAAATTTAATTATGACACAAAGATGATGTAGTAATAGATTTATTAAAGATTGAATCAAAAAAATGATATTAATAATATTAATATAATTATACTTTGATATATTTTCTTCCATAAATAAATTTTATAAAAGACTATGACACGATATGATTTAATTAATGTATTTTTTAAAATGAATCAGGTTGTAATGATTTTCTAAAAAATCCAAGTAAATAGTAGTGTCAAAACTGACGTAATTAATATCATATAATATAAAATATCTTATTAAATGATATAAAATTCATAATAATCCACTATTCAAAAAAAATGAATATATAAGGCATAAAATTTCTTTAATAACTCGTTCATTAGTCCTTTTTTATGATTTGGAAAATATTTTAACTCTAGAAGGTTAAATTACATTATAAAATGGTAAGAGTTAAAAAGGTTAAAACAAAACGACATAGATTAAAAAATATTCAATACATGTATATTTTTAATTTTATGGTACTTATTCAACCCCAAATCATACTATATTGCAAATAAATAACTTTTTCACCATTTTAAATCATAATTGAATTTATATTAATTTAATACTTTTAATAATTCCATGGGTGCCCCTCCCATGTCCTATAAAAAGCAAACATTCCTCTCTGTTACTCACAATTACAAAAACATTTGGATTAGATAATCTCAACATAATTGAATTCTTAGAACCCCTACCCATATTCGTGAGACCTTATTTTAGGCTTACCACCCTTTATAGAGGTGTTAATGTGTTACGAATGGTGTTCATCTTAAGGAATGGTAATGTATTTATTTAAGTGTTTTTATTTTATATCTTCCTAAACATCCATCAATCCTTCTTCTCCATATATGAAATAATAATCACGATATCCTCAATATTCTGATATTTAATTATGATAATATCATCACCTAAATCCTTCTACACTTCTATAAAAATGGGAATGAAATTAATCATTTGTGGGAACGAGTGAAATATCACCTCCACGAACTGATGTAATTTTTTCCCATAACAGTATCCAATCACTTGTTATAATAATTTGAATAATATTAATATATTATATTAATGAAATATAAATCATTATAATATCATAATATGTCAATTACGTTCTTACTTTCCATGTTCATAAAAATGATAAATTAGTTCATGCGTACATGTGGACTATCAACACTACATTGTGATGTGAATCATTTTTATTCATTACATAACATGTATGATATATATAAGTATATTTAAAGGATTAATATGATCTAAATTAATTTATGATGATTCTGTAAATATTAAATAAATATTATCTTCTTTACATAATGATTAATGAAAAATGGAAAACGTTACTCAAGTGTACATATGACTTATCGTCTCCATAATTACAACGTTGTTAAGATTTCATTACTGTAATTAACTGATTGATTTATAACTATAATCTATGTATAACAAAAATATAAATTTCATGAATATTATTCTAGAGATGATTTAATTTTGACTTCATGGACTATTGATATCATTCAATGTTCATTTTTAACTAGAGTATCAAATATCGACAAAACATATCACATGAACTCAAATATTTTAAAAAATTATTTGAGCATGGTAATTAAAGATATAAAAGGAATAATAAAAATTAAAAGGTTTTCAATCTTGTAGAAATTATCATATGTTTTTTAGGAAGGACGAGGAACATACGTGATGAGTTGGACTCAAGGTAAGATACTTGTTCTCAATATTATTTCATTGAGGAATTTCTTGATAATTTGAATCTTTATTATTTTATTATATGTATACATAGAAAATATTAAATTTGAAATCCATATTTTATCTCTATTAATGTTAATACATGTTTTGGTAAATGTATTAATATTTAATTATTAATATGGTATGTGACACCTTGAAAATTTAAATATTAAATTATGAAATGTTTTCTTCTTGAAAATAATTAATATATTTATTTTTATGGATAAAAAAATATTATACATGAAATTTTATGTATATATTATTATTTTATAAAAGTAATCGTTTTTTATGAAGCATTTTAATTCCATTACAAAATAATAAAGTGTGTTTTTAACGTATACAACGACAACGACTTGTCTGTCGTCGTAACCGTTATTTGATATTAGGATTCCTATATAAGAATGAATGTTTTATAAAATTAGAATAAGTCCCATATAAAATTTTTAGATTATTTTTTATTGAAAATAGTTATAAATTTGTATTTACTATTTAAATAACAATAAATTATTTCTTGTGGCTGTAATATATTTTTTTTTTGAGTGAAATGTCAATAATTGCAATCTTTTTTGAGTTATGATTAAATAATGGTAATTAGAAATTTGACGTGTGGTTACATGATAAACTAAATATAGGTGGTTATGTAATAAACCAAATATAGGTGGTTCTGTGATATACCAAGGATGAGTGGTTACGTTATAACCTTTAATTCATTAGGTATGGAAGACAGACGTATGACTATTTCATTTAGTGATATGTGTGGAAGTTTACGATATGGTTATTCCATTTAGGTATGGTTATGTCCCAATTTAATTTTATTTGTTATATTTGATTTATATGGGATTTATGTTAATCTTTTCATTACAAATACACTAAGTAAGGAGATTATATTCAGTTATGTGTATTTACTACTTCATAAAGGAGAAAAGTATTACATTATGATATGGTATTCATGGTTTAATTGTTTTCACAAGACTAACAATATTATTTCTTTGTGTATTCCATACTAAGATGTTTATGTTCAAACGATGTTTTAAAATGTTTTTTATAGTATTTAAAGATGAATAGAGTCAATGATTGGATCATGTAAATGTTAGGATGTTTTAACATGAAATGAAACCAAGTAATTTTTTTTAATGTTTTTGTCTCGTGAAAAAAAGGATATTTAGTTGAATTTTATACTTTTCAATATTTGAGCTTTTAAGTATGAGTTATGAAATAATTAAATAAATCTCTAATAATGAGAATACCCTCTATGTGAATCTTGGTTAAATAAATAGATTAACTTAAAATTAAGTAATGTATAAGGATGTGGCCTTATATTTGGAATTATAGGAATGGTTTAGACATATTTGGAGATTAGGATGTTTCAAAATAGTCATGCTTGTCATCATGAATTTATAATTTTAAGGTTTATATTATGTTTAATGTGTAACAATCACGAGGCTATATTTTATGAACTTTTGAGGGGACTAATTTTTTTAGAGACATTAACATTTGATGTAATTATGGGTTATTAATTTTTGGGATACAAAATGTGAGGTATGAAATAAACTTAGAGGTTAAAATATTTTATTTTTATTTTTGTTAATTCTATCTCATATTTTGGAAGATTTTATAACAATGATATAGTTTTATTAAAAGGATAACCCGCAAGATGGGTTATAACCCATCATGTCCAGCAAGGCTACGGGGATCGAATCATAAAATGATGGGAAACAAGGGTGCATCACCAACCACGATCATACGTGACCTCCATGGTTAGTATAAATTTTTATTTTTAGTTTAAAAAGGTGGTTGAATAAGAATAAGATGATTTTGGGAAGTTATCTTTTATCAAATGGATATCCTTAGTATTAGAAAATAAATTGGGGATTAAGTAAAAAATATTATTTTGGAAGACATTTACTATTTTGGAAACCCTATATGATCAGGGTAAATAGACTACTCTAGAATTTTATTTGAGGAGTAATGGTTTAAATATATTTTGGAATAATCTATGATTTCATTTGTGGAATTATGGGGATTTACATTATTTAGTGAAATGAAAAACCAATCATGGAAAATATGTGATTTGGTTAATTACTATTTTTTTAGACACTAGGAGTGGTTGATATTATTTGGAAATGAATGTTAAAATTTATCTTATAAGACTATGTGATAAAATACTTCTGAATTTCGGGTTTCATTCTTATTTTGGATTATTTTGATTGATTTTGAGGACAATTATTTATTTAATGGTCTATGTTGAAATTTTCATTTAACAGTTGAATTTTGGAGATTAAATGTAATATTTCTTCTTTTAATGATTATTATATTTGGGGAATTATATTATTTTATACAAACTTTTTGGTTTTGGTTAATGTTTCAAGACATGATAAATTGATAGTTAGTCTTTTTGGATAATGTGAATATCTAGAAGTTGATTCTCATTATTCAAGTGTGATAGTTTCCACTTAAATACACATTATTTGGAGAAAAGGTGGGTTTGTGGTGGAATTTGATAAAATGATGAAACTCGAATTCTCAAGTATATATATTTCCTTATGTTCTTTTTCTAATAAGTTTAATAATTACCACACTATATGAAAAGGATCTTAAAAAAATGTTTTTCTTTTAATTTTCCTTCTATGAAATCAAACACTGTTTAACCCATCACGTGCTTTTGGTTTTTTTAATGTTAACTTTCTCCCAAATATTTTTTATATCACTCTCCATCAGAACATGATGGTCAGTTTATCATCCATATCCTTTTTTTCCAACATGGAATCATAATATGTGTTATCTTAGGTGAACATTGAACTTTACTATTTTTCATTTAAATTCGTTGTATTATTCATTATTTTCCCTATATTGGATTTCAATGACGTAATTTGGAAAATTAATACATTAGTAACAAAGACAAAATTTAAAATTGTGAGGATACAATTTTCAAAATTAGGGATGGTTTTAGTATCTTAGTATGTAACACCCCGAGCTTCCACAATACGCTTCTCATTCAATAATGCAATAGCTTGCATTGTACGCAACTTCGAGTTCTAAAACACCGCGACTAATCATAGTAGCTGTTATGAATAGTAATAACCACTTTTTAAAATTATAGAAATTTTATATTTCAAAATGGAATTCATTTTTGGATTCTGAATATCGAAATTAGCCTATGTTGAATTTTTGGTATTCTTCAGAGAACTTCTAATTTTTTATGAATAGTGAAAAATACTTAAAAACAAATTTTTTAATAAAAATAATTTATAGTGATAAATTATACTATTTAGTGGTTTTAAAGTATGATTAGAATATATTTTTACTATTTTATCCAATGGTGGTCATTAGAATTAATTTAACATTGAAATTGGACATAAACAATTGCCAATCTTTTGATATAAATTGTTTCTTAAAAACACGCTATTTGTTGTGACAGTGGGAATTAATTATAAAATAAATTAATGCAACTTATATTTTTGGAATTTTGTAAAATATTCATCATTTTTGAAATCGGAATATCAATTATAGCTTATGGTGAAATTTTGGCATTGTTCTGAAAAACTTCAATTTTTGATGAATAGTGAAACCACAAAGTGGTAGTTAAATAACTGATTTTTCGTTTAAATGAAATATTACCACCTCTGTGATTTTATTTTCAAAAATATGACATACATGGTTGTCATTAAGAAGTAAAATGTGGTTCAATGAGATTAAAATAATTTTTGCTGAATAGTAACTTTTAAGTTCTTAATCGCGATTAGAGATAATTATTGTAGTTTAAGGTAAAAATAATGTTTTAATAATATGATATGAGCTTGAAACATGTCCTACCCTCATTGGATGTGCCATGGCCGAACAAGACAATCCATGGGTCAACTTGGGCACCCCATGGAGCCACTTTAGTTGGAAAATGACATAAATACCTTTTATTTAATGTTAAAGTAAAAAATGACACAAACATGAAATGTTTTACTAAAAAAAATTGTACATGGGGTTATACAAGTCATAATTTTGACTATAAATAGTAATTTGAAAGCTAACACGATTTCCTACATTATAGTATTTTTTTTATAATTTTTAGACATTAAATAAGTTAAATTATATATAACATCATGATGATGCAGCGATGACCTCATTATTTAACGATTTAAATAAAATGAGAAGATAATGTAAACTCCAAGGCTTAAACATGTCCAAAGCCTATTGGATTAGGAGATTTAGAACCCTTATCACCTTAGCCTCTAATTATACAAGTTTGGGACCTTTAGAATCCGAAAATCATTGTATAATAGAATAACATTTCATTACTTTCCAAAAGTGCCCCTCCTCTCCACTTATAAAAGGCCCCCACCAATCCCACCTTATTCACACCATCAAGCCATTTGGCTCGGCCAACCTCTACCCAAATACTCTTCCAACATCCCTCACTTACTCCTAGAAGCCTCACTTTGGGCAGAATTCTTCTCAAGAAAGCCTTTGTCTCAAATCAAAAAGAGTTACCCGATTTTTAGGTAACGTCTTCTCTAATGTTCTTTTGTTTTATTTCACATCTACAACCCCTTAAACTCTTTTTATTCCTTTATTTTGTAACAACACCAGTATCTACAATATACTAGGATGTTGTTATGATAAGGATTTGGTTTACACTAACACACACCTACATCTAATGGTTAAAGAACATACTATTTCTGTGGATGGAGAATTTTTGCCTCACGAAACGATGATTGTTCAACACTCATATAACACCTCTAATGGTGGCCATTATGATGAAACTATTTTTATATATGATATATATTATGTTTTTGTTTTCCTTATGATTTTTTATTTTTCATTTATGGCATACCTTTATGGTTTCCATTATGGGTAAACGCGATATTTTCATTTTAGGAAGTGTGGACTACCGCCCCCTAAAAGTGATTTGAATCGTTAATACCAAATGTGGGATGTATAAAAAATGGAGTAAATGGTATTATACACTATAATATACTGGAATTATATTATTCCTTTATATAATTATGATTTAATTCCATTAAATATGAAGTATAAATGAAATTAGCGTTAATGCGTACGTATGACATACCGTCTGCATGAAAGGTGCATTTCATTTCTTACCTCTAAATGTTACGTAATATTATGAATGAATGTATATACTGGATATATATGATATATATGACATCTAAATCATGAATATAATTCTGGAGATAATGGATATTCTACCACATAAACAACTTGTAATTATAAGAAGTTTATTGTTGACTCAAGTACCAAAGATCGACAAAACGACCGTTATTAACTTAAATAATTACATAATGTTCATAACATTGTAATAAGTGATATAAATAGGATAATTAAATTGAAAATGGTTCTCAATAAGGTATATATTAACTCTAGTTTATTATTCAGGAGGTTAAATAATGGTTTAGTCAAGTCGGACACGAGGTAAGGGAACTTCTTAACCTAACATCCATTCTTTGGGTTAATCTCCTATTTTCAAATTATGTCATGATATTATTATGTCTTATTTTGTATTTTACTTTCTTTATGTGTACCTATAGTGAATACACATAATATATCTATTTTATTTTAAAAATTATCTTTTTAAGGACTTCATCTCAATCTCCTTTCATTGAGGCATATTTGGTTTTATACACAACTTTATTCTATACGGTGTATAAACCCCTTTGAGTTTTACGTTTATTCAAAAGGAATCTTTTTTATACGAAGCGTTTTACTAAACAAAAAAATGGGAATGTTTTTCTTTCCGTACTTATGCGGCTATAATGACTTCTCTGCCGATGTGACCATTATTTGAGTTTCGGCTTCCTCTACAAGCCATAACTGTTTTTAAATGATTTAAAAAAAGAGAGAGATATTTCTCTCAAATGTATGAAAATCCAGTGAAAATGTATATGTATTTAACGCAAGATTAAAAATGTTGTTAGAAAACCTGACTCTCGAGTGTGGTAGATAGGAAGGGATTGGGCGTGGACCCATCATGGCCTGCAATTAGTCGAGCAGTCTCAGAATTAGTTATTTTGTTTTCAGAAGCTTGCATAATGTTTTCAGAAATACACTGGAGTATATTTGAACAATTTTAAATGTATGTATCTTCTAAAAAATTAAACATGTATTTTGATACCGCAAATAATTTCAAATTGTATTTTCTAAAAAATGGTATTCCTAAATGTTTATATACCATTTTTCATATAATGAATGCATTGGACTTAGTAAGTGAAGGGTGGAGCCCGCTATAGCTCCTCGATGCATCGGTAGGTCTCATGAGACAAGTAGACTTGGAATTAGTCGAGGCCCTTTCCCAATTTGATTTATGGTTTTGGCCGAGGCCTTAATAATTTTAGACGTCTTGGCTGAGGCCTTGAAAAAATGTTTCAGAATGTCTGGCATTATGCATTCCATCATTATGAAAGTGGTTATTGATATTTTCATGTGATTATTCGACCAGTAGAATATCCATGTGAATAAGTAAATGGAATTATCTCATTTTACTTTTGCCATATTATGTTGAAGTTCATGTTTAAAAGGCTTTTGTTTTAGTTATACATTTCCTTAAATGTTAATGTTTATTTATGAAAGCTTCCGCTACATTGTTATCCTTACTGAGCATCTGAGCTCACCCCTTTCAATGTTTTAATATTTTCCAGGATGTGAAGATGTATTTTATGAATGACGTGCATGGATAGTCAGAAGAGGATATGAGTGTGGACTATGAAGACTTTTTTATTAGTTTTTTAGTTTATGATGTAATGTAACATTTATGAATGTATCTAGTGTTTCCAAGGCTACTAAACTAATCGGTCTTTCAAGACTTGATCTTTTGTGATCATGTCAATGTTACGAGGTAATGCACCGAATCTGGGTAGCTGGGGTCAGGGCGCTACAGTTGGTATCAGAGGTAGTTTAGTACTAACCTTGGAAGCTAGATTTAGATAAACTCTGATTAGAGCACATAGCCCGAAGATAGACTTTAAGGATTAGTATAGAAGAACTTCCTAGAATTTTGGTATTATAGTGATTTTGTGAGTTTTCCGAGCAATACATCCCTGTCTGGATACAAGCAGGTAGAGGCGGCTCTGGCACAGTTGTACCTTGGGGTAAAACCCGAAAACACCGCTTTGAGCTAGACTCGAACGGGAACTGGTGCACGACAACGGGCATTGCTGCACTCTTGGTTACGATACTCCTGGGGGATATGCATTGGATAATTATCATTTTCTTTATAAACCACTATGAAGGGTTATGTGTATATACTTCCTCAAAGAAAACATTTTTATGGATTATATCCATAAATATTTCAATTTATGTTAAGTATCTTACAAGTATGGAATTATGTATTTTGATTCATAAACTAATATAGTTTATGACATTGTTTAGAAATGGTGCCTAGTGGAACGAATGGAAACTGTATCAATTCACGCACTCCATGTAGGGATTTCCCTCCTTCTCAAGATAATTATTGTGGATCTGGAGATACAACTGGTGCTGATCAACTTATTACCATACTGGGACAACTCACTCATGTTATGAATAATAACCTTACTCATATGGATCACCCTGATCCACAACGTGGAGGATCAATGTTAGACCGCTTCATGAGGCAACAACCACCAACATTTAATGGGGGTACAAATCCATTAGTAGCTGAGCAATGGATAAACTACTTAGAGAAAATATTCCTTGCCTTGGGGAGTAGTGAAATGGAGAAGGTTGTCATTGCGGTTTACCGCCTCACTAGAGATGCCGATCAGTGGTGGTCGTTGATTCAAAACACAAAGGAAGATGATGACGTATCGAATATGGAATGGAGGGAGTTCAAAGAGCTTTTCTTAGAAAAATAATTTCCTAATGACCATCGAGCAGATATGGAAAGGCAATTTTTGAGTCTGAGAAAAAAGGAGGATGAGAATGTCGCAAAGTATGAGGCCAACTTTACAAGGTTAACGAGGCATGCGGCAGATTATATACGTAACCCAAGAAGTAAGATTGACGTTTCTTTGATGGGTTAAAACCATTTCTCCATCGAGCATTAGTCTCACAAACCTTCTCGTCATACGAAGATATTGTCTAATGTTCTATCAAGATTGAAAAGTAATTCTCTAAGTCTTATGAAAACAAAGTAAATCAAGAGAAGAAGATAACGGTGGAACAAGAGACAGATAATGGGAAAAAGGGAAAGAAGGATTTTCCATTATGTGATAATTGCGGGAAGAATCACCCTGGTACTTGCCTAAAAGGAATGGGAGTTTGTTATAAATGTGGAGAAAAAGGTCACCAGGTGCGTGATTTCAAGGGAAAGAAAGAGTCTATCAATGTTGAATGCTACAATTGTAGAGAAATGGGGCATTATGAAAATGAATGTCCTAAGCGTCAGAAAAAACTTACCTCAGAAAAGGCCAAGGGATCAAGGACAATCTTATGCTGTTACTACAGTTGAAGCGGAATAATTAATGTATTGGTGCTTTTGGACTCATGGATTATATTCTGGTTATTAGAATAATGTGATATATATATAAGGATTGTACTGCAGTACTTGTTGATTTCAGTAATGTTTTAATATGATGAAGGTAATTATATTTTTAGTATGTGACAATAAGAGAAACTTTACTTTGTTTGGGGAATCTGATAAATTGATTTTGGAATTAAGAGACCTTTTAGAGAAATTCTGGATAGAGGTATTTTGGATAACTATAAAGGTTGGAGTGGATTATGATGATCTTGGATAGTATTGTTTAAGGATAAAAAAATTTATGAAGATTATTTTTGGAATATTATAATACTATAGTTTTAGGAAAAGGACAACTTGCATGGTGGGGCATAACCCATTGTGTCAGACAAAGCTGCAGGAATCGAACCCACAGCCATAGTACGACATGCCTTTATTTCCTACCACTAGCCTACAGGAAGTCCCTAGTTATTAAAATATAATTTTACTAATCTAAATGGTATGTGTTAACATTTGGAACCTTATACAATTAGGATAAGTATAATATTTTTTAGTTCTATTATCTTTTTGAGTGAAAGATGAGTTGAGAGTTGAAAGTCTAATTGTCAGGCATAAATATATTTATACTTATCTCTTATTCAATGAATAAATTACTTATTAAACTTTAGTAAAGGGATATTAATACAAAAAAATGTGTTATACTAATAACTTATGTCTTGTTGAACTGATGATATTTTAAATCAACATAGATTGAAGGCTTTGAGGCCCTCAATTTGACAGTTGATTGTGATTAATGACCTCAATCACTCCCTACAAATATTTACGTTTTTCCTCCAATTATATGTCTCTAATTGCCACCAATGTTCTCCTAATCGAGATCATAATTGGGTGGTGACTTATTTATTTACTTTTCCCTCTTATTAAGGCTAAATTCTATTAATCTTATTTCCGATGTGGGTTTTCCACAAAGGTATTTTCTATTTTCAACCTTTTATTTTCCAAGAAAAATTTCAAATTGCAAGGATGCAATTTATTGAAGGAGGGGAGAATGTAACACCCTGAGCTTCCACAATATGCTTCTTCATTCAATAATGCAATAGCTTGCATTGTACGCAACTTTGAGTTCTAGAACACCGTGACTAATCATAGTAGCCGTTATGAATAGTAATAACCACTTTTTAAAATTATAGAAATTTTATATTTCAAAATGTACTTCATTTTTGGATTCGGAATATCGAAATTAGCCTATGTTGAATTTTTGGTATTTTTCTGAGAACTTCTAATTTTTTATGAATAGTGAAAAATACTTAAAAAACATTTTTTAATCAATATAATTTATATTGATAAATTATACTATTTAGTGGTTTTAAAGTATTATTAGAATATATTTTTACCATTTTATCCAATGGTGGTCATTAGATTTAATTTAACAATGAAATTGGACATAAACAATTTCCAATCTTTTGATATAAATTGTTTCTTAAAAACACGCTATTTGTTGTGACAGTGGGAATTAATTATATAATAAATTAATGCAACATATATTTTAGGAATTTTGTAAAATAGACATCATTTTTGAAATCTTAATATCAATTATATCTTAGGGTGAAATTTTGGCATTGTTCGGAAAAACTTCAATTTTTGATGAATAGTGAAACCACTAAGTGGTAGTTAAATAACTGATTTTTCTTTTAAATGAAATATTACCACCTCTGTGATTTGATTTTCAAAAATCCAACATACATGGTTGTCATTAAGAAGTAAAATGTGGTTCAATGAGATTAAAATAATTTTTGGTGAATAGTAACTTTTATGTTCTTAATCGCGATTAGAGATAATTAGTGTAGTTTAAGGTAAAAATAATGTTTTAATAATATGAGATGAGCTTGAAACATGTCCTACCCTCATTTTATGTGCCATGGCCGACCAAGAAAATCAATGGGTCAACTTGGGCACCCCATGGAGCAACTTTAGTTGGAAAATGACATAAATACCTTTTATTTAATGTTAAAGTAAAAAATGACACAAACATGAAATGTTTTACAAAAACAATTTTTACACGGGGTTATACAAGTCATATTTTTGACTATAAATATTCATTGGAAAGATAAAATGATTTCCTACATTATAGTATTTTTTTTATAATTTTTATACATTAACTAAAGTATATTATATTTGACATCATGATGATGCGGCGATGACCTCATTATTTAACGATTTAAATAAAATGAGAAGATAATGTAAAATCCAAGGCTTACACTTGTCCAAAGCTTATTGGATGAGGCGATTTCGAACCCTTATCACCATATCCTCGAATTATACAAGTGTGGGACCTTTATAATCCGAAAAGCATTATATAATAGAATAACATTTCATTACTTTCCAAAAGTGCCCCTCCTCTCCACTTACAAAAGGCCCCCACAACTCCCACCTTATTCACACCTTCAAGCCATTTGGCTCGGCCAACGACTTCCAAAATACTCTCACAAAATCCCTCACTTACTCCTAGAAGCCTCACTTTGGGCATAATTCTTCTCAAGGAAGCCTTTGTCTCAAATCAAAAGAGTTACCCGATTTTTAGGTAATGTCTTCTCTAATGTTGTTTTGTTTTATTTAGCTTCTCCAACCCCTTAAACTCTTTTTATTCCTTTCTTTTGTAACAAAAACAGCATCTAAAATATACTATGATGTTGTTATGATAATTATTTGGTTTACACTTACACACACCTACATCTAATGGTTAAAGAACATACTGTTTCTGTGGATGGCGAATTTTTGCCTCACGAAACGATGATTGTTCAACACTCATATAACACCTCTAATGGTGGCCATTATGATGAAAATATTTTTATTTATGATATATATTATGTTTTTTTTCCTTATGATTTTTTATTTTTCATTTATGGCATAACTTTATGGTTTCCATTATGGGTAAATGCGATATTTTCATTTTAGGAAGTGCGGACTACCGCCCCCTCAAAGTGATTTGAATCGTTAATACCATATGTGGGATGTATAAAGGATGGAGTAAATGGTATTATACACTATATTATACTGGAATTATATTATACCTTTATATAATTATGATTTAATTCCATTAAAAACGAAATAGAAATGAAAGTAGCGTTCATGTGTACGTACGTCTTACCGTCTCCATGAACGGTGCATTTCATTTCTTACCTCTAAATGATACGTAATATTATGAATGAATGTATATACTGGATATGTATAATATATATGACATATAAATCATGAATATAATTCCGGAGATAATGGATATTCTACCACATAAACAACTTGTAATTATAAGATGTTTATTGTTGACTCAAGTACCAAAGATTGACAAAACGACCGTTATTAACATAAATAATTACATAATGTTCATAACATTGTAATAAGTGATATAAAAAGGATAATGAAATTGAAAATGGTTCTGAATAAGGAATATATTAACTCTAGTTTATTATTAAGGAGGTTAAAGAACGGTTGAGTCAAGTCGGACACGAGGTAAGGGAACTTCTTAACCCAACTTCCATTCTTTGGGTTAATCTCCTACTTTCAAATTATGTCATGATATTATCATGTATTATTTTGTATTTTACTTTCTTTATGTGTACCTATAGTGAATACACATAATATATCTATTTTATTTTAAAAATGATCTTTTTAAGGACTTTGTCTCAATCCCCTTTCATTGAGGCATATTTGGTTTTATACGCAACTTTCTTTTATACGGTGTATAAACCCCTTTGACTTTTACGTTTATTCAAAAGGAATCTTTTTTATACGAAGAGTTTTACTAAACAATATAAAGGTAAGGTTTTTGTTTCCATACTTATGCGGCGACAACGACTTCTCCGCCGTCGTGACCATTATTTGAGTTCCGGCTTCCTCTACAAGACATAACTGTTTTTCAATGATTTAAAAATAGAGAGAGATATTTATCTCAAATGTATGAAAATCCAGTGAAAATTTATATGTATTTAATGCAAGATTAAAAATTTTGTTAGAAAACCTGACTCTCGAGTGTGGTAGACAGGAAGGGATTGGGCGTGGACCCATCATGACCAGCAATTAGTCGAGCAGTCTCAGAATTAGTTATTTTGTTTTCAGAAGCTTGTATAATGTTTTCAGAAAAAAACTGGAGTATATTTGAACAATTTTAAATGTAAGTATCTTCTAAAAAATTAAACTGTTATTTTGATACCGCAATTAATTTCAAATGGTATTTTAAAAAAATGGTATTCCTAAATGTTTATATACCATTTTTCATATAATGAATTAATTGGACTTAGTAAGTGATGGGTGGAGCCCGCTATAGTTCCTCGATGCATCAGTAGGTCTAATGAGACAACTAGATGTGGAATTGGCCGAGGCCCTTTCCAAATTTGATTTATAGTTTTGGCCGAGGCCTTAATCATTTTATACGTCTTGGCCAAGGCCTTGACGAAATGTTTCAGAATGTCTGGCATTATGCATTCCATTATTATGAAAGTGGTTATTGATATTGCATGTGATTATTCGACCAGTAGTATATCCATGTGAATAAGTAAATGGCATTATCTCATTTTACTTTTTCCATATTATGTCGAAGTTCATGTTTAAAAGGCTTTTGTTTTAGTTATACATTTCCTTAAATGTTAATGTTTATTTATGAAAGCTTCCGCTACATTGTTATCCTTACTGAGCATCTGAGCTCACCCCTTTCAATGTTTAAATATTTTCCAGGATGTGAAGAAGTATTTTATGAATGACCTGCAGGGATATTCAGAAGAGGATATGAGTTTGGACTATGAAGAATTTTTTATTAGTTTTTCACTTTATGATGTAATGTAACATTTATGAATGTATCTAGTGTTTCCAAGGCTACTAAACTAATCGGTCTTTCGAGACTTGATCTTTTGTGATCATGCCAATATTACGAGGTAATGCATCGACTTTGGGTAGCTGGGGTCGGGGTGTTTCATAGTAGATTATATAATAATAAGTTTTCATATTTATAAATATTTATGAAATAAATTTTATATTAATTTGAATTTATGTTTCATAGCGTACCCGACATGTAACAATGGGATTCTCCAAAATCTTACATTGCACACAAGGCAGAGTTATAGAAAAAAATTATAATACATTATAATTATTTTAATTTATGTAATTTTATAGAAATTAGAATGGTTGTAATGATTGATATTAATTAAATCATTAAAATATGGTTTACAAATGATTATATAATCATTCATTGGTTAGAAAATTAAGTAGAAATGAAAATAAAAACCAATAGAATATGAAGGATACATTTTTATGAAAAAAAATATAAATGAAAATAATTGACTTCATAAATTAAAGATTCTCCCTTAATTAATTTAATTAATTAAATATATATGTAATATATTATATTTAAATGTTTAAATTCATAGTATATGTTTTCTCGAAAAGATATAAGAACAAATTCATGTTTTTTATAAAAGATGTATATAAAAAACATGTTTACAGCCTTTTATTGGATAACCATTTTAAAATAAATTTTATATCACATTTATATGTTCCATTTGACAAAATAAACATCTTAATTAAAATTTTCTCCTCAAAATTTACTTTGGTTTGTTTTTTTCAAATTTTAAAATTAAATTCATATTTTAATAAATAGTGAAAAATACTGCATTTTTATTTCATACTTCTTTTTCATCTAATTTATTTCTATTGTTAGATTATCCTTTTTCAATATTTTTAGGTATCATTATAATATTTCTTTATCAGTTAATCCAATGAATTTCATTTGATTCGATTTCCAATTAAAATTAAATAGAAAAACAATATGACCTTTTGAATGTTTTCCTTTAAAAACATGTTTTATCATTCCGTCAACAGGGTTAATTTTTTAATTAATTTATTCCAATTTTATGTTTGGAATTTGAAAAAATATATTCTATATTTTGAATCATAATGTCAAAATTACGTAAACAGTTCCCTTTTTGGACATTTTTAATAGTAACTTTAGTGATTATTTTTTTTCCCAGCACTAAATGTAAATCCGGTAATTAAAGGTAAAAATAATATAATAATAATATAAAACTACACTAACACTGGTCATAACTTAATTTTATATGTGTATTCTGACCATGGGAATCCTTGAATTGATAATAGGTCCATATGGATCCACTTGGACGGCTTTAATGTATCAATAATATTATATTCAATGAATAGTTATTTTTGATACACTTTTGTTTTTTAAATGTAAAGTATTTTCATATAGTGTTATTCATGGGATAAATTACACTATAAATATTATTTATAAATTTATAAATATTTAATATATAATGATAATTTATTTATAATTTTTCATAATTAGATATTTTATTTCCACTGTGACACAAATATGATGTAGTATTAGATTCATTAATGAAAAAAATCAAATTAATGATATTAATAATATGAAAAAAATATAATTTATATATTTTATTCCCTAAACGATTTTTTACGAATATAACATGTTAGGATTTTTTAGTTAACTTTTTTTAAGGATTCATGTTTTTATGATATTCTAAAAAATTCATATAATGAATTGTTTCAAAACAAACAACATTCATCAAATAACATAAAAATATCTAATTAAATGATATAAAACTTAAAAAAAATCCTAGATTTAAAAAAAATATTATATATGTCCAAAAGTATCACTAATGACCCATCCATTGGCCATTTGGCATGATTTGGAAATTATTTTAACTCTTATTGCGTAATTACATGATTAACGGTAAGAGTTAAAAAGGTTGCAACAAAAAGATTAAGATTAAAAAATATTCAAAACGTTTGTAATATTAAATTGATAATAAATATTTGAACCAAAATCATACTATGTTCAAAATAAATCCATTTTGAAATATTTTGAATCAAAATTTAATTTGTATTAATATAATACTTTTAATAATTCTAAGGGTGCCCCTCCCATCTCATACAAAAAGGAAACAATTCATCTCTAGAACTCACAAATCCAAAATCATTTGGATTGGCCAAGATTTACTCAAAACCCTTCCTATAATATCTCCCCACATTCTTGTGGCATAATTATAGGCAGAACACCCTCTATGAAGGGGTTAATGTGTTAAGAATGGTTCTTATCCGAAGGAAATGTAATGATATTATCCAGGTATTTCAATTTTATTTATTCTTAAACTCCCTAAAAACCTTCTTCATCAAATGTTAAATAATAAATACAGAATTCTAAATATAATTAGATATTATTATGTTAATATCATCATCTAAATCCATCCCCACATCTATTAAATTGTAATGTAATTAATCATTCATGTGCATGTGTGAACAATCACCTCCAAAAACTCATCTAAATTGTTTTCTAAATCCTTATCTCATGATTGGTTATAATAATGGAAGTAATATTCATATGACATATTAATTAAATATTTATCATTATCATATAATAATATATCAATTATATTCTTACATTCCATGTGCATAAAAATCATAATGTCCTTCACAAGCACGTGTGAATTATCACCTCCATAAAGCGATGCGACTCATTTATATTCATTATATCGCATGTATCATATATATTAGTTTTTTTAAATTATTATTAAAATATTAATTATGTTTGAATACTTCTGGAATGATAAAATAATAATTATCTTCATTCTATAATGATCATTGAAAATTGGAAAACATTACCCATGCGTATATATGACTTACCATCTCCGTGATTATAATGTTGTTCATTTTTCATAACCATACTTAATTATTTGATTTAAAAGTATAATTTTTGAATTAAAATTTTAATAATTCCACCAATATTGTTCTACAGATGATTAAATTTTTACCTCATGGACTATTGACATCATACCAAGTTCATTTTCGACTTGAGTACCGAATATAAAAAAAATACAACATGAACTCAATAATTAACTAATTATTATTACATGATAATTAATAAATTAAAAGAAATAATATAAAATTAAATTGTTTTAATAAAGTATAACTTATCCTATGTTTATTATTCTGGTATAACAAGGAACAAACATGATGATTTGGACTCAAGGTAAGAGACTTCATCTCAATCTTCTTTCACTGAGGCATTTATTGATAATATGCATTTTTTTCATTTATTTTGTGTATATATAGAATCTAGGAAATTTAGTATCTATATTTCTTCTATAAAAATGTTAATTTATTTTTTATAAATGTATTAATTCATGGAGATTAATATTTAAATGTTTAAAGTGGCATGAGACACCTTAAACGTTTAAATATTTAATTATCAAACCTTTTCTTCATGATGTTAATTCACAAAATTTATATATACGAATATAAAAGTATTATACATGAAGTTTTATGTCTGTTTATTAATTTTTTTCATAATATATCATTTTATACGAAGTACTTTACTTTCACTACATATTGGAAAAAGGAATTTTTTTAATACATGCACCGACAATGACTTCTCTACTGCCGTAACTTTTATTTGATATTTAGATAACTCTATATGCCTTAATGCTTCATTAAAGTGGAATTAATACCTTATAATATTTTTGGTTTTTTTGGTATTGAAAATTATTTTTAATGTGGATTGACTATTTCAATATCTTTAAATGATTTCTTGTGATTTTAAATTAAATTTTATGAGTAAAATTTTTATAATTGGAATAATTTATATGTTATGTTTATATAATAGTACTTGGACATTTGATGGGTGGTTCCGTGATAAACCAAGGATGGTTGATTAATTATTAACCTCCAATTAATAGGGTATCGAAGTCAGGAATATATATATTCCATTTAGGGATATGTGTGGAAGTCAACTGTATTGTTATTCCATGTTAGTATGGTTATGTCCCCAGTTTCTTTTATGTCTTATTTATAATATTTAGTTGTTTTATGGTAATATTTTTATTACACAAAGGTAATAAATGTTCTTATATTTATTGTAGTGTATTTAATTATTCTTAATGGTGAAAAGTATTAATTTATGAGAATGTATTCATGGTTTATATTATTTCACAAGACTAATAGTTTTACCTCTTTGTGTATCCCGTATTGAGCATTTTATGATCGTACAAAGTTTTTGACTGTTTTTTAAAGGGTTTATTGAATAATAGAGTCTATTATATTATAAATAAAAAGTTATTAAGTTCAATCATGAAACAAATCATGTTTTTTATACTTTTTTATTCAATTAATGGATAATGTGTATATGTGTATACATTATAATATTTGAGTTATTATATATGTGTTATGGCCTAAGTCTCTAAAAATCTAATATAAAAAAATTCCTAGATGTGAATGAAACTTTAATTATTAACATAAATTAATATTAAGTAATATTTATCTATGGGGCCTTATACTTCAATCTAATGGGTAACTAATATATAGTTCTTGGGTATGACGAACTACCACCTCACGAAATGATGTAGTTCATTTTTCATTTACCACCTGTCATGGTTGGGAATGTTTGGGGCCATGAAGTTTTTATAATATATATATATATATATATATATATGATATTTATGTTTTAATAAAAATTATTTAATTTATATATAATTCATACCTCAATGAATTCTATTTTGTGTATATACGATAACATTATTTGTGGATGTGTGGAATATCGCCTCCTCAAAATGATCAGATTTGTTGACATTGATAAATGAACATATAAAGGATTGATTAAATAAAAACATTTGAAATTTATAAAATATAAATTATAATAGAATTATAATATTCATATATATCATTTAATTTTAATTATTTTTTATGAAAAATCAACGAAAGTGTCGGTCATGCGTACATATAGCCTACCGTCTCCCTAAATGGTGCGTTTCATTTATTATCTCCAAATATATTATATTATAAAAAATTTACATATACTATATATATAATATATATAATTTTTTTTATTCTAGAGATGATGGTTTTATGATCTAATTACTATTAAGAATAAGTAACAAGTCAAAACATGTTCGAAAAACTAGGAAATCAAAACCTGAAATTGCATAAATAATGGATTATTGTTAACCAATGGGTAATAATATATTATATAATTTTAATATGTGATCTAATAAATATATATATGGTTATTTTTAAAGTTATTAACATGTTTAAAACATGTAAACCACAATTTAAATGATGTTAATGAAAAATTAGATTTGTGGTAAGAGATTATTGTCTCACTTTTCATTCAATGATAGATACATCATTTTAACCGCTTACTTATTTTGATTCATGTTTATACTATAAATATTGATATATTATAACATAAATTATTATATATTAATATTAATTTATGTTTTAATAAGAATTACATCACCTAAGGGGTTTAAATTGGAAATTTCAAAGTGCTGAAAGTCATATTTTCAATCTCAAATTCTTTTGTGACTGTTAACATTATTTTGAAACAATAACATTATTTTAATCATTTTCCTTTGTATATTACACAAAATATCCTAAATCTAGGGTAATGGATATTATTATTTTAAAAAATACATATATTTTTTACATACTATATTTATCTTCGATAGTTATTTGATTATCTGGTAAAATATTGATAAATTCATATTCATTATACTATATAGATAACTAATAAGGTATATATTTTTTTATTCGATATTAGGAATGATTTGGACTAGAAATTAATTGCCAGGACCAAACATCATATAAAATCTCTATGAATTGTTATTTTCTTTTGAGATAAACAATTTGGTCAAATTAAAATGGTTTCAGTCAATTGTTTTATAGCATCTAGTGAATGGTTTTGACGGTAAAAGTTACCATTTTCCACAGAACTTCCATACAATAATAATGAAATTATTTCATAGATATTTTATTTATTATTGTTATAATCAATGATATTTTCATATGATAAAACATGTTGATTCATTTTATTCTCAATTTGTTTATTAAATTGAATTTTTTTCAGTTTCTAACATATAAAAAAAATTTATTCCTTATCTTGATAAATTAATTGCATGTGTCATTAGTTATTAAGCTTCCAATGTTGAATTACACCCATCAATTAATTATTAATTCATATATAAATAACCTTACTGATTATTTTACTTCACCCATGTTTTTCCTTTCCCTATGATATGAATAAAAAACATTTGAATAATTTTTAATTGATGTAGTTTATTTCATTTAATAATGTATAATATTTTATTTATAATTTCCTTGGGTAAAATGGGTATCACATATGTAATCCAGTTTTCCATAACTACAAAATTGTTATGTCATTTTGGATTTTATTTCTTGTAATAATTAAAATTAAATACAATAATGGTCTATCTCCATGATTTTGGGGTTGGGGCATTACATCCATTGTTAAAACCATCATTGTAAATTAGTGATGAAAATAAAATTACACCACTGAGTGTATATGGTAATCAGTATGTACACACATGTGGTGATTTCAATTTTAAATGGATGAATAAATTGTGGAATATAGTTGTTTAATATTAATAATAATATATCATAATTTATATGATACTGGAGTTATTAATTTAGGGATGGAAACAACACATGAAGAGGAAGTGGAATAGAGAACAAACATGAATGAGTTGATAGATATAATTATCCCTTCTTTGGTGGGATTACATTAATATATTCTTAAGGAATATGTTAATTTTACTTTGGAAGGAAAAGTAATCCGGGAACATAACTATGGATATTTAGAATAGAAATGGTATTTGTTTGGTCAATATATATGGCTCAATGTGGTGTGAAGAAGTGATGATGGATCCCTCATTTATAATTACAGTGATGAGAAATTTGAGAATATCTAAGATCATTAAAATATAATGAGGTTATTTTAGAGAAACAAATTCCAAATAGACTATAAATGAATAGGGGATGAAATTTTTAACCATATCACGTCCCATCTGGGGGTAATTAATATTTTATGTTTTTTGAATAAATTAATAAAATATTAGTTTAATAATATATTAATCTTATCAAATTTGATGTTATTCATTTAATTTCACATGAAATATATATAAATTTTTTATTTATAATATTATTTATTCAAAAATATCTAATATATTATATATATATATAATTTTTGTTACAAATTAGAATGAATTATTTTATTTTATTTTTAGTTAAATAAATATTACATTTGTATTCGAGAAACATCTATGTTAATTATATAATTAATAAGAAATAAATATAAATTTATATAATAAAACCTATTTCATTATGATAAATATAGAGATATATGTTTATTCACTTATATATTTTTTCCCAATGAGGAGACATAAATGATATTAAATATAAATAGAGTGTGATTTTGTAACCATCACTGATTTAAATAATATATAATTTCTTTTCTTAGAGACCTGTCAACTGAACAGCTGAAACTTGATCTTATGGTGATAAGAGTAGAATAATATTAACCAAATAATTTTTCACGTGTATATTTCATGTGTATATCCTTACCATTTTGTTTTAAGAATTATTTAAAATATTTAACTCTTATCATGTCAATGCGAAAGAATAAAATTTCAGGGATAATATATTTATAATAAAATTTCAAAACACCCATATAAAGATCATTGATGAAACATTGAACCTTATACAAATAATATTTCATAATTTGATACTTTCAGTAATTTTATATCATTTAATAAAATATAATTTTTTTAAAATATCTTTAATGTCAATTTTGATACTATTCACTAAATTGATAATTACAAAAAAAATAAATTAATGCAATATGATATCTTCAAACCAACTATTTTAATAAATATATAATATGTCAATGTCATCCATATAAGTATTTAATTGCATTAATTACATAAAATTATATTTATTTTAATTTTTTAATTTGGTTTATTTTATTTTTCCGTTAATTGAATAATTAATGAATAATCATTGTGAAAACCATTAGGTTATTTTTTCGTTCCCTCAAAACTAAAAATATACTATCATGATAAAGATAAATATTTTATATTTTGAAGGACTATTTATGGTCTAACATAGATTGATGTGTACCATAAAATAAAATTTATATACTTATTATAATTATTATTGTGACAAGATTGACTTTTAATAAATAAAAAAAATTAATGGGTTTAATGAAATCCATTTAAATCAAATAGGTAATAAATTCAGCCCGAGTACAATTATGGTTGACACCCACTCACCTAATAAAATTAAGATAAGCTTTTGGGTATTTTTCTAATATTTTCTATAATTATTTGTACCCTTAATTACATGATTTACAAATAATAATGGTAATGAAAATTACTAATGATACAATTCATATTGGCTAAAAATTGAAGTGGGCCTATTTAATTAGTTTTTACCTACTAAAAAAAATATGTCATCAATTTTTTTAAATTCATAACATAAAAGTGGCTAAAATTAATATAAAATAAACCCAAATATGAGGTGAGAAAACAGATTTTCAAAGTAAAAAATATCAAAAAATTGAATTTTTATATAAAAATTCAATATGAAAATATTACAATGACCTCAATTGGACAAATATATGTATAATTGAACTAATTTTACTTTAAACCAAATTTAATATATAATTTTAAATTATAAATTATTTAGATCAAAATTCGATTTTCATTTAAAAATTAATTCAATATAATAATGTTATTAAATTTTTTTAAAAAATAATTTTGTAACATATATAATTTATAATATTTTTAATATTTAGTTTTAAAACATGTGCACAATTAAAATAGTGATAAATATGTATTTTTGAATAATACATCTTTTATGTGTAATATTTGATTTTTTTTCATATTTTATGACTATGAAATAAATTGGATTGATGCAAAAACATTTGATTGAATATATAGTATATAAATTTTATAATGTACTTAATACTTTTAATTTCCACCAATTTAATTGGTTGGATGTAACAATATTTCATTCTTCATTTATTATGGGGGTTCAGTCAATATAAAAAATAAAAAAGAATAAATTTAAGAGAGATATTCCAAAAAATATTTGTGTGTCACATTCTCCCATACTTCTATAAATTGTGTTCAATAATATTTTGTAATTTTAATTCGAAAATCTGAGTTTTATACATGAATGTTAATTTGTGTGAAACCCACATCAAAATTAGGGTTAAGAAAATATACTCTTAATATGTGGGAAGGGGAAATGCTAAGATCACCAGAAAATTAGTATTTCCAATGGGGTTCCATTTGTCTAATGTGAAAAATAGATATGAAATATAAATCCAACAGTCAAATTCTAATTGATTATGGTAGAAACTATGGCCATTTTAATATTAACCATCAAAATATCATATGTATTTAAGGGGTTAATATAACAATATTTTCTCAATAAGAAATGTAAACACAAAATGAATTTTCTTCAAAAAATGTTTCCTAGAGTTATGGGATTATTTTACTATCAAGATATGGACATCAAAAAAGAATCATACTTGATTTATTTTCATATTGCATGCATAATATCATCCTTTGGTTGTGATTCATTTTACCTCCCCATCATTTGTTAAAATGAGATATAGATATTCAAGATGGGTTTTATGATGCTAAAAATTTATCAAAATATTGACAAATCATTCCTTCAACTGTTAAATATTTTATAAAAGGAAAATGGTTACCACTCTTATCTAACAAGATAAGGCATACTTTATCCTAAAAAAATTATATCTAATGTTCAACATAATACATTCCATAAGTATTTAATATTTAGACACATCCAAAATAAATATATCCAAACTAAAAGACCAAATATTTAAAATATATGCCACTAAATTTATAAAATTAACTTAATATTAGATTATACAACAAAATAACAAAGAACTTATTGTCACATTCCAAATATATGATTATATTGATCACAAAAAAACATTAAAGAAAACAAACATTCATTTATAAATAATATATTTTGTGGTTGAATATGTTCCAAAAATCAAAATTATTTTAAAATTTTATTATGAGGGTATAAAACATGTTATCAAAAAATCAATTATCAATTACCATGTAGTAAATGCGATCAATTTTACATTATCCAAATGAGTAGTCTATATATACCAACCCAATTTTCACAACATCAATATTATATTTTCGGTTACTAATCCATTAGTCCTATATTTTACGGGATTTTTAACTAGGAAATGAGTCACTTTTCATTATACTATTCAATAAATTCTTTTGAATCCTTAATAAAAAAAGTACTATAGTACAATCCATATATATTTAATTATTCAGATAACCAAGACATCATTAATAAAATACTCAAATAATATAAATAATGAATGAAAACATAAGAAAATTTATCATTCATCATCATATGTTCTATGAACATAACCTTTACGATAATCAATTAGTTTATATTAACGGTTATTATTTTGAAGCCCAAGACATTTATTTTCATAGTGATGTATCTCCAGATAGTTTAATCATTGTATATTTCAAACTATTATTGACTGATTGATATAAAAATCATGGTGTTATTTATCAGTAAACTTATATAAAACTCCCAACCCTTTTTAGGAAGTATAAGATTATTTTTTTCCATAATTTTCACATGTGGGAAAATACTTCATTCCTTTATTCCATTTATAAACCCTTCTCCTGGTTTTCCTTTACCTATATTTATTCGATTTGAATTCATAATATTTAGATAATTCATTCTCAGTCTTGATAGAACATGATATTATATCCTCATATAATGATAATGTTTGGGAAAATAGTTCCCTTATAAATATTTTCTTAATATAATAGTGGATACAATAATTCTAACCCTTTGTATCACATGCATTGTTTAGGTTCCCATTCCTTCTATTAGGAACCATTTCTTAATGATGGAATACACTATATTTGATGATATCATTTTGAATCATAATTTATTGTAAAAAAAAATATTGAAATATGTATCATCACATGAAAAAATTATCCGTATATAATATCTTAATCATAAACATTGTTTCTTTGGGTTTTTCTTCTATACCTATATACAATGTTTCTCGTATGGTTATGTAATCTAATATGTTCTTTCTTAAATGTATTTCATAATACTTATACTAAAAAACCTTCTAAACCAACTGTAATTACCCCAACTCTATATGCCCTGTTCTAGTTCCGTACTTCATTACATTAGCATGACTATGAGGATTCACATCTGGTTGGAAATAATAGTTTAGTCATCCTGGTTAACAAGATAAATATTTTACATTCAAATTACTTTTTAAATATATAATAAAAAAAGTATTTTCTCTAAGAACACCATTATTCCCCATTGTTCAAACATACATATTAATCAAAATAATCTTCCTTGAATCCTAGGAAAAAAGAAAACATAAGAAACAGTTGTTCTAAAATGATCAATAAGGTTTATGTATAATAGAATATAACATGATTCAATAAGAATAATAAATATAGAAATGTAAATAACTAATCACACATTCCATCAGATGAATATACTAAAAAATAAATGAATCCATTGGTTTTTCATAGTTAATATAATCTAGATAATATTATCATAATTTTGAATGAAGGAAATGATTAATTATTGGATGACATGTATCTTCCATATGAAACACTACCACCAAGACCTTTCACAAGACAGATTAACCTACACGTAAAAACCCATTTAATGATAGATTAGCTAATTTGTACCATTATACTAACAATGTAGAGAGGGGATATCCATAACTGGGACATCCCATTCATTCCAGTCATAATCATTCCACAAATATGAAATAATTTTTGTAATTGGAAAACAATGTTCATTATCATAAAATATCCATATTGAATAAAAGATGTATGTTTATTAATATTTAAAAAACTATTCAATTAACATTCAAAGTAAAAACCACATGTAAACAAAGAATACGTTTTATGATATAATAATATCCATAATACAATAATAGGTATATTTATGTGAAATTAATTTTACAATAAAATACTATTTCAATAAAATAATTGTTTCAAGAGAAATATAACCATCACAAAAGGAAGTGATATTTTACAATAATATTTATCACTTGTTTATTTTCAAGTAAAATAACTAGGGAAGAAATAATTCCAACTGAATCATAATATTGGATGGGTAATGAATAAATTGTGATTTTAATGTCAAATGTCCTTTTCTACACCAAATATATGTGAATGAGTTCCTAATATAATACATGAATTAATTGAATATGAAAGGAGATGTAATAACCTACCACTTTGTAATCATTTGAATCATATTCCCCAGAAAAGAATACAATTTTAAAAAACATTAAATATCAAGAAAATAAAGATATTGATGATATATTATA
This sequence comes from Viscum album, assembly GCA_963277665.1. NCBI lineage: Eukaryota > Viridiplantae > Streptophyta > Magnoliopsida > Santalales > Viscaceae > Viscum > Viscum album. The sequence goes on along the minus strand of OY728119.1, from coordinate 700,322,630 downwards.
ACAAAGGAAATTATATATACACCATACTGATCAAATAAGTTGTGAATAATGAATATATATTATTGAATTAATAGTTAGTTGATAAACACTTACATCTCACTTCCCATTAGTCAAGAATACATGAAAATATTATATATTTATTTAGATAATGTTATCAATTTTTTATAAACTATATTATTATTTATAATACCATACATGATCCTTTTATAACATATTATATCCTATTCATTAAAATTATTTCATCATTTTCATTGTTTAAAGTGTTAATTTCCTTGTTTTTTTATTCATATTTTTTCACGAAGGTTTCAATTATTTTTCATTGTAAATAAATACATCATATAAAAAATTATAATAATTTTATTAATATCACATTTATTCATTTATTACATTATGATAACCATTCATGAATGATGAACTTGTGAAATGAATCTCCTTACATCGTGGAGATAGTATGCCCCATATATGCATGAGCGATGAAATCATTCAATTATTTGGTAAAATGGTAAGGAATTAGATGATATATTATCTATAAATAATTAATATCAGTTTATAAGTACCATATATATATATCTAATATATCCATATTATAACCAAACGTGTAATGTGGTGATGAATAACAAATCACACCATTGCATGGAGATAGTATGTCGTATATATTAACACACAGAGATTCTGTTTTTAATAATAAGAATAAAAGTGGGAACAATGTTCTTTAGTAAAAATAATAAAATATCAAAAAATGATAAGATAGTTTCTAATATAGGATGGAAAAACACATGAAAAGGATTTATAAGAATAAAAAACATTAATGTGTCTATAAATACTATTACATCTTATTTGGTGTACTTCATTTAATCTCTACTGAAAGAAACAAATGTTATAATTTTGGAAGGACCATAAAAAATGAATATAAATATGGCTATTGATAAGAGAAATGTAATGGTTTTATTCAATCTATATGGCTAAAAATGGCGTGATGAAGTGAGGGAGGAGGTGGCCTTTTTTCGACTTCGCCAACATCAACCATATTGATTCATGGTCTTCACACTTTCTCACAAAATAGAATCTCCAAAAAACACATTAATGAAACATTGATATATTTTCCAGAACAAACATCCCATTTGGGTTTTTGAAAAATAATATCATTTTAATACCTCATTGAAGCATCCTCCATATTATAGCATTATTCGCTAATTGAAATTATGATAATGATCAATCATTTACTCAACAAACAATCTAAGCCCACATGAACCTATCATGAAATTAGAAACAAGAGTAGAATCAGAAGTTATTGAGTGAATAACATCATTTCAAATCCTCTAAACATCATTCATTATGAACTACATCTATTGAAATACATAATCCTTGAATGATCACCTTTAGCCTCATCATATTTAGATCTCCTCCTTCATCACTACTCCCCCTTTGATATTCTCCCCTAGTTTTGATTAAGATATTTTTTCCCGTTTTAGCCACAATTTCTTCCCCTTTAGTAAAGAACCCTATGGTCACTCTTTTGAGGTATGTAATAGGTTATAGAACATAGATCATCACATTTAGGGGAAAAAAACCACCCCTCGGGGAGCTGGGGACCTAGAACGGCACCTTTTTAAGTGTGGGGAGTGGACTGAACTCCTAGAGCTAGTTGATACCTTTTAAAGGCTTATTTGGTAATGGAAATTTTTAGAATTTCTGCAACCAATAGTAATTAAGTCACATAATCCAACTTCACATGTCATTGATCCACATTATCATTTATAAAATTATACTATATTTGAATGTCATTTTTCCTTGAATGATGTATTATATTTTTACTTAGATATGTAGCACATGAATTATTAGAATAGACACTGATCAGAGACATACATTAAAATCCTATATCATTAAGAAATTTATTCATCCACAATAACTATACGAAATAATGAGTGGTTAAAATATATTTTCCTTCTACAGTTCTTAGTGAAATGAAATCTTTTTTCCAGATTATCAATGATAAATACAATTTGATAAGATAGAATGCACCCCTCATTTAAATTTTCTATCACATCTTAAACCAGAACAATATTCTTCTCTATAAACTAATAACACTTAAAATTATTTCTCAATATTTATCAATATGAGATCCAATATACAATTGATAAAATTAATTACTCATTTCACTGAAATCAAGGGGTCTTCCTTTGTATTTCGTTGATACTGTACTACTTAGAATGTGGATAAAACAAAATCGGGTCTTATGATTATCACCTACAACCGTCTTCAAATGATTTTCCTATATTTCATGGCATTAACTGCATTACTTTCATCATCCTATGAAAATTTCATCACAGTAGCCACATTAATTTTCATATCCTTGAAATTATACATTCCAAATATTCTCAGAACCCCCTTTTCATATTAGGATTGAATTTTTTTTGCATTATTTCCTTGGGTCACCTATAATTCATGGGAAAACATTATTTCATTGATAATAAAAACATTAAATTCAATGTTAATGATATCTTTGAATATTTAATACTGAGATTCATATAATCCACCAATGATTATGTCATAAACATATAAGAACACCATCCTTGTTTGATTGCTATCATGGTTAATATATAGATTGTAATCAAATCCACCAAGATGGAAACCAATCTTATTCAAAAACTAATCTAGTATGTAATACCATGCACTAGGTTTTTTATTCAACCCATATAAATCCTTATTTATCCAAAATCTCTCTTATCAACATCATTAATGATAAAAACCCAATGAAACACAATATAAACTTCTTCCCTTAGAACCCCATTCAGAAATGCTGATTAATAGTTATTCAGAAAGAATTGATTTTTATGTTCACTACTATGGAAAAGAATAATATGATTATATTTAGCATTGCAATAGGTGAAAATGTTTCATCAATATCAATCCCCTCTATTTGGGAGTACTCATTTTACAATAGTCATGTTTTTTTTGAATCAATACACCATATACATTTACTATTTTGTCAAAGACCCATTTGGTCCCGATTACCTGCTTATCCGTTGGTCCCAAAACAATATCCCATGTCTTGTTTGTATCAATATGGTAAAGTTATTAATTCATATTATAGACCCAATTTTTATATCTAGATTATTCCTCAAAATATTTAGTCTCCACTTGTGATAAGGACGATTCTTAATGTATTGTCTTTATCCTCCTTGTCTACACTGGCACTATCCGATACCTATTATGTCCTATCTATCACTTTCATCTCATCTCTTCAGTCTGTGTAGATAATTGTTTCTTCTCATCATTTTAATTATCTATAAATTATTTTTAAATATTCTTATGGAACTGTAACATCCCCTAATGTAGTTATTTCATCATTTTGATTATCCGGAGACTTATCATGTATTAGATAAAGATTATGAGAATTCTCTATAATAGTTACTTCCTTTATTTTCACTATCATTCCTAACCACTTATTGATGGATTTTTATTTTTTTCTTTTATTTGAGATTCTATGAAATATCTTTTCATGTCTATGGGGTAGAATATTCTTATCATTCTCATTATTGAGAATGAAAAACATACTTCTAGAGGCCCAAAATGTCTTCAATGATGGATTTTTTTGATACCATAGTTCATATGGATTTTTTATTTTTTCAGACATAATAATTTTCTATTTAATATGTATATGGATTTCATCATTGTCTCTTTCTAAAACTTCTCTAGAAGGCCATTGTCAAAAAGAATTGTTCTATCCATATTGTTGATAATTCAATTTCTTCTCTCAACTACTTCATTAGGTATTGTAATTATTTCTACAAAAACATGGTTGATTAATCCATGTTTCTCAATAAATTCTTCTAAATGGATATTTCTAAACTCTATTCCATTATCTATTCAAATATTCAATATTATTTGACTCATAATCTTCTCAAATTCCCTTTGATATGCTTTTATGAAACTGGACACCTCAGATATGTGAGTGATGACTAAAACCCAATCCATTATGATAAAATCTTCAATGAAAAAAATAATATCTCCTCTTATGAATACATCTTGGTGAAATAGTTCCACTGATATCAATATTCATCTGCAAAAGATATTTTTTTAAACTATCCAATTTTTCATATATTTGTTTCTAACAATCATCCCTTTTTGAAAATAATATCATGTATAGGTATGATGACATAAAATTCATGGGTGGTATTCAAAAACATCATATTTTTAAAGATCTCCCAATGATTATTGGCTCATGTTACCATTACATTTATTCCATAACATGATTTATTCTTACATTGAATAAAATCACATATCTTCTTCTCTACTCACAAGGTAGTGATTCCCTTTCATACGATTTCATTTAGAAAAACAACACCTTTTTTCCATAAGGACACATAATTTCTAAAAAAACATAGGGAATTTCTTGAATCACATTATATGCTGACAATTTTTAAATTTTGACTATGTCCTTTAACAACCAGGACATCAGCACATCTCATGTATTTCCCCCCAAACATTATTTTTCAAAGAAAATAATTCTCAATCCTTCTTCATTAAAAAATATTTTAGTACATACTTTATCAAACCCAATTCTGGTCACCATATACTTATTTACAGTTATATTTGAGGCGCACCCACTCTGAATGATCCATATTCCAGTGTGATCTGTTGCATCAAAATAAATCTATTCCACCTCTGTATTTTTATATTTCTTCTTTTTGATTCATGTTTTTGAAATCAGACCTAGCTTGGATTGATGATCCTAATATTCCTTCATGTATGATAGAACAGATTCATCTTACAACACTAGAAACTAATATTTCATTTTCGATTTATTTGATGATAAATTTAATTTCTACTTATCTCCACATTCATTTTTCTTCATAACATATCTCTTCATTGTTGATGAGAAGTATCATGCCATGTGACCGAATCAAACACACTTGAAATAGTGACCATTAAATGATGTTCTTGACTAATGAGTTTTAATGTCTACTTTGTGGATTATGTTCCCTTTGGTGCCTCTTGGCGATGAAATAATCATTTTTTCGGGTGTCCCATCATAGCACAACAATAACATCTCATGCTAGGTTCATTCCTATGTGGAAATACATCACTTATGATTTTCCCATGGGTTCTATGAATCTTCTAGTTATTACTCATAACCAAATAAATGTTCAATATTAGAGTGGAAGCTTGTAGAATAACTTCAACCATTTCATCTTTTTGTTTTTAATCAATCCCATACCATATTTATCATTCTGATCAATCATTTTCTTTCATAACACTCATTTTTAAATTTTATTGGAACTATGAATTATCCATTTAAATTTTTTTTCCATAGAATCTTACATGACTGGAATCAAGATATTATTCTTATCTTTAACTTTTCTTCGCTTATTTAAAACTTTCTCATAATGTTATTTAATAGAATTTACTTGATATTTTGTATTTTCCTTCAAAATATCTCTTTCTATTTTTGGTTCTTTAATATAGAGCATGTACTCAATAACCTTATCTGAGATCTATGGAAATGAATTATTTTATTTTATTAATTTTATTCATTTATATCATACTTCACTACTTCTTATTGTTATATATTATGTTTGGCATCAAAAACCAATTTGTTGGATTTCTTCATTTTTACTCTCCAAACATCCATTTCATTAATAGATGATTCTAATTTTTCCTCGAGGAAAACTCTTCCTTCAAATGCAAATTCACCATTATAACATTATTCTATTGTTTTATAATTTATGAAATCTTCCTTAATAGAATATACTTCATGATATTTATGGTTTTCCAATTATTCATTCTTATATTCTTCTAAATTATCATCTTCTCTTTAAAGATGATTCTTTTTTTGAAAAAATTTATCTTTCAAATTTCCTTTCATTTCATGTAGGCTATATACTTCTTCATATGAATTCCAACAATATCATCTCAATATTATTGAAACATCTAAGGGAACAATAATGAAGTTCTCCCAACATTACTACATAGAAATCATGATATTAGGAGTTTCCATTTTTCTCTCCTTTTTCTGTTTGAATATTGATGAAAGAACTAATACCACCTCATCCATATCTTCATCTTCTAATCCATCTTAAATGGTGATATTATTAATGGCCTAAAATCCCAATTATATGGATATCCCCTTCAACACATCATTGTTATCATAATTTCTCAATTAATATGCTATAAGATTAATATAAACTTTATCTAATGTTAGATCATTCTTATCGTTATATTCTAGTATTGAATCTTTCATATTGAACCAATGTTGAATTTTTTACAAGATACACTTAATAATATGTATAAATTGAAAACAACATCAGATACTATGAATGTCCTCCACAACAACATTTAACTGGTTAAAAAACATATCAATTGACTCAATAGGGTTTATTCTGAGATCCCCATACATATTCCATAGAACATGTATCTTATATTCTCTAATATTTGAGTCACCCACATAAATATTCAGAATCTTTTATCACATAGCATGTTATACCTCACATGACATAAATTTCAAATAAATTTCAATGGATATGGCTCCCACTGATGCATTAATTCTTTTTCCATCTTCTTCTAATTCCATTCGGCCAGCTTTTGGTAATGCTCCCATTTCAATATTAGCTGAAATTTCAACCATCATTGTTGTAGAGACTTCCATTTCTAATAATCAGACGTAGTGTTGCATCTGATATTCCCATTACTAAAACTTTTTCCCATAGAAGATCATAATACATTTATGATTGACAACCACAATTTATCTTATTGAGAGAGAACCACTAACATTCAAACCTTCCCAATTATACCAATTGTTACCCCAATTAGGTAAAATAATCTATGGGGTGGATTATAGTACAATAGATTAAATCAATTCCCTCCCTAATCTGGTTCCATTGTAAAACAAAACTCTATTATACTTATCCCATAGCAATGGATATATAGAATTTAAATCATGCATTATACACAAAAATTTTACTTTGTTAATCCTCTCTGGGCCATCTCTAAGGAGCAAAGAAGGGAATAGTGATGATGTATGAAATCCTCCAAGGATCACTTCCAAATTATAATGTTTTGGCTAGATAACTTCATTTCCCAGGCTCACTACCTTTACAATGATCAGGGTCATCTCACTAGTTTTCAAGATTCACTCCTTTTGTCACATTCTTTAGCTCACTACTGGTGGAAAGGATCACCATCTTCCTCTTGCTTCTCTCACTACTCTATAAGGGCTCCACACAATGTTTATTGACTTGTACATCCCTTCATTTACATGAATACAGACATCCTTAGTTTTTAATGGATGCTTTTTTAAAGTTATGTTTTCAATAGTAGATGAAATAAATTTTTCTATATAAAATTATTTTTTGGAATTGATTTCATAAAATATATTTGTAACTTCACAAACAAACTTGAATCCTATACATACTAAGTTTCTCCATGCGGTGCGAGTGCTTTGTGGACAACTTCTTCTTTCATGGACTACCGTTTTTCCACATACATCCCCTTTTTCCATAGATCAACTCTTCTTCCACAAACTGTATCAAATTATATGGACCACCAATCATTGGGCATACCAACTACCCATTCACAAAATTGTTTTCATTCTACTTTACCTTTTCCGTTGTTACCTATAGAGAGTTGTAAAAACCCCTTTCATGAACAATTTCCCATGATCTACATTTTTTATAGAATTCTCTTTTGTAGACGGCTTTAGACTTTTTGAATTATTCCTGGAGTGATGATCACTTCTAAGAAATTAGATTTCCTTAATTTTTTGATTAATGGTAATTATATATGAAAATATATCTAAAAAATGATCTAATTTAAATTACTCAAAACATTTATGTGATATAGCCATTACTGCATACTTCTATGCGGTCTACATAGCATATTATTATTTTACGGTGTACTAGGTCTTCCATGTATGAAAACACATTGTACCTCCACAAATTACTGCTTATTTTTAAAAACATCAATCCTCCAGTGAACTTAAATCCTTCACATGAACTAAATTTTTTATGGTCGTCATAACATGCTTTGTGGTCCATATAGAGATCATATGCATAAATCTACCTTTGCAGAATTTTCTTCTCCATTATGCATACATCGTTTGGTGGTCTACAAAGTCTGCCTCAGAGTACACAAACTCTGAATCCCTTTATGGAAACCATTCCTTTTCAAAAAACAATACCATAAATTTGATCCCCAAAACATGGCATGCACTAGGAAACTGTGGAACCTTAAATATCTACTTTTTCAACACCTACCATATTGATTAACGGTCGTTTGGATTTTTCAAGAAACCAAATCACCCACAAAACACTGAAATGGTATTTTGAGATATTTATTCCCCAAAAATTATTGATGATACAAGTTTTTAAAAATTATATTTTTTATAGTATTTATGTTTTATAGCTCTTTTTCATCATATTTGGACAATGTTCCCAACAACAGTTGGTTGACCACCAATAGAGAAGTTTCCAATTCCGTTCATATATAGAACACTATAGATGGTTAAAATATATTATTTATTATATATAAATATATAAATATAACTATTTTATGTTTAAATAATTTATTAAACCTATCTAATAATCACCTTGACTAAAATAATGAAATCAATAAAAATTGGAAAAATATAAGAAAACATGTTATCAAGCGCTTCAATTTCTTAAAAAAAATTATGAAAAATAATTGAATGATTATAATTGTTAAATAGATGTATAAATGACTATAATTAACTTTAAGATCAATGTTTTATTAAATTGATGTTTACTAATAATTATGTAAAGAAGTGACAAAATAAAGCGGGAAAATGTATTGAGATTTTCGAACCCAACACCCTTCCTTTATGTTGTACCTATTTCACTTCAGGTTTCTAGGTTGATAATACATAAATTATAATTAAATATAATTTCATTGTTATTAACTATTCATCTATAGGATATGTATTTTTCTAACAATGTCTTATGACAAGAAAAATGGTTTTTTAAATGAACTATTCTTTCCAAAACACTTCTTGACTACTGGAATATTAAAATTGACCTTTGAAATATTATCAAGACAATAGGGATAGTTACTAGATTGTTAATATAGTAAAAAACTAGTATTATAGTATAATTACATTTAAATAATATTTTTAGTAAATTAATTAAGTAAATATAACTATAAGAGTGCAATAATAAAACAATTCAATTTTTAAACATATTGAATGTATAATTAATTTTTTAATAAGTAATTGTTTACATTAATTTGTCAAATAGTTTTTTTTATGAAAATAAAAAAATTTATAAATGTTATTAAGTTATATTTAGAGAAATAATTAAATTATAGTTATAAAATTCAAATTTAGTTTTAGAGTCTTTTAGATAAAATTTAAAAAAATTTATTTTTCAGTGAATAGTTAAAAAATAATTTGTTGAATACTAAATATTTTACAATATAGTAATGATATTTTAATGATATATTAAATATTAATATCATTGAAATGAACCAATAATAATTTAATAAGACAAATGGGTCATTTCAAAATTAAATATAAATTATGAGCCTAAAAAGTGAGTTCTGGTGACTACAAATGTAAAATATTCAATTTTTAGATTATAAATGTCATTTTTCTTCTTTGGTTTTGTATAAACTAATAAAAATTTTATTTAAATATTATTAAAGTAATAAAAATATATTTCTAATTATATATGATTCATAGTGTAATGAAATAAAAATTTTAAATTTTATTATGTTGAAATAATAATTTATTCAATATGTTATCCGAAAATACCCGTCCATTTATGTGTAAATAGCCCATATCCCATCCCATTGAAAATAACATCACATCCGATTTTCATATGAAAAAATCATTTTTATTAGATACGTATAGGATTTCATATATCATAATAGATTTAATACTTTCTTAAAATTCAAATCCTGATGTCTTTTAGACTGTAAAAAAGGTGAAATCTCCAATTAATAGGGAACACATGATCCACACATTTAATTTTTATTTCACTTATTGTTCCTATATTGTTAATCCCATATAATTTTTATAACTTCCTAAAATAATAAATAAATAAATATATAACATATTACTATTACAATGAAATTATTAAAATAATTTATTTCATTTGAGGTATGTATAGTCTTTGTAAGTCATATTTTTGGAACATCCTGTTAATGACGAGTTTCATCCACCATTGAGGACATGATTAGTGATTTACTTATCACCACCTTCATTGCTTTTTATTTCTGACTATATGTAATATTTATAAATTTATTTCCATTTTCTCTATGTTTATAAAATTAATTTTAATTATAATTATATATATATATATTAAAATGAATCAAATAAATGAAACTAGAATGAAAACAAAATAAATAAAAGAAACTATTCAGTTAGTCCATTCCATATATTAATATAAATTTTTTTTCTGTTTTTTTAATTTTTTTCTATAGTCACATTAATAAATAAATTAATTTATTAGTTAATTAATTAACAAAATACCGTTTCATTAGAGGTGTAAAAGTGATTAAAATATACAAGGCCTATGCTTTGGGGAATATTGAACCAAACACTTTCATTTTTGGCTTATAACCCATTTCTATTTCATTTGAAAATGATTCTAGTATATACCTTGTAAATCATATTTTAATTTCATCCTTCCCCCTCTTCAATGGATATACATGTTCTTACATTATTGATATGAATATATGTACACCTTCATGTTTTTAAATTTAACACATTTAGTAAAAAAATACATCAACTCTAATTCTGATTACTCTTCTTCTATCCAGGAACAATTATATATTTGTTGACAATACTTTTATTTCATGACCAATATAATATTTTCCCTAAAAAATTTGTAATCCTCAAAGTGTATCCTTTTAGATATGTTTAATGAAATCACTATAAACCATGTTCTGCCCTCATAGTTTTATATCATGACTATCATTAATGTATGTTTTCCATTCTATGTGGAATACATGAATTTGATTAAATTATGATGTGAAGGGTGGACACAATATTATATATTTTACTATTTAATTTGGTAATGTGATATATCTCAGGATATTAAGTGTATTATGAATTAAAAATTTTCATGCATTATTCAAATTTTAACACATTGAGATTTTCTAGAATATAAATTTTTTCAAATTAATTTAATCATTTTGAAATTTTTTATTAAAAACAACACTAAGTTTATCATGTGTAAAAAAGTGATTTTATCTTGTGTTTCATGCCCCAGTTAGTGTAGTATATGTTATATTTAATACCGTGTTTAAATTAAATGACTTATATTATTGAATTATTATTATTTAATATGATAATTATATCATAGCCATTGGAATGATGGGTATGAATAGGGTGATTTAAAATATGATAAATTATGGTTTATAGAAGAATATATATTGATTTTTTTGGTGACCAATTAATTGAAAAATATATTAATTCCATTTCAAAATAAATGAAATATTTTTTTGAGAATCTATATTTATACTCACAAACATTTATTATATCAATTATTTTAAAAAAATTACCTTAGATTACTAATTTTAATGAAATTATTATATTATATATTCAAAAAAAATTATCCTTTAATATTATGTGATTTTTAGAATCTTGATAAAATGAAATAAAATTTTACACTAAATTTTTTTTTTTCGCAAAATTAGTTTTACCACCTATTGTATACTAAGTTTCTAGTTAATTGTTCCCTATATTAGAAAAAATATTTTAAAAAATAAAATTTAATTTTCAACTAACCTTTTAATAATTATCATGGGGTATATTTTATATAATTTTATAAAAAGAAAATTTATTCAATGTATAGTATAAAATACGGGATTTAATTAATAATTTTCATTTATTATAATGAATTAAAAATTTTATGAATTATTTTAATAAGTATTTTAAAAAAATTATTATTTAAAAATATATATATTAAGGTAATTTAGGTTATTAGATACAATTTCATATTGATATTTTATATGAAAACATTTTATACTTTTGAAATTTTTCTCCTTGAAAAACAAATTTTTTATCACATCATTGGGATTAATATTAAATTAAATTATCCCACATCTATGAATTTAGTTTGTTTGAATGGATTCCATATTAGGAATCAAAATAGTTTATATTATTAAATAACTTCAACTTGATTTTTTACAAAAATTAATTGTAAGAAAAAAAAATTTAATTACCTTGTTTAAGACTAAAACAGGTTTACTAGGGAGTTAATAAAAACTAAAAAGGGGTAATTAAGAAATAAACTTGTCCAAAACCCATTTTATGGACCTATTTTGACCATACCACAAATAAAGTTCATGAATGACCCATTATGAAGCCTTGTGGTATGTGAAAAATATGGTTACACCTTCCTTTCAATAAATACAACTATGAAACTCACCTCAATTAAAAAAGAAAACCTCCTAGCCTGTTTTATTCACCGTTATAAATATATTTAGTTCATACAATACCTAACCAAATAATTTCTTTAATTTACTATAATTATACTACATTGATTATTTTTTTTGGAATCACTTCAACTAATTATATTGGTGTAAACCTTAAGTGTTATATATATAAATATATATGATAACATAAAAATAAAATACTTATTAAATTAATCCATCACATATACCTTCTTACTTTTCATTATGTCGAATAAAATAACATCTTACATGTGTATAGTAGACTATCGCCTCAAAATACGATGTGATTTGTTCTTCACATACACTTTTGATGGAGGGAAATAAGGATTTGTTTAAATTAAAATATTCATTCTATGTTATGTTTAAATAATTTTGGAAAGGTAACACAATATTTACCATTAATTCATTTCATCTATCAATAAAATGGAAATAGTTTTCCTGCATACCTACAACCTACCATTTCCATTAACATTGTATTTGATTTTCAAAATTTATATTTTAATGATTAATCTCAACAAATATATATTGAATATATATGTTATAAATATCATGTATAAATTTTTTAAAATATTGGATCCCTATTCATTATAAGAGGAATAAAAATACTAAATCATAACATACACGAAAAATAAATCACATATTACCCAAAACAAGATTTTAGGACTGTATTAGTAATAAAGGAATAATAATGGGTCTTAATTAATTAATATACGGTATGATATATATAATTATGGTTTCATAATGAATTAATAATATTATTATATTCATAATAAATGGGGTTTTAACAAGAATGATGAAAGCTGTGACATTAGGTATGGGATGTTAAGCTATATTTTTTACTTCTGTGAGACACAAGTAATATCCCCACCTATTTCTTTTTTTTTGTACATACAACCCAAAAAAATTATTTTATAATGATCACACTAATTGTTTTTGGGATTTACATATCAATTTTATAATCTATGTTTCACGGGGTTTACAGTTTAAATGTTTCCAAAGATGAAAAATTATTTTGGACTCAACTTTCATTCTTTGATACATATATTATGTTACACACATATATTATATTATCAGGTGTGTAAATATCCCCATTGAAATTTATCATCATGAATTTATTTATGATCATGATATTTTATGTTTCTTTTAATTTTATTCAATCATTATTGATTACGATTCAAATTTACCTATATAAAAAAGGTTTTATTTTAAAATATATTTTTTTATCAAGATTGTTCATGATTATTCTTCCGATGATGAAATCTTAATATCTATCTCTCATTGAAATCATGTATTTTATTGTACTCCTATTATTTGTGTTGAATACATTATTTCAATTAATTATCCTCTATAGATGTTTTCAAGGGTTTATAATAATGTTTTTATAAAAAATAATATTTATTTGTCTTTTTGATCGAAAACCCTTTATGATATCATGATTTCTAAAAATGTCTTCAAAAAGGTATTTATTATTATTCAATTGATTTTTTAGATGTATTTAATTCTTTTTTTATTTTTTATATAATATTTTCAATGGGATCATCATATATTTTTTCATGAAAGACCCGTTTTTATTTCACCAAAAATTTTAAAGGAATATTGTTTTTAATAGTTTTGATAGTTACAAGATTTACCACCATCATGAAAAGTCAAAGTATAAAAACATATTTTATATGTTCCTATGTTTTTTGGAGAAAAAATTTCCAAAATATTTTATAAATTATTTGTCTTCAAAAATTATTTTCAAGTAATTTTTATTTTATTCATGAATTGTTATAAATAATCTTTAAATATTCTATTATATCTTTCCAATGTTAATTTTAAGGAAATGGATTTTGAAAATGAATTATTTTTTATTGATTTTTTTTTCAAATTAGAAAGGATAATTTTCTCATTAAATATTTTTGATGATCATTCAATATTGTATTATACTTTTTTAATGTTATTTTAAAATAATAGGATCTTGAAAATGATTTCTATTTTGAAATGTTATTTTTAAATTTGTGAGGTTATTTTCCTCAAGAAATGTTTCATTTGATATTTCGAAATAAATTTTCATTTATAATGAAATCCTTCAATGTAACTTATTCTTTAATAGGGATATATTCCAATGATTACTATGTTTTTCATTCTCTATATGGTTTATGTTTATGATGATTTTTTATGAATAATCTTTCTATTCAATAGGTTATACCTTGAATAAACTTTTATTTAACCCTTTTATTTTTTCATGGATTATTCTATGATGAAATTATAAAATTATTGTGCATTTTTTTCGATTCCATAGGTTAATTTATGATTAAATTTTTATGAAACCTATTTTATTTGAGGGTTTCTCATATAATATGTGTTTTAGGCTCTTGTGGAATACATGTGTGTGATTTTCATTATAAAGCATGTGAGACCAATATCTCCTTTAAATGGATTGGGTAATGATTGATATATGTTGAGATAAAAATGACTGGATTGGGGTGTGCACCCAATTCTATAATGGAATTTTTCCTATTTATAGTCTTGTGTGTGATCCTAGAGTTTTACAATGGTTTGGGGGTGTGAACCCATTTCACTAAGATAGAATTGGTAATGATCCTTCGATATTATGGAAATGTTTTTGTTATTTGTATTCCAAGATTCCATGTCTTATTAAAATGTTATTCTCTTATAGATAACATTCTTAGATTCTTTAATGATTCATGTATTATGAAGATAAAATCATTATGAAATTACATAATATTTGATCTTTGATATATATAGTATATTTTTAAAATGGCATGATAATATTTTCATACCTGTATGCCCATGTTATGTTTACATATCATCCTTTTTTAACATTATATAGAATCTATAATCACCATTTCTTATGTTTAATTTCAATAGACTGTGAATATAATTCATAGGTATGTTATGTTTATTAAGGTTTATTGTTATGATGAACTTAGTCAGAGATGAAGAATCTCACATATGGACTAGTTGGTTTTTTCTCCATGTTTCCAAAACGCATTGGACATAAAATATCATTGAATGTATTATTATCTAATGTAATTTAATTTTTTTTTCTATTAATATTTAATAATTATTTGGTTCATTAAACAAATTTTATGAAATAATTATTTGGAAACATATGTTATACAAGAAAATGATTAGATCATTCTTCAAAAATTATGTATGGGATTTGAGAGTGAGGTTATAATGTTTCATAATTATGAATATTCCATTGTATATTCTTTTTACATATGATTACTTATTATCATGATTAAAATATATTTTTAAGGAGATAATTTTTTTATTAGTAAGAAAAATTTAATACAAACTCAAATTTGGTGCATATTTCAATTTAAATTTCTATGATATTTACAGGTTTTTAAATGATAAAATCTTTGATTTTCAAATTTTCAATTAAAAGTTAGTATTTGTAATTGGATTAATTAAAAGTGATTTAAAAGGAAAAAATAATTTTTATATTTTATTTGAATCATATTTAATGATTTTTATGATTTTTATAGAGAATTTAAATTTTCCTTACTCATTTGTAACTGTTTCCTAAAAATTATACCACTTTGGCTATCCCTTAACTATGATCCCAGAAAACAGTTAGCAAACACACATGGGGGATGACCTGACCATTAAAGCCCTAAAAAGGCCATCATAATACATTGGTGCACAGGGGGGGTTAGGCCCATGAAGGGGACCTACAGTGATTAAATCCATTTGCCGTATAGGTAGTCTGAGGCATGAGATCCTAGGTGCAGTGGTCATGCCCCCATAGAGATGGTATGAGATCCCCATCAGGGTTGTGCTATACTTGGTGGAAACGATCATACACTGACACCCTATCGACATCATTACGACTAAGGACTCACACTCGGGTTTATAAGTGAGAACCCCCACATTTCCATTTTTGATGTGGGATAGTAATTTATGTGTTACTAATCATCTTGTTTTTGCTCCACCACTCCACCTTCATTCTCACTCAAAGAACACTGCAACACCTCTCAAGAAGATAATTTCCATACCCATTCTGATGCTCAATTTGAACTTATTCTCCACTACAAAGCATGATATCTCTATAGGATCACCTTCTTCACCTCATCCATCCACCCCAACACCATCTCAAGATTTATCTGGCCTTTGTTGTAGTCAGATGAAGGATGAATATAATACCAAACTAGGTACCACCAGGAATGATGCTATCAGAGCTTGGGGTTGAAGTCAAAATTTATTCAACGCCTCTCCAAAACCTTCCATCATCCCATTCATGTCAATTCAAGACACCTGAAAACATTTGAAATCTCTGTCTATCCACTTCGAAGGATAGAGGGATGTAGGAGGGAACAACTGTCACCATGCTACCACCCTACTGCATTCTCCAAAAGTCTCTACAACATGCTTCATGTATTCTAAGCCTCCACTTAGGCATCCACTCCAAATCCCCAAGAATATCCTATTCCAGCACTTGGGGTTTTTCCACTTCGATATATAATTATAAACCTAATACAATAGTGTGTATCTTTAAACACCATAGGAATCACATGTGTATCTTTGAAGAGATCCATGTAGATCTTGGGGAGAGAATTTAAGAATTAAGAGGTTGATGGATCCTCCTCACTTATTTTAAATGGATTACATTCCCCTTAAAAATTAGATATTAGCGCACCAAATGGAGAAGTATTTTGATGCTTTACTAACCCACCGTGTCCTTATTCTTTGTTTTCTTCTTATTTAATTAATTTTGGTTTAAGTATTAATTTAAAATTAAATTTGATTTTTATTTTATTTTCTAAATTTACCAATGTATATTTTTATTTTATGTGTTTTGTCATTCCACACCTCTTCTTCTTAACCTTTTAGTTATTCATTGTTTAATAAATATTATATTATCAGTTATTATTATTATTATTTAAGCATTATATTTTATTTTATTTATTTATTTTATTTTATTTTATTATATCCATACTCTCTCTCTCTCTCAGTCTCAGCCTTATTATGTTTATTTTATCCCATAAACATTTATTTTATTCTCTCTTCTTTTCTTATAATTTTATTTCTTATTATCTTCTCTCCCATTCCACCAAGTGATCCCTTACTCTCGATAATGGGAGGCAAACACATGGATTTCTCTTGGGGAGGTCAAGGTGTTTATTATCATTTATAATTTTTATATTATGATTTTGTAAGGTATGAGTAGAATTCATGGTTGGTGAACATTTCTTCTGTGTGGTGACTATCCCCTATGAAAAGAAAACAAATCTATTTATATTAATTTTTTAATATATTTTTTCCCTAATTAATTTGAATGATCATCATGCGATGGAATTGAGAGAGTGTATATGTGAAATTACATTGATAGATCTAGGTCTTAAAATATGGAACACACTCGATAGTGGTGTGTCATAAACCATTATTACCGGAGGAGGTGGAATTGAGATTATTGGGGAATTCAAATATTTCGAAATTTCTCAATTAAAATATTAGTGATTCACAATGAGATTTCATGTTTGAATTACCAAAAAAACTAATAAAATTTAATAATTATTAAAGCCAAAATAGTTTTATCTCTTCATTAACATATTTTATTTATAATTCCATGTCAGTTTAATTTATAATTGTTATTATTTATTTCATTTAAATATTTTTTAATGTAATCAAAAACCCCAAATATATTATCATGGGATCATAGGACAATAAAAAGAGGGAAACAAATTTATGTTACATATATTAATTTAGTGAACAATATGAGATGCTCCTCAAATAAGACAACTATTTTTAGAAATTGTGTAACACAAGGAAATTAAATTTTTTTTCTCTATTGAATATGAAAGGAGTGTATTCAAAACTAGTTTAATTGTTAGGGAGACAATAATTAATTTCATTTTGTTTCATATATTAATATCTTAGATACATTTTTATTCTTTTATAAGAATAAAAAATAAAAAACCCATGACATTTTCCAATGACTACTTTTTTAATTCATGGAACAATTACTCTCATGTGTAAGAACCAGTATTCCAAAATGATGCAGAGGTGTCTCTACTATAAAAGAATAAAAAAGTTACTAACCAGTATAATATTTTTATATATGGGAATATCGTTGGAATTTTGTTTCATGTACTTCAATATATGGTTGATGAAGTAAATGTTGGTTGTCAAAGACAGAAGACCAAGATGGAGGTTCCACCAGAGCAATGCAATTTTACTGAAGATACCAAATTTTAGACTCCCATAATAAGGATTGTCCATAGTACAACCATCTATAGATCTAAATACATGATGAATGTGATTAGATAGAACAAATTTATGATGAGGAAAATATACATATTGAAATAACTATGAGAGATCAAAAATTTTATATGGCTTCTTGAATGAATATGAGGTATAACATGATATTCATGCTCCCTAAAAACATGGAGAGACAATATCATTTCACGTCACTCCAGAATTGGAAGATAATTAAGATAAAAATGATGTCATTTGATGATAGGATGTAGAATCCTGACTACCTACCTTCATCCATTGAGATCAAACTTTAATATGCACATTCCTCCGAGGACATGATTAAAGAAAAAACAACTCAGGGAGATTATCTTTATCTCAAAACATTATTTTATTATTTTACTCAATATTACTTCAGTATCACTCAATATTTTATTGAATTTTCAAATTTGGAAAACTCTATTCATGTCATAGAGGAATGAAAAGAAACTAGACATGAATGTTTTGAGAAAACAATGGAGTTCCGCGATTTTAATGATCATACATTTGAGGATATCCAATAAGAAATACATGTATCATAGCTTGAAGAAAAAAATAGGATGCTCATGTTGAAATTGTTAAATTAATTATTATAAATTCAAAATATGGTTTTTATTATGAATAAATACATGTTTATTCTCACTTTGATCATTAAATTCATGTATCTTATTTGAAGAAAACCCTAGAAGAGAAAGAATAGGTTTCACAAGTAGAAACCAAGAAGGAGTATGATTCATAATTCATACTAAACTCAGTGTGAATAAAATACTTAACTGTTAAGGGGGTTATCCTATATAATCTATCAAGGTATCATTCCTCAACAACAATGAAGATGCAGAATCTTGGAAGATCCTTATGTGGTGGTTTGAGTCAAATAAGCTCTCTCTACCATTATACACTGGAAAAGAGTTTGTACATCCCCATAGAGGTAGTAAAACTTCCAAGTCCACATGGAAGATAATTAAATTATTTTATTTAAAATTTTAATAGGATTTCAATTTAATTTTTAGGATTAGTCTACCATATAGTCCACTACCTATTATCTTTTTTTATCTCAAATTATATTATCCTTTAGCATTATTTAGTAATTATCTTTTAAAGGTTCATGATGGTTGAAGTAAATCACAAGTAATGGAGGAAAAAAATTAAGCTTTATTATAAATGGAATAAAAATTTAAAATTTATCTTTTATAATCCCTACATTATGGTCTTAACAACTTGTTTTGATCTTTAAACTAGAATTTTCATTCCAATTCTTGGATTTATGATTTACATGACTTATTTATGGGACATTTACTTATTACGAATCAAATGATTCAATGTTGTTTGTTTTCAATGTTAATTATATTTAATGATTAAAATAGATAATTAGATTATTAATGTGAAACATAGATATTATAATAACTGCTCAGGATTTAAGGTAATTAATTGATTTATGTAAATGAAATTTACAAAACATTTTTCAAACATTAACTATTCAAAATTCGTGTGAATTGATTTTTCATTATTAATCATACCATTACTAATTGTCACAAATCCTATGTTATATTTCCAAGAGTATTTCTACTCAATGTAATTAACTTTTTTCTTGATCATATATATTATCTGATCATGGGTCATGTCACTTACCAGAACATGAATTTGAACTAGTGAAGGCTATGACTAAGAAAAACACATTATAAATTATACAGACATCTTTTAAAAATATCTTTTTCATTAAAATTCCATCATTAAATAAGTCATTTTTTGCCCATAGTTTCCTTGAATTCACTTATTAGGAATGAGCCACATTTTCAAACCATTTTTAGCTATTCCTACCCTCCTCTTAGTATTGTCTTTATATTTTTATGTTTATGTGTGGGGGTTTAGAATGTTATGAAAAATGGAATGAAATACATTTCAAGGAAGTAGTGTGGTGGTGATAATTATGGGAGCTAAGAGTTGTTTTGGATTTCATAATGGTACTATTAATTGTCTTCCCCTTCTAAAAGAACGAAAATGAAAAAATTAACAATAAAAAATTATAAAAATGGGTTGTGATTTGGGAAAACTAGAAATAACCATTACTAGACCTATGTTTTTTATCATATGTGGGTTTGTGGTGTATTTTAGGTTTATTATATGCATAACATCAGAAAAAAATGTTGAAGTGGTTCTTTGAAAAAATTCATAAACGTTAAAAAACACGAGGGTGAAACTAATAGTTTATTCTGGTTGATTTGTTAATGATCTTTACATTGAGTTTTGGTGAATTTGGGAGTTGTTTCAATTTTAAGGGGAATATTTTATGAATGTTTTATTTTTTATATCAAAAATTCTTATTTAAGTGAATCTATATCTACTTGAAAATTAAATTTAAATAATAATTCCTACCGACATTAAGACTCAAAGAAATTTTATCCATAATTGTAGGACCTCATGATTTTTTTTCCTTTTTTATTTACAAAGGTTATAAAGTAATTCATATTTAATCCAATGGATAAGGAGAATTAATTCACGATATGAATAGAAATGTACATGGCTCAATATAATGAATAATTGGTGAAAATATTCAAAAGTGATGTAAATAATTATTTGGAATATTTTATTATAATTACATGAGGAACATAAATTAATGAATAGGGAAGTCCCACAATTTTTTTATAAGGGAGAATAAAAAAATTTTCAATTTCATGTTTCATAATAAAATGAGAAATGAAAAAGATATTTTATATGAATCTCAACAGTTTTGTTTAACAATGATAATTATTTGATTTTATTATATTTAAATTTTAATATTGATTACAATGGTGCAGTCTTTAATTCCTTTAGGATATATTCTTCTTGAGGAAAATCATGGTCAAAGTGTGGTGGTATTTGACATACTCATTGTTTCATCATATTTTTAATCAAATTTAACTGATTTTAAATGTGTTTTAATTATAAAACCGATGATTTTAAATGTTATAATTAAAAGAGGAAATTTTTATGGGATTAATGAAAATAATTATATAGGGATAAAATTAATTTAATTTTTCATATGAATCTCATTTAATAATTTTTTATCATTATTGTCCATTTAGAATTTTAAATTTTCCTAACTCTTTTTGTAGGTTTTTGTTAAAAAATTATGCCACTTGGGCCAACCCCCCAAAAAAGAGCCCACATGCCACTTTGGCAACCGATAAGCGGTCAACTAGCCATGATGACCCTCAAGAAGGCCAAACCAGTGGAGGCTACACACGTGGGGTCAGGCCTATGCCAGAGGCTTGTGGTGATGATATATACAAGCCACATAGGTAGGATTATGCCTTAGAACCTACATGTGGTGGTCAATCCCACACGAAGATGGGAGGTGAGCCTCACTAGAATGGTGTGGTCTGCAATGGTGAGGTATTCTATATAAAACCTAACAAAAATCATTTCATATTAGTAAAAAAAATAAAAAAATGAAAATATCCTCTCACTAATTGACATTTTAATGTGGTAAAGAGATTTATTGGTTACTATTCATCAAGTGCTCATGTAGTTATTCTTTATCATACTCTATCTCTCTACCTTTATACCCACTCACTGACTATCACATCTTCTTTTGGGGAGACTCTATTAAATCCACGAAATAATCATAGGTTGAGATCATTATACACTCCAAATCATAATATCACCATGTGATCTACTTCTATAGATCGACTGACCACCCTGACACCATCTCAAGCTTTATATGGTCATCAAAGTGGCCGAATAATGGGGGCAACCACTACCACACCAGAGACCCCCATGAACAGCTATCCTAGAGCACTAGGTCGAGATCATTCATCATTACATTCCTCCACACCACCTACCATCATTCCTAACACATTTTCTGAGCATCTTGAAGTCATTAAGAATCTCTATACATCCAATTCAATGGCCCGAGGGATGAAGGAGGATACCGCTAACATCTTTCTGCCACCCTAATGAATGAATTCCTATCCTCTGCTACCAACATAAGGAATTACAATCCTCTATTGATTCCCCCACTCCCACACCCCATGCATGCACCATTTCCCTAAAATGATTTCTTCTAGGTCAAAAAAATTAAACACCCAAGAGAGTTGGGTATATCATTAAACACATTGGGTCTTCTGGGGGCATCTGTGTAGAGATCCCCAAAGATCATAGTTATGGAATTTAAGACCAAGGTGAAAGAGGGATCTCCATCACTACCATTACAATGAGGAAAATACCCCTACTCAAAAAGATATTGGCATACTGAATGTATAATCATGACGATCTTTCACTCCCACCCCTTCATTTCCTTCATTATTATTTTTATTTTTATTAATTTTTTTATTTTAAACTTTAAGTTAAAATTTAATTTATTAACTTAATTTATTCATATATGCTTTTATTTGATGTTTTCTGAATTCAAAACATCTTATCGTTCTTCTTTTAATTAATATTCATTTAGTAATAATAATAATAATTATTATTATTATTATTTTAATATTATATTTTATATTTTTTATATAATTGCTTAAGTTTTTTTTTCTATTCTTACTCTCTCTCTCCCTCTCATCCAA
Organism: Viscum album; assembly: GCA_963277665.1. NCBI lineage: Eukaryota > Viridiplantae > Streptophyta > Magnoliopsida > Santalales > Viscaceae > Viscum > Viscum album. The sequence continues at coordinate 700,299,429 of OY728119.1, read as the reverse complement.
ATTTTGTTTTCTTTTCTTATTTTTATTTAATTTTTCTCATCCCAATTGATTTTATTTTCTATTATTTCATTTTTATTTGAATCTTTATTCACTTACTGCCCATTCCAGCATGTGATCTATTACTCTTAATAAGTGGAGGCAGACCGAAGGATTGTCTTGGGGGAGTTCAAGGTGATATTGACTTTTAATTAAATGTCGTTTTATTATTATTGTAGATATGAATAACATGAATTAATAAGCCAAATTTTCCTAGTGTGGTAAATTTCCCCCATGACATGCAACTCAATCTATTTCTATTATTTATTCTCTTTTTTCCATCTCTTAATTGTATAGATCTTCACATTATGGAGTTGATCAGGTCAATGGATTAAATATAATTTATAGATCAATGTCATGGATGATGTTACACCCTCGACCAATGTGTGTCATGAACCTTGACTATAAGAGCATTTGGAATTGATGTTTTTGAGGCATTCATAGATTTAGAAATTTTTAAATAAAAAAAATATTAATTCACCATGATAATTTATGTTTGAATGATCAATATAAAATCTAAAAAAATAAAGTATAACAGTTATTTAATCACAAAACATGTTCTTTCTTTCTTAACTCATTTATTTTAGAATTTTATGTTATTTGATGTTAGAATTTTCATTCTCCATTTAATTTTAATATATTTGAATGTAAAAAATAACTGAAAAATGTTAATCATTTTTTAATAAATTAATAAATAAAAAAATAAAAAGAATATTTTTGGTGACTTAGATAATGTGAGTGAACAAACTGAGAAACTACTATTTTGAGACACCTCAGGCCGACCACTATGATGCACATGGAAATTAATTTTATTTTTCCACTACATATGACATATGTGCATTCAATTTCATATGATTATTCTTGTATTATTTACTATTACTATTATTCCTCCCCTTAACATGGTTATATTACTCACATTCCATGATAAATGTTCTTAGGTTATTACAAAAACTAATTAGAGTAATAAATCAAATAGAATATCCATACATGAGGAATTGAATAATGAATAATGTTTTATAAATGATTATGTTGTACAAACATACATTCCCAAGATACTAAACCTTTTGATTGTGGATTGTGTTATCATTTTAAAGCTAACTTTCATAATAATGTTGTACTAGTTATGTATAAATTATATGAGCCACTAATGTTTCTATTAATGATATATTTAGTTTATTGTTTAAATAGTTTAACTACTGATAACCCTAGATAAAATATAATATATATTAGGTAAATAATCTAGAATTTATTTTCACCTACTAATATGTTATTTAATCACGACTTATTGAAATATATTTTCTTCTATCCTTTTCAATTTTATAAACTGGGGGAACCACGATAAACCATAACAACATCCTATGAGATAGAATATGAGTAGATTAACAGCATGAAATTCCCAATGAAAATATAGTTAGAGTTCAAAACATTATGGCGGTACATACCCATATATATCTCATTATATTTAGTAATCTGAGCCATTTGGAACATCCAACATCACTATAGAATGAAAATTAGCTATGTATGAAATTATACACCAACAACCACAATATATTATTTGATATTTCAATATAAATGATTTGAGGAAATTAGTAAACTCTATATAAAAGTTATTTATAAATCTTTATTGTTCTGAGAAGAAGAATGTTACTCTATTCCTCATAAATTTATAAGGATATATAAATCGATGTAGGACATTGAGTAAAAAAAACCAAAGATTGATATTTTAGAAATGCGGTGGTATGATTTTTAGAAGATATTTCTTAACAAGTATTTACCATGAAATATTCACACCATGATAGAGAGAGAATTTCATGTGCTTAAGAAAAACTAGTGTGTATATGGTGTATCATTCATTTAAAATATTAAAAAAATTTAGACGATACACCACATGTTTTTTTATTGATAATAATTCACGAATTCAAATATTTTTGAATGGTATAAATCCACATATTCAAAAATAATTGTATATAAGAGACATTATGAGTAATAAAGAGGGGTGTTCACCCAAATTATTGAAGAGTTCATTGAATGAATCCATGAACATAGAAGCATGAAATTAAGGATGGACTGTTAATATGGATAAAAAATGATGAAAGAGGAAGGAAGAACTGACCACCCACATATTAATGATATGTATTGACTCAGCACAAGAATTATCTAAAAGTGATGATTAGATGATTTAAGTGAATAATATTTTGGAACCAATATCATGAATGTTATATAGACATGAATAGTCTTACTATTATTATGTAGGATAGTATGGAAACATAAAATGAACCACTAAGTGTTGAATGCTTCAAATAAAAGGAACATGGGTATTATAAAATCCTATGCACTAAAATAATGGACTTCAAGGATAGTGAAAATCAACAGTAACTAATGACTAAGGAGAAGGGAAATATCAACCTCTAATTGTATGGTCTTGAATATTTTTCAAAGGAAAGAAAATACTCCCAAAATCACTTTATAGAATGAATAAATTACTCCTACAAGTTGAAAAAGGAAAAGGAACTCAAATTGAGTTACAAATTTAAGAAGAAACATGAAGGAACTCAAGATTTCAATGAATATTAAGTAGACCGAGTAGCATCACTTGGAAGGGTTCATGAACCACATGGATCGCAAACCATTGATATAAAAAATTATCCATGAGGCGCTCGCCTGCAGTGTGATGGAAAAAAACCCGAATGACATTAAACCATGCCACTAGAGGAATCATGCGCTTGAAGGCCATCCACATACTGTATCCTGAACCATTCCCTTCAAGGACAAGGAAAACAAGAAGGGTTCCATAATCCATGATCGCGAACAACATCCTCCACAAACCTCGGTTGACCTAGTCTTCCGCAGATCACGATATCTCTTCATGGGCCTCCACAAACGGTGTCACATGCCCATAGATACGATTGTCCAAATTCTCTATATATGGGAGAACATAAGGAATTGAGGAGGATGGATGAAAAAAGCATGAAGGGAACCTAAGGGATGGAATAAATAATTTTTGGAATATTCCAGCTTTTATCTAAAATCATCGTTGAAGCTCGAATTGCGAACCACACACTTTATAAGTACAGTCAGTCGCAAACCATAAAATAGGGGAATATAATAATAATAATAAGAATAGAACCATGAACCATATTTATGAAACCTAAAATGAATATTCATCGCAGATAAACTCCCCACAAATGATAATCCCTCATACCCTCCTTCAAAATGGTGTTTCATATATTGTATATCTATGTAGTTTTAACTTGGTGTTGCGTACTCCCTCAGTACACAGGTGGAACCCAAAGCGGCATGATGGAAGACATACTAATGGGTTGTGCGGTAGTCCATACCCATGCATGTGTACTACATCAGTATATGGATGACCCCTCCACCCACAAAGCACTATGGTATGTATGGTTTCCCCCATCCCACAAAGAAATCGGTACCCGAAATGGGGTGTTTTCGGGTATTCTTTCCCCTGGTTCCAATCTACCCCCTCCATTACTATTCAGTCCTCTATGGTCCTTCTATGAAATATATCCTCAGTATCTGGATGAACCCTCCTCTAAATCCACTGTACCCATATGATCAGGCCATCAGGTGCATCAGCGTGCCCCTTTGAGTCTATATACACATGGTCAGCGGAATCATGAAGGCTCTCCCCACAATGGTTCAGACGTCGAGGTTGTCGGTGGGTCTACATTACCATGTTAACCTATAATCCAACCTTGTTATGGCAATGTGAATCTCCCTATTCTAGTGATTAAGGGAGATCACATGCTCACTATTCAATTTGGAATAGTGATCAGTCAAAAGGGCACTGTTCGGTTCCCGTTTTGATGAGGACGAAACTCCTACCCTCCCTAGAATGTGTTTCGGGGATCTCCAACTGAGGTAAGTCCCCAATATTACCAAGGCTGATATTCATCACCTTTAATGTCATTTCACATTAGAAAGATCATTTCTCTACACCCACACCCTCTGTCTCATCGGCCTCCACTACGGTAGGCTCGCCATCTCGCACCAGGAGGAGAATAAGATTTGGGTTGGTTAGATCTCTCAAATCCTCTTGTTTACCACACCATGTATGACTCAAGTGGGAATATAGTTTTGTGATGATTACAACATCCAAACAATTATTAACTATGAGAACTCTGATTCTTGGTATATCTAGGATACATAGGATGCCTACCTAAAGGCCATATCTAAAAAGTGTTCCAATTCAAAAGGTTCGCCCAATCATGTCCTCCATAATGGGAAACTTCTATGCGTAAGCCCTAACAGTTCGGAGTTTCATGGGCTCTGATTCCTCTCCCGATGATACTAAGGAAACCCATATTTTGTGTCTGATCCCAACATTGAGTCACCATCTATCCCCCTAGATGACGATAAACTTTAGAGTGTCTTATTGTGTAGCTCAATTCAGCATTACCTCCGTAGAATAAAATCCATGTATCCATATGGTAATCATTTCAAACGTGGGTAGCTTGTGGATACACTCTTCGAGAATGACCAAAGGATTCATGAACATATGAACATGAATTAAATATATAAGAGAGTCCTATAATCTACAATATTCCTCCCCAAAAGGGTGTGGTGATCCTGACTTCTCATCCTCTCGACCAAAGGTGTCCTTATGTGGTGATGGCTGAATCATCAACCAACGAGCACATACCTATAGAATGAGAGTCCATGAATCATGGATACTAGGGTCGTTGTGTGTCTCCAAATCCAAGAATAAACCAGTTGGACACCATACATGAAATTTATATCTTAGGAGGACTGATTTCACAAGTACATGACCCAATGAAATTGCATGTTGTGATCATCTAGTAGTGTCATATCCATCGCATTATGATATGGTTGAATTACCCAGTCCTCACAGGGTTAATCTAGCCATCATTTAAATAATAATGATGTATAATTGGTTGAAAAAAATGAAATGGTAAATTTTACAATAAATGCCCTCTCAAAAAAGAGATAGGTGATAATTCTCGTCGAACCATTTCCTTTTCACTCGGAACACACCACCTCAGAGGAGAAACAAAAATGGTGAACCCAATGTGAGTCCTCAACCAATGTGGCAGTCTTACCCAAGTCAATCCCCTTTCCCCACAACAAAAATAAAGAGAGAGGAAGAGGCCATGATGAATTTTCAGATATACACATGTGTAAAATAATTCTAATTTGATGAGGTTTTAAGGTGTGTATGTCATATATGTGTGTTTCAGGGTCCCAAAGAGCAACCTTCAATACAAATGAAATATCGATGACTAATACAGAAACACACATCCGCGATCCCATAGGCGGTCGAGGCCCTTACGAAGAGTAGGACCACAATGTCTTCCCACTGTCTTCAATACTAGGTATCCAACCCACTGAACAAGAAGTAAAACCAAAACGGTACTCTCCCCATGGTAGAGGCTGTGAGGAAATATCTCCAATATATAAAGGATGGCCAACCACCTCCTCAGTCATGGTCGACACCCCAATAAAAGGCATCCCCAGTGGCCATCCCAAACCATTTTAGGATCATGTATCTGGAATGTAACAATGAGTACCTCCTTTACCATACGGAGGCAGATGATGTCGATGCTGAAAAATTCATCTCAACTACACAAGGGTCCCAATCATGGGCCCCCGCCATAGAAAGTCATTGCTAACACCAAATAAACATGCCACCTTACGGTTGAGAGGAACTTCTGCTTAGGGCACCTTCTATAGTTCAGGAGACCCGGGCCCCTCGGCCTGCCTTTCATGGGTGGAGAATATATAATCAGAATCACACTAGCACCCCATATATTGAGGAGTAACTCTGCCACACTACCTATGTGCCATTCAATGGGAAGACATATGATTCTAAACCCTCCACTCAAACCCACCACAGAAATATGGTGTCACAATAATGGCACTCAAACGTTCATGATAGTGCTTTCTGGTCCCAGCATGAAGACAGAGTGGACCACTATAGGCAGATAAAGATATCTGCCAATTCACAACAAGCACGTCAACCAAATAGGAAAAAAACTAGCTATATACAGGCATAAATACCCACTGATGTATATCAAGCCATCCATCCAAATAGATAAGAAATAAAATATGAGCAGAATCAAATTATTGTAGAAGTATACAATGCCCACGAGACAAATACAATGAAAAATGAGTAGATGAAAATCCCCACTAATGAATTTAACGACCACCATTTAAATACTATGGAAACTGGGGAATACTACTAGTGGTAGACTCTTTCCTCAGTCCCAAAACTGGAGAACTGCAAGTATTTACTAGCATGTCATGGAGGACCAGAGTAGGCACGAACCCCAAATCCGATAGTGTAATAGGACTTCATACTCATTTCAGATAGAAATTTATCTCGACACATCCCAGAAATGATGGGATATCAGATGTTGATCCCAAACCATATAATCCCAACATGCCAAGACATTATTGCATAGGTGGAAAAGGCAAGAAACATGGCCACGACCCAGTTTCCTTGAAGAGGGTGAATTACTAGAAAAATGTGTTAGTCTCTTTGGATAATTCATGCATTCCTTCTCCAATAGAGGATGGTAAATAGGAATACCCCATGATACACAAACTACAAGAATGGGAAAAAACACCCGTTCAAGCTGGGGGACATCAGGCTAACATGGAGGTCCCTCCCAAGAAAGAATATATCCCTACCAAACTTAGGATGCACATCATCATATCCTGGAGACCTCACAGGACCCAATGAGATGGGTATTCATATATTTAGTCTGTTACCAATAGAATATGTCTCTAGATACCTGCAAGAGAAAACTCAACAAATAAAATGCACCCATGCCTATAAAAAATGAAGAGAACATACATGATCATGTTCTTCTGGAATCTTGGGTTCTTGATGACCTAAAAAAATTTCAATAAAGCCTCGAGACCCTATCAGTCCACAACAAAATTATGGAAGTGGCAGTAGAAGTTTCGAAGGACCTCCCCACAATGTCTCTATTGGCTTCTCTGAAGGTCCCCGCAGAGTACCCATTGGGGATCGCTCTATGGTCCAGGAATTATCAATCACTAGAGTGTATTTCTTTATTTGTGTCGTGGTATCCGTCACCTCAAACTAATGATCAGACTGCCAGAGGGTCCTCCCCTTCCTTTCATCCACTCTGATGGTCCTCCCAAGCGTATATGTTGTAGATATGCTTCTCCTGGTAGTCAGACATCAAGTCCTGATGGTAGTACTCACCATGATGATAGTCTTTGTGAAGTCCCTCATCACAATGGATGTTTCTATGAAGGCCCTCTCCACAGTAACGTCAAGAAAAAATAAGGTCCTCCACTCATTACTGTATATCCTAATGGCCCTCCCCAGGATATCCACTATATAAATTATCCATGCAGCCAGGTATCAATCTGTGATAGTAGTCCTCACCGTCACATCAATCATCGAGAAGGTCATCCCCATATTGAAATCAGGTAACAAGAAGGTCCTCCTCTTGTTGTAGCCCTCTCTTTAGGTCCTTCCAAGGGAATACACCGTAAATACATTTCCCGCGGTCCAGAATTGAGTTTCAATAGTATCCTTAACCATTGTAGTACCAATTGTTAATGTCCTCCCCATAACCAAAATTCATACGGATATGAAGGACCTCCTCTTTCCAAATCCAAGATCATAAATCCCTCCAATGATGAGGCACTCAGAATGGAGTCAGATATATCAGGATCTCCTTCCATGATGAGTAATATCCTTTCTCAACATGAGGGTGGTCTGGGGCAACACTCATCTTCTGAGCCACCCCTTCACTATTCACATATCACTAATTATCCCACTAGGTGAGTTAATTGGAATGCAATTATTAAGATGTAGTAAAGCTGGGAATATCAAGTAGATGATCCCCAGTAAGAACAATAGTAGGATATGGTTCTTGGGAGAAGAAAACTAGCTAAAGATAATATATGAGTGATGTATTGTCCTATGACCAATTATCACATTGACATACTAGGAGACTTGTATGGGGAATGTATACATGACATTCACCTCAATATATGGTTGACACTTCTTTAGCTGAAAGAAACATTATTACCATACAAAGGGTATGTGGACCATGTCAACATGTCAGTGGAGACTCCCCATCTAATCGACTTGGAATCCTTCCCATCTGCATGGATTCTACAATTATAATGTGAAAGAAAAACCATGAACTGGCTTGCCTCCATGTGCTGCACAAGTTGTGTCTCCTCATTGGTGATGCCCGGACTAGAGTCCATATTCAGGGATGAGAAGAACATAGAGCACTACACTTCACACCATGTATAGTTTAGTAAACCCCCGTAAAAATGACATATTGCAATGGAATCTCCCAAAGTATTAAATCAAATGAAACATTGACTTAGGAAAGATGAGATACTCAACAAAAACTGGCTCATAGTAAGTCTCAAAAGTGTTAGGACCGAAGAGATCACTCCATCAAAAATATTCTGAGTTAGGCAACCAAGAAAATATTACAGGCATCCCTATTAAGGCAATCCAACCAACAAGTAGTGATCATGCCTTAGAAAGACCACATAAATCATACAGGCCTAATGCCATACTTATCTCACACTTGTGTAGGAGTGTGTGAAATCAAAAATGTGGCAATATCAATTTCTAACATGGAAATGTGGGAAAAAAACCCCACCCCACCGGGTTTAGGAATTTATAAATCAAAATGACCCCATAAGATCAATAAATCTAGGCCGTAGTGCATCAACGATAGAACAAGAACAACCCCAAACCACAGGCCTAAGGTCATTTTTACCTCACGTCCCCGCACAGCAGACATCTTTCTTCTCGCATATGTGATGAACGATGGGTAGATAAGAGACCTATTCCACCCCCTCTCTTGGTTCTCACCCTCTGAGACATTGCGGAATTACGAGGTCATATCTGGGATACCTTCAGGCCAATATTTTCTGATAAACCCAAAAAATACCACATAATGGAAGGAGAGAATCTATCAATAGAGGATAAATTCCTTCCTTCCATTCAGCACTGAGTACACCACCCACAATGCTTATTCCATAGTGAACATGGTAAACATCAACCCCACATATTTCATAGGAAATGATGGAGAGGGAGTGGACAAAAAGGAAGGTGGTTCCCTCCCAGATGAATCCCACACCAATCTTGATGATGTACATACCTGGAACTAGAGATCAGTCCAAAATTTGGGAGCCCCATCAGTTAATCTGACACTACCTACCTCACAAAACCCCAAAAAAGAGAATAATTAATCAACTATCATCTATGTTCCACCTTATCCTCCCCCAAGAACTGTGTTCCTCATTCTGAAGGGATTTTTCACTGAGCATGATGAAGAAATGAAAGAGCTAAGGAGAATTAATGTTGAGCTACGTTGAGGAGCTACCTCTCCGGATGTGTTCCCCCTACGGATCGTCAGTAGGTATTCCAAGGGGAGGTTCCATTGACACATGAACTCATCCTGGTGAATGAATACAAGATAGGAGGCCTATCTAATCCAAAATTAGGACCAAAAACCTACTTAAACCTGGCCTCAGAATGACATCATGACTTCTCCCTATTGGGAAGACAATCAAAGAATATCTAGGTAAACCCACAAAGGATACCCCTAGCTGGGTATCAACCCCAAATTAGAGTAGAACTGACACACCCATCTTTGGATACAGCTATACCAACCCACGTTCTAGCCCAGTAGGATATGCATCATGGGATCATGAACACCATCGAGCAACTAATATATTGACTAGAAGCATCGGAGGGGTGGAACCCCCCAATACAACTAGAGGGAAAACCCTACCCCGATTGGGTGAGAAACGTTCCGCCGCCATCGAATTTCAAAAACCTGGTATTCTTAGTATTCAATGACTTGGGGGACCCCGAACAACATTTAATGCACAATTCCTATTAATCCAAACCCATGTGGGGTACACAAGAGTATCAAGAAGTAATAAAACTCAGGTTCTTCATATGAACACATTAGGTACTTACTTTTGTATTATTTACTAGCTTTCCATCCAATTCCATCACCAGCAGGGATAACCCTCGATGATAGTTTCTCTTCTAGTTCACCTCAACGCTACGTAAAAAAAGGTCAATGATATCATGAATAGAAAGTAGTGAGACAACTAAAGAGTCTCATAAATCATTTCTAGATGAAAAGGAGAGATTTATTCTCTGAGCCAGCCTCTTCCCCTGGATGAGATGATCACTGTGTGCATCCATATACTTAAAAAATAATTGAAACACATCTCATCATGTTGAAGTACAAAAATTGGTTCCTAGATTTCTCTTCCATTGCCCAAATAATATAAGAATCCTTGAAATAGAACAATATTAGGTACTGAATATCCCCAATAATGCCAGAGAAAAGAACAGGAAAAGCTGAAGTAGCTTTTTTAAAGCTTATGCCACCCACTGCACCAGCTCTAGTTGCAAGGCCCCCACCAAACTGTGTGGGGAAACCTTGATGCTCATAGATTCTCTGACTTTGAAATGATGAGAAATGGGGTGCTAAGAGAAATTAGTTAAATGAATGTTGAAATAAAGTCTACTCATTCAGAGATGGCCTGGTCCGATGATACATTATAGACGATATGAATTGCAACCTGTTCCGGCTACTAGAGCCAAAGAAAACATATGAAGTGGGTCTCAAATACTATCAAAATTATTTTCCCTATCACTGGATACGAGGAAATACCATCCAAGATTAATTCATTTATAACGGATCTCCTAAAAATGATGGTAGATTTTGATAATGTCAAGTAAGGCCTGCTGCCTGCACTGGTGTCGTATATTTATACTTTAGACTCAAGAGTGGAAGAGGAAAAGGAAATGGTAACCAGAAAGGAGAAAAAAATTGATAATTGGATGACCTGGAATGCAGTCAACCAAGTCCATGGAATCCTCCAGGCATAGTTGAAACAACCAAACGTGGACCCAAATGCTCCTAATACAGCACAACCAACCTCCTCATCCCCACAATCTTCTATAGGTCAGATGTGTAGAAATCAAGAGAAATAATATGGATTGACACCAAAGCCAAATCATGTGTTGACACATGAAAATTTCATACCAACAGACCAAGTGAAATCCTCCCTGCAAAACGATATAATGGTCACCTCCCCACCAAACTACATTGTTAGAAGAAGATAGTTAGACAGAAACATTGATGGATCACAAACTGGTCTTTGGCTCCATTAATGTCACTCACTTGATAGACCCCATATCGGACAGATACTATTTCCCTGAACCATAATTCCATGTTCCCAAATGGAGAGCTGGAGGATGGGTCCACAGAGGTTGGACGTTTCCTAGAAGGCATGATAATGGAAAGTGTCAATTTCTAGTCCTTTCCATAACTCAAACTATTAAAATTGCAAAAACTCACAGAAGGAACCTCTAGAAGGCATAATAAGAATCATAAATTTCTTTCATCCCCATCGATAGAATTCCATGCCTAGTAATTTTGTAATATCCATCGAAGAAAGAAAAAATATCAAATCTCCCATGGAATTTAGGAAAACTAGTTTAGCTAAACACAGAAACGACTACAGTACCACTAGATCTAATCATAGAGGCCAAACCCTCTATGTCCAAAGACAAATCCCCTAATGTGTCTATGAAAGAGAAACCCCGATTCAGGAAGCACCATACTTTTGAAAACAATATGATATTCTAAAGCAGTTGGATTCAGTACTAGAAAAACTGTAAATCCTAGTAGCATTAATCCTCTCTGCAAATCATAGGGAGGCAGTCATCAAATCTTTACTATGTCTCCAGGTGTTCGAGGCTAATGTAGTTGTAGCTGAAGTCTATCGGATATAGACCAATCGATAAGAATGTCTTGTCATCATCTCCTTCACAGATAGGGATAATGTCTCTATCACACAAGGGCACATCAAACCCTTATATGTGTCTGACAAGATAAATGGAATTGATGTCATGAGGATTTTCATAGACAATGTCTATAGTTTCAATCTCATCCTCTATGAATACTTTGTCGACTTGGCTTTGATGAAGAGAGCTTGAAACCCTACACTGAAACTCTACTAGGATATGACAAAAGTGAGCAGTAGACACTATGATGAATCAAGTTGAAAACTCATATTAGAGTCGTCAGGTCGAATTATACTATCCTAGTAGTGCATAAATGTATGGCCATCAATGTATTTTTAGGGAGGCCTTGGCTGCATCCCCACACTTGAATTCCATCACCATACCATCACTGCGCTAAGTATTGCACTAATTGTAAAAAAGTACATTATAGGTTGATAAATCCTCATTGAGTCCTATGAGTGGAATTATATTAACACAGTCTTCTATGAATCATAATAAAAACATTCTCTAGCTAATTACGTTGATGGGATTACTACCCCGAATATATTTCAATTAGCTCCCACTAAACCCCTTCTGCAACTTGGGGAAGAGTATGTGTTACCCATAAATCAAGTTGAATGCACAAGGGCATGTCTGGATATAGACTCAATTGTCTGTATGATTTCCTCTATGTACAACAAGTCCAAAGACATGGGGAAATGTGTTGAATTCAATGAAGATAGGAAAATACCTATCAAATATGCTCTTGGCCAATCCACGAGACCCTTAAATTACATCGCCTTACACACTAAAGAAAAATAAGATTTCTCTCTCAATATTGAGGCGTTCATCTCAAGAATAATATCTCCATCAGAATATTAAAAGGAAGAAAAATTTGAAAATGATGTTGAAGAAGAAGATGTAGAGGAATAAGACCTCAAAGATGCCCCTCTTTCATTTGAAGAATGTGTCTCCACCACAATCAATGAACTTATGGATATAAACCTGGGCCATGAAGATGACTCACTACCCACTATGATCAATGTGGATATGAATGTTGAGGAGAAGGATGCATATACCTCCTTCCTAATGAATAATGGAGATTTATTTTACTAAAATTGCACAAAAATTCCAGGAATCGATCCTGATGTCACCAATTATCATCTGGGCTTACTAGAAAATCACATAGACTACAAGCAGGTAGCTAGAAGAACCAACCTGGCACATGCTACCAAAATAGAGTTTGTAGTTAACAATTTTATCAAATCCATATTCATACGGGAAGTCCAATATCTGATCTGGCTGGAAAACATAATCCATGTAAAAAGAAAAATAGATATATTAGAATCTTCATTGAATTTAGTGACAATAATTGACATTTCCCAAAAGGGGATTTCTTGGTCCCAATCACATAATTGTCGATCGATGCAACTACCGGATACGAATCCCACTATTTCATGGATGACTATTCTAGATATAACCTAATATAGATAGATTGGGGGGATGAAGAAGCTACTGATTTTAGGCCCCCCAGGGAGTGTTTTTTATAAGTTTATTCCCTTTGTTCTAAAATATGTCAGCCCCACATATCAGTGTTCCATGCATCACATCGTGAAGCCCTTCCTTGAAAAATTATTCGAGTATTATGTCAATGATATGGTGGTTAAATCACAACAGTTCTCACACCACTGGGCCAATCTTGAAACTATCTTCCACAAATTATGGCATCGCATTTTGATGATAAATCCCATAAATTTAGGATTTGGAGTCACCTCTGGAAAATTCCTCATCTTCGTCACACACCTTCTTGGCATCGAACTCGACCCTGAGAAGGAAAAATCCATCCCTTTATGGTCCCCACCTAAAAACCTCTGGAGTTGAGAGATCTCTTGAGGAACCTTACTGACATCCAGCACTTCATAGCCAAATTCAAGGGTAAATGTTTACCGTTCACAATGATGATGAACAAAGGGGTTACAAATGAGTAGAATAATGATTACTAATATGTGTTTGAAAACATAAAAATATATATCCTAAGCCCACCAATGATAATGCCACTAGGGGAGACCACTCATTATTTACGTAACCTCCCTAGAATGGTCATTAGGTGCCTTCCTCGCATAGAATAATGATTCCAGTAGTGGGAACGACCTCTTTTACCTATGCCAAACAAATATTGATGCTAAAAATAGATGCTCAAAAATTGAAAAAAATTCCTAGACATAATCTATGAATTTCAAAAACATAGGCAATACATATAGAACCATGAGGTCTATTGGGTCTCCCACTATAACCTTCTCAAATATATCCTCATCGTAACAATGATAATTTGATTGCTGTCATGATGAGCGGTCATCCTTCAATAGTTTGACATACGGTACGTACCCCAGAACTCCATCAATGGAGAGGTGCTAGAAAACTTCCTGGAAGGGAACCCTTTGGGAAGAAAGAACACATTTGGATTTTAAAATTCTAGATGAAGAAGTTTTCTCCATCCAAGAGGACCCCCGGACATGGGAAATTTACTTCAAAGATGCTTCCTGAAGACCAACAGGGGAAAGGATGAAGGATCCAAATTTAACAATGTGTGGATATGAATTATAATTATATCACCTGAAAAGGATCCCCTAACTAAATCATTCCTTCTATCAGAAGGGTGTACAAATAATGAGGCATAATATCAGGCCCTCATTGTGTGTCAAGATTAGGAAATTCATCTGCAATCCATACACCAATAAATAAAGGGTTATTTTTAGAAAGTAATCAAAATGTCATTGGTGACTATGAAATTAAGAAAAAAGTATTATCCCCCTTTATGAAACATGTTTGAGAACTGATGGAAGAATTCCCATTAGAACCAATGTTGAGCTATGTCCCCCGGTCAAAAAATGCTCAAGATGATGCTTTGGAAAATTTATCCATGACATTTGTTGATCCAGATAAAGATGAAATGGCCATTATCAATGCCCACCGCTGGATGGTCTATGTCATTTATCTAGAAAAATACTAATGTTATAGATGAAATTATACCCGCATGTGACCCATATGGTCACACCACCGGCTAGATGACACCCATTGAAAATTAAATTCAGAAAGGGGAATACCCACCAGATAGGGATGTAAGGGAACACGTCCAAACATGGGTAGTCAATTCTGCATTTTAAAAGGGGGTAAACAAAGAAAAGGTTCTATACAAACGAGGACTTGATGGAGTCCTTATTAGATGCATCGATGGATAATATACTATTGTCATCATGAAATAAGTTCATGTTTGAGCTTGTGAAGCACTCCAATTATCAAAAAATTTATCTCACCAAATCCGAAGACTTGGGTATTATTGGCCTACTATGACACATAATTGTGCAATATTCTCCATGATGTTCCATTCCTTGCATGTTCATTCCAATTTTACACACTGACCCCGAGAGTTACTTCATACAGCTATTTACACCAATCTATTTACAACCATGGGGATAAATGTTGTGGGACCATATCCCCCCCCCTCTACACCCAGACAGTTTATGTTCATACTTACAACAACCGACTTCTTTTCCAAATGGGTCGATGCCATACCCCTTAAAGAAGTCAGCAAGAAAAACATCATTATATTTTTAAAGGACAACATAATTACTATATTTGGACCCCTATAAAATATTGACAGAGATGGGTACCTATTTTTTCTCTTCTGACTTGGAAATTTTATAATAAGAGTATCAAATCAAATCCAACCGTTCATCCAGCTACCATGCAACGGCCTATGGGAAGGGAGAGGATTTCAACAAAACTTTGTCTAACATAATCCAAAAAATGGTGGATAAGGATAACAAATTGTAGCCAGACAAGATCCTTCATGCTTTATGGGCTTACCATACCACAACCCACACTGCCACCCAGGCGACCCCATACTCACTAGTTTACCGGGTAGAGTAGGTTTTACCAATCGCAATCCAAGTGTATTCCCTTCGTGTATCCATTTGCGATCAACTGTCAATGGATGAGAAATCCCAAAGATAGTTTGATGAGTTCGATCTGCTAGTTGAGAAAATTTAACACAGTATACATCTTATGGAAATCTATCCAAATTGGATCCTACGAGCCTTAAAAAAAATGGTTCTCCGTCGATCATTCCTCAAAGGAGAAGAGGTGGTAGTCCTTAGAACCCTAGAGATACTTAGGAAGAAGGTTCCAAAGCAAGAACTAAAGTGAGATGGACTATATGTAATACATAGGGTCTATTATAATAGAGAATACTCCTTAATATCAATCTGTGGATAGATCATCATAGCTCCCACCAATACAATGTTTTTTAAGAAGTATTTCTCATAATAGAAACACCACCATTTCATGGCCCAAACTCTAAGACCCTAAAAATTGATTTGTAATACCATGATGACTTGGTCCAAACACTATGACCCTAATCTATGAGTTTTAATTCCACAAAATTATGGTCCAAACACTATGACCATAATCTATGAGTTTTAATACCGTGATGAAATGGTCCAAACTCTATGACCCAAAATAATGAGTCGTAATACCGTGATGATGTGGTCCAAACTATATGATGCTAAACTATGAGTTGTAATACAATGAAGACTCAGTCCAAACTCTATAACCATAAAGTATGAGTGGTAATACCGGTAATTCGTGGTCCAAACTCTAAGACATTAAACTATGAGTCATAGTCCATTCCCCATGCTGTTAAACTCTAAGGAACTCATCCCTGAAACATGAAATTAAAATGCGACTCATGTCCTTACAATAATACTTTAAACTGCATAGCGTAAGATATCATAATCACATGAAGATAAAATACATGATCTCTCATAGAACTATGCATGGATTGATTCCTACCTTCATAGGGTACGTAGTGGTCCCCCGATCCTCGGTCGTGGATGAACCCACACAAAAATTACCTCCATCATATCCTCTATTTCCCCACATTGACACAGGAAACCCTTTCACTCCTTGTTTTGTCACACCAAGTATAACTCACATGAGCCTAGGATCAGTGGTAAGGATTTCATTATGTAAACAAGTTATAGAGAAGTATTGTAGACCTGACACCCTTAGAAAATAAAACAAAACGTTCCTACCCCCATGTCCAAGCCAGACTGGTATGTGGAATGTTCAGAACTATGTATGGATTGATTCCTGCCTTTTTATGATACATAGTGATTCTGGGATTTGGAATCCACACCCAACCATTTATATATTTTCCCTTACATGTCCTAACACATGGATCGAGTCATATCAGTACAGGGAGCATTCAGAACTATGTACAAATTGATTAAATCTATTGTATTATATATAGTGATGCATGAATTTGGCATCTCAGACTATCCACCATAATAAAATGCCCCATTCCCCGTGAATATGTCATACTTGAATAAGAATTCCATGTAAGGACCTAACTGCATGACAATAAACTGCCAAAATCATCTAGAGTTACGTGTGGCCCAATTCTTAGTTTCACAACATCCCACACATGCCCCACACTCATTAGAAGTTTAATGATCCTTATTCCCTCTATTTATATGTGTCATATCTAGGTGGAAGTTCTATTTTTTCAGGGGTAATCACGATCTGGATATTTTTTAAGTTCCCAGAAACATATTTCCAATTTTTTAAACTCAATAACTTGGGAAAACATGGATTCCCTTAATCATTTGAGGTTATATAAGACGGAAGGAAAATTTCTTGCGAACACCATTGTTTGTATATTCACATCATGCCCCGGTGTCTCTACACATTCCACATATAAAGTGATATCTAGTTAAAGGAAAATTCATCCCTAGGAGAGTCCTCTCCTATCTTAGTATACCCAAAGGCTTCCAAGCCCCTTGTCATCCATCCCGATTCCTTTTTCCCCAAAACTATTTTTATAGCTTCTATCATCACTCATATCTAAGGAAAACCCAGATATTCTTATTGTGATTAACTTGAAGATATCAATGATCTTTATTATAGTGTAATTGTTCTTACTACATGACTTTTAATTGCACAAAATAATTCCCTCACCACACAACATTAAACATCGAGGCCAAATTTTTCCTTGTTGTATGACGTAAAAATACATAGCATTGGATTTAGCCTAAAGATCCATTGGATGTTGATTTTACTATTCATATGTAGTTACCCAAAACCCTTGTAATCCATTATTTCTCACACTGAACATAGAAAACGTGAGCATAAGGATCGTAGTGAAAGATCCACCTGGACATTAAGGAAAAAAGCCCTGGAATTTGTTCCAAGAATTACGACCCTAAAATGAATGTAATAGTTCCCTTCCCCGTTGGGAAACCCACATCATGGCCATACGACATTAAATGATAGGGTACCCCAAAGATGGGATGAATGTCTCACCCTGCATGTGAGTCCGATATACGTAAGTGATACCTAATCCCATGAGTAAATCAAGACCCAAATGTTTAAAATATGTCTCAATACACTCCTACCATACGTAAAACTCTGTTTTCTGAGTGATTTTTAATCCCCATAACCCTTCAAGGCCAACTGAGATGGAATCCTTGTGTCATGCGGACACCTTTGTTTGGATATGCACATCATTCCTTAGTGGATCTATATATTTCGCCTATAAAACAACTACCAATCAAAGGAAAATTCATCCACAGGAGAGTCCTCTCCTATCTCAATATTCCCAATGTCTTCCATGTCTCGAAACACCCGCTTGATTTAAGGCCCTTCAAAGTCATGGTTTATGTATTTCCATTCCACACACATAATGGATATATCATAACATATAGGCCTGATTCATCTCTGGTTTCTTTTGAGGTTTTTATGATACCCCATCCATATGCGTGAAGGTGAGCCACATACAAAAGAAGAATTCCCCCACTCCTTTCCGAGTTTACCAAGGAATTTTATCTAAAATCTCTATTTTTGTGTTTAGGGGCACCCCTTGCAAAGGTCAAATATCATATTTAGAAATATCCCAATGGCCATAGCCCTCAGAGATGGAAGGCCAGAGTCCTACAGAGACATTTGTTTTACTATGCACATCATGCACTAGTGGATCTGCATATAGCACCTAAAAAATTGCAATCAATAAATGGAAAATGAGAGTCATTTCTAGCTTTATTATGCTCAAAAGATATTTATGTCCTATCACACCCTCGGAGATGGAAAACCCCTGGATAACGACTTACATACCTTCAACATTCCAAATTCCCCTCACATAAAAGAGATTTATAATTGAACTAACCAATCACCAGCTCTCCCTTATGCATGTATGAACTGTGTGAGAATAGTTAACCACTCAAATCTGATATACATGTCCCTAATATTTTCATACACTATTACCCAGACCAGAAAACCACCGTGGCACCCAACATAAAAATATATTCAAATTTTTTTCATGTTCTACCATGCCATCACAGATTGATGTCCAATGTACTATGGACACTTTTTTGACTATGCATGTCATGCCTAGTGGCTCAGTGTGTGTCTCCTATAAAAAGTCTATCAATTAAAGGCAAATTCTCCCTTCAGAGTGTCCTCTCCTACCATTATATGCCTTAAACAGATACCGGTCTTTATTCTTTCCCACAATTCAAAAATTCAGGGTCATGAAAAACCACTAATCCATATATGAAGGATATTAGAACATTCCCGGCTAACGAATCCCATAGTGTGACCCCTTACCCATTATGTTTCGTCAAATCTGTTTGACATAAAACATTAGTAATGAGTTTGATTGGCATGATTGTGAACTGGCAGTGAAAAATATTCCATACATTCCAAAGGGAAAATCCACATAATGCACATCTATGTAAAAGACGAGTATCGTTTCGTTAAAAATGTTGAGCCGTCAAAAGAGACATAAATCTTGTTAGGTCGAAAACCAGCAAAGGTATGCCTATATAAAACTCAAGATATGCTCACAAATCCCATTTAAAGAAGGATTGCGAAAAATTAGTGTAATAATGAAACAATACATGAATATTAGTAAGATTTTTCCATCAAAACCTCAGCATTAGTGGAATTACCCTCATTTAGTCCCACAACTAAGGGAACAAAATTAGAGCCCGAGTCGATTATTTCAGTTTACTAGTCATGGTATAAAATTAATACATGATCGAATGAATGCTTATATGATTTATTAGGGTAAATTGACATGACATGAATATATAGATAAGAAGTATCTGATGGAAAATTAGTTTCATTGTGTTCCAAATAATTTAAGGAACATCCCATGTTTGGAGTCTCTTCATAATATCAAAAAGGAAAAAAAATTACATATCATGATTTGGGGAGATCTTTAATAAATCCCTACTCAACCTTTAAAAAAATATGGCTAGTTAATGCCACAAGACATCATGATTTTTCTTTAAATTATCCCTTTCCTCTATTTCATCATTGAACATCGGATGCATCCGATCAATAATGCCTTTATGGTCCTGCCATTTCTTCATGATATATTCATAGATAGAACACGAGGAGGCCATTTGAGCCCTCAACCTTACTTATGGAGCCTTGCACACTCAGATAACTTCATTTTGGGTGAAGAACAAACCATAATCCTTTTCCTCCTCAGTAATTTTGTGATCTAATTCCTCTGAAACATCTCAAAAGGTCACCACCTAGTGATGGGAAGAATTAAACAAGGAAATCTTGTCCTCATAAGAAGCATTGTCTTTGAGGGATATGATGATTTAGTAGACGAGGAGGTGTAAATTCCCATAATCAAAGTAGATAGAACCCATATTGGTGAATCACCACATAATGTTGTCATACTATTTAGAAAAATTTTCCATAGTTGTCTTTACAATAAGAGCACATAACGGGCACCATGCCTGTTTTTCCACTGCCTAGTGCCTCCCCGCAGCACCAGTACCTTGACCCCCCCCCATCGCAATGTGTCTATAAGAAAGAAGATTCATTACATGAGTGGGATGTGGCCTCATATAGGATACCCAAGAGGGGGGGGGCACCTTGCATTCGTATGGTTCAACCGTTATAGCTAGGTGCGGAGGACTAGCTACAGCTTCCGAGGTCACCTGTGATACTCGACTGAGGCCAGCCTCATTAGGGTCGTGAGTAGTATTTAAAAGTGGTGACCAATATGAATCAATCCCCACTGAGATAGGATGTACCGATGAAGCCCCTACTAAACATTTTGGATGGAAAACCAAATTCATTTTACCACAAGTGTAGGAACAGGTGTTCTGTCAGTCGTGGTTTCCAAAGGGATAGGAATAGAATACGTAGTTGTCATGCTCGCCAAAGAAGAAGGAATATGTGGCACAGTCATCAAGGTAAGGGGGCAGAGAATGGTTAAAGGCTTCTGTACCCCCCGAACTGGTTTACTTAGCATCCCATCAGGGTAACAACCCACCATCATTTGGGCCCATTCGAAAGGAAAATAAGATGATCATGTCATATTGTGGATGATAACATCCATAGAGGAACCTTCCTACATCATAATAAACCACAAATGGAGAGAAACTACAAGATGACACTCTCCCATCAGGGGAGTAGTAAGAAGAAATGATGCTTGGTGAAGGAACCCAAATTTCCTGGAAAACTGGTTGGGGAGGAATGAATCGCAAATGGCTACTCGATCTATTCAAGAAGTGATCATACCATCCCGAAAATCAATGATGTATGAGAATTTTTCTAAAGAACCACCCCTGTCACCCTTTAATGACCTATGAGAGTTATGATGTGGTGAAAATGACAAGAAGTAATCGTCATTAAGGAGTCCAACCATATCAATAACGCTTAGATTACTGGGTTAAACAACAACAATGTTGAGAAGGATGGGTTGAAATTCAGAATGGGGAAACATTGTAGGGTACTGATATTCATAATATGGAAAGTGTTCTACCATCCTCCCATACCAGAATTGAAATGGTCTTATAAGATGATGTGGGGGCCTACCTTCCTCTATTTTTTCCAAAAACTCCTAAAATTGGGCGATAGTTGGAATAACCAAAATAATGGGTTGAAACTTTTCTAGCTTGGCTTCCATAATCAATGTATTGGAAAAATTCCCAATATATACATTGATGAATAATAAAATACATCCAGTAAAAAACATGGAAAAGAAACCTGATAATCTAAGCATAGGTGAAACATCTAGTTGATGCTCATATCCCATGTGGTATATCATCCCGCTTCATGTTTAGAATAATATAACCCAAGATCTTGAGGTACCAAAACCAATAAACTCCTTGTCAAAGGGGACTCAGGGTCAGTGTCATTCCAAGTAGCAGCTGGCGGGGGAACTCATCATACATCTCACCAAGGATGGGGAGTCCTCCAAGCTAGTGGATATCGTATAAATTCATTCCCACCTCCCAATGCAATAAATGAAATGTAATGGTATCTAGAATCCACCTGATGAGGAGATGTGAAATAAGAGTATTAGGAGGGTCATTATATTTCTGGGAAACCCATGAAGCCTCATATAGTCCCATATTCTGCATCTTGGATTGGAATTCTTTGAATCTCGGGAAGACCCAAAATGGCAACCCACAGTCCAAGCCAAATGAGCATCTAGTGAAAATATCCCACTCGGATAACCAATCATTCTACTTATCCACTATATCATTTTTCATGATGCTCTATTAAGAGTGGGACATCCGGTCAGGATTTCATTACACTACCTCAAATGTCAGCGCACATAGTTCAATAAGGAACTAGAGGTTGTATCTTTATGAAGGTACCATCCTTTGGAAGAAATAAATTCCTTCGGAATGGAGGTATTAATTTTCTAGGTAGTAGGATGATTAGTCAGATTTGGCACTGGGTTCACTATGTTAGACAATAGACCAAACATGTAAGAAGGAAGCATGTCTACAACCAGGTCTCTTGTTGGCTCACCTTAAATAGATTCTCCCAAGATTAGTAAAATGGAATGATCAGTATTTTTTCGTCGACCAATTCTATCGTGTTCTTCATTTTTTCATCAGCTGTAGAAAGAGGGGATGTACTAGTAGCATTAGAAGGTGGATTGATGTTAGTCACAATCTATAAAGCATCCATTGTATCTTATACAGGAAGGTCCAATGACTGTAACAATTAGTCCAATGAAATCTATTGGATAAAGGCTACAATAGAATTGATAAAGTATTTAAAAATACATCCACTTAAGGATCTTCTTACTATTCAAGGAAATATTATGTGGAAGGCATGTCCCATGTACGGCATAATATTCAGAAACGACCACTAAATACGACTATGGTACATGGAAATATTACACAATGTATATCCATGGTACATGAACATACTTCGAGGCGTTGTCCTGCAGAGGATTGGATGGAAAATAAAAGGGTTCACAGAAGGTGGATACCATGAACCTAATCCTCGTTATGTTCATGATAAGAAATTACAGATTATAAGATTATGTTGAGATTATTAAATTGTAAAGTTTGTTTTGCCGATTCAAGATCGGTATACGGACACACTTGAAACACAACATTCTAGTATGAGGAATCAAGATTTTTAATTTTAAAATTCTCCAACACCATTCACAAAATCCAAAATTTGGTTCACGGATAGATAAATGGTTGAAATTTCATTTCAAGATACATAAAAAGCAGTTCGTGAAATGATTTCTCACCGGATGCATGTTATGTAAATGCAGAGGATTCTATGAAAGTCGAGATCACTTTTTTCCACGAGAAATGGAAAAAGACAAATATCATGGACCCATGTATATAGGTTTGGACCATCCTATTAGGCTTATCTATTATACCAAGAACCATTTCAATTCAGGCCCACTTCTACATCGGAATTGTCCACTTTTCATTCAGAACGAACCCCATTCTGATAGGGGGAATTTGTAGGGTCCTAAAAATTTATCCAAGGGAAGAAAATACCCCCATAATCACTTTTTAGAAGGAAGAAAGTACTCTTACAAGTATAACAAGAGGAATGTACTGAAATTGAGACACAAATTTCAGAAGAATCTATAAGGAACTCATGTTTTCAAACGAATTTATGTGAAACATGTTCCATCACTGGGAAGGGTTTGGGGACAACCGAGATCGCAAACCATGGGTCTACAGAATGATCATAAAGGTGTTTTCCAGTGGATCCGTGTCCAATGAACCTAGTGGATCATGAACCATGTTGTAGAACAGATCATGTGCACAGAGGCCATCTACACATTTTCATTCGAACTCATTGGTTCACAAACAAAGAAAAACCTTAAGGTTCCATGAACCACGATCGTGAACCACATACCCTTTAAACCTCGGTTGACCAATTTTTCTAGAGTTTAGAATATCTCTTCATCGGCCTCCAAAAATGGTGCCGCATGACCATAGATATGATTTCTCCGATGCTCTATTAAAAGCAGAATAGAAAAAAATAGGAGGATGGACAACAGGAGATTAAAGGGAACCCACAGGTTGGAAGAATGATCTTGGAGAATATTTCAGATTCAGTATTGAATCATCTGCGAATCCGAAATTGAGAACCACAGCCTCCTAAGGTATATCTAGCTGCGAACCATTAAATTGGGGAACATGATAATAATAATATTACCCGAACCAAATTAGTGAAACTGCGAACCTCATATTTATTGAGGATGAGCTCCCCTAGAATGATAATCCCATATAATGAACTTTAAAATGGTGTTCCATGTAGTGTATCACTACATGGATTTAACTCGTCACCGCATACTGCATAATTATGTGAGTGGAACCCAAAGCGGCGTGACAGACCATGTACCACTGGGGTGCATGGGGGTTCATACCCTTGCACTGGTACCACATCGGTATGAAGACAAACCTTCTTCCCCCTTACGACTAGGGTATGATTAGCTTTCCCAACCCCAAATAAATAATCAGTATATGGAGTGGGGTGTTTTTTGGTATTCTTTCCTCTAGTCCGAATCTCCCCGCTCAATTGTCATCAAGTCCTCCATAGACCCTCCATGAATAAGTCCCTAAAATTAGGATGAAGCATCCTCCAAGGAATGCTAAATTGTATTTTTAGGCCATCAGGTGAAAAAGTGTGCCCCTTGGAGTCTACATTCCTATATTAATCATAGTCAAGAAGGATCCCCCTAAAACAGTTTGGTCTTCCAGGATATCGGTGGGTCTACATGCCCATGGTTACTCAGAGTACAACCTTGGGATGCCGATATGAACCTCCCCGTTCTCAGGATTAAGGGTGATCACCATATTTTAAATTCTATGAGAAATGGTGATCAAACAAAACAGTTGTGTTTAATTTCCGTTTTTACTAGGACGAAACTCCTCCACTCCCCAGAATGCGTTCTGAGGCCCTCCCACTGTGGTAAGTCCCCAATCGCCCAAAGTTAGCACTACATGACCATTAATGTAATTTAACATTAAATGGTTCATTTCTCCAAAACCTTACATATGGTCTCTCTGGCCTCCTCCACCGTAGGCTTTCCCTCCCACAATAGTATGAGAGTAATCATGTGTTTGGTTGAATCTCACACATCCTCCTGTTTCTCACACCATGCATGACTTGCGTGGGCATAAAGGTTTTTGAATATTACTACATCCACACAATTTTGAACTATGAGATCTCTAATTCCTGGTCAAACCAGGATACGTTGAACTCCTACCTGAATGCCTAAGCCCATAATGGTTCCCATCCAAAAGGTTCCATCCAATCATATCCTCTTAAATGTGTAGCTTATATGTTTAATTCCCATTAGTTCAGAACTACATGGGTTCTGATTCCACTCTCAATGATATTTAGGAAACCCATTTTATGGGTTTGATCTCAACATCAAGTCACCTTCAATTCCCCTGGATGATGATAAACTATATAGTTCCTTATTTTGTGACTCATATCTACATTACCTCCATAGAATTAAATACAGGTATGCCAATGGAGAACCTGCCAACCATGGGTAGACGATGGACACACTTGTTGAGAATGAACCAAGGATTCAAGAACATATGAACATAACATTAATATATAATAGAGTCCAAAATTAAGAAATAATCCCCAACTAAAAGGGTATGGGGAGCCCGACTTCCCATCCTCTAGACCAATGGAGTCCTTAAGTGTCATTGGCTAAATCATCAACTACAACAACATTGATTGTTATTTGAAATTTAAACATGATTTATTACATAATATTCTCACTTGATACAAAATTTAAGAATCAAGAGTTATAGTGTCATTGGTGCTTAGAAACATTACATAACAACTTAAAACATGAAACACAACATCTTTAATGATATCTTTCTTTCCAGGACCTCTACATTCCCTCATACATAGAATTTCATGGGATAACCTATGGACATGCATAAGAAATGGTTGAGATATAAAGATTAGTGTGGGAGTAAACTAGGAATAAAATGAATAATATTGTTCATGTTAGGTAATATGAATATCAATGGAGCATAAAAGAAACATGAACATAATGGCATGATATAGCAAGATTATCCTAACATGGAAATGTGGGAACAATACTTAACATGGTATTAGCATGAGCCAAGGCTCATTGCACATGGATAATGATTAAAACCTCATTGAACATGAATTAGAATGCGTAAGACATAATTTCACTTGATGTATCATGATCATAATCTTTACCTTATGGAATGGAGCACTATCAGGGTACACTATTCTAAAAAATTTCATTTCATGCATAAGTGTGCCATATGGATCACACAACACAAACTCATTAAATATCATCATTTATTCAACAATAAAGGAATATATAATTCATACATGAAACTATATAATAAATAAGAAAATTTTAATAAAGGTGAATACCATTGATAGAATAAAGGGCATTGAATTCACGACACAATGACTTTGGCTTTGAAAATGGTAGTGAAATTTTGACAGCATAACAGGGTGACATAGGAATTAATAAAAATGATTGATAAGAGAGAATGGATTGTCTCATCATATGTACATGAAATGGACTATAATGTGGTCATATATATACATGTCCCAACATAAGTAATGAAATTTTAGATTTATAATATAAATGAATTTTTAGAATGTAAATGAGGAGAGAGAAATTCCATATGTAATTTTGGCATGGTAATGGGCATACATGGGAGGAATTAATGAGAGATAAAGGGGAATATCATTGTTAAAACAAAAATAATGAAGTACAATGGATGTGATAATTCTAACCCAAACATTTGAAATTTTAAATAAAAAAGCATAAAAACATACAGAAAATTTGTCAAAATGAGAAAAGAAGAAATCCCTTACTTGGAAGTGTGATCCCAAAGACATGGGAGAGGCTTGAGGGAGGCTTTTTATGAGATTAGGGTTACCTTAGAAAATTCTAGAGAGATGAGGTCAAGGTTTGGTCAATATCAAAATGATTTTTTGGAAGAGGAAGTGGTAGCTTGGGTGGGTTTATATAGGAAATGGGAGGAAATTCATTATTATTTCGGTTTCAGACACCAAAAATATAACTAAAAAAACCACAAACCAAACCATGGTTTTTACCATGTGTTTTTCCAAAGGAGAGTGGAAAAAATTATTTTGCAAGTAAAATGACCTATCTTCTTAAAATATTAGTGTTGCTTATGTGGATGTGATTCACACTCTCAAAGAAATCAATTTAAAAAGTTAAAATGTTTTATAGGTCATGAAGGGTCCACTAAAGAATTGTAAAATAAATAAAAAAACCTAAAATAACATTATATTAAAGGTAAAACATATATTTCCCGATCATAATGTTTATAGTATTTTATTAAAGCACTATTGGGTCATTATGATGTTATAAAAGCCATTATATATTTAAATGGTATTTAATCTTTACAAAAAAAATCAACTATCTTAGAAAATTATGAATGATTAACCATTGGATAATTTCTATGTTCAGAATCACAAATTAATATTCATTTTATCTAAATAATTGTCTAAAAATGTGAATTTTTACTTTTAAAATAAAAACATACATTTATTGAAAATTAATGGGTTGTGACAAATATAGATTTCAAACCGTAATAAAAATCACCATTATATTCATAATAATTATACATTCATTTATATTTAATAAATTTTTATTTAGTGAAAATATTTTATTTAAATAATATTTTATTCAAAAATCCATTAAATCATCAAAATACAATAAAAATGTTATTTTTCTTCAAACACTATTTACAAAGAAACAATAATAAAATGAATGTATATTCCAAATTAAAAATAATGTACATAATCATAGTACTATGGTCTCATTACATAACCCCTTATAACACCCTAATAGGACTGAAGGGTATGGTGTACCAGGATGACATACTCTTGGGGTGGCTCGGTTAACATCGCTCGGGTGGTAATCTCTATAACCTTCCACTTCCCTTTTAGGTAGTTCTGCTCGAGCTTAACATGTTGATTCTCCACTTGGGCTTGATCAATAAAGAATCCAAATGACACCAACCCCATTACATGCTCTGAAAAAATTGTCTACGTATGAAGAAATTCTACTGGATGAGGTCATCACTTCATTTGTTTGAAAAAATTGGATTTGTTGAAGCCCTATATTTATAATAATCATGTGATCACTATTTAGTGTCTATATTAGAATCAATCACAATTCATAATGGTGTTTAAAATAACAAAACATAAAACCAAAGAAGTGCATAGGTTATATAATGATCTTACATAATAATACATTTAATTAGATCAAGAGTAATTTTCATTAATAAATGTTTTGGTCATTACATCAACAGACACACACATGCATTTAGAAAGGACCTTAAATCATGGATACCAGGGTGGTTTGGTGTTTATGGATGGAGGAATAAACCCATTAGAGACCATTTTAGAAAGTTATATCTGATGAGGACCGATTTCACCAGTACTAGACCCATAAAATCACCCATTGGGATCATCTGACTATGGTATCTCCATCACAATACGAATGGGGTGAATTACCTAGTCCTTGTGGGGTTAATCCATCCTTCCATTAAATGATAATGAAATAGAATGGGTCTTAAAAAAATAAATAGTGAATTTTAAAGAAACCGTCTCTAGATAAAGTGACTGGAACTAATTCTCAACTGATCATTTCCTTATCACCTAGAACACACCACTTCAGTGGTGAAACAATCACAACCATTTATCCATAAAGGAATTATATAACACATGGTACTATTACTATTCACATAAGAATTAAAAATTATTTTTTTATTTAGTTCATACACATTACTTTACATACTTTTCCCTTTCTAGATATACTGAATCTCATCCAACATAACATGAAGTAGTGAAATTTTTTGAAAATAGATGGAGGTGATATAATTGAAACATAGGCATTAAGTACTCACAAATCATCGTCTGTGTGAAATTCAAATATATAATCACCTAATCCCTAATTCAAAAAATTATCATTAGATATGGTATAAATTTTGTTATTGTAAAACAATATGAATTATTTGAAATAATTTTTTTTTCAAATAAATTTAATTTTTTCTATTTCATTAATTACATACAAACCTGAGTATAAGTAAACCATAATGTGCTGTTAAACTATTAAAATTTTATGTGATACTTTTCTCTTAGAATTTTGATTACATGGTATAAATAAATATAAACAAAAATTAATAAAATATATGTTTTACATTTGTATAAAATAAATTAATTGTTTATAAATTTATTAGAATTAAAATAAAATGATTTAAAAGAATAAGAGATTTTTTTTTTCAGAAAGGTTGTTTTTATTTGAAAAATGAATCTTTTTATTAATTATGAAATCGAATTACATGGTGTGAATGATTTAATTAAATATATATATTATAGATTCAATCAATTTTTTTAACATTCATTTAATTTTTTTTTCATGGAGTGGGATAGGAATAAAACATTGTTAAATCATGGAATTGTATTTCATTTCTAAAAATTAATATTCATCAAATTTTGGTTTGTAATATTAAAATAAATTTCATCCACATATAAAATTTTATTTTGATAAATAAGAATATATATTTTTAACTAGGATAAATAAATTTAGAAAATAAGTACCATTTTTTGTTTTAATATGAATAATAATCATGGAAAAATTTATCGGTGTGGTAAAGGGTTAATCTGGTTATGTCAAGTTAAAAATAAATTATAAGGAAAAAAAATTAATCCTAATTATTATTAGATGATGGTAATTATAACCATATAACCTTAGGAATTAAATTAAATTTTTTAATAGAAAATTTTCCTTTAGAATGACATATATATTATTTAATGTAAGGAAAGTTACAAAATGTCACTACCTTATATTTAAATATATTTTATATTACCAAATACGGTAAAAATAAAGTTACTAATGAATCCTATTATATATTTGGAGAATAATTACCATATTTTATTTATTTTAATTAATAAAAATTTTTGGTATTAATTAATTTTCTTAAAATCGTACTCAATTCCGAATCAATATTTATTAAATTAATGGAAAAAATAAAATAAACGAAAATAAAATTAATAAGAGATATAAATTTTGATAATGTTAAGAGGTCACCTGAATTTTATTTAGTAATAATTTTTTTATAATGGATTATATTCTAAATTTAAATGTACATTTATGTGTTTTAGTCAACTTAAATGAATAGAATGGAAATTGACATTGATAAAAAAATTAAAGTAATATTTTATTAAATTATTTCAAAATCATTAATTTTTTTAAATATGATAAAGTGGATAATATATTGTCCAAAAAGTCATTCCATGGAATTTTATAATCCAATTTTTACCATAAATATTAAATTATAGACCATTATGTGTGAAAAGGATCTTCCCATGGTTATAGTTCAAATTGGTTAACGAATGTGTTAAACGAGATGACGAAGTTTAAAACAGCACCTAAACCTATAAGAAATTTATTGGTTGATGTTATTATAAAAAAATACTTTCTTTAATTAAAGTACCATGTATTTTAGGATGCATTTATCATAGATTATGATATTATTATATTTACATCATTTAAGATAGTGAAATAGTCTCTCTCATGTCAATTATACAAACAAACACGTCATTTCTATTGTTCAATCCACATTGAATATTTTAGAGTAATAATTGAATTAATAAATATATTATATATATTCTTAGATATATTATAGTGGTTCTAATATTCCCAAAATACCAATCCTATTATTACTAAGAGGGAATATAAATTAGTTGTTGCAAAGAAATGGTAACCACCTTAACTGATAACTTTTTTTTATAATTATTATTTTACCTCCTAAAAATATATTATATTATTCATAAAGTAATAAATTTTTTATCTTAAATATACATATATTTTATTATGATTATTAATCCAACATTACAAATCCTTTTTTAATCAAATGGGATGTGTATGTATTGCTCAAGCATACATATGACTTACAGTATCCACAGAGCGATTAAATTTAATCTTCATCACCATGTTTCATAGAAGGTAATGATGATAGGATTAATGTTTTAGTTTTAAAATTTGTAAATAATTATACTGATTTAATACTAATATCACATATACCTTCTCAGCTTCTTGTCCACAGGAAAATGATAACGTCACTTATGTGTGCCTATAGATTACCACATCCATGAAGAGATGTGATTTTTTTATCATTTTTATTTTAATATTTTGTTAATAAAAATTGTTTTAATAAATATAAATGATATCTATGATAAGATAAATATTTTTCAAATGTAATTTATTATTTACCATCATTTCATTATATCTATCCAAAAATGAAATATTGATGTGCCCACACGACGTACCGGCCCCATGAATGGTGGCATTCATTTTTAAATATTTAACTTTTATTAATGTCAATAAATATATGTATAATGAATATATATTATGTTTATACCAAGACTAAAATTGTGAATATTATGTAATGATTATCATGTTACATGTATTGTTACTACCAACACTCAAATCTTTATGAAGGAATGAAATAGTTAACAAATGGAAATGTCGATTTCAGTGAAGGATTAATAATAAAAGTGTATTGAAATGTTATAATGGGTTCATATTCGATATTATAAATATGTAAATTTAAATGGAATATAATTATAATATATTTAATTTTATTATATAGGAGACTATATCACCTTCTAAGCAAGTCAAATTCGAGGTAATTGATTTTCATCCATGATTATAATTGTGAGACCCAATACATATTCACCACTTGTTTCATTTTTGTGGTTTATATAGTACCCATTGATATATTTTATGATTTATTATATGAAAATTATAAGTATTAAAATATCCATATATTTTTATTTCATTCTATGGGAATATTATTAATTAAATTAACAAAGTTGTAAGGGTTTAATGTTACACAATATTTTTTTCTATATTATAATTGATTAAGATTTTTGTGATGACAAACTATGTTATATAACAAAAGAAACTCATTAATTTGGTTTTAAATTATTTATTTCATGAAAATACATGATTCCTTTCATTATAATCACCTTATTTACTCAAGTGACAGAAAATATGTCCTTTTTATGGAAAATAAATTTTTGTTCATCCTTTTTCTTATATATATATATATATTCATAAACATTTTAAAGAATGTTTTTAAAATTATCATATTATTTTAAAAAAATTTATCTATTTTGGACTCTTTACATAATGGTATTAATTTAATATTGTTGTCTAATCATGAATAAGGAACTTTTTTCTTTTTAATGAAATTTAAATGGAATGTTGTATTTTAATTCATAAGTAATAAATGGAATTTACATCCACTATAACACTTAATACTATTATGTTTCAGTAAAAAATTTCATAGCTATTTTGAATAGAGCCTATTTTCACAATATTAATTAATGGTTTTGTATTTTTAATTTTATGTTCAATGTGGAATGTATATCATCCTAATGAATGTTTTTTATGATATTGTAATAGAATTTACATTCATAAAATGCAAAAAACCAATATTTAAATAATTATTTTTTGAGATATGATCATAGGGTAATAACCTTATTCATTATTATTATAGTTTAGGATTATAACTACTTGATTTTTATGAAACCCATTCCTTTTTCCCGATTTATTAATTGATGAACCAATGAAATAATTATAAAACTTTTATATTTTAAAATGGTTATGTAGTGCTGAATTTTATGTAAAACCCATTTCTTTTCATTAGTTCAGATGTGGTCAATTTTTCATGATCATTTAGATACAATACGTAAATTTTTTATTATTTGAATGTTGGTAAAAAAAATTTATGGCCCTCTATTTCATATTGTAATGATTGACATCTCATTAGATAAACTGAACATGAATGAGGAGTGAACCTAGTTCATTATGGGACTTTGTCCACTATGATATCCTTTGGAGTTATCCATGGAAAAAATATGTTTTCAGGAGTGAACCCATTATAATATGATATTCATGTAAATAATCGTTGACTACTAAGGAAATTATTTTATATTATTATTTTTATTCCCCAAACTTATATCTCATGCCAACATTATGGTCTCAAATATTATGTTCCTTGATTCCATTATGATTCATTTCTTATAATCTGAAAATCATTATGACATGACTCATTATTATGAGTAATTATTTGTGGGATATCAATTTCAATTGTTATTCACATTTCATCATACATTTATGATCATGTTATTCTCTAGTGATCATTGATATCACGCTTTTTTACCATAGTTTCCATATTTGATCACGCTTTCTTATAGTTCCTTGTTCCATTTTATGAATAAATATAATAAATATTTTATTTCTAAGAATGGATCTAGTTTTTAAGAACATTATGGGAGATGATCAAGTTTGTTTATGAAAAATATATTAATGTATCAATGTTTTCAAATTAACTAGATCTAAATTATTATGGCATTAATCTTTTTATTTTATAATGAAAATTAATTTAATATGATTTATTATTTATATATTAAAAGTATGGATTATTATAATTTGTATTCGAGAAATTATTTGTTCAAATTTTGAATCTTGGATGAGAAAGCATCAGTAACAACCCCTAAGGATAAGTCTCTGTATATGATAACATCCTAATGACTCGGTAATGTTCATGGATGATCTATATTAAAACTAATGTTCCATAGAATTAAAATAAGTTGTTTGGATTTATAAAAGAAACAAATGATTATTTTTTGTATTAATTGGTTTACCATTATTAATATTTATTCCATGATTATTGTATTTGGGTTTTAGTGAATGGATGGAACCAGAAGACATCATGCAAACTGTGATATTTATGGAAACTATATTGATTTTCCTCCTACTATATGGAATGATATAGGAATTCAATACTGAATCCTTGTAACTATTCCCAATAAGATATCCAGATATATGATTAATAAAATAAAAATAGACAATATTAATTGGAAATTAAATATGTGGAAAATTAAATTTTATAGATGTTTAGGAGGAAATAACCGTAGAGGTAAAAAAACTTGTACTCCATTTATATTAAGAATGTGTTGAAAAAGAACCAAGAAATATTTCTCAAATAGTGGGGGAGATTTTTTTATATGCATAAATAATGGAATGAGTGAAATTAATTTACTAAGAAATTTAATGTTTCAAATGTTGGGATAAATGGTATAATCTTAGTCATTCCCCCTTTTAAATTACATCTCTGAGATTAAGAAATGAAATATGTTATGAAAATGATTGGATTAAAAGGATTGAATTATTTATGATTTATGATTATATAATTATAAGGTATATGTTTTTTATCAATGATATTACGTATATAAGGATCATGATATATATATTATTGTACAATAGAATTTTAAGACATTATTTGGAATGTAAAAAAAATAAAATTAATTCCGTTTTTATGGGATAAATGATGATTGTTATTGATGCGATTATATTGGTGAATGAGAAATTTAGTTACTGATAGAAAAAAATTTAAGAAATTTTTTATTATGATTATTTTATTTTTGGATTTATGGAATATATTCAATGGTTTCTGAACAAAATTTTAGAACAAAAATATGTCAATAATTGTAAGTGTATAAATTTTCATATGAGGATAAAATAAGAGTTATGTAAACAATCATGGGTTTAGGGTTCTTCATATTTTTATTGGTTTAGAATTACCTTTTTGTGGTTTTAGGTGAAGTGTTTTGGTGGATATTGGAAAATATTATAGTGTTTTTTGAATATTATGTTTTAAATAAACCTTAGGGGTATTATTTTATTTTATTTTAAGAGAATTATGATCTATTGGATTATGGGAAAATGATAATATTGATGGATTAAAGGTTAATAATTTACAAGGAATTTTTTTAGGATATATTTATGGTCATTCTAAGGATTTCTGTTCAAGTTAGTATCAAAATTTCACTATTGATATTTTGGTGGATTTTACTACATTATAATATTATATAGTGACTTATCATGGTGATTAATGATATTTAGGATTAGGTTTATTTGGGTTGAGGTAAAAGTAACCTAAAGGATTAACATGTTATTTAATATGAAAATATTATTTTCGATGAATGAATTTTAATTTATCTGAGATGTATGCTTAAATATATGATGTCACTATTGAGGTGAAAATTATTTAATATTGAGGCCATGGATGTAATTTATGATGCAGTTTTATTTAAAAAATGAATTAAGTGCATCTTTTTTTCTATTATTTAAATTTTGTAGTTATATATATTATTTAATTGTTTATTCAATTTAGGAAATATCATTTATTATGATAACAAATTTTTTTAACCGTATATAAATAAATTCAGTATTCATATCTTCAAATAATTTTTATGTTATATAAATTTTATTTTATTGCGTATTCAATAATTTTACTTATCAAATACTCATTTTTTATTATAATAGATTAGATTTTAGTGGGGATTTATTTAAAAATGAAATTATACTTTGAAGGTAAATATATTTCGTTATGTTATTAGAGAAGATTGTAAATGAATGTCCCAAATCTATGAATTGTATCACAAGGGGAAACAATTGTCAAATAACCTTTAATTAAATTTAATTGATGATATTTCTACTCAACACTAATTTAATGTTTTAATTTTATTGACATTAACATAATGTTGTTCTCTATCACTCTATAATAATCCTTAGGAGTAACTTTTATTTTTATTTTCTATGTTTTTAATTCAAACTATTGTTTTCATATTCATAAATCTAGTTTTAAATTATTTATTTTTACCTTCTTATTTCCTTTTTTCTTTTTTAAAGAGGTATTTTTATTAAAATTATTTGGATTTGAGTTATAAAAATAGGAATTTTCTTTTATAAAAGTCTTTATTACCAATAACAGGTTGAAATTGTGTGGAAACCGTTTATTAGGAGGTAGAATATTACACAAGATTATTTTTCATCAAATATATTCCTAAAATAAATTTAATTTAATTGGTATCATATTTTAGATGAAACACAAAGATCAATTGAATCATGATGTACTATTAAAATATTATTATTCAATGTGACACATATCTCATTGTGGTTTGATTGGAATGTATGAATAGTTATAACTTCACTATGAATGTGTTAATTTTTATATATGAATTAAATTAGTTCATTAGTTATCAATTGGATTGAAATATAAATTAAAATGTATGAAATTGAAAGAGAATATTTTTTCAAAAAAAAAAATATATGTGCACAATTTATTTATATATTAATTAACAAATCTATTCATTTTTTGAAGAATATAAATTAAATTTATATATTATATATTTGATAAATTTTATTAAATTTTTTTCTTTGATTGAGATATGAATAAACCAGGTTTTTTTAAAGATGTATTATTTTGGAATCGTGGGTTTTGTTGAGTTTTTCGGGGATATTTTAAAATTAATTTATTCCACTTTAATATCATGATTTTTATATTATGGATTCCTTATATTTAATTTAGAGGTAAATTTTTTGTAAATTAGATCCTTTTTGTCAATATTCACAATATATATGCTAAACATTTTCACCTTAGTCTTGGGTAAATCATGTAAATATTGGTTAAAAATTATTGATATGGCCATAATATTTCTAAATAATTCATATTGGAAAAATTTAAACAACGAATAATCACTTTATGAAGGAATTGTATTTTTAATGGCCACATGACCATGAAAATTTCCTTTATAATATTTAAATCATTATAAGATAAAAATGGTCACTCAATTTCATTTAAATATTTATTATTTTCCCACAATGTAAAAAAACAATGTTATGATTTAATGAAATTTTCTGATTTTGAGAAATATAAATCTATTTATTTGAT
This sequence comes from Viscum album, assembly GCA_963277665.1. Taxonomy (NCBI): domain Eukaryota; kingdom Viridiplantae; phylum Streptophyta; class Magnoliopsida; order Santalales; family Viscaceae; genus Viscum; species Viscum album. The sequence continues at coordinate 700,262,433 of OY728119.1, read as the reverse complement.
GTTGATTAATTTATAATTTTTATGTTTTAAATATTTTCATATAATGCATACTCTATGTGGAATCTAAATTTATTCATGTAATGAAAAAATTAAATGAATGACATTAAAAACATTAAATGATTTATGATTTGATGTGACATGATTCATATATGAATATTACATTTTACTGTTTTTATAGGATTATATTATAATTCCCAATTTTTATCTATTTATTTTATTTGAAATATAATGAATGGTTTAACAATTAACCATAATGATATTTTATAAAAATAATATATTATTAATTTATTTAAAGATAATAAAAGACATTAAAGATGAATAAGTGGACAATATATTGTCTGAAATGTATTTTAATGGCCAATTATGGTCTAATTCGTTCCTTATATATAAAATCGAATCCATTTCATGATGAAAAAGCCTTTATAGTAGTTAAATGTAAAACAAAGTTAACATTATACTTAAAACAAAAGTTATACTTTAAAACATTACATGAAATGTAAAAATATTGTTATTTTATTTAATTTCAGTCTTATATTATATAATATTTGAATCACCATCCATACCAATGAACTTAGTTTTGATAATATATGAATAATATTTTAATATTTTTATAATTTCAAATAGAGCCCCTTCAATTTTAAAAGAACACCCACCGATTATATTATTTAGAATAAAAATATAATTATAGATAAAATATACCATATAAATATCCATTATCAAAATACATATCCACATTATTTTGGTGTTTTCATCCAAAATAAAAAAAATTTGGATCCTTAAGAGGATATCGAAATGAGTGGTTTCAAAGAAGATGTGTTATCCTTAACAGATCAATTTATTTTTAATTTTTAATTTACCAACCAAATATATTTTATATTAATAATAAAATAATAAATTAAGTATCCAACATATTCTAATATTATATTATGATTATGAATCATCATATACCCACCCTCTTTCCATCATATGAAATGTGAAAGTATCGCTCATGAATATGTATGCCTTTCCATCAACACATAGTGATACAATTTAATTTTTTATAAACACATTTCATGGATGGTAATAACTATTATTTTAACGATTATATTTTATAATTATGTCATAATTATAGTTTTTTAATCATAATATTACATATATCTTCTTATATTAAAAACTACTTGAAATTGACAATATCACTCGTGCATATGTGTGGACTACCAATTCCATGAAGTTATGTGATTTGTTTTTCATTTCAATTTTACATGGGTGTAAATAAAGAAAAATATTATGACTATATATTATATATAGGTTATAATAAAGACCTTTAAAATAAGTTTTATGATGTATATTTAATTCATACCATCAATTGAAAAATTAAATCAACGTTCATGATTATATATGGATTAACGTTTCCATGAGTGATGTAATTATATTTTTTTAATTAATTTTATGAATGAATATAAATATTTATAAAATTAATATATATTATTTTATTTCCATGATTAATACTCGGATGATTATGTATCCATGATAGACATACAATGACCCGCAATTCTAAACTGTAAATCTTATGAACTAATGAAATAAATACCACCCAAAATAAGGATTTTAATAAATATTTTTCAATAAAAGGTTGGTAAAATATTTTATGTAGGTAAAATGTGATATTAAATTTTTTTATGAAAATTGTTTATAAATAATTATTTATATTTTTAAACAAGGGGCCTGAGTTCTTTTGAAGTACGTCATATTTGAGGTATGGGAATTTCAACTCATTTTATTTGTATTACACACATTAAGTATTTTACAATTTATTTTTTTATGTGGTGTATATAAATACCATTAATTTTTTTTAGGATGATTCATATGAAAATTTAGGATATTTACCTTTAAATTTAAATTTATATCTTTCATGGGACTTGTTATTGATAAATTACCAAAGTGGTATGTGTTTAATGTTATTGTCATATTATTTATCAACATTACTTGTCTTTATGATTCAAATTGAATAAAATGTATATTTTACCTATTAATATAATCATGACCTTTATTATCCTATATTTATTTCATGAAATACATTTTTGTACTTTAACAATCCTACATTAAGTACTCATGTGAACCAAAATAAATTTGTAACGAAAACAAGTTTTTTTTCTCTTCGATTGAAAATGTTTTTTGATCCATATACATGTTTTCTAAAAATGTTTCGAAGTGGTTTTTACTAATCTAATATTATTATTCAATATAATTTCATACAATTTTTTATTTTTTATAATACATTTTAAAGGGAATATTATAATATTTTTCTGAATGTGGTAGGTTTTTGACTTTTCCAAAAAATGTGAATGTAATTTTTTATTTTATCATATATGGTGTGAATAGAAACTACCAATTATATGAGAAATCAATTCATTAAATAACCCTCTATATGTTTCAATGGATAGTTTCAAGGAAAATAATTTTTAAAATATTTAGGAAATTTCTAGATTTAAAAATTTATTTTCAATGTGGAATGTATATTTTTCGTATGAATGTTTTCATGATCTTGTAATATTATTTAAATTGATAAAAATCAAAAAAAAATATTTTAATAATTGAATAATTCCAGGATGATCCAAGTATAAAACAATAATTATTTCTCTATATGCTTTATGATTATTATAATAAGATGTTTTTTAAACCTTTTATTTTTTTCCCTGGATTATGATGTGATGAACTGGTGAAATTTCAATGAATACTATTTCTTTTCTATATGTTATGATATGATGAACTATTTACAAAACCAATTTATTTTATGTGGTTGTCATATTATGGATTTTTATGATCTCATTGAAAAATGTTCATTGTTTTTTTAATGTTATGGGTGGTACCTGAATTATACAACCCTCTAATTTATTTTATAATTATTTCTATCTTAAGAGTTAAAAAATATAGCAATTGGGAGTGAACTTTGTTTATTAAGGGACATTATCCACTATGAAAGCGTTGGTATTGAATCTCAATTACTAAAATGGTTTGGAGAGGAAACCCATTCAACTATGATATTCCTAGAAATGGTCCTTTAATAGTAGAAAATTTACATTCAATAATTTTTTGTATTTTAAAAACAAATATATTTTGCCAATGTTAGGATCTAATGGATCATGCTTTTTGTTTACATTATAAATCATGTTTTATGAACATCTAATATTTAATCCATTACTCATTATTATGTCCAATTATTTAGAAATTAATATACTAATACACACATTATATTTTAATGATCATGTGACCATTGATATCTCCATTTATTATCCTTAGTGAGAAACTGAGGTGACCCTTTCTTATGATTCCATTACCTCGGTTATGAAAAATACTTTTAAATATTATATTTCTAAGATGGGTTTTATTTATAAATAATTTAGTAGGATACAATTTCATTCATTTATTATATAGATTAATATATATACATGACTCAAAAGAAACTATACATATATTATTCTAGCATGGAACATTAATCAAAAATCACATAATGAGATTCAGTATCTGTGTTTGAAAATTATTGATTTCAATAATCATTATGCCTAATATCATCTAAATATAAATTGAAATATCTCTACCTGTCTTGGAGAATCCTATTCTATATATAGAGGTATGAAAAAAATTGAATGTATTTTAGAAAATACATTAGTAATTTTATGTTTAATATCCAATGAAAAAGAATATCTTTTTCAAATGGTTTATACAATGGAAATAATCAGCATTGCAGACATGTAAAAAGTGAAGAAGTTTACTGATGCCTTTCATAAATAATTTCTTACCCACCCTTAATAATGTTCTAAACATCAGGATATAAATTATATCTAGATTTGATAATATATCAATTATTCTGTATAATATTTCCTAGATTGTTCTAGAGGTAAAATAATAAACTATCGACTAATTTGGGAAAAATATTCAAATTCCATAGTTCATCAACTTGGGGAAGATTAATTCATTTCTTCGGGAAGAATGACATGTCAATGTGGATTTTCATTGATCACCAATATCTAAAAGAATAAAAAATTATATGCATGAAATAAAAAGGATTTATAACTGGTTTGGTCAACATGATATAGATTTGTACTTCTAAAAACAATATATTAATTCTAGACATTATTAGTAGATGGTGAAGAGAATATATTAAAAATATATCCATTATTAGATATATATAAAATATAAGTATATATTGAAACAATTTCTACTTTTTAATTACCCACTATTATATATATTTTAAATTTATAGTTTATTTAGTGACTACCTTGATACTTTTTTTGGGTCGTTATTCATGAAATTACCATCTACTATATGGGAAAGGAATAACATAAAAAGTATTTAAGGATTGCGTTGTTGAATTTTGGATGGAGAATTAATACATGATAGTCATAATGTGTCACATATTTATACATTGAGTAATATTATTTGATTATGTGATCGTGAGTGAAGGAAATTATTTCTATCATTCTATGAAAAACTAAATTATTGAATGGACCACACCTATAACATAGAGATACATAGTTTCCTTCAATTATGTTGGTATTATAGATGGTTATTTAGAAATTTATCATGATTTCATATCCTAAATACATTTAAAAAGGAATGAAGTCATGTATTTCTAGATAGAATAATGTGATTGAGGCTTCAGGGAGATCAATAGGTGGTTAATCGCTTCACATTTACTCACACTACCCACAATAAGAGAAAAGTTCATGATATAATTTAATGCTTTGAGGAAATACTCAGGTAATATACTAATAAAAAATATTAAATTTAATCCTTACACATCTAAGAAACTGACTATTTATCAGTAAAACTATACAACCAATATATTCAGTATGTGTCAATGGTTTTTGAACTGAATATTTGGAGACCGTACCTCTATGGAATGAAGTGTGACAAATATACTGATCAAAATATTCTTATATATATTCATAAATAATTATATTAACATGAATCAATGATTTTGGATGGGGTAAATCATTCAATATGATTTTTTAATTCACAACCCTCTAATAATAGAGAATACTGAAGCTGACCCTCTTAGTGAAAAAGAACATTCTACAAAATCTTTAAATATATTTGAGAAATTCCACATCATCATGGAAATGTACAAGAAATATTTTTATGTAGTAATTTTATAGAATAAATCCTACCTTCATAAAATTATTTCACCAAATTCTAACGAAGAGATCATTAGGGAGGAATAAAGGGATGATCTGGAGAATTAAAATAAATATAAAGAATACATGGATAGAAATATTTATGAATTAAACATATAAAAAGAAGGAATCATTTTGGTAAGAAAATGATTTTATGTTTCATAATAAAAATATAAAAATATAGTGTTATTACATTATTCAGACATCTCAAATTTCTCCATCCATCCTTTATGTAATTAGATGCATTGATATCACTAAGGGGACATCTATTGAGATGACATGAAAAAATGAAATCTTGAGAAAACATCAATGTGATAGGTATGTCAGAAATTCAGATCAGTACATCATATTTTAAAATGTACGATTTAATAACTACACATAATAACTTGTAAATCTGTGTAAAATCACTATATAATTCACAATGTATCGTTTTGGGAATCTATAGGGAACATTTCAATATATGTTGTGGAAGATCTGTAACAACTCGATATTTTTGTGAATTTGTTTCTTTTTTATCATGTATTTTCAATCATGATTACATTTTAAATTTTATAAAAAATTATTTTATGTTTTTACACATGATAATATGTTTTCTTTTGGTACACACTATTCCGAGTTTATCTTCTATTACAAGAAACATCAAGTTTAAACAAAACATGACATACAATTAAAATGTTATTAGTTTTTATGATATTTATCAAATAGCCATTGGAGTTATTGGTAAGAATACTTTTAACCAAATTATGAATAAATGGTTGAAACCTGACTATACAATAAATTATTTTGTGACCAAGTAATTAGAAATGATAATAAAACCATTTTGAAAATAAAAAAACTTTTTCTGAAAAATAATGTTTATTAAAACATGTTAGTTTTATATCAGTAAATTAACAAAAATAAATATTTATTAATAATTTCAATAAAATTTATACTTTCAATAAATATTTTAACATTCATGTTATATGTTTTCTAGAACACAGATAAAAATAAATCAAATATTATGCTTACACACCATAATTTTCTCTAAAGTAGTATTATCACCTTTTTATGAAGAAATTATTTTAGAAATCATTTTTGAAGTATCAATAAAATTTATTGGAAAAATTAAAAATTATATTATGATGTATAATATCAAAATTATCCTAGGGTTAATTTTTTACTTTTCTGGAAAGATCCAATTTTTGACGAATAGTGAAGAATACAGACTTTTAATTGAAAATGTCTTTTAATTTATTCATTTTTAAAGGTATTAAAATTTGAAATTGGTTTTAAATTATAATTAGTTCAATAATTAATCTAATAATACAAATTATGTTATTAAAATCAATTTCACATTGAAATGGTATATAAAAAAATTGTATACATTTGATCACATTCCCTTCAAAAACTCGCTATCCCGATAGGTCTTCGAGAAGAATTTGAAAATAAAAAATTTACCTTTTATGAATATAATATAGAAAAAATTGATTAATTTTTTTTAATAATAATAATTTATTGCTTAAAATAATTTAATATAAATAATATACCAAAACTAATAGTGAAATTAGTGAAACTTAATTACCATAGTTAAGGTAAAATGGGTGAAAAGGGGGTTAAACTAAAATGATAATGGTCAAATTTACCTATAAACATGTAAAATTATTTATATATATATATTTAGACCTTAAAAATTCTTAATTAATAATATGATCAATTTTGGAACCCTTTTCCACTTGAAAATTTTTGGAACACTCAAATCATTTCACTAAATCCAAATATGTCCTCTCCCCCACTTATAAATGGTCACCCCACATGTTTATTAATCACAAATTATACGTATTTTTATCAATAAATTACTTACCAAATAACATCAAATATTACCTCCCTTTATCCTATAATCCTTATTCTTTACAAAAATCCTTCCAAGGAAGGATTTAGGTTCAATCCTAAGGCGGAGACCTAAAGAAGAGCTAACAGTACACAAAGAATGGTTTATTATTTATTTCTCAAACCCCTTAAATACTTTATATCATGATTATATAATTAAATTAGTATAATAAATATACATATATTTTTTATGTTGATATTATGACCTACACCAACACAAACATCCATTAAATGGTTTATGAAATCATTGTTTGTTTGTACGACTGACTACGGCCTCACGAACCGATTTTTTTTCCATAAAAAACTATAAAGGATATTCATGAGGATGAAAAGAATATTTATGTATGATATTTATGATATTGAGGATATTATTATTCTTATTTAATTGTTATATCACACATAACTTCAAGCAATCTATTTTTTTTTGGAATATGATAACTTCATTCATGTGTACGGCGTACTGCTGCCTCACTAGGCATTGTGATTCATTCAAGATTTACATAGATTGTGTTAAGTAAGAATATTAAAAAAATTAGTGACATATATACAATGATTTATATTATGTAATTATAATATATCTTTTTATTCTCATTCATTCAAATGAATTAGAAAATGAAAAAAAATGTTCATGCGTACGAACGACATATTATCTCTGTGAGTGGTGAATTTAATTTCCTATGAAATTTTTAATGGATTAATATAAATACATAAATACTGAATATATTTTATAATTATATCATATTTTAAATTATATATTTTATTAAATAACTAAATAAGTTAGTGGAGATAAAATAAAAAGTCAAAACAATTATATAAAATGAAGTGATTATTACAGAAAACATAAATTTAACATGGAATTGTTAATTAAACGGTAACATAAAGACACAATAAATTCATATTTGTTATGATATAAATTATTATTAGATTGTGATATATTTTAAATAATCATATATTTATTTTTGAGGAATATTTAATGAGTATAAGGGATTTCAAGACATTAGGCAAGGAGATTTATAATCTCACTTTTATTTATGATAGACTTTAACCTTATTCACCACTAGTTTCTTTAGTGTGGTGTATATAGTTCCCTAAGAATTAATAAATAATTAATTTATATAATTTAAATATAATTAGTGTCTCATATTATTTAAATCATTCACATGGATTATGATTCAAAATTTAGTGTAATAGCAAGGGATCTCCATCTCACTTCTTTTCTTCAGTGAGACACATTTCATGTTCACCACCTATTTATTTTACATGGTGTGTAAAATTACCGTGAATGTAATTTATTAATATTATAATAAGAAATATTTGGAATTATATATCCATATATGGATCTATCTTTAATTAAGATTATAATTCAAAAGATAACAACTCGTTAAGTTATATTTATCTCAATTCACCTTTTTTGAGATATCTGTACTGTTATACACCTATATTTATTCAGGGTGTGTATGTTAAACTCATTTAACACATAATATAATGTATTTATTTATCCTAATAATATTTTATTTTCCATTATAGGTTATTTATTCATGGGTTTTATTGATTCAATGTTACCAAAATGGTAATTATTTTATCTTACAATCTCATCATTTATCAAGATTGGTTATGATTAAGTCTCCAATGTTGAAATCTCATGATATACCTCTCTGAAACACTCATGATATTTATTATACTCTATTTATTTATGATATATTTAGTTAATGGTAAAATTTTTCATTATTTTGTATGTAATATAATTAATAACTTCTTCCATCAATGTCTAACTTCATTTATCACCTTGGTCGAAAATTTGATTTCTTTAAAAACCATGTTTTCTAAAAATTTTCTCAAAATTTTTATTACTCTCTTATAATATTTATAATAACACATTTCAACCATGATTGAATTTTCACTATTTTTTAATGTAATCTTATGTTTTTTTCTAAATCAACTCTATTTTTCCTTTTTACAAAAAATTTCAATGAAATAATCACTTTTACGTGTACTGGATGAATGACATTTTCTAATGTCAAAACAAATAACTTCTTAGAATCATCCATAATATGTTTTGAGGATATTTTCAATAAATTTTTTTTCCAAAATATTTAAAATATAAATTTATTATTAAAAAAGTGAAATCGATATTTTCCAAAATAAATGTTTTCAAGTAATTTTCAATTATTTTTTATACACTTCAAATGAAAATTTTAATGAAAATGTTTTTGAAAATGTCTTATGAATGTGTTTTCCAAAGAAATTTTAGTTTCCATATGAAATGATTTATATGTTATTTTAAAATTCATATTCATATATGATTACCTCATTTTATATTATTTATTTATTAATTTGGACATGATCAATGGATACAATTCATATTCAACCTATTAATGGTATGGGATTTGATGAATTGGAGTCCATGAAACCGATTTCTATTCCATGGATTATACCATGATATAATTCTTAGGAATCCATATTTGTATCATCAATTATGATATGATAAAATTTTAATGATTCATGCTCATTATGAATAGGTTATGATATGATGAAATTTTTATGACGTCCAATATATGAGTTATAAAATGATGAATGATTATGATCTTATAGAACACATAAATATAGCTTTCATTATGTGATAGGTGGGACCTATATCGTCCTTAATTCATTAGTTAATGGTTAATTTTCTATGAGGTAATAGGATACATGAGTGGTTGTCCAATGCATTTATAGTGGGTACATGGGTGGTCAACAGAAGCCCAAAGTAGGTACATGTGTTGTCAGCCCAAACATGACATGTTATGAATATATTGGTGGTTATCCCTGACATAAGTCATTATATGCTTATGTATATACCAGAAATCACTATATTATTCCAATTCTATGATCTCATAGAAAGGGTTATTTGATTATCTTATGTTTCATGTTTTATAAACTACAAATCATTATGTAATGACGCATGATTATGATATTTGACTTGATGGGTATTGTTTTCATATGTTATTATCATGTTCTCATAACCTTATCTTCAGGATATGATTAAAAATATTCTTTATTTACCCTTAGTGAGCTATGATCTCACCCTTTATTATGTTTCATTCCCTCATGTTTTGAATAATGGTTTTAAGTAGGAGTAATAATTGGGATGATCTTTATGGGATACATTGAAGATCATTAACCAAGTAACAAGTTTATGTTTCCAAATTTTAAAAGGCACTAAACATTTATGATCCTTTGGCATTTTTTTGTGTAATGTATTGTGTTATCATCTAAAAATATGTATTATCTATATTTGAGAATATTGGGTCACTATTTTTTGTATCAAAGATATAATTAGTTAACCTATGGGAATCTTGGGTCCAACGAATATATTTTGGAATTCCTCTAATGTTTAGTCAAAGGATTTTTGAGGTTTTAGGAAAATGTATTGATTTTTTTAAGGAAGTAGACAATGGATCCCAAGAAATTAAATCTATATTTTGATATTAAAAATGTATTTGGATCGTAAAATATTGTATATAGTGGTAAAATCCCGAAAAACACTTTATTAGGCTAAAATCAATCATGAACCGGATCAAAAATGGTCCTTGTGCAGACTTAGTTTTACACTCCCAAGGGATCCTCTTTGGAAATTCCTAATATAATTACAAACCCTGATAAATTATTTATATATAATATTGATATAAAAGATTAAGAAAAAATCTATGTTGTGAAATATTATAAAAGGTATCATAATTTAGACATCCATTAAGTGATTCTCATGATTATGTGGTCCCAAAGTGTGATTACTATTTATTTTAATATATCATTTGGTTTTAGTCAATGAATATAACATGAAGGAACTACATTAATGGTATGTGTGATGTGCAATGTAATGATTTTCCTCCTGAGAATACAAATATTTTTGGTCATAGAATTAAAAATCGTGTTGATATACTAAAAATACATTCTAATTCTATGAATCATACTAGAATTAGAAATCAATAAAATGGGGAACAAAATTTTGATGATTATTTCACGAGGAAATGACCACATTATTTTATTTGTCCAAATAATCGTTTAGTTTCTAAAAATGGATCAGAAACATTTGAAAATATATTTTCTGTTATCCATTGTTCAAAACATTGACAATTCTATTCAGATACCTACCATTTAAAAGGTGAATCAAATCAATGGTGGGATAATATCAAAAATATGAAGTAACAGATAGATATTCAATATATGGATTAAGACAAGTTCAAGAACATTTTTATTAATACATACTTTCCTCACGATCTTCTTATGATGATGATGAATGATTTCCTTAATCTAAATCAAAATAATGATGAATCTATTGGTACTTATGTGGAATTTTTTACAAGACTTCTAAGATAATCTTTTGGAATTATCATATAACCATAATGTAAGGTTGAAAGATTATTTATTGTCTTAAAACTAATTATCCAAAAGGGGTTATCCAATATGGACATTTGTAGCTATTAAGGGATTGGTATACTTTCTATGAATATAGAGATGGAGGTTGGAGTTACATATTATTATCATGGTTTTGAAAAGAAAAATAATATGGAGTTAAGTAGAAAACCTATGAACCATAGAGAGAAGGTGCTGATCTTCCATTTATGTACAATTAATGGGAAGAAACATGGATGTAATTGTCTTAGTGAGACTAATAACTGTTTTAATCATAGAAGGGATGGTAATTTATTGGATAAATTCCTATGTGATAGGAATAATTTATATAATGATACAAATTAGGAGAAATACTATAAAAATTATCCTTACAAAAATATTATTTTTAATTGAAATGATATTTGGAATTATTTTATTAACTGCAGTAATCCAAAGTAAAATGTGGATGATAGGCAAAAAAAACCTCTAAAGAGAATGGAACAACTTAAATATTATAATATCTTAATAGATATAGTAAACCATTATAATTTGGTAATACTTATCCCCCTCTATGAAGTTTGGAAGTAATTGGATAATTTTGTATGAATGATCCATATAAAAATTAAAATTTTCATCCTTTAGTAAAATTTCATGTGATATCTACATGGATTAAAAACAATCGAATAAAATTTTAAATTGGAACATTGATAAACCTAAAGCTTTTAATGTAATATTTTTTTGTATAAGTATTGATCATATATAATGAATAAAGTATCATTTTGGGTTTAAATATGGTTTTATGGTAAATAATGTTATTAGCATTTTTCAAGATAATATAGGATTAAGGTATTCACTTGTCTTGTTTATGATAATTAAATGCAACTTTATGAAAATAGAGTGATCATTGTTAAGATGATTTTGAAAATTTTAGTAACATTTTTTATAAATTTATTATATTTGAATGGTTACATGGTTAACCATTTATGGATTGGTTTATGTTAATATTTAGAATGGGATTTAAATATTAACGTATTACTTCACCATATAACTATTTTTCCATATTGGATAACATGTGAAAATCATTTTGTGTGTGTTGTTAAATAAAGATAAATAGAATAAATTATCTTACTATTTATGGATCTTATGATCTGTTAGTTTTTTAGGAATAAATAATTTATATTAATTTTATGGATTTTGTTATGATATAGAAATTGATCAAGGAACAACCATAATGTGATATTGTACTTATAAAATGGAATGAATCAAATAAATATATATTCTCATAAAAATTCAACAACATTATAAAAATGGTATTGAACTCCAATATTGACCATTATAATCATTTTATTGATTTCAATGACCCTTTTATAACCTCTTTGATTTATGATTTTATGATCATTAACTTTCTCCTCACTATGTTTTATATACCCCTCTATTTGTATTTGGGTGTTAGTTTTCTATTATAATTCCTTTTTTTCACTTAACACCTATGTTATAATATTTTGAAACATAATATTTATTAATCCAGATAAAATTTTCATATACAATTTCATTTTTCAAGAGGCGTTTTTGTTAAAAAAAATTATGATGTTGGTTTCTATGAAATAATATTGAAAATTTAAACCTGTGATGATATAGATAAATTTTAAAGGAGAAATTCCTTTCATGGGGAGTAAAATGTAACCTCGAGGGATTTTGTGAATATAATTTCTTTTCTAAAGAATATTTAATCTCTTATATATTTTATATAACATGAATAACATAGATTATACTGAATTTTATGAAATAATACATTTTTTATCTATTAAATTCAATTATGAGATTAGCTTTTACTATATCTAACACCGAGTTTAAAAGAAAATGTAATATAATTTAAATATTATTACCTAATATGATACTTATAAAAATCCATTAGAATGATTCATATAAATTTTATTATCTAAATAATGTAAATATGATTTTAATATGTTTATATAATAAATTATATTGTGACCAATTAATTAGAAATGAAAATAAATAACTTTTGAAAATAAAAGGATATATTTTTTTTAGAAAAATATGTATATGCGTATAAGAGTGTCTTATATCTAAAATTATCCAAATCAAATGTAGTTAATAATTTTATTAAAATTTACATTCAATAATTTTTTTAACAATAATCTTATATTTTTTCAATACTATATATAAGAATAAATAAAAGTTTACACTTAAAAGCTATATTTTCCATAAAATGAAACTTTGTCAACTTTTTATGGAATAATAATTTAAAAAAAATTTAAAAATTTATAATTTTTTGTTTGAAAATATTAAATTCATTATGGAGGATTAATATAATATTTATTTTTCTTTTTGTGAATTTTCAATACTTCTCCAAAAAGTATCTTTTTTATGAATAGTGACAATACTAAATTTTAATTAAAAACATATATTTTTAATCTATGTATAATGTTAAATTGATTTTTATATTTTTTTAATGTATGTCAAGTTCAAGAAAATATAAATTAATCCAATTTAGTTAATTGTAATGAATTTCATATATAAATTGGATAAATTGTTTAAAACTTTTGATCAATTCCGATTTAATAACCAGCTTTCTCCACACATATGCGATGTTGATTTTAAATTAAATTTTGGAACATATATTAATGGAAATTGGAACATATTGACTGAATATTTGAAATCAAAATAATTTCTAATTTCTAATATTTAATTATTATTTATTCATCAAAATTACGCTTTAATGTAGTAAAAATTACTTATTGTGGTTAATGTAAGAATCAGTTTACAAGGGATCAAACAATAACACATGCATAAAAGTTACCTTAAAATATTTCAAAAAAATATATTTTATGGATATATTTTGACAATATCATGTATATTGTTATAATATGAGTTGTTTTGGACAATTTTGTCATGTGAAAAATTTGGGAGAACTAAACTCTTTTCAAAAAGGCAATGTGTGTCATGTCCACAACTTTTAAAAGGCCACCCCACTCCTCTCTTCCCTAGAAATGAAATCCACATTGATCTATAATATAACAACCCAAATCACCTCATAAATTCCATTCCTTAATCCAATAATTCAAATTTTTTATATAATTTTAAATAAAGAAGGATTTAAGTATAAACCTAAGAAGGTTACCCAAAGAAAAGACAAAATTGATCTATAAATGATTTTGTTTTTTTATTTCTCAAATCTGTTAAATTATTTTTATGTACCAATTATATAATAACCTCATTAACATCAATATTATTAGGTTTATTTTTTTTAATTTTATGAACAAAAAACAAACACACATTTATCAAAGTAATTAAGAAATCATTGTTTCTATGTACGGTGAACTATACCCTCGTGAAACGATGCCATTCATTTTTTCCATTACCACTTATCAAGGATAGGAATATTGATAGAATTATGGTTTATATATGATATCTATGATATTAAATTATTATTATTATTCAATAATTTTTATATCAAACATAAAATTATGTTTTCTATTTAGTGAGAAAATGATAATGTCATTCGTGTGTATGGAGAACAATTACCTCATGAAGAAATACGATTCATTCATGATTTTAATTTAATAATTAAGGACGAGTTTACTAATAATATGTGATATATATGAATAATTTATTTTTTAGAATTATATTTCATCAGTTAGTTTTTTTATAAAAAACTAAAAAGAAAATGAAAAACAATGTTCTTGTGTACGTATGACTTACTTAACCGATGAACATTGGATTTCCTTTCATATCACTAAATATTATAGACTTCTATAAATAAAAATATTAAAAATATATATGACATTTATATATATTTTTATATTCTTTAAATGAGAAATCATTTTCTATATAAGAAGGCCAAAAAATTAAAAGTCAAAATAGTTATAAAAAACAAGGCAGGTATTACCTAGAAAATAACATTAACATTAAATTTCTAATAATTGTTTATTATAAAATATTAATAAAATTATATATGGTATTATATTTGTGAACATTGTTCATTAATATATGTAAAATAATGTTTTATTTATTATAATGCATTTTTGTCTGAGTATGATGGAATCATTGAGTTAATATAAGGTGATTTATAATCTCACTTTTCTTTCTAGGAACTATATGCCATATTCACCACTTGATTCTTTTGTGTGGTTTGTATACTACCCTATGAAATTATATATCATTAATATAACTAATTTCATTATAATTAAGGTTTCCATTGATGTTATTATTTCATGGTGATTGTGATTCATAAGTTACTCTCATAGTGAGGGATTTTAGTCTAACTTTTTTACTTCTGTGTGACACATGCCATATTTACTGCATATTTCTTTTATAGTGTTTCTAAATTAAATGAATGAATTTTATTATTATTATACTGATAATTATTGTTTTTTATATATCCATTTTATTTCCTCACATTCATGGGGTTTATGGATAAATATATAACAAATGTGTAAGCTATTTTTGCATTAATGTTTCTTATTTGAGAAGTAAATTTTCTTATAAACCTATATTCCTTCAGAGGGTGTATATACATACCCTTTTACATCAAATATCATTTTGTTATAAATCCTTATGTTATTTTATATTTCATTTTATGTTTTTCTTTCATGGGGATTGTGACGCAATGTAACTAAAATAGTTAATTTGTAATGTTACAACATCATTATTTATCAAGAACTTATGAATAAATCTACAAATATGAACTATCCTGATCTAAATCTCAATAATTATTATGATATTTCTTATCATGTTTTTAATAGTGATATATTCATTAAATTAGTCCATTTTTATGTCATTGGTACCTAGATATGATAATAATTTTTTTAATAAAAGATAAATAAATTATTATCTTCATTTTGAAATCTATTCTCATTCACAAAAATGTTTTCGAAAAAAATTATCTATATTGTTTTAATATTATTCAATTATTTTTTAAAAATCCATTTGTAACCATGATTGAAATTATACATAAATTCGTTTGACGAACATTCATTTAATTTTCTAAAAAATGATCTTTTAAATTTTACCAAAACTGTGAAGGGAATATTCAATTTACGTCAATAGCATAAATATATTTTTGAAACATCATGTAAAATCCTTATTCAAATATTCCATTATAGGTTTACAAGGTTATGTTCAATGAAAATGTTTTAAAAATGTTTTACATTTTAAAAAGGATTTTTAAAATTGTAAAATATATTTTTCTGAAGAAACATGTTTAATGAATTTTCAAGCCATTAATTATATGATTCCAATGATATTTTCAAAGAAAAGTATTTTTAAATTATTTTATAAAATTAATTATCAACGAATTGTTATTTTCAAAAATTAATTTCTCAGGTGAAATTTAAAAATCTCTCTCTATCTGTGATTAAATAAATTAATATAATTTTTTACTAGGTATAGGAATAAGTATAGAATTTATATTATTTTTATGAATGTTTTATGTTTTGAAAGAATGATTTTTATAAAACCCACTTCTCTTCCATTGGTTATACCACTATACAATTATTATAAAACCCACTAAATTTCCTGGGTTATTCTATGATGAAATTATTATAAAACCTGTCTCTTCCCCATGGGTTATGATATGATGAAATATTTATCATATTCATTACATGGGTTGTGATATGATGATTTCTTATGATATTATGGAATAGAAAAATATGGGTTTAATTATGTGATGTGTGGAACCTATATGTCCCTCCAAATATACGAGTAAAAATAAATTTTCAATTAGCCCATATGGTACATGGGTGTTAAGTCTAATCCCAAAAATGGAGGATACATGGTTGGTCATCCCCAGCTCAAAGGAGGTACCGAGGTGGTGAATCCAATACTAACATGTTATGAATGTATTGTCAACTGGCACTGACATAAGATTTTATATTCTTAAACGTATTCCAAAAATATATGTCTTATAAAAATATTATTCCCTCACGGTGCATTTAATTTTATTATCTTATGATTCGTTTATTATGAACTATAAATCATTTATCTAGGACTCATGATTGTGATCTTTGATACATAGGGTACAATTTTCAATTATTATTCTCATGTTATCATACCCATTTCTTCATGTTATTCTTATTTATCTCATTTATTTACACATACTGAGTATTGGTTATCACCATTTCTTGTATTTCCTTTCCTCGGGTTAGGAATTATGGTTTTAAGTAGAATTACAAGAGGGAGGATATTTTAGGGCGACATTGAAGATATTTATTCATTTTATAATATTATGTTTCCATGTTTCCAATGGTATTAATCTATTATTTTCTTCCATCATGTTTTTTGGAAATGTAATAAATATTCATATAAAATGTTATATTATTTATGTACTATAAGTATGGGTAACTATAGGATAAACTAACCATAAAATGTTCGTTTATCAATATTCATGAAAAATCTCCCTTTATTATCTTCTGAATATATATTTCATCGAAGTGGTGATGATATATTGGTACACACATTGAATATTATCTAATAGATTTCCAATTTCCACCTCAATCATTTGGAGGAGTCTGGTACATGCATCAGATATTATGTTAAAATTCAAAAAAATCAAACACCTCTACAATAATGGAAAATTTTATTGGACCATTTTGACAGTTGATCAAATGATTAGATCGTACATGATGTATTTCAAAGGTTGTTGGGATGAAAAAGTTTCCATTCTTGAGATGTCGAAAAAACAATAATTTTCAATAATTCATTTATATAGCCTCATACGATGGTATATATTGAATGATATGTAGAAATACTTAAAGATAGAACAAATATACTAAAAATAATTTTTTTGAAATGAAATTATGAAAGAGTTTACATATAATTTTAGTTCTATTATTTAACATATTTTGTCATCTCAATTATAATAAATGAGTTATGATGACAATTATAAATGAGAATTAATGTTTAGAGATAGAGAAAACGTGTTCCAATGAATACCACCCTGGAAGAAAAAAAATGAGGTTTGAAGAGAAGGGAAATATAAATATTCGGTACATTACAGCAATTGATATCATTGATCACATTGGACTTGTGACATATGTACCTATACTTCTTTTGGTGAGATCAAAAATAAAAAGTGGTAATATGGAAAAATCATTTTATAAATTAAAATTAACCATAAAAACCCACAGGGTATAAGAAAAGTTATTTTTTTTGAGTATATATTGTCTCTATTAAGGTTAAATAGGGCTTCAGGTGTTAGGGATAAATTGTTTCAATTTTGGAGAACACAGGCCACCCAAATTCTCTTTGCATGATTAAGTAATACCATGGGAATTTTTTTTCTATGTTGTAGTATTTATTTTCAATGTTTAATTATCGTTCTTTTATCTATAAGAGATGCTAATAATGATATTCTATAGGATAGTTTTGGTACATTAATGACCCAAACAGTTTATATGAAATTCTATTTTTGAATAAACACATGATTAGTATGTGATGTAGATATACAAAGACCATGAACATATTTAGTTATTTTATATTATTATATATCATATCTTATCATATTTAAAATATTTTTAGTCAACATATAATTATACAACATTACTATTTTATATTTTTAATTATAATTATAATATGAAGGTTTATGTTAAAGTCTAACTAACAAAAAAACGATATTTGGAATAAAAAAGTTGGATTATAACATATGAATCATATTTTTTTGATCCTTGGAGGGGGAAATCATCACAGTCATTTCCCTTGACCATACTCAAATGTGGAATCAATAAATATTGTAAAATAAAAACCATTTATGGGAGAGTACGAGTTCATCATGACCACGACCCGAACCATGTTATGAAAAACACCCGATGAAAATCTCACCAACCTCCACATTAACATTAAGTCATTAACTAGTGTAATTAAAAGATATATATCTAGAACATAGCAGTAATAATTATCTATTATGTTGTAAAATATTTATTATATTTATCCTATTTTAAATTATTAAATAATGAGATTTATGAAAATTAACTATTGGTACGATGAAACAAAAATTGTAATTTTGAGAAATATATCATCTTCATCAAGATTCCATTTTTGAATTCATTTATCTTCAAATAATGATTATTTTTTTATAATATTATAATCCAATATTATTTACAAAATAAATATTATAATTTAATTTTATGAAGTAAAATGTAATTTTAATAAGTTTTAGAAAACTATTTTTGACTAGAAAATTTGTAATTTTAAATAAATTGGGGTTTTTGATTAAAAAGTGTAAATTCTAATTTTTATAAAATTATTGGATTAAAAAAGATATGTTTTTTGAAATCAGAACAACAAAATTACTCAATTGTTTTTCATAATTTTATAAGACATTCAAATTTTGGATTAGAAATTAAATATAGTATATATATACAGTATGTACTATGGGATCATAGGGAACCAAAAGTAATGGATTATATTCCATAAAATCTATCGGTGGAAAAAAATATTTCCCCTTTAAAATAATGTGTTTTTAATGTTTTTTTTAATTTTAATAATCCTTAATTAATCTTAAAAAATCTATATTATATTTTAAGGATTTAAAATCAATCATTTATTAACCCAACTAAAATTTTCATAATCAATATCAATATTATTATAGGTGTGGGTAATATTCTTATTAAATATTGAAATAAAATCCACATTGGTAGAAAACAATAGCTAACACCATGGAATGATTTTTAGTTTTTATTGCATTGTCATATAAATTCCAGAACCTCTGTTTAAAAATTAACAATGATCTACCTTATCCTTTTATATATAACCCCTCCAAAACTCCCATTAATATACTCTAAATATCATTGATGAATAAAATTATATTTTTTTCTTCTTTATGAATTTTTATGTTTCCCATATTCTTTTAAGAAGATCTTCTAATTCTTTTAGAATCATCCTCTCAATTTAAGGGATCTTATCTCTCTCTTATATAATCAAAAATATTTTTTAGTATTATTCCCATTAATTCCAAAATTTTCATGTTTTTTATGTTATAACATATCATGATTACTGTCATTATGATTTTTAGGGGATTATATATCCCTTCCACTCTCATGAATACCTTCTTTGAATCATTATGTCCCCCCGTTATGCTGTAGAAACTAACCTATGATTTTCCATTCAAAACCATTGTTTAGTGAATAATCATATCAACTCATGTTCATTTTACAACATATAAAAATACATAATTGAGGATGGGTTTACATTAATGTAACCATTACTCATTAATCATGTGTATAAAAATTAAGAAATAAATTCTTATGTTTTATAATATATGGGGAACACATACACTTGTAAATGATATGAATGTGATTGGATGGATAATAATAATGTAGTCCTCCAATTCAGTGGGTAATGTTTTTATTGAATTGAATTCCATGTATCATGCATGGGGGTTTTTCTTAATAATATTATTCTATGATTTCTTAGTGGTTATTTATGACTTTTCATATTTCAGGTTTAATGTTCTTTCCAAAATCCCCTGTTTTCTTAAAGACATCATGTCACACCAAGCCTAATTATTCTAGATTATTAATCTCAACCCTCTTTATATCACTATGATATGTCTTTTGGATCACATGTTATTCATTACATTATTTAATTCATTTTTATCATCATAACGTGATTTATTTATCAACCCTTTTTTATATACTTCGCAAGGTTATCCTATACAGTTTTAGAATTACGATGAAACCTTAAAATAATGTTATTGATGTTTTCAAAAATTTCTTTTCATTTTTCTTGAAAGGTTTTATGATATGTTATTAATTTCAGAAAAACACTAGGATTCAAAATATTCTTGGACTTTATATTGTGTATATTGTTTAATAAATTATGAAAATGATGTGTTAATGATACCGATTTTCAATGTTTGTATGAAAGGAATGTCTAATTATTTTTGGGATTAGGATAAAATAACACTAGTGAAAACCATAGGGATAATGGTAATTGTGATAAAAAATCCCAAAAGTTTTTTAAATTATATGATAAGTGATTTTCTGGAAAAGATATTCGTTTTGGGGTACTATATTTTGAATTGGGTAATGAAAAGCTATACATAGGGGTAATAACCTAGAAAATTCAATATTGATCTGAACTATATCGTCACATGATACATGAAAATGAGTCATCTTTTAAACAAGGTTTGACACTCATATGGTATATTATTTGGTAAATTTATAATATCATTATGAATTAATATTATAAAAACAAAAATTCTTATAAGATTATAAGTTAGGAATTAGATTATGGATATCATCGATTGAAACCAATAAATTCATAGGAAAAATAATATATTTAATTTTTGAGTAATCCATTTAATATTCATGTTTTTTCATTTATGTTTTTAATACATTAAAAAAAATCAATCCTAATTTTTAGTTTTTTAGCCAATTGTTGGATTTAGGTGAAAACGAGCCAACCATTGTGAGTGGAAATGCTATGACATCCCAAATGAGTGTCCCAAGCTAATATGAGTAGGAATAAAGAACATACTATCAATAATTCATTATTTAAATAATTCATTAAATCAAAGAATGAATTAGGAGGAAATACTAAATCTCAATATGACAAATCATGTTACAATTGATATATTCTTATTATAAGGGCCTCAGAAATTAGTAGACCTATTGATACATTAATCACTAATAAATGATTCAAATCAATTGAATAGATATTCTCCATCATTAATTTATCATAAAATATAAGATCATGATATCTCTTTATCATGTTGATTGATTATGTGATCAATGGTGGATATTGGTTAAAAATAAACCACCTAATGATGAGATTAAAGAGATAAAGTGTATAGAGTTCTGTAAAAAATATTCCAATAAATATTTTTTTATAACTATCCAAATTAAAATGGATAGCTAAATCCTTTTCATCATGAAAAGGATGAAGAATCCAATGAGGTGTATGAAAAAATTTTCACAACAAAATTATGATATGCCTTCATTGTGGTTATTACCCATCAATTTAAATTTCATAGATTTTTTGGTTGGTTGAAGTTGAGTCTATGAAATTAATTTTCCATTTGTGAAATTAAAAGATATGATGAGTATTTGTATATGTTCTCTTAATTAAATGATGGATATCCGGTAATCTCAAGGGTTTCAAGGGTTTATATACTGAAATCAGATAATCAAATTTATTCTATGGGGCGTGAGGGAGAAATATCGTGGACGAAAAAGGCCAACACCACACTTTTCAAAAGCATATGAAGAAGTATCATGAAAGTTTCTCAAATAGTACAAGGAAGTATTTTATGTCTAGGAAGGAAGGGAACATAAAAAAATATTTTTAATGGGAGAAACCATATAATGATATGGAGTAAAGGAATTCTCTGGTCATCCCTCATACACGTATCTAATGTTATAATTTCAATGAATATGTAAAAAATTTTAATGTATTTCCTGATATAACAGTTGTATATGATAACTAACATTAAAAAACATCATGTAGAAGAGAGTAAGTTAAATATTATTCCATCTCAACTACTAAGGAGTTTACCCACAACGATGTGGTGATATATATTCTAGTTATTCATTCAGGATTTGAGAAAAAACTTTTTAATTCTGGTTCTTCACTTTCATTCTTATCCTGAATATTTTTTAGAAGTATTCAAACACCATATATAAATATAAAAGTAGAGTTATCAATGAAGATTTTTAATGGGTCATTTTTTAAATCCCATGAATATAATTAATCTTGTATCCAAATTTGGGGCTGATTTTTCTAAAAACCCTTATGATATTCACCATAGTAAAATTTGATGTTGTTCTCCACATGGATTTACATTCATTGTTTCGATAAAACATTAATTTACCACAAAAGGATATCCATATCCATATTGAAAATCACCCACTAATTCTATAAAATTTCATGTATTTAGATGAATCTCATTTCATAACATCATATCATGATTATATTTTATTATAATATAAAAATTTGAATCAGGATCATATTATGGAGACTTAGGATGAGATCCTCCTTGAATACATTCCCATATTAAGGGAATTTGATGATGTCTTGGTAGAATAATTTTATATACTTCATCCAATTATTGAGGTTGAATTATCAATTAATATCATACCTAATTCTTTTCTAATACCCATGATTCCATACAAAATGGGTATTTATATACGTGAATATTTGTCGAAAAAATTATATGAGAATAAATTAATGGGTTTATATTATGAAGTGATTCACCATGGGGTTCACAGGAGAACTTCATAGAAAAAATATGGTTCAATTTCCCATGTGAATTTATTATCAAGATTTAAAGAAGATCATTGAAATAAAAAAGTTCCATCTAACTCATTTTGATGACATTTTTCGATCATCTGTATATAAAAAATACTTATATTAGGTGGATTATTAGTTTCGATGTTATGATGTATATTTTTAAAAGAATGATATCCCCAATATAATTCTTTATATATTGTATGTTCACAAAGAGTTCATTTTGATACCATTTTGACTCACTAATTATCTAAAAATATTTGTGGACTAGAGTGTAGTCTTTACGGATTACCTTAAAAAAATTTGGTAGTCTTTGATGAATTTTTTAACTACTCCAAAAGAATGGTGTAATATGAGATGAATTTAAATAGTATTATATAGTACATTCAAAGGGAAACTATATATTTAAATCACGGAAAAAAATAATTTTGTTTGAATCAAGTTACTTTTTCTTGAAATTTTATCAGAAAAAAGTGATATTTATGGATCTATTATAAATATAGTTTAATTAAGTATTGACAATAAAGACATTTGTGAAAAAAATTTACTGTTCCCTTGGATTGGATTTGAGTTTTTTGTATTTTTACAAAACATAACATGTTTTTTAATAAAATTATCTATGATAACATGGAAGGGTGTCAATTTTTTATTCACTATTGAATATACAAAGTTTTGAAGAAGAGGATAATAACTACACCTATACTCACATTAACCACAAGTATGGATGGATCTGGGATCTATAATGGGGAACCCAAAAATGTATTGGGTTGTATACTATTTCATGATTAAAATGTGTTGTCAGGATCTTTGAGTTGATGATATGGAGACATAATATATGTAGGTAAAAGTGTGAAATATATATGAATCATAAGTTCCTCAGGTATTTTTTCACATATGAGAATATAAATATATGCCAATGGAAGTGATAAATAATAAATAATAATAATTATTTTTCAACACATTAATGTCTTTGTAATGAATATAATGTGGACGATTATTTATACAGAAAAAATCCTACAACTCTATCCATGTAGAGGATTTGCAATGATTAAATATTATGAGATATGAAAAGGATGGAAATGTAAATAATAAATGTATATTCCTCTTAACGGATTCAAATAACTAATTAACTATATATTAATTAGGTGGCCTAGGATTCTAAGAAATATTAAGAGTTTCTACAAAAAAAAATAGAAAATATATTATAGTTTAACATTGAACATTTTGGATTTATATTTTTTGGAACCATAATATGCATCCCATAAGAACATGAAATAAAGTGAGATATTCTATGTGATCCAAATAGAATATCATTATCAATCCATTTTTGGATCACTAATATGAATAGTGATTCTATGTAAAATATCTCATGGGATAACATGCAGAGGGAGATTATAAATATTACATCTCTATGCATTTCATTCCAAAGGAAAAGTGTCAATTAATGAAGTATAAAGATATGATAAATTTTTTTATCATAAATGTATGTAAATTAGAAATCATAATAATGGAATTCATCATTGGACTCCAAAGGACCTATAAAGTCAATAACACCACATTGGTGTTAGTCAAACATCTAACTATGTTAGTTCATTTAATAATTATTAGTAAAGATTTCTTAATTGACTAACGTGAAAAGAGTTACCTATGGGATTAGTTTCAATCTCATGATGATACACTCTCAATTGTATCTAATTAAGATATAGGGATTACCTTGATGATCTATAGAATCTTTTAACAAATGGTGGATATTGAGTGAGACTTTATCCTTTCCTATAACCCTCAGACGAATGGTCATTCAACATGAAACAATCATACACTATAGTATTTGGTGATATCACGTTCAATGAATATCGATGTGTGTTTGGATTACAAAATTTCCATATTGGAGTTCCAAGACAACAAAATTTCAAATTGTAACATTCAAATGGAACAATATGAGGCTCTTTATGGGAATCAGTTTCAAACACCACCATTATGGGATAATGTTTTATAGAGGAAGAAAATTAGGAATGATCATATCCTAGAAATCATATTGAAGAATAAAATAATTTAGCATCATATAAAATTAGTGAATTGTAGATAATAAATAGTAACCATATATGCTGATACCTAGAGTTATAGGTAAATGATAATGAGTTCCATCATATGTTATAGAATAAAATTATGAGGTTTGGGAAGAAGAGAAATCATAGTCAACAATACATATATCCCATTGATATCCTTGATCTCATTGGAGTTCCTTCATAACAATTAGAACTCCCAACTAGGATTTGTCAAGTACATGACGTGATCCATGTATACCTATTGAAGATGTACATAACTGACCCCTCACATGTACTGGATGTAGAAGAGGTACTAATGGTGAATGATATTTCTTATGATCATTATCTAGTGAATATCTTAGATAACAGATATGGGGTTCTACAAAAAATTAAACTCACATGGCCAAAGTGTTATATTGGAACAACTAGCATGAGGAAGAGACATGAGAGATGGATGAGATGATGAAAAAAGAACAATAATTTCATTTAGTTTATGAAATGAGTATTGTATAGGTTATATTTCTTAAGGGGATATTCATTTAATGGCCAAAACTAATTAAATAAAATACCCTTTTGAATATAGAAATGAATTATGAATTAATATAGTTATTAAATACACATGAATATATTTTTATATCATTAAATGTTTTATAATATAAAATTTAAAATGATGTTAGGAATATTAACCTTTGATTACCATGAAATTATATAGTGACATTTTATATTCATATATTAGGGGTTGTGATAATGTAAAATTGAAAAAGGAGTGATGACATCAAACAATAAGATCAAACATTATGAAGCCTATTTATCATTGATTTTGAGGGTGATATAATTACGTGGATTTTATTTTGACATATTCCGAGATGATATTAAAAAACCAAAACATAAGTGAAACAATTGATGGGGGTATTCCAATCTAATCTAGATCATGGCCCAAACCATGTTCATTGAAACACCCAATGAAGGACTACGTATATAGACCATAATCGTAATTTTATTTATATTTTCATTATAATAAAACACTTAAAATGTTTTTCCTACTTAAAATTTATTTTTAATATATAAAATAATGATATTGAAAACAATTAGGTTATTTTATGATGAAAATAAATGTAGTATTTTTTAGATGTATATTGCTTCAACCAAGTCCTTGTTATTTATAAATTCGTAAATTATTTAAAAAACAATTTTTTAATTAAATAACATTAATAATTAATATTTATTAATTATAAATAATTATTTATTCTTATGAATTGAAATGTGAATTTTATAAGGACATCAAAACACTTTTTTAAAAAACTTATATTTTAAATAATTAGTGATTTTAAATATTAAATTTTAACTTTTCACTTATAGAAAATTTTATTTATAAATAAATATTATTATTTAAATCCATAAGTCTATACTATCCAATATTTAATTTTTCATAATTTTCTTAGATGATCAAACAATAATGTGAAAATTAAATATTATTTAAATATATGGTTTGTATTATTACATCAAAATGAACCAAAAGTGATGTAATATATGAAATAAAATTTGTAAAATGTAGAATATATATTTATATATTAAAACAGTATTAATTTCTTTTTATGAAGACATAATGATTGTTTAAAATACTATATTATATGTTCTGGTTGTAAAAT
Organism: Viscum album; assembly: GCA_963277665.1. Lineage (NCBI taxonomy): Eukaryota > Viridiplantae > Streptophyta > Magnoliopsida > Santalales > Viscaceae > Viscum > Viscum album. The sequence goes on along the minus strand of OY728119.1, from coordinate 700,235,100 downwards.
TAATTATCTATAAATATGAATCCTTTCCACCTGACCAATGGAATTATTTTAATATGTTCAGTCCATATCATCATATAATAATGATAAATATTACTCATTGAAATAAAATATTTGAAATAGCTAGTGGAGAATTTTTTATCATGTTACATTATTATATATATTTCAAACCTATATCTTTTAATATATATGATATTATCATCAATTTATATATATAAAACATACCAAAATCTAATTAAAATTCTCTAAAATAATATATTAAAAATACTATTCATCCTTTTCCACTATTGAGTCCCCCAAGGATCGACCAATTTCTTAAGAAGCTCAATAAAAGATTTTAAAAGTGTCATCATAATGTATGGGATTATCACATTCTCCTCCACATTCGAGAATCACCTTTATATTATGACCATTATTTTACAATTGTTCTTGTTGGGTTATGATAATATATAACCCTATTAAATTAAATATTAATTAAAATTATTTATATACACTTTAGGCTCACATTATTCTCTTCTATAAATATTTGTGTACCCCCATTTTTCTGCTGAAATTATCTAATGAATTTCCAGGCCAATCATTATTGCAGTGAATTCCCATATTCCATCAAAAATAATGTTATTCCAAAAGAAGTAAAAAATTATAAATTAATTATGAATTTACATTTATTTAAACCACACACCCTAATATTGGTTTTAAAATGTAAGAATGACTTATTTATGTTTTATGATCTATGTGTCACACTTTCGAATATACCTGATATAAAAATGACGTGTGAGATAAAATTTATATATCCCTCCAATGCATTTGGTAATGTTTTGGTATCATGATATTCTATGATTGTTTCATGAGTGGTTATCTTATGCACATTATTTTATTATGCCTTGTAGGTTACCCTTGACATAGGCATATTTCATGTTTTATATTGTGGACAAAACCACCTGTTTCATTTTTGATATATTTTTATATCAATCCTTATTGTAAATTATCATAATTATTAGACCAATTATATTTCTTTTATAAGCCTCTTGGATAACATGTACTAATTAACATTATGAAATTTATTGATTATTCCTTTACATATCTTTATGATTCTCCCATTTTTTATCTATGACGCCAGGTTATCAAGAGTTGTTTTAGATGAATGATGGAATTTTGAGAACATGTTAAGGATGTTTTAAGTAATGTCGCTATATTTTTTACATGTTTTTATGATATTTATTTAATTTACAAAATACACTAGGATTCATGATCTTAAGGGATATTATGAGGAATAACTTTGTATAAAAAATTATTAATCAATGTTTGTTAATTATATAGGTAGTAAATATTTTAGTGGAAGTCGCATGCCTTGAGAAAAATATTTCTAATACAAAACCAATTCCTAGGAAACTGTGTGATTTGGTTTTTTAAGGGATATAGGATACCTCATGGTTATTGAATTATCCCAAACTTGGTTCACTCATAAGTAACTAATCTGTGTTTTCCACATGGTGTCAAGCGCAACTCCCTATATGGTGGAGGTTACCAACCCGGAGAGATGGTCTATGGTGTTTTACTGGGGAGACTATACCCTCATGTTAGTGTTTATAAAAATGGTATAAAACAATGATAAATAGTGGAAATAGTCCTAAATAATTAGCATTGGACAAATTAATCATATTGATCAAATAAAAAAACCCAAACAGAACCAATATAAAAAAATGATGGTCGTGTCATTAGATATACAAAAATGGGAACATGAATTTGGGAATACACATCATGATATACAAAAAATTTCCAAAAAATATATCCCCACTAATTACAAGAATAGGATAAAACATCTACTCCAATTATCCATCATAATTAGACAATCAGGATACCACAACCAATTGCATCACATTGTCCCTAATTGCATCCATATGTTTTTTTCATACCAATCATTATCCCAAACTGGGCTTGATATATACTTAGTATAACACCACTACTAATGTATTATAAAATCATGCTAGTGCATATAAGATGATAATTTAGAATGTATAAAAATGTATGTATAAATATAAAATGTAAACGGGTAGGATATAGTTCCTATAGAAAAATTGGATGACATTTCTTCTTCAACCTATGCCATAAGATCTATGAAAAAGTGATAAAAAAGTATATAACTGTGTACATATATTTTCTATATATTTTGTGTTTTTTATATCCAAATAAAGTGATACTACTACTAACCCAGACCCAATGCATAACTCGTGTGTCCCTGGATAGTAGTATGAATCTCATCGAATGTTAAGTGATTCCATGCATCGACATCAACAATCATATGGGTCACCATGGACATCTATCTTAATGTGGGATTATATTCCCAATCATCATATTTAATTGTAGACAACATCACTATATATCTCACAAAAATGTAATTCCATTCCATGTTACTACATTTATATGATAATTCATTCCCATATATAATAGTCTATTAGGGATACCATGACTGGTTGATAAATTTAAATTGGACAACATGACCATATATATCTTGTATAAGGGATAAATTTTTTATTTATCATAAACATATGGGACATCATTCCTAATACTCCCAAATATGTGGGACTTCATATCCTTATATCAAAAATATATAGTATTCCATTCTATGGTATCACAATTATAAGGGATTCCATACCTATAAATCAAATTTGTTTAATAAGGCCATTCCCAATTCTATAACAGAAAAAGGTTGATGTAGAATTCATTTAACATACCATTTTACTAATTGTGTACACACTTTATTCACAATGAAGCCATGTGAAGTAGTCATACCACCTAATCATATTTATCATGAGAAATTTGTTTCAATTAGTGGAAAATCTAAGACTACATAGAAGGTGGTTAGGGCCATATAGCCATTTTGTAATTCATGGAAATTATATGAGCACACCCTAATAGGTGAAAAAGTTCATGTAGGGTAACATATCACTATAAACAAGGGTATTTGGGGCATATAAAATATGGTAAATTCTTAGATTAGAAAAATTATAAATTTAAGGAAATGTGTGTCCAGTATAGTTGGTGGCACAATGGAGAATGTTATTAATTGAACTAGTTTTTTGAAATAAGTAATCAAAAACCTTCCTTATGGAGTTATATGCCCCATTATCCATTTTTTTTCATTATATCAAGATGGAATGGATGAAAATTTTAAAATAGAAAAATTCACTAAAAATAGTCCATATTACCACGCACAGAAATAACATCTAAGAGGTTAGAATTAACCTATGAATAATGGAATTGGAAAAAATCTCTTACCAATATTTATGCAATGTAATATAAACTTAATAAATTGGATCTCATATAATTAACCTAGATAAATGACTTGGTTATAAGGAGTAAGACTCCAATAACTGGGAGTGTTGTTTCATGCCAATGAAGAGGAAAAAGTAGGGAGAAACAGAAATTATATCTAGGGGAAATGGTATTTTCGTAATCTTTTAAGAGGTTCACAGTTTGGACTCATGGGTTTCTAAATTATATGTTTATACAATGAATCACGAAATGTTATGTGTCACTAAGGTTGTGGAACTGGGTTCTGGGTTTTGAAAAACTGTGTGGTCCAATCGAGATCACTATAAAGCCCCATGCAACCATGGTTCCTAAGGAGAATAGTTAGAAAAATCCATGATCCCCTCATTAGTTTTCTATAACAACAATATGGTTGAGGAAAATGTTTATCTCTAATTGTATAGTTCATTTTTTCAATTGAAAATTTTGAACTTTGGGCCCCGAAACATCCCCAAACACTCCAAATTGCATCATAACCTCATAGGAACACCACAAGCATAAGATTATATGATTATAATAGTAAATTATGCACCAATACATATTTGAAAAAATCTAGGATGTTACAACCTTCCCTCCTAAAAAAACTCTTATCGGAGTTTCACTTCTGTGGATGGTAATGCAACATCTATTAAAATATATGAGAACTAAACACATAAATTAGCCTCACTACCCATGGCCTCATATTATACACTTATGTTCTATCATATCACCCATACCAGAAAACATAACTAGACAGGAATCGCCTTTATTCTCCGACCAATGATATATACCTGATTCTCCTCAAATCACACATTTATGGATAACTCAAAATCTTCTAGATCAAAAATATAAGACATGTTAGAGTAATAATGGTTAAGTATCAATACATGGAAGCCATTGTTCATGGACTAATTCCCATGAGGTAAATCCAACTAATATTCTACCAAACAGACCCTCTCTATGAATTTGAATGTTCTAAAAATGAGGTGATAACTAGCCTAGTCTATGAATCCTTATAATACTAAATTTAAAAGAAGCTAGTTTAATTATATGATGTCCACCTCAAACTATAGGGGCTGATGGTGATGATCAATATTGTATTCTACCTAAACTGAGTTATATAAATACTATTCTGGATCAAATTTGCCTTTTTTAAAGTCTCCTAAATGAGAGGAGGTCCCAAGAGAACTTCCTCATCACACTCTATCCCTCGTCGGGTAAAAATGACATTATATAAAAGGACCTATAGGGAACCCTAATAATAGTTTCTTGAACGATATTACTATAATTGGATAAATGGGTGGTAGGTTATTTTCCAATGAACCTCCAAAATATTGGATATATTCTTTGATCATGTTCTCCAACACACTTTTCATATTCTATTATTGACCTCATGTATAAGGGTGGTATGCTATACTCAGAAGCACATATGAACCGAGGGCCTTCTCCATATACTACTAAAATGGTTTTGTATATAATGTGTCTATGTTTTATCTTCCATGAAGGTATAAAATCTTTATAATGTAATGGTTCATAATATCGTCTATTGAAAAGGTCTCCTTGATAAAATGAAAGTGTGATATTTTGATCATACTATCTATGATTACTCAAACCACATCACTACCTGAAATTAATCTCATAAATCCTCTTACAAAATCAATGGAAATATTATCTCGTTTATACTTATAAATGGAAAGAGTAAATTGAATTCCAAAATATTGTGGGTTCTCTACCTTTACATGCTGATAGGTGGAACACTGTGTGATATAACCTGAAATATACCACTTTATACATGGCCTACAATAATTATCACATACATCATGGTATCTATTGTTAAGACCATGGTCCACTTCCAAGAAATATAAATGAGAATCCATCATTAATTCTTCTCATAATCATTCAGGTACAGAGTCGTGATCGTGATATTATAGGATCTCATCCTCATCAATAAGACAACTAGGAGTGGGATCTCACATGAGGTACTCCCCATTATGACTATTTCCATAATATCTAAATGATTTATCATCACTACCCATTATATAAGATGTTATTTCTTTTCAAATGATAGTAGAAAATGATTCCCAATATATTATTAAAACCTATAGGTGCATCTCAGAACACAAGGTCATTAATAATCACTCAAAATTTCTATCCTAAATGGTATGTTTCTAAGCCTTCTGGAATATTGTGTTATCTATTTTATTTCCCATCTATGGTATATAAGATATCTTAATGTAAATCCAATGTAGGTATTCTACCAACATAAACTTCATGAGATAAAAAAAATTATCATGGTAATGTATTTGAGTCATTCAAGGACAGTTTAATTGATGGAACATTATACCAATATAATATTACTACAAAATCACAAATCATGAACCAAAAATTCTATCCAAAGGTCATGATTTACAAAATTCCCCTCATGATGTCTTAGATGACAACACTTGTATAAGACAAATTGATCACCCTACATAATAACTGCTACCTGCCTAATTCTCAACACATGAAAAAAACTATAGAAAATATTCCCATATCACATAGGATCACGATAGACTCTATAGTAAATCTTCATTTTAGATCATAAATAGTTTTCTCATAGGATTCAGACTTGATGAACATAACACCCATTTTAGTCAATAATGTTGGAGGAACTAAGTTTCATGAGAATTTAGGAATTAAATTCATATAGTATCGAGTCTCCCATAATAAAATACATATGTCCATGATGTTCAATGTATTTTTCTATGAAACCACAAATACAACCTTATTTTAAAAAAAGATACCCCTACCTCTGAGATAATGTTTCCAAGGAAGTGAACCTTATCAATCCAAAGTAGAATTTGCATAGGATGGCTTAAATATAGTGATCTATGAGTTTTTTCAACATGATTTAATGATGATAGGAATGGTTTTATTGAGTACTAAATTACACAATGATAAATTTAATTATTACTACCAAAAATGAATCCATACACATGGGGAAAACTAGATTCATTAGGCCCATGAAAACCCATAGTACTCATTTAATATTGAATAGAATAACCAGATACTCATACCTGACTTGCCTTTAACAGAATTATATATATGGTATTTATGATGGTCTCTCACACATTTCATGTTAGGATAACATCATATTTGATCATGGAGAAAACCATTCCACCTAATAAGAAACTTAAAAGGTTATCCGTTCAAGGTCATGGATTTCATATCTTTAACAGCAGATGATTCATCCTCGGTTAATCCATGAAGAAAAATAGGGAATTGTCTATATTATTTTGAAATAGTAATGTAAAAACACAAGGTGATGTGTTGGGTCATTTGAGACCCTCAGATTATAAATCATCTATATTATTCCTGAGTTCTTGGAGCCTAATAGGTTCCATCCTATAAGGATTATTGGACATTATTGTTGCCCCTGTAACTAGATAAATAGTAAACTGATCCTCAGTTTTTGTTGGTAATATATATAATTAATTATGAAATACATCCTAGAAATGATCCACAATATAATGTAACTCTACTTGTCTTATTACTATACCACTCATTAAGAGACATGAAACACGGTCTATCAATCTACTTTTCCATTGATTCTCTGATCCATATTGACTTTCATAGATATACCATTTATCCTTATAAATATATAAACTATTCTTGGGTGATTTGAGGGACACAATATGATGATATAAATCAGTATTATCATGATACAAATCAAAATAATCTATTTTTACTATAAAGTTGAAACCTATTATATCAAGGATAAAGAAGTTCACTATGATTTTCAACACACCTATATCACGGGGAAATCCATTTCACTATCATAAAATATCCAACAAAAACCCTAATGGTTTTTAAGATCATTTCCTAAACATAATTACTCTACTTATAATCCCCAAATTTGTATAACTTCAATATATATGATTGAATATGAATAACCTATGTCAAATAAGACAAACCTTAAAGTGGATGCTATATGAATGATACCTCTAACTATATATGGGTTTAACTCTATTAGTCAATAGTATGATTCACTAGATATATATTTGTAGATATGATTCCAAGAGTTACAACTTGGATACCCTGATAAGGTACTCCTTTTGTAGTGTTATATGTCTAGAGCATGCATACAAAGTCCATATAATCCTCCTCTACAAGAATGGACATAAGTACTCCTTCTTCTTTCTTAGATAGTTTCATCAGAACTTATTCTCAATGGAAGAGTTGATACATATCCTATCCCAATAGGATCATATTGAACGATCCTAAAAAAGAAATAAAATTCAAAATACTGCATCCTTTACACTCAATGGGTTATCTAGGACATTAGGGATTCTTATATCCTAGATTTCTACACTATTTTCATACTATGTAACTATCGGTTAGAATCATCTGGGTGATTCTATCCTAATGTGTAGACATGAAGTGATACTTCTTGTGGAACAAAGAGACACTTCCCTATCTTGACATGGAAACGCCCTTACACAGATTATTAGATTCCCTCCATTTCAACTCGGTAATGAATTATTGATTCAGTATCTCAAAAATTGGGATAAACTAAAATAAATTAACCCATGACTAAATGGAATATAAATTCCCACCCTCAAATTTCCATGATGTATTCATATCATTAGTTGTATGTGTGAGTGTGAAGCATTGATGATCAATGATAATCGATTAATATTTGATAAAAAAACAATTACACTATTTTAGATGGATAAATTCCCTAGAATGATTCTATATCAACATTTAAAGGAATACATAATTATAGAATTATATCTAGAAGTATTTCCAAAAACAATCCATGATACCGATCATATTGGGTAATGACATCCTACAAAATATTGGTAGATTCATGAAACATATTTTTTTGTATGATTTTATCTAATAGAATTAGATATGTTCTTACTCACCTATATAATACCCAAATAGTTATCCAATTCCATTTTATAGAATCCCAGAATAAATTTACTCATATGTAACCAAACCCAATTTTAAAAATAGAAAAAAAGGCACTCCCCTCAAACCATAGGCAATTGACTTGTAGTGAGGTCCTAGGGTGTGTCAGTGGGGAGAATATTACATCAGGACAGAGTGTGTCATAGTGGTATACAATAAAGAGAAAAAATTTAACTATTAATAAATAAAAATAAACAGAATAATAAATCATCCAAATAAAAAATGGGATCACACATATTCAATATCATATAAAAATTGTGATTATGTCATGTGATATACAAAAAAGGGGAACATGGGTTCAAGAACATATATCATGCTATACCAAAATTTAAAGGGGAAAACTATCTCCCATGGAATCTTGAGTATATATTCGGTCCTCTTATCCCATACACCATCCTTAGAGCACAATCTTACATCCATAACTAGACACCTTCCTTTTACCCAATATGCATCCATAAAAACATTCTAATTACTAATTATCACCAAGAAAAGGTTTTAAGATATACTAAGTAGGAAAAAAAATAAATTTCCAGTAAAATACATCTAGTGTATATAAAATGAGAAGTCTGTATGTTTAAAAATTATAAGAATAAATATAAACTTTCAATATGTCGGATATAGTTCCTAAAGTCCACCAAGCTGACTCTACATGCTACTGCGTAATCTGTAATATGTTTGATGGAGTGTAAAAATGTATATACTTGTATACATATATATATTTTGAATACATTGTGAGTTTTATATCCATATATAATGATAATTTAACTAGAAATGACCCTATTCAAAATTAAAAAATCCTTTGATAGTAGTAGGAATATCATATAAAGTTAATGGTCACCATGCCTAGGTGTTAAAAATCATATGGTTCAACATGCTCATGTATCAAAATTTAGGACATAATTCCCTACTATCACATTTAATTATGGACACAAAGCATTTATATCACAAACATAAGGAACACTAGACCCGGTTATTATATTCACATCGGACCCCATTTCCATGGATCATAATCCATATGGGATTCCATGAATGGTTATCATATTAATATGGTACTCCATAGCTGTATATTACAATGATATTGGTATCCGTTCCAGAGTATAAAAAAATTGGTTTTCATAATTTATTATCAAAAATATATTGGACTTCATGACCGAGTATCAATAATAAATAGGACACCATTCTTAGGTATCATAATTTTTAGTGACCCCAAGCCATTAAATCCACAAGTGACAATAAGGGCGGTCATACATAGATACAAGGAAGAGGTTGATATAGTTTTCATTTAACATATCATTTTACTAGGGGGGATCAACATATTCATATGGATGTCACATGAAGTGGCCAAACTAGTCACTCCAATTGAAAACTAGGTAGTCGTTTCAATTAGGCATCAATACAAGACCATGTAGAAGGCGGTTTGGGACATATTAACATTTAGTAATTCATGAAGATAACATGAAAACATTATAAGGTGTGGAACCAGTTGAGTTGGGGAACCTCTAAACAAAAAAAGTCACATGTGTAATTTCATCCATTAGTAAAAATTTAGATAAAGAAAATTATAAATTTATGGAAACACGAGGATTCCACATTGTATAAGATGATGAAACATGTAATTAAATGAATCAGGTTTTTAGATAATGTTCTAGATTACTTAAATTATTAGTATTGGAGACCCCTTATATGATTTTCTCCCTTATTTCAATATTGAATGGAATACAAGATAAAAATAATAAATTTCAATGAAAATATTTCTTATTAGATCACCCAAAAATAAAATCGATGTGGGTGGAATAAGTGAATAATAGAAAGAATATGAATAAAGAACTCATTTATACACATCAAGCACAATCTACCGTGAAGGAAAGAAATAAATGAAGAAGAACCTGGATCAAAGACAAGTTTTAATGGATGAAGAAGACTCCTAAACTTATGAGAGGTGTAGATAAAAGTGTAGAGGATAAGGAAGGGAGAAAAAAATTAAGGAATTATAAAAATGTTCTTTTACAAAATTACTATGAGGAAAATGGTTTTGTGTCACATTCATCGAAAATTTTGTACCTAAACATTACATATCCATAGGTTATGTGTCACTAATAGTGCGACCCTAGGTGTATACTTTTGGAAAACTATATATCCCCTTCCAGAACACTAGATATCCCAACAAGATAGTGTGGCATGAGGTGAATAGTTATAGGAAACCATGAACTACTCTTCAGTTTTGCACAACGCACATATGGTTGAGTTTTATGATTATCAGCAATTATGCACTAACCATGAATCTATGTCCATCTATCCAAAAATTGGATCTCCAAGCTCCAAATGATCTCTAGACTCCATTAAACCACTCAAAATTCTCATAGAAACACTACTGGAATAAAATGAAAGGATTCATATCGTTAATTAGGAATTCATACATACTCCAATAATCGACTACATTATAGTTAGGAATCAGTGTCTCTAGATATGCATTATAATCCATGATGTGAACATCTAGAAAATATATATTCCCTATAATTACCAAGGTATAGTTTATGTATCTTCTTCAAAAAAAAATTTATTATCCCAAATGATGCTATCATCAATGGGTTTTGGGGTTATCTCCTTGGTTCCTATGACACTATTGATTGATTTGGGTGGATCTTCATTAGGTATGTTTTGATTTCCATCTTCTCTTTTCTCCTATACCTAGATCCTTTCCCGATCAATGGTCTCATTATTAAATTGAAACCATATTGGTAAATTATTGGTGGATCTACATGGTTTAATGGGGAATTCATAAAGTTATCTATATATCAAGGAATTCATGGATCCAATATCTTTATTTCAAAACTTTTTTAATGGAGAATATATTTATCATTTTGGTTAAAGTTGGGTTTCTATAAATTAATATATCTCTTGATTTAAACTATGATATTTTATTTTCTTATGGTTGTTTTATGAAATTCATTAATTAAAATTTATGGGGTCTATTTTATGATGATAGTTATAGGGTCTAAAGATAATTATTTTTAAAATAAGATTTTGTTTTAAAATCGGTTTATCACACAATTTTTTTAATGAAATCCCCCAAATATTTTTCTCAACAAAAAATGTTATATAATAAAGGAAATGGTGATGCTTCACATATGAAAATATATTCAAAATTTGTGGGCATATCTTGATGTATATTTGTTGAATGTATATAACATGTGAAAATTTTGGTAATCATGTTTGCTGAAATAATACTGGGATACCGATTGGCTATATGGATAGACATGATATTGTGACGAATTGCTTTATGTTAGCTAATTGTTCCATGAGTGTCTATGTTATGTATTCCTTATGCTGGATACCAGTTATGTTTTTTTAATGATCATTATATTTTAAATGATCACATTGTAATATTATGATATAAAAATGATTTGATTATGTCCCTCTATATTATTATTCAAGTTGGTTTATTATGGTTTTGGTTATAGATATGTGTTTTTTTAATGGAAAATAAAAGGATGATTTCAATGAAATATATTCAGAATAAAAATATTAAACATATTTATATTTTCATTTTTATAACTAGTGGTTTAATGGTGGTTTAAATTATATAGATTCATGGTCATTTTCTACCAAGAGATACCCCACACCCTACATTTTCTTTCAGCTACATAGAGATTTTGTTTTTTAGATACCATTGTGGGTAAGTCTATCTGGTGGTGGGGGGAGGATAAAACTCTACCCTAGATGGCGCTGATAAATTAAGTTGACTTTTCCCTCCTTGATGTAGGTGGGAGGGGGAGAATGGATTGGTTTGGCCATCACCTGCACCACAAAATCCATTTTTCAATTTTTCTGACCCAATTTTTATACCAAATTTTACAAATATTTCTTTAGTCTAAAGGATCTAGTACTTCGATTTGGTGATCCTAAACAATCTATTTTGATATCAGAGTTTTCTAAAGCTTCGAGTCTCCTGGATCTAACCCTTGGGACTTTTTGTAATCATTGAATACCCTCAGTGGTTGACTTTGATCGATTAATTTTTTGTAATTAGGACTTGAAAGATCATACGTTTTTGGGTCCTCTCCATAAAAATCATTTTATTTTTCAATTACCTTCTATAGAAGATATGATATGTGAAAGGTCCAATGATCCCTGAAGATATAAAAGATGTGAGTTATTTTTCCTTTGATGGTTCTCTGACCACTACATAAACCAGGATACAACCTTTGTCGTGATAAGGGTTTGTTTCCATCAACTAACCATTATTTTTCAAAGTCCTGAAATTATTCATATGATAGGAAATCTACTGGGTTGATTTATTTGTTCTTACTATTGACCATATTCCCTGATTCATCCTATCAATCTGCGGTTTTGTGTTGAGGTGGATGTCTCAAAGCCACCAGTTGAGTTGAAATGAATTACAGTTACAAATATGTTTATTTTTAAGAAATATATTATATTGGAATCATTGGTTGATTACTGATCTATTTTCCATAAGTTCGGTCATTTAGCATCTATATTTCATGGTGGAATCAAGAAAAGGAGGCTCTATGGTCAGGTGAAGAATCATGGTATGGCATTGAGATAAGGGTCGATGTATTATATGGATGATTAGCAGGGAAACGTCTCTAGTCTTTTTGGATTGGGAGTACCTGTGTTGTAGAAACCTACATGAGTGTCATATTCTATTCTAAAAGTCAGTGTAGTGTATTATAGATTGAAACATGATATTCACATGGATAACACATTATGGGATTATGTGAATCATGTTGAAGTAATGGTAGTACTGGCAGTCTTCTAGGTTCTAGTTGTTCTGTAAATCCATCATGTAGAAATTACATTGCAGGGGATGCATCTCCCAATCATCATATGGCTAGAAATATGAATCGATGTGCTATTTTTGATCAGCGAGATACTATCTGAGAGGATTATGGCCTGATTCAAAATGATGATGTTGGGCATAAGGACAATGAAATACAATTGAATCCAATCATTGAAACTATTAGGATTGAGACAACATGTGATTAGGAGACCAATAGTGAAGTTCCTATTTGTATAGTTTTTAGGATACTAATACACAAACCCAATTCATGAGATGTATATTTTTTCATCTAGTAGATTTGGATACGCCAATGAAGGATCCATAGGGGTATCATGGCACTGACTCACAAAAAATTAATTTCTGTGATGAGATTCAAAAAATTTATAGCTCCTAATGGATCTATGACAAATGAAAAAAAGATACTAATGATTACAAGGATATGGGAATCAACCATTCTAAAAATCTAAGATATGGTAAAGTCTCATTTAATTATTTTATTTAACATGAGAAATAAAGGATGGTTGACACCGCTCCCCAGAAGAGAAGTCATAGGAAATATTACTCCAATGTTCCAAGGACCGTGTCTACAAGGTACTCTTATAAGATAAATAGTGATACTAATCCCAAGTGAGGGTAGTAAAATAAGTATTCCTCCAATTCTCAATGCACATTAGAAAAAAAGGCCTTGGGAGATGTATTTTGCACTCTTCAAGCATGGAAAAAAATTTCAAATACAAATGGGAATTCGAGGTGGCTAGTGAAACTTATTATTATGGTTATTATGATGATTTTAACCCTTATGACATGACTTTTTTGTTTTGGAATAATATTGTTTGACTATGTAACTATTTTTTAGGCATCACCTTTACTTTTTTAAAAAAATCTGGGGGAGTATTAGTTGGTCTCAAACTTCTTGGATTAAATGTAAGTCTATCTTGTATCTCTCTAGCATATGTAGTTATTTGTTTTCATAATAATGGTTTGGGGTGGAGGTGATGCATGTACAAATGGGTATGTAATTTTTTAAATATATTGTGATTTTTTTTTACAGTTTAGTTAATATGAATCAGTTTTGATGCCAAATTTTTATATAACATTTGTTCTACATTATAATTTATTTATTATTCTTATCTTAAATGATACATGTTTTTGTTAATATGTTTATCTATACAATGTGGTGACACATAATGGGAAAAATTTCTTGTCAAACAGGGTTGGTTTATTTCTAATTATTTTCTAATGGTTTACCCATACAAAAGTGTAACAACACCTTTTATAACATTTTATGGGTTTTGGTAGATAATATTTACGATAATTTGGCCAAGCAGTATATAAGGATATGTGGCTCTCCATATTACTATCATATCATACACTAATTTACCTTGGGGTTCAAGGGTTTCCCTAAAATCATTAATCTTGGTATCAAATTATTTAGATTAACATTATTTTTTGAGTTTAAATATATGATCGTAATTGTGCCTTATTTTTTTAATATTTAATCTATTGCTTCTTAAATTCTTAAAAATTAGGGGTCTTTAAATACATATTATTGATGTTTTCTCTAATCCAAAAATATACACTATATTTGAATGATAATTACACACATAGTTGAACATCTAAATAATGGAGAGGATGCTGTGAGACATGTTCTACCGTAGAATCCTCTAGTATAATCTTCAATTGATGAGCAAGTTATCCAGAATAATATAGTCTCACGATTAGATGTGTATTGGAAACTAAGGATGTACAAATAATCATGCTATATAATTTTCCAAGAATAATCCAACTGTTATCTATTTTTATTGGGGAAATGACGAATTATGTGAGTTTCATAAATGGATTGTGATAATCTCTAATTACATAATGATTGTGGAGGAATCAATAGTGCGTTTTAGCACTTCTATTATTGTTGTATGAGGAAATATGGATGGACTCTACTAACTCAGCTATGTTATAAGAGGACCATAACTATATCACTTTCTCAATGGTATTTAACAAACCTTTTTAACATGAAATTTTACAATTGGTGAAAAATAATGAAATTTTAACATCATGGAAAGGGGAGAGTTTGGTGATGATAAATGCTACACACTTCATTGAGTATGTTCACCTATAAATAATTTATTTAAAATGAATACTCCAAATCCAGTAGTATCAATTTTTTTGTGGGCTTATATAGAAATAATTTTTATTCTCTTATTCCTACAAATGTTTTTGATGTAATTGAAAATGTATATAAATATAATAAATACATAGCTATGAATATGATATCGGGTGAATATTTTATTAAAGTTGTATGAATCAACAATGTCTCATTTTTTCATAAAAGGAAATAAAAATATGTGTGATTAGTTTACATCAAGCGATGTTTCGAGTGATTCCCTATGATAATAGTATGTAGTTTTTTATCATTTTTGGAAACCTAGATATTTTATGACTAAATATATGGTTTTCCCTAGGAATTTCCATCATTGAGGACAATCAATTAATCTTTAGTATTTTTCCTGGAAAGTATCCCATTGTAGAGGAGATAAATCCACTCTTACCATGAGATCGTAGGATCTATTTGATACAACAATTTGTGGTAAAGATCATTCAAATTAAAAGGGGGAGATCCATATAGTGAAGAGAGGTCAAGCATGAGTTATGTCCAGTTGTCTCAATATAGTGATATATGCACTATAGGAATTCGATATAGCACACAAAAAATTATGTGATTTATGAAAAATATTTCCACCCCCATTGGATATAGTTTGCAACATGGATTGAGGTGTTCCGAGTTTCACGACATGTTAAATGAACATGAAGTCATGTGTGATTTTCATGTGTTGAATCATGATATATTCGACCTCATCATTTAATATGATGCAATGATCAGCTATAAATCCCAGATCATTTTCAATCATTAGCAGGGTTAGATAATTTCATCTAGTGGGGTCTCTCATGAATTTCATGGTTAGTGGGAGTAATGATCTATAAGAGAGAGCCTTTTATTTTTATGTCTTTATTTTTCATTTCCAAATTTTTAGATATTTTTCCAAACACCATTGAAAAACGTTCAAATATTTTTTCCCCACAAATATAGATGGGTACAATGTGGTCTTCATTATATATTTTTTGGGTTACTAACCTGAAGGGAAGATGGATTTTTTATTGATGTACTTCTTATGATGAATCCCATATCAATTACTTATTATTATATCTATCATATTTAGTTTAAGGATCTTTATTTTTAGCTCAAGGATATTGAGTTCAATGGATTTATTCATCCTAGTGTTTCGCCTTAGGATAACTAGTTCTTTTTGTGAAATCATAGATAGAAGAATCCTTTTTCTGTAGTTATAGGAAGCTTAATCATGTGAATGTTATAATAATGTATAATTTTCATATGATTTATTATATTTTTGAATAAATTATGGGGCCTTTAAGGTTTTAAAAAATCTATCTTCATTTTTTTACCATTAGTTATGTTCTTGAGATGAGTATATTCCTAAGAAAACAATTTTGATCTTGTATAAAGGTTTTGAGAATTTTTTTATTCCTTTTATTTCTAATTAATTTTCCTTTTCTGTTTATGGATTAGGGGGATTTAAACATCCGTAAATTAATAGTCTCATTTATGATAAAATTTTTGTATGATATTACATTGTTCCCAAGTCAGAGGATGAAAACCTACATCATCTCGATATCATATTTATAACTCAAATAGAAGATCGTAATTATGTAAAACATTATAAATTTGTGTTTTCGGATTGAAGAGGTAATGTTAATGGGCCCTATTATATGTGATAGGGGAATATTAGTGAATCTAGAAAAAATAAAATCATAGAATTCTGGAGAAAAACAAAAGATGTGTTTGATATTCAAAATATTTTGGTCATTATTAGTTTCAATCCATGATTGTTTAATATTTCACTATGATTCCATCTCTAATGGATGAGATAACCCATAATAGTGTAAAAATTGAATAGAATGAAGAGTTTCAATGATCATTTGTTAAAAAAAGGTGATATTTAATTCAATAATTGTTTTAACTCAGCCCAAACTTGGGTAGGGCTAGGATATTTTCTGACAAACCTCATTTTCATGATTAGAAAATGTTCTCATGAAGGTAAACATGTAGGGGAATATGTCTATATAAAACTATGTATATATGAGATTAATAACCCACCACATGATATTGAGTAAGATATAATGATGTATTCTATCAAAAAATATTTCCACTATCTCATTGGGAAGTAGTTAACTATGTATTCTGATCAATAGAGTTTGAAATATATTTTATCCTAATAGACATGATCATAAAACATATGTCATGGTATGGGTATCCCTATAAATTTTATTTTGATACTTCATATACACAATGGAAAGGGGATGTGGGATCTAATTTGATAATATTGATTTTACTGACACAATCCTTGAAGGTATTAGTTGAGTTGTTCTGGATTGTTTTTTTCCTCAAATGAGATTTGATGTGGATGATGATGATGGACCTGTTTTTTAATCTTAGGTGAAATATGATTTTTCACTTCATTATTATATTATACGTAGGTTAGAATTTATCATTGATTCCCAACACTGTAGTATAAACCATAATTGTTGAGAGACATCGAATGACTGGTCTTAATCTATTAATAGTGTCTTTTGTTCGATATAGGTCAGTTGTTTTCATATCTCAACTTAAAGAGGAGATGAATAGTGTGCATCAGTATAGTATGTCCTTAAAACTTTACACTACCATGATGTATCATGATTTGAGATATCAATATTAGGGGTCAGGGATGACTTGTTTGATTGAAAAATTCAATTTTCAGTGACATTATTGTTATATGTTTAAGGCTAAACACCAATGACATAATTTATTTTAACAACCATTACTAATTATAATGTATAAATCATATGATATATCTATGTAATTTATAAATTTATTGACATATATTCTTAGTATTAGAGATGGGAGTTGGGTTATCATTGATCAAATAACAATATCAGTTCATTTCCTTCCCTTTTATAAGATGAAGAAGGTGAAAGATATTGAGATCCTATATGTCTATGTGACTATAAATCAACATGGTGTACCTTATTATATTTTTAGATAGATATATAAAATTTATATCATGTTTTTGTAATGCGTATCAAGAGTTAATGGGTACCCATATGAATTTTTTCTTGATGTATCCCCCTTAGATGAATTGGAAAACATAGAGATCTATTCATATTGTTAGGGTTATGCTTAGAGTGTGTGTGTTTGATTTTGTTGGTTCTTGGAAAACTAAAATTTAATCTTTTAAATTCACATATAAAAATATTTATCATTATTTTATTTAAATTGTTCCCTATTGAAGTATTATATGATTGGAAATAGAAAACTATTTTTTTGCTAGAAAGAGTAGAGATTAAAATATCTTGTTTGATGTAGACTTTAACAAGAGAAGGAAGAGATGGTGAAGTTGGTCAAAATGATGTTAGAGATAGTTCAGATTATAGCTAAATCCTATGCGTACTACTATCATCACATATTGTAAATTTAGGTTGGTGAACTTGGTTTTCTCAAAGATTCACCTTTATTGGGACAAAATTGTTTGGGAATGAATGGTAACAAGGAACTATGGGTTTCTGTACCATTGTAGATCATCGAAAAAGTGGTAATGTTGTTTATTTTTTCACTTTTCCCCTAACATGATGTTGACTCAAGATATATTTTTTGTCTTCTACTAGAGTAGGTATCATCTAGATCCATCCAATGTGATATAATAAGAGTATATGGATCGTAAACCCCACACATTAGTGGTTGATAAGGTAGTTCAAATTTTGGATTATCAGGATATATTTTGATATAATAAAATAATTCCATTGGTCTGTGTATTATGTCTATTCCGGTAGTATAACCATGAAACATTGGAGAATGAATCATTGATGAGGAAGTAGTTCCCTTGACAAAATTTGAGTCCATAACCATGAGAGCTTTATAGAAGAAAATTTCCACGGTTTGGAGAATTGTGATGAACACTAGGTCACAAGATTGTTAATTATTGAGCTTAGTTTATCTCATGTCATGTTTCAAAGGATTTTAGTAGATGAATTTTTTTTTTGTAAATTTTTAGAAATAAGGAAAGGTGTACAATTCACACACATTTTGTAGTGTCTTTTTTGTGACAATACAAAATGTATCTATGGGTTCCAATGGATATTTTAACGACTTGACCATGGGTTTTCAAACCATATGGGTCACTAAGAAAATTACCTTTTAGAAATAGTTTGTTATAGTGTATATTTCATAAATTTAAAATTATTTTATAAACTAGAAATTTATTACAAAAAAACCATGTGATTTTGTTTTTAAGGATATGGGATACCAAATGGTTAGTTCATGTTTTTTTATCCTTGTGGCCTTATAATGAGACAAGAAATAATCCCCTATAAATTTGAATTATCCCAAAAAAATTGTATTATTTCGGTATAATCTCCACATAGTCCTACATAATCTCATAATGGATTCTATTTTATACTATTTAGGGATCTCTCCTTGGATCCTTTGTAGTTATCAATTGATTTTAGTGGTTCTCCTTGAGGTATTTTCAAATTTATATCCAATGTCTCCTCTTCTATCACGATTTTTCCAATTATATAATCCCATTGTCTCATTGTGCCCTTTTTGGTTGTGAAAACATCATGTAGATTGGTTAGTAAAAAATTATTATATTTCTTATAGATCTAGGCGCTTGATGACCTGATCATTTTGTTTGTGATATCAATTTTTAGGGTGAATATATTTTCTCTATTAAAATTTTGATGTTTAAAATGATTACATCCACAAACATTAATTGTGTTCATGTATTTTACTTTTGTTGATTTATTAATTTCATCAATTTATAATATAGAGGGACTATTTTATAAATCTACATCATGGGATGATATAGAAATTATTTTTAAAAGTGAATTTTCATTGATGATATTTTTTTAACACCATGTTTTTGATGAAGTCGATAAAGTAATTTTTTAATTCAAAAGAATATTTATAATTATGGGATTAGTGAAACATCGCTTGTCAAAATCAATTGTAATATTTTGAACATGTTTACTTGATTTCAATTAAAATCATGCCACATTGGATAAATGTTGGATCATTATGTTTGGATATATGGTTATGATATCGATATAATATATGGTGGTCATTATTATTAGGATTCAGTTTATATAAACTTATTTTCCATGGAATTTCCATGACATATATATCAAAATTATAGAGTATAATATTTACTCATGATCATATTTTAAATTATTTATCGTTTTTTTAAAGGCCACTTCATTATCAAATGAGATATGAATGATTTTATTATTTCACTATATTATATTATCCATGTTGTTTTCAATATTCGTGTGGCTACGGACATAGATTTTTTTTCTGGAAAACCAAAAATTAATTTATGTAAAATATTTTGAAAATTGATTTTTGATACTTTTTAAAATTATATAACTTATGGTTTTTGGATTAAATACACAAAATAGATTCATGGTGGTATCCTACTTGGTGTTTCCTCAAACAAAACAAATGAATTTATGTTTAAAATATGTTTTTTAAGGATACACTTAATGTAAATGTAATCTGGTAACTCACCTACTTCACATGTTTGTGAAATAAATCATAGTTTTTTTTATTTTTAGGAGATATATGTTCACAAGGTGACATTGTACTTTAGATATTTTCATGAATTTATTTTTTATCGATTTTAGTGCATGTGTCATGGGATTTATGTCTCATGGTTTTGTATTTCTTCTTCTATGTTTTATGTTGGTTGTTTATATTTTCCATTTCATACACCAGACATTTTATTGTTAATGTGTTAACAACGACATTATGGTAATCAGTATTTGGTGCCATGTCTTGTAGAAATGGGTTGGTTCCCCACAACATTAACCTATTCTGAACATAGATTATGAATTGAAATTTTGTGGATGAAATTACAAAAGGGGGAATAATGAATCCAAATAGGATATTATATATTTTCCTGATGAATAATCATATGTTTAATGATTTTGAATTTAGTGTTATATTAAACAAATGTATCCAAATGTACTTTATTTCATTAAATTATAATGTTAAAAAATAAAAATTCATAATAAAATTTACAATAGTTCATTAGGATAATAAAAAAATTAAGAGAGTTGAAAACGTTGGATCACCTTGAAAACCTAAAATATCCCAACTACAGACAATACTAAAAAATAAAACATAAATTTTCAATGTTATTTATATTTTTCAATAAATTTATATTGATTATTTTGAGAAGGTTATGTGAGTTATTAATCAAGGAAATAAGTAGTAATTATAGGAAGTATAAAACCAATATGGTCATTAAAATAGTAACCTAGCCATTAGTGGTAGTTACCTGACCTTTATAATTGTATCCAAATCAATATAATAAAATAATTACATGTTAGTAATATTTACCATAAATATATTAAGTAAATTAAAATATTTTAATTCCAAAAAATAATTATTCAAATTTTAATCACATTGAGGGAATATGTACATTTTGGGTAATGTGTGTTTTAAATAATTTTATAAAAACCAAAATTAATAATGTTATCAACTAAAATAAACAAAGTTTTGAAATTAATTTTATTAAATGAATTTAATTTTTGGAAACATAAATTCATAATTCACTAAATCATTTTTTTTAAATTTATTGAAAAACATGAACTATGAGAAGAATAATAAAAATAAAGCAAATAGTGCATGTTTTAAGACATAGTATTGTTGTACTAATGATAAAATAATTCAAATGATAAATGAATCATTAAAAAATGTGTTTTTTTAATGTATAATTTAATTTCTGATGATTAAAATAAAAATTTCTTCTATTATGAAAATATCATTTTTGATATTATTTTATTTACACTACTAATTCTATTTTATATTTTTTTGAAAAGTCCTAAAATCAAATATATTTTTCCAAATTCATTTGACATCTTTTAAAATGTCAAAATTAAATGTATTTCTTTATAAATAAGTCATTACCCTATATTTTACCCCAAATATTGTCCCCTATAGTTTAAATATAATGACCTGAACATTTATAAATAAAATTCCCACTATGATCAAGTTAAATTCTATATTAGTTATTATGGTGATTGAAAAAATATTCACTTCATAGTTTTTTGTAATATTATATCTTGTGATATTAAAAATTATCTTATGTACCATAACAATGGATAATATAATCTTTTTACAGTTACAATATGATTAGTATAAATAATGGGTTTTGAAAAATCTAATTGGAAAAGACAAAGGATGTGGTAGCACTAACCAACATAATCGTACCCAATGAATCCCATTCATTAAAGATTATAGAGGAAATAAGATTAACGGGATTTAAAAATGATCAATCGGAAATGATATCCATCAATAAAAGCACAAGTGAAAGTTCCTGTTCTAAAATTTCTAGATCATTGAGATAACATCCCAAACCATATATACTGAACCATCCAATCTAAATTTCATCGTCATGACCCCTACCCCTAGGGTGTATAAATGTATAATAAATGGCTAGGTATTAAGACCCCAATAATATGAATATTTTTTTTTAATTTCTATATAATAATCGTTATACTTACATCTTATTGTTCTCAATTTATAAATTATTTTTATTTAGATACGATAAAAGAAATTTGTTTATTTCTAGGTAATATGAAATTTCAATAAAGACCTTAAAATTTTTAGATTTAATTAAATTTTAAAATAAATTACATTTTAAAAAAATTAATAAAATAAAATATTATTTATTAAATAAAAATGCTAAAAATTGTTTTATGATGTCAAATTTAATTTTATTATGTGTTCAAAAACTGGTATTGTCAAAAAAAAATATCAAATATCAATTAATTTCAATTCATGTTTTATAAGTGAAAATTTAAAATTAGTAATTTGGATAAAATATATATTATATTTCTAATTACCACATAAAAATTATCCAACATTGAAAATTTATTAATTTTCTCAGACCATATATTTTTAGGTGAAAATTAAATACGATATAATTATATGGTGTGTATTATATCATAATAATGAAAAAACAGTTTTTTCAAAAATTCAATTAAGGGTATCCAAGATGAAATATATATTTTCCATAAAATAATATGTTTTTAGGGTTATTTTAATAAATTTAAAAGACATTATGAATCCTCCACTATGTACATTGAATTTTTACGGTTTGAATTTAAATTATTTATAAACATTATTCACTTTCATTTCACCAAGGATAATATTTTACTAATATATTTCATTTTACATATTAAATAATAAAATCCACTTATCATTGATATAAACCATGGTAAATACCATGGTATGGTTTGTGGTTTTAATATAAATTAATATACAGAGTCAAAAACCTATTTTTACGAAATAATATAGAACTCCCCTCTTTTATCCTATATATGCCTACCCAATCCCCCATTCCTCTTAACTAAAAATCCTTTCATCAATTCAATAATATTCCATAAACAATATATATTCCTCACAATTCTCCCCCGTTTTCTCAATAGGCTCTTCCCAAGCCTTTCGAATCAACCTATCAAGGTAAGGGATTTCCCTCTCTTCCATTATATTCGAGAACCTTAATTGTAACTTGCGTTTGAATATAAATATAATATGTTTTCAGGAAGTTTTTAATATTAATAAACTATCTAATTGTTATTTCTAATGATGAGTTCATCTATCCCCACTCATTATAAAATATACCCAATCTGTTACTATACTGAAGTTTAGTAATGGACTTCCCTCTTTTGTTTTCCATTGAAAAACCTTCTTTGTAGTTATCCTTTTGAAACTAAATTGGTTGTGTTTTTGAATTACAATATGAATATCCATACACTATTCAATTTATTTCATAACATTTAGAGATCATCTATCCATTTTCATTATTGAATTTACATATTCGGGTCCCTTGCAAATATATTGTAAGAGATCATATCTTTATTCTCTTTATTCATGAATATTAATTATGTAATTCATTTTGATTCCAAATTACTAATTTTTTATCTTAATTTCCAAATATATTTTAATTATATTTTGATATAAAAAAATTAGGTATCCATTTCCCTCTAATTAAACCATTTTATGAATCTTTATTTTGTGTCGTCATACTGATGAAAATTTACATTGATTTTTCATTCCAAACAATTGTGTCATGAATGTACAGCCCCATTTCAACTCAAGGGTATTCACATAGATGTGACTATAAATGTTTTATCGAGGATATGTATGTATGTAAATTAAATTCGTTGATAGATGGGTTAAAATAGATTAATTTCATTCTTATGTTTCATAGTCCATGTGGAACACCAATGCAAGTACATGATATGAATGAGATGTGTAAAACTAGAATTATAGATAAATACACTATACTAGGTATTGATTTAGTCTCATGAGATGTAATATATTGGATTAAGGAGTGAACTGAATCCATTATGGGACATTTTCCACTATGATATTATGTATTTAAAGTTATCCTTGACCTATTTTTATGATTAAATGTTTTATTTTGCTTCCAAATTCACTTGTTGATGTTATGTTATCATGCTATATCAGGAATCATTATTCTTATTTACGATTCTCACCAATTTTTATTCATAAGGAAAAACCTATTTACTATCATCTAATTCATTATTTATTATGTTACTAGTATTTATAACTGACACCTTTCATAAATGGGTCCCCGTGTTATATCATGAATTTTTAATATTTATGGATGATTATGAGATTGTTAGGGAGGTTTTCAATAATATCAATGTAATAATTATTTATGCAGTTATGTAATGTTCCTAATTACCCAAAGGCATAGGTATTCTTGATCTTCTAGGTTTGATTACGTGTATTCCAATTTAATTAATCCTGAATAAATTGGTAATAAAGGTCAGGGTTTTCATATTTTTTTATCAAAGGAATGTTTGGAAATTTGTTCGGTTATGATTATAAAACACATGTGAATGTATTAAAAATATGTCTAAACATAGAAAAGACTCCATAATTATTTAATATATAGAGTATGTGGTTTCCTGAAAATACATTCATGAATGGATACTTCAAGTGAATGTGGCGCATGTAAAGAGGTACCTTGGGTAATAATCCTAAAAAGGTCACATTGAGTTGGAATTGATCATCAATAGGTGCAGACAATGGGCCTTGTTGCAAACCTGATATGAAAATATTGGGGGATTTTCTTCTGTATGTTCATAATCTAGTTATGAAGCATTATTAATGGGAAAAATTCTATAAGATTCTATGTTCGGAAAATGATCATGGATAACAATGATTTAATCCTATAAATTAATACAATAAAAACTAAAGATCATTTTAAAGTGGTCCCTTAAGAGTTATTTTGTTCTCATTTATGAGATTAATTTTATAAGGGTATCAATCAATTATTTTCCCTTTTTTCTAGACTATGGATAGAAATAGGTGTAACACAGTAAACAAAAAATGTGGTTGATAATGCGATGACTACCCAAATGAAATTCCAAACCCAGTGAGAGTAGGAGTCAATTAATTTATGATTATAATCTCATATTTGACTCAGGGAAAGAACAATAAACTGAAACAAAATGAATTAAAAGACTCCATAAGTGAGAAAAATTTACAATTGGGATATTTATGCAATAAATTCCTCCAAAATTCCATGGATAATCTAATAAATTAATCATGGAACAATGGAATAACTCCCTTAAGAATATGTTATCAATCCTTCTGTGTTCCAGTAAAAATAATTTCATACAATATTTTTATTATATGTAGGGTGAAGCTGATCAGTTATGGACATTGATCAAGAATATGAAGACTAAAAAAAGGCATCAATACAATGTGGTGGAATTAATTATGGAAACTATTGTTCAAAAATAATTCCTCACACCCATCAACTTAAAATTGAAAGGGATTTAATATACATCAAAATTATTGAAATTGGATACATTGGGAAGTGTGAGGAAAACATAACGAAACATTCCCTATATGCCTCCAACTTATTAATTTCCCCCAAATGAAATGTTTATCTCTTATTTGGTGGGATTAAAAACACTATATGAAAACCCCTACTGATATGGTACATTGCAAACTATGTGTAAATTTTCAGATTGTCACTCCATGTTTAAATGTAGATTAGTGAATATAAAGGCTCTCACATTGATAATAATCCAATGTTATAGTTAATATTTGGTGGTTATTTTGTGATATCTAATAGTTTTATGAAATTTCAACATACTAGTTATGAAAAAGTGTGTAAAGTAGAACCCCAGAAACCTATTAATATATTTGAGATTTGATTTAGCTATTGGAAGGAAGGGATTATAACTAGGAATTTCCAAAAGGGGAAACCAAAAAATTTTATAGATGAGTGGAATGATATATTTAATCCTTATATTATTTTCATTTGTTTCTACTTTAGTGAAAAATGGATCTTTTAATGAAATGAACAAATACATGGGTTATTGTAGACAGTAAACATTAACAATATCTAGGGAAGTAAAGAATCCTTATTCAATTATAATCTCTAAGGTCAATCCTGACAATGATGTGGAGATTAGTACACTAGTAATTCATTAAAGAATATAAAATGCACCTTTTTATTCTGGTTAGAGCCATTCCTTTGTAAAACATAAGTATAACAGAACAATTTAAACACCACCACTTATCATGGAGGTAGAGATGTCAGTGAAAATAAAAGATAGCACTATTATTGCATCTGATGTATATAACACATCCCCTATCTAAATTTATGTTCCAAAAATCCATGAAATCATTAAGATACTCCATTGAGTGGAATATTATACAATTATGTGTTGGTATTATCTATCCTTACATATTGCTAACATAAATCTAAATGACAATGAATGTTGTATCCATAACATGAATCATCATACAATTATATTCTTGTTCAAGGAGGACGATGAATCAATCATAGATGAAACTCTCTCGGATGAATGTTATTTTCTTAGGATCAAATGTATCTAGATAAAATGATTAATGTTATGGAAAAGATCATCCTTCTAGACATTCCTAGAGTGGTTGGAATATAGTAATGTGTCTCTCAAATAATTGTATTGTCTTCCCCCAGCAGCGAGGTTGAATTTCTAATTGATATTATACCTTAAGAATTTCCAATATCAATGAATACATATAATATGGTAGTTTAGGAACATTTGGTGTTGAATAAAAGGATAAAAGATAATTTGAAATAAAGGGTTCATATTACAAGGCATTTCACCTTTGGGATCACTAATACTCTTTGTCAGGATGAAGAACGGGTTAACAATCCTCTTCATTGTTTATTGTGATATCAAGAATATCATGATAATGAAAAAGTATA
This sequence comes from Viscum album, assembly GCA_963277665.1. Classification (NCBI taxonomy): domain Eukaryota; kingdom Viridiplantae; phylum Streptophyta; class Magnoliopsida; order Santalales; family Viscaceae; genus Viscum; species Viscum album. Next base: position 700,207,698 of record OY728119.1, on the reverse strand, counting down.
CTATTCCAATGATTAAGTATATTTATTATCATTTTTATGAATCCCAATACATATCAAAGTTGTTTCTTTGCGGTATTTCCATGTTTGTGTAATGAAGGAGGATATCCTCAAGACTTAATTTTATACAAAGTAAAAGCACTATGTGTTAATAGTTATTATATTCGAACTTACTAATTATCAAAAAATAATTATGGACATGATGAATAAAATATTCCAAGACTAAATCATCAAATTTGTGGTAGTCTTCATGATATTCTAATATACTTCAAAAGTAAATTGGAACCCAATGATCTTGTGAGTATTGTGTTAATGAAATTACAAAATGATAGTCTTTATTCAAATTATAGAAAAAAAATTTTCTAGTTGAAGGATGTATCATTATTAAAGAATTTTATACAATGATTTTGTATATCTATAGACCCTTTAATGATATTATAAATTCAAGGATGATAAAGGAAAATATCTATGATATATATCCACTGTTTTCCCTAGACTACCTCAGTATTAATGAAATTTTTTATGAAATTTATCATGATTTGAAAATAATATATCCCAGATACCAAGGAAGGAAATAATTTTTTATCGAATATTTAATGTAATTTGAGATTCAATGTGTTGAAATAGAGTTTTATCACTCTATCTATACGTATGCTACCCAAAACAAGAGAAATTGTCCTAATGTATAGAGAGATTCTTCTATGAATGTGTTGGGAAGTGTACTAATGAAGAATGAATAATTGATAGCCTATCCCTCAAACAAATGGAATGGTAATTGAAAAAATAGCTAATTCATTATTTCTAATTGTCTATAATAATCCTTTCATTAAAAATATACCATCATTATCACTTTGTCGAAAAATGTGAAATATATATGGATCTTAAGAGCGTCAACTATATATTCTAATCTAAAGTGTTTATTCCCTTCCAATAAAGATCATTAATGATGATTAGGGAATATGACTACTCAATCCACTAACATCCTAGGAATGAATATAATATAGAGGACACTCATATTATTAATGATATAAAAATTATATCAATGATGTGAATTGAGAAGGATATGATCTTTATATAATTGAAAATTGTGGGCATTGGAATCATAATGGAAGTAAATTCCTTAATACAGTCTCAAAAAAATTGATCCAACATCCCTTTTAGAGAATACAAAGGTTTATCAAAGATAAGATATGGAAATTCACAAGAAGGTGGAAACAATAAGAAAAGGGTAATCCTCAATGATCATAATAAATGAAGGAGTTGTAATATTTTAGACAAAAATATGTATACCCAAAACTCCTGGGTTAATGAATGAATAGATTCATGATGAAAATAGTTTAACATTCTCTATCCATATCTAGAGTACAAATATTTAATGATATCTATATTAACACTCTTGGTGGGAAAATAATAATAGTATTATTATAGAATATACATCACGGATTATAGAAATATATTAAGTGATGGATAAAATGAAAAAATTCATGGGGATGATGATATCATTACACATACGAACAAGGAATTGAGAAAATATAACCATTGTTTTTGTAATAGTGTTTTTAACATATCATGATGAAATAATGATATATTGGTTTTGGTGGATACTTACAAACACATCTCACTTCTTTGCAATTTAATAGGACTTCAAACTCAAAATATTTTAATGGATAAACTTAATGTAATTGTGGAGGCTCTATGGAACACCATAATCAATTGTATTTTATTGAGATCTATTATTTACCTATTTTATCTTGAAGAGTCTCAAATATACTCTAAATAATAATTTGAAATTCATCGTGACTTATCACCCTCAAATTGCTGGCCAATTTGAGCAGACTATACTGACTCAATAGGACATGTTGAGAGTATTCTATGTGGACATCAATGGATGATGGAATTAATATATGCATATGGTCAAGTTCACATACAATAATAATTTTACTAATTCATTAAAATAGATAAATTTTAATTTCAATATGGGAAGAGATATAGAAAACATTCATTATGGGATGATATTATTGAACACAAACTATTGGGACCTAAAATGGTAGAGGAAATTTTGGAAAAGGTAAAATCCATTTGGCATCAGAATAGGGATTCTTAGATTAGATAAAAGATATATAAATACATTAATCAATGTGACCTAGAGTTTTACAGTATTTATAATTTATTCCTCTGTATATCACCAAAGAATAAATTCATGAGATAAAGGATGAAGTGAAATCATAGTCTAAGATACACTAGTCCCTTTCAGATCGTTGGTTATATCAGAGTGGTGGCCTATAGAATAGTACTCCAACCTAACCCATATCAATTACATGAAGGGTTCCATATATTATTATTGAATAATTACATACCAAATACAAGAAATGTATTAAATCCAATGTTGATACCATTATAGAATGATCTCTCATTTTATGAGAAGATAATGAAAATCCAAGATCATAGGGACAAGGTTTTATGAAATAAGACAACGCAGTTAGTAAAAGTGTTATAGAGAAAACAATAAATTAAATAAAAACACTACGAAAAGAGTTAGTGGTGAAAAAGAAATTTCCCTCATTAGTTTTATTGTATTAAATCAATAATTCAATGGAGAAATATTTTAAGGAGGGATGTTGGTAACATCCCGAATAGTTATAAATACAATTCCTAGCATGATTGAATTGAATTCCCTATTATGTGTTAATGTTATAGAAAATAGATGAAATTATTTGTTTTTTGGAATATTATATACTATAAAATTAGAAATGAAATTAATAATCATACAAATTAACAATATAGTCATTTAACTGTGATCATTTTATTAGTATAAATAAATGGTTATGGAAAATCCAATTAACAAAGGAAAAGGATGTGATGGGCTCGACTAGTAGGATCATACTCTATGAATACAATTTATTGAAGCATTCTATGTAGATAGAATCACTAGGATTTTTTATGGATGAATCTCATGCATAGATCCCACAACAAAAGAATTATCAAAAATGTTTATGGAAAACATTCAATATCTTCAAGATCATGGACCAAACCACGCTTGTCGGACCACCCCATGAAAATATCACTAATTTAATACTTACCCAAAAAAAGGTTTAAAGTGTAATAAAGGTCTTTGTATCAATAAACTAATCAAATAGATATTTATATTTTATTTTCTATTATATAATGTTCAAATTCATTTCTTAATAATTTCACTTTATATAGGATTTTGATTTTGATATGACAAAACACATATTATATTTTTTTGCAATATTTTATTTCTATTAAGATGTTACATTCATAAGAATTCATGATTGATAAAAATATAAGATATATTAATAAAATAAAATAAATAAATAATATTTATCAAATATAAATGATAATGTAATTTTTAGGACATCAATTTTTTTAAGGGTTTGAAAATAGTTGTTGTTTAAAACCCACAAATGTCATAATAAATGATGATTATTTTTTTAAAGTAAAAAATTAAGAATTTCATTTAATTATATAGATAATATGAATAGAAATTTTTTAATCATCATGATGAAATTTTCCAATATTGATTTTTTTTAATTTTCCAACACAGTTGAATTTATGGGTAAAAATTAAATATGTTAAAAATATATGGTTCCTATTATGACATCAAGTTGTATCAAATGTGATGTGATAAATACTAAAATGGGTATCTATTGAAACCTCGGAATGTGTTCCATGAACATTTCTATAATATTCAGAATTTCATTACTGAGACAACAAATGATGAGTTGGAGTAGAGATATGTCTCTATTCTAGATGAAGATTCAAATTAGATATCCATATTCCAAAATAATACTCTATAATGTAGTATAAGTGAAAAAACCCCCCACCATGAATTATCTATGTATTTCCATGATCAATGAAAACATTGTGTCTAAATAAAAAAATGAAAATTTTGAGTATCTTTAATATTTGGAGGCTTTACCATATCAATAAAATATACCACTTCGTGGTCTTCGATTTGATGGGTCAAAGAGCCCAATCAGACTCGTAGATAAAATGTTATGGAACTAAAATGATGTAAAAATTATATAAAGGTATTTTCCTCACCTCTGACAAGGACTAATGCTAAGGACCTGCACCAAGGATATGTACCGAGGACCTGCACCAGGTACCTATGCCATGTAGCTGCACCAAAGAACTATTCAAAGGACCTGTGCCATGGACCTGAGAAAAGGACCTATGCCAAGGACCAATTCCAAGGTTCTGGACATAGTAAATCCATCACCTAGGGTTCTATATTTTCTAATAAAAAGGAATTTTAGGCTCCTCATTTGCATAAGAAGAAATTCAAAAGAATCCCACTAGATCTGGTTGTGCATCCCATTAATCAAGGTCTCTAAAAATTTAATATGTAAGACTCTAAAACCTAATATAATTGCTAATTAAAAGGGATAGGTTGGATCAATGTCACATCAGTGTCTAGAACATAAGACTCCTCTACAATTACATGAGCTAAGGGCCTACACTAAGGACCTGCGCTAAGTACATGTGCTATGGACCGTTACTATGAACCTATGCTATGGACATGTGCTAAGAACCTAAACCAGGGACCTGAGGCAAGGATATGAGGTAACAACCTATGGTACATACCTAAACTTATGAATCAAATTAATGACTTTCTCTATGGACCAATATTAAAGAACTTCTCTATGCACCTACCCCATGTTATGTTTCCAAGGACCTTAGTTAATAACATGAGATAATATCAGAGCTAACTACAACTGTTAAGAACATGTTGTATGTATCTGAGCTAAGAACATAAGACAAAGACCTAATCTGAGATCTTGAGCTAATCACCCAAGCCACATACCCAATCCAATGACCTGAGATAAGATCCAAATATCTATTAGAATCCTCCTTAAGAGTGATCCCCATCCAAATATCAAATGTAATCTCTCCTTGAGTAAACCCTTTTCCTTTCTGGTAAGAGGTTTCACTATTTCTCTTCTCTGCCTCCTGGCCACTAAGACAGAGTGGGGATGGAATCCTGCGCCATCTTCCCTCTGTCTTGATACATTCCCTCCCATATCTCCATAACCTATACTCATTAAAGTTTATAGTTAAGATAGTTATGAGTCATAACCCAGGCCTATTCCAAAATCATTCCCCACAACTTTAATTAACATAGAGAGGATAGATGAAATGAACACACTCAAAATCACATTCTTCTCCCATTATGATTTATCACCATGTTCCATAATGGACCAATGAATATTATTTGGTTTATTTGATCTTCAATTTCACCTGGATTATCATACTGAGCAAAACTAACATGGGCCTAGAGGTAATGATTGTCATGACATCTGCATGATTCACATGATGAAATGAACCATGACATCTATGAATCCTTACATAACTGGGATCTATTGGATTCGTTCCCAATACATGATCTCTAAACCATAACATCTATGATATGGGAAACTGAAACCCTCAATGAAAAACATACTTAAGAGTAATCCCGATAAATAATTCACTCAATCAGGAATTTCTCCTCTAGAATAAGCCCCGAAACAATCCTGAAATCATCATCTCAATGGGCCTTACTCTCTTGTGATATAAACAAACGAATAATCCATAGGAGGAGTTCCACATAATTGAACTATGTTGGATATTATTCCCCTCTAAACAGGATGCATTTGAATATTACACAAGGTCCAAACCCAATACCTAAAATCAACCATATACATTCTAGGATACATTCTAAGTGGGGTTTAAATCAACCTAGGAATCCACATCTCTCTCAGGTTCACTAGGATACATATGTATAACTCCCACACCAAAAATTCATAGGGAACCTTCATCCAAAAAGTCTTTACATCATGATGCTAAACTGTATTGTATGATACTTATCAATTGAACATAAAAGGTGTGATATGCCGCATTAGGATGAAACCAACAACATTGGTTTTGATTGCTTTCATATAGAAATTTTGGAATCCCGTTTATGAGTTCAATCAAAAAAAGAAAAAACTCCCATCTCTATGGACGAATACAAATTCCAGAGCTCCCCACTATGTGGCTATGAAACTAGGAATGTCTTAATAACAACCAAAGAGTCACTAAGTGGTATATTATAGGATTTAATTTATGGATAAACTTAGATACATATATATATATATATATATATTGATGAAGAACCTCTGATACATACTGATGATTCTAATTTCCATAAAAGTTAATAATTGTTTCTTAATTAAAGGTTGACCCACATCATTCAAAGGAATTAACAAATGACTCATGAACTCTGTATTAAATCTATATGAGATCCCTAGAGTCGGAAAAAATTCTCATGAAAATGTTTTGATGAGCCCAAACTCCCATCCTCTCAACCATTGTGCATTTTTAATAATCATGACACAAACCTCCTTATGAGTGACTCCCAATAGAATGTAGGTCCTCATCGATACATAACTATTGGTTGTTTTTATTTCCATGAAGAAACCCACTGGTAACCATTTAGTAATAATGATACAGAACCCAAACTCAATTTTGAGGGAAACCAAAAAATAGTAAACCCATTGTGAATCTGTATGCCAGATGAGAAGGCCATACAAGACAACCAATCATTAATGTGATTATTCAAATTATTTGATACTTTTATATAGTTTAATGTTAGTTATTTTCATATATAGTAACCCATGTTTTAGTACTCCAATCAATCCAATGGAGTCATTTCAGATTTCACCAACAAAATCCTTGGCTACGACTCATGTTGGTTCTCCATTTGTGAAGAGGTTGCCATCACTAACCCAGTGTCATAAAAGTTATGTCTCAAACTCAATTGTCCAGTAGTAACATCATAATGGTACAATTCTAACTCTAGAGGTCACTCGATATGTCCTCATGTTCATGGAGATCCCTTGCTCTTCTAATCGATGATAACCGATGGGTCGGATGAATCGATGCAAACTACCATGTTCAACCTTCTCAAGAACATATCCCCAGAATGTGAGAACTGAAATCTCCCATAACATAAGTATGTTTTTCAGTAATTCACACATAGCTTCATGTAGGAGACACATGGGACCCTTTCTAGGGGTCTATCTAGAAATTGATACTGCCAACGTCACGGGGTAGTAACCCTTAAACAAGAAGTGGGTTCCATCCTCAGTTGTCTGGATTAGTTCCTTCAAGACCTGGGGAAATAATATGGACTACTAGAGAAGACAACCAATCCATAGGGAGAAAGTTCACACCTCTTCCCCCTCTGTAAAATCCCACCAACACACTTTGGTAGAATATTGATAGTAGGAACATACAACCCTCCTCATTTATTAATCCAGCCATCAAAATCATCTAGCTACACCCAATGAAGAACACCATTAAAATCTAGAAGCATACCATAAGTATGAACATTCACCTTACTATACCCATGAATCGAACCAAAATCATAATTTTGAAGCAATTGGAGAAGTTAGTTGGAATTTCCTAACAACTAACAGGGGGAAGACCCAACTCTCTACCCCTACACATGAGTACTCTATGTATATACTAGAAGAAAAGGGAGGATAGAAGCAAGAATATACACATACTCTAGATACAGAATGGTAATATATCCTACAGACTTTCTAGGACTTCATAACGGTGACAAGAGTAGTGCCCGAGGGATAGAAACATAACTCTACCTTGAAAAGTAGAGTTTCCCATAAACATATCACACCATTATATATACACAACTATGCTCTCATACATGTGGGTTATGATGATATATCCCTCATATTATATAGAAAACTAGATCGTGAACATACACCTAATCCAATTGGAGGTGATCAGCCTATTCATACGACTACTACAAGGAAGTCACATACACCTTCCCATGACAAAAACATTTGCCAGATAGTTTCCCTAGTTTCTTAGAAGAAGAAATCTGTGAATAAGCCTCATCAAGTATGATTGGGAAATCATTATTTGATCTATGATCTTGATCCACTTAACATTGTAGTTCTTGAAACCGTCAGATTCTATCGTTTGCAACTCTACATACTGCCCTCTCATCACAAAATTACAAGAGTATTGGCAGTTATTATGATGGTCCTTATCAGAAAATTTACAATAATGTTAACCTCCTGAATACAGACCTATTGATTTCAAGGTCCCACTTTAAATGAAAGCCTTTGTATCCCTCCACGTTTCTATATGATCATGGAGAAATAAGATCTTCCCCTTCTAGAAATCCACCATGGTGGTCCTCCCCATAATAGCGTTCACTGTGAAAGTTCCCTCCAAAATAGTGTTTTCAATTGTCTAGATAATTCTCCAATTAAACATATATGGATGAAATATCCATATTATCATGAAGCACATGAAAACACAAGGTCAATCATGTATGATTCCAAACCACTAAAATGTGGAAGCCATTCTTAACTGGAAGATAGCACAAGGTGACAATAATTATCCAAACCACCTTTAGGTCACATAACATCAAGTGAAATAGAGGAAATCCCTACTAATATCTCCATTGATGATAAAATGGTTGGGACCATTCCACTTTGGTCTAACTAGGTAAAGGAACCTCTGACAATATATGAAGACGACACACAAAACATTATGAAGAAACTGGTTATGGATGACATACATATACTGTTTTTTCCTTATTCCCCCCCAGATACATCAATCCGGAGGCATTTTCATATGAATTAATGCATAACATCCACCTCTACATATGAAAAAATATTATTCATTTAAATGAAAATATATTACATTACGTTGATCATCAATGCTGTGTTAAGGAAATTTAAGGAATAAAATGCTAAATCGACTTTGAATATCTATTAGCTTCACTAAATCCTAATATATTGAAAAATGGAGAACATCAAAAAATATTGTTCATAAGATTAGCAATTTTTTGTCAATTGAGTGTCAAAAACACATCTGGTGTTCGTACCAAATAATGGGTTAATCATGGACCATTCTATATCACTATGCTCCCGAACCAGAAATCCCTTCCAAAGGTGGTAACATGACATTTCATACGTCTAGGACGGTTCCATAAAAAAGAATCAATTCATGAATAAGGATATTCTCAACATGAATAGTCCTCGATCAACTCTCACTGACATCATGCTAGAAGAGGGCAGGATTTTGAGATAATTGTGCGTCAATCATATGAGAATATTGAGAAATCCTCACACTACGAGTTTCTCATCCATCAGACTGAACATATTTGAGAAATAGAGCAATGGTCTTCATAAATGGGTGATTTTAGAGCTTGTAGAATGATCTGTACAACCCTTGTTCAAATTAAACTCCCCAAAATCATAAGATCATCCACTATAATATCAGCCACAATTGTTTTGGAGAAACCCCAGCCCGCTTGGCTAGGGGTTATATTACACAACCCTTGAGGTGACATAAATCGACCTGAAGGATCGTGAATGAAAAACGCGTACTACCCCAACCCTTAGGTATGAGGTATTTTTTCACATCGAAAATAACCTCAGTAATGAGAATTTATTTTTTCCCATTTTGGGAAATTGACTCAAAAGTGTATCCTCTAGTTCATCCCACTTATGATTTATTATACACATTTGAGACATTCACGATTGTTATTTTTGTGGATTCAATTTGGGTTACTATCCATCAAAAATCTCCCACTATGTCAACAAATTAGATTATAAGGTCTCATTATGGACTTAGAAGAAAATAACATCAACAATACACTAGTAGAATGACTGTAATGCATTTCAAAAAAGTGAGTTTCATTAATGTTTTCACTTAAATTCCTTCAAAACCTAATTCCATCATAGTGGTGTTATCGGAGGATGTTCTGGTACATAATTTGGTACACACTTATATAGTTGAAGAAGGAGTACGTACCCTAAACCATGGGATTTCATGAATATTTCCATTCCCCTAATAATCCCAAAATTACCTGCTTAAAATGCATCAATCAATGAAAAGGGTAAGAGTCAAATTGTGCCTCACATCCCTCATAGAGAGGTTTAGATTCTTTACCTGGATGAAATATTTTTCTACTAGGAGGAAGGGATGAAGGTATTGTGAAGACTCAACACAAAACTACTCTGAGATAGCCATCCATCTAGACATGTTCTTCAAGAAGATCCTTAAATCACTATTTGAGTTAGCATACATCAACAAATGGATTCTATCATATTAATTGAAGAAAATTTGGAAAAGTCTCTTAACAAGGGATACCAAACACCAATATATTTAGATCCAACATCTGCAGAACTGAAATTCCCTCCACTTGGTAAACAACAAGAGAAAGCTCAGGCACATCCTTACAGGCCTTTCCCTTTAGGTTACACCTGGTAGGCTCCAAAATTTCTACCACTAGTGGTCGTAACATCTTATGCACCCCGTTTAGGCAACATTTTCCACATCATTTTAGGCCCTTATTCAGCCATAAATTCCTCGAATTCTTGAGAATATCATTGATTCATTAACAAATCAATTAGAATCCATGGAGGAATGATGTGCATGAATATAGCTAAAAAAGAATTTGTATCCTGAATGGGTAGATCCGACACTCCCCCCCAATAATATTTCATAATCTCATTTTTCTATCTTTAATGAATCATGATATTCGGAGCATCACATGACTCATTCCACCTCTCAATGTGAACCCATTATGGGTACCCCTAAACAAGAGGAGGCAGGAAATATCAGTTGTTTTTTACATTTTCGACAAGCACCAACCTTTATGTGGTTCACAAATTTTTAATATTTTTCAATTTCTAGTTGGGAAATCCTCTGACATATGTTCCTTTTCCAGTTCATCTCAATGTTATAGAGGAAAAAAGTCATTGATCTCATGAACTACATAAAATATTAGAATGAAAGAGTCTCAGGTTTCATTTTTTATAGTAATGGATTCACGTTTCCTAAAATCTACCACTCCATCAAGAATAATTTTTTCCCTCATTGTAGAAAATCTATTTGATGAGTTTCATGTGGACTCTATAAATTTGAAATACACATTAGGGTTTCATTACCATTCATTAATTTCCCAAAAGTAGGAAACCCCCCTCCCAGAGAATAAATACTAGTCCAGGTTAATTCAATAAAAACAATGATATTGAATAAGAAAATAAGAGGATGATATTGTTACATATATATATTCCCCTATATCTGCTCCTAATTTAATGCCGGTACAATATTGTATGGATGCACCTCTCACGAGTCAAAAAAATTCCCACCTCTTCAAGATGTTCAAAGATATCAGAGGTGGAAATAGTTTCAAGGGATAAAAAAGTGTCTAATCGATTCAAAATGACCATGTCACTAGATACATAATCATTTAATTGTAAAAAACATAGTTAAGTTTCCAACGAGTATGAAGAGTAAAAAATAAGGTAAAGAAGATCTCACAAACTGTTACCCCTTCCATAAATTTATAGTTCTCCACATGATGGACTATTTTGATTGGAAATACATCCACAAAATGATGGAGGTCTCTAGGAAGTTTAATATATAAAATTAACCTTCAAAAGTAGCACATGTTTCTATTACCTATACAGAGGAGGAGAATGAGTAGAAATAGGATAAATTTAATATTCTTCATAAGATTAGTGGCTATATGGTATGAAACATAATCAAATGAACTCATGTTTAAATAAAAAAGTAATTTTAATAGAAATTCATGCCTTTAACCGGTTTTCTACATCACGGCCATCTCCATCAGTAGTTCAGTCCACCTGAGGCCAATCCGAAAAAAAGTGACACAAATCGACAGACATGAAGAAAAAATGGAGAACACACACCTACACAAAATCAAATGTCATTGCAAACATTATAAGGCATCAATCATGTAGTCTCTAAAGTACTAGAACTACCCCACCAAATTGAATAAAGATAGTCGACTTGTTATATACACTATTCATCATAATTAGAGTTGATTTCTAGTTCCATTAATGTTATTCACTCAATATATGCCTTCACACATGATGATTCTGATTATGAACCCAAATTACTGAAAAATGACTATGGAATTGAGAAAATATGCCATCAAAACTAGTGGTACCAGGGAGGACTCATTCATTCTTGAAGTCACTACATTATATATTCCATTGATCGAGTTTTCTATACCATTTAAACTCATGGAATACCTATAAAATTAGCTTAGCAGAAACATGGGAATTACTCCATGAAAAACAGTTTCCTCCTAGACCCAATCATCCTTAGAGATTGGTTAATGGATTTGTCATCACCTGATCAACCATGACATGTAGGTATCCCCAAAAGACCTAATCCATCATGAGAAAAAGAACATTTGAATCCTACAATATGGGATGGTACATCAACATCAGGAACATCAAATCATAATGTTCCTACAAAATAGAATCCCCGTGTAAAAATTCATAGATCTCTAGACTAGAAAAATCATTACTTGAAGAAACTTTCCAATGTGATGATGAAATTATCATACCTTAATTCATTGAATTTATCAAAATATATCCAATATGGACATATCAAGGCCTTATCAAGCACTCTACAGTGTGATGTTGTGGTTGTTGTTGATGTTGTATATCATGTATAGAATAATCCTATGGAATTCCATTCAACCATCTCTTTCATAGTCCAGGAATATGATTTTTTCATACAAGGACACATCAGACCCATGTATATATCTAAAATGATAAATGAAATTTATATCCAAAAATCCTTCATTGACAATGGATCAAGATTCAACCTTATTATGGTCTAGACACTATTTAAACTAGTACATAATGAATATGATTTTATCCCTCCACATTGATGTTATAGGGTATAGATAAGAATTAATCAAAACTTCTTAGTGAGAACACACTCAGAAATCAATTGGAAGAATTCCTTTCCAAATTAGATTTCACATATGTTCGGTAGGATATGACTTTCAATGTTTAACTGGGATAACCGTGGAAACATTAGAATGTATCCATTAATATGACATACCACCAATGTCTCATGTTTTATATCAGTGTTAAAATTTAGACATTTTATGGTGATAAGGTCCCATACAAATCTTCTGATACAAAATACATTGATGTTTGATTCTACAAAAATGGATGAAAAAATCCATGGTTAATAATATCTCGAATATTAATGCCCTAAATGGCCATGAAATGATCCCAACTAACCCTTCCAAGTTGCTCAGTGTAGATTATGTTCTTCTCAGTAATAGGATCAAAAGTGTGGACTCGAATTCAACTAATCATTCTGTAACGTCAATGATGTCAATCATGACAGATAATCCTGATGGTGCTTAAGAAGTTAACAACTCTAAGAGTCATAATGAAAGGTTGGATTATTATTTTTTACATTCCATACTCTAAACCACAAAACACCACATTTTATTAGTTGGGTTAGAAGATGTTTTCACTATGATAGTAGAAAGTGAATAACTCATTCTTAGTCCCATGTTTAATATTTTGGACTCTAAGAAGGTTTCATGCTAACATGTGAGCCCAAAATTATTGTCTCATTATTTGTATTCCCAAATTGTGAGTCCATATTCTATCCAAGGTACATTTTTCATCATCTCCTCCAAAGGTAGATTGGAAATAAGGGAATCCTTTGGAAGATAATGATGTCAAGGATTCCCCTCTAGTATTAGAGGAAGAAGTCCCCAACACTATATATTAACTATGAGAGATCAATCAAGTTTCAAAATAATATTCATGGCCCACTATAAATAGTTTAGCATTGAATCTAGAAGAACAGAAGGTATATACCTCCTCCCTATAGTTTCACTCATATGTGTTTACTTGTAATTATAGAGAGACTACAGGACATGAGAACATGGTGGATACCCATCACTTATGATTTTTGATATATCATTGGGGATACAAGTATGATGCTAGAAGGACACAAAAGACTCATGCCTCCCAAATTATGGATGGAGTTGAAAAGATCATCTTGGATAACATTTTATGAGAGTTATAGCATCCAAAATATAAAGACTACACCTTCTTAGTAAATAAAAAGAAGAATAAAGTCAGAGTTTGCATCAACATTAGATATCTCAAACAACATTATTCAAAATTTTATTTCCCAGTTCCTATCATAGAACTCCTCGTTAATTTAGAATCCAGTTATCATGATCCCTCTTTCATGGATGGCTATTCAAGCTATAACCAAGTGAGGATTTCTCTTGAAGATGATGTAGACATGGCTTTTAGAATCCTCAAGTGAGTATTCTACAATTGATTAATTCCCTTTATCTTATAGAATGCTAAAGCTACATACCAAAGTGACATGCTTCACATCATTAAACCCTTCTTGGGGAAGTTTGTGGAATGTTATGTTTATGATATAGCGGCCAGGACATTGCAACATTATAATCACTTGGCTACCATTGGAATCGTTTTCAAGGGGATTCGACAACATAATTTAAAGATAGACCCCTTGAATTAGGAATTTAGATTATCCTTAGGAAAATTTCTGAGCTTTTTTGTATGTCATCACGACATGGAATTTGATCATGGATAAACTAAAACAATCCTTTTCAGTTTACCTTTTAGAAACCTGAATGAATTGGGAGGACATCAAGGACACATATATTACATCTAGTAATTTATAGATAACATTTTAGGTAACTGTTTACCCTTCACCTAATTGATGAAGAATGGAGTTAAAAATCCGTGGACCAATGAATGTTAAGAATTATTTGACACTCTATTGATATATATCTTAATCCATCAATATTAAAGCAACATGTTAAAGGAAATATGATTATTCTCTAAGTGATGTCCTATGATCAATAAATTGTTGCCTTCCTTGAGTAGAAGAATTGTTTTGTTAATGAGAACATCCACTATTATCACAGTCAACCCATGATTGACCTAGAGACTCATCATTCGTACATTGAGAAAATTAATCTGGAATCAGTCTGTATGGTTAAGAAGAAAATGGACTATATTACTCACCATGAGGTCCCAATGGTGTCTGAAAATAACCCACACCAATACAACCGCAGTCCTTATGTGATGATAGGGAATCTGTTATAGTGGGAGGTTATTCTATAAAAATTTGATATATAGTTTATTCCCCCAAAAGAATTAAATGGTTAGGCCTGGGAAAATTTTATAATAGAACACCCATCTTCAAAAAAATCAATGTGAAATATAGAATTTTCACATGAAGAGTAATTATCTATACAGGATAACCCCCAAACATGGGAAATGGATTTTGATAGCGCATCTAGGAGTCCAACAGTGAAGAGAATGGTGAACCATAATCACATCAATGTTTGTTTAGTGATCATGCTAATTTCTATAGTAAGAGAAATCTTATTATACTCTATTATGTTATTGGAAGGGTATATGAATAATGAGGAGAAATACAAGGCCTTCGTTGTAGGACTAGGGATGGAGCATGAAATACAATTGAATTAAATAATTTTAAAGGGAGACTCATAGTTTTTATTTAAACACATCAATGAGGAATACAACATCAGAATATAAGAAATACCCCCCCCATTTATTTGTTTCTAAGGGTTAATGAAGTGGTTCATCACAGATCAAACATTGAATCACTTCCCACGATTACATACTTCCGAAGAAGATGCATTGGGAAATGTATCCATATATTTGGTAAAACCAAATTGGGATGAAATGACCATCACCATCACATATTGTAGAATGGTCTCCCCTTTTATTCGAGTTAGAATAGAGGAGATCAACAAATTTATCCATATCTAGGAACAATATGATACTACCACTATGTGTCAGATCCAATTTTATACAAAATTTATGATTGATTACTCTCACTAGATAGAGCTAGAAAAGAACAAATATATTGGTGAGCATCCATCTTCACTCTAGATGATAGACTAAATCACCAAAATGTCACATTCAAATGAGGTTCGATGTAGGCTTTATTAGATGTGTTGATAGAGAAGAGACTAATTCCTTAATGGATGAATCAAATGCTATGTCATATAGTTCCCATCTAGCTAGATATAATATTTTTTTTCAAATTAAAAGGTCTGGATTGTTTTTTCCTTCAATGACACATGATTTCATGGAATTAATCATGTTTCATTATTTACATGTTCATTATAACTTCATTAATCAACCCCAATAGTTTATATATACATCTATGTTCTCATGTCCATTTTCTATATAGGGGATGGATGTTGTGGGGACATACCCTCCAGCTACATCCAACTAGTTGAAGTAAATTTCTAGTGCTATAGATTTCATATCCAAATGGGTTAAGGGAATACCTCTCAATGAAGCCAGAAATAGAATTATTTTTAGATTAATGATTGCCTAAATAATTAAAAGATGTGGTGTCCCTCATAAAATATTTACTAAAAATGCATCCAATTTATATTTGGATGAAGTAGTAAAGATATATCATGAATATGATATCAAATCCATCCATTTATCCCACTATCCTTTAATGGATTGTCGAAGGATAGAGGCTTTCAACAAGACCCTTTAAAACATACTCTGAAATTTTGTATATAAAGATTAATACCCTTGGTTTTACATGATCTTGAATGGGATATGGGATTACAAAACTATAACACATACTACAACAATAGAGTCCCCTTACTCACTAGTATATGAAATATATCTTTTTCAACCCATTGAGGTCATGTTTTCATCATTCCATGTTTTAATCTATGATCAATAATATTTATAAGAACAATCCCAAAAAATTATAGGATGAATTGGAGTAACTATAGAAAAAAAATATTACATACGATTCATCACATAGAGGTTTATCAAAATCAGATAGTGAGATATTTTAACAAAAAGGTATGCGTACATCCATTACCCTAATGATAATTGGTGTTCGTCCTTAGGAGAACACTAATTCTAGGAACAATGCCTCAAAAAATTGATCCAATGTTGGAGGATCATTTTAATATACATAAGGAATACCCCAATATAGCTTATTCCCTAATCTAAATGGATGAAGAAATCATTATGACCAAGAAAGTAAAAGGTTTATGCAATTTTATTTTGTTTAATCACATGTAATAAATCCCAGCAGTAGGATGTTAAAATTCATAAAACCATATACTTCTGATATCCAGTACATTAAACTATATAGTTGGTCTCCGTCACATGACCATAAATGTAATGATATAATGTCGATTATGTACAATGTAAAACTATGTGGGATCATTGTACTTGTCCCATGAAGATAAACTGAACAACATGAGGTTCTAGTCGAATGACCTGAAACATAATGACATAATTTAACCTCAACACATAGTTTTAAACTTGGTTAACAGATCCCTCATTTGAGGTTAAGATCCCTCAAAATTCCATGAGTTGATACTCCTTGCAGTATCTCAAATAAGGGAAGTTCCCATTGGTAATCCCCAATCATGTCATGAACACTTTTTATTGTCATTTGGTCCCCTTTATAGGTATACAAACCATTATTATAAAATCCTTAACATAATCTAGTAAAATACAGGGCCAAATTTCACATCGCATGATTGTAAACTACATGATCTGTCCAAGGACTACCAGTGGCCTGATTCAAAATCTTATAGGATACATTGTGATGCTCATATCTCCAATCTTAGGTCCATCAATGACCATAAATAATACTTTTACATTATTACGATGTATGAAATAGATCAACATAGAGATATTTTTTGAACATATAGCCTAATTCATGGTATAATGATATTCAGAATGCTTCTTAGACCACAATTTGTGGCCCCAACCCCCATTTAAGAAAATATTAAATCCCCCCTTCCCAAAATCAAAGACTGATTAATGTGGGGTAAATCTCTGTTTGAACTAATTGTGTATTTATTCTCACATCAATGAGTTATGTAGTGAAACCCAGATTTCCTTCATAGGGACCAACCATAATATGTCTATTCTCTCACATCATTTCATCTCCATCATCACTGAATGATGTTAATATTCATGGTATGTAAAATAATAAATACAACATGAATGTCATTCTAATGATATATGTAGACACACCTGGACTATAACTCTAGGGCCAAACACCATAAAATCTATATGACCATAGCATTCAATTATACTATGTAGTGGATGAAACTTTTGTCACTCCTTGCCTCTCACACTGAGCATAGAACATGTGGGCTTAAGAATTTTTTAAATAAGATTCTAAACATAAATACGACATATCAACTCACATTGGGGATACCATGGTACTAGTTGTAAGTCCTTAAAAGACGCACCATATGTCCTCATGGAATTGAAATAAACTACATGATATCCTCATGAACTGTATGTGGCTTGATTATTACCTTAGTAAGATAAATATAGACTCTTGGGTCATACACCATTGTCTTTCTACAAAATACATTTTTGTCAGAATCACCCCAATCTTCAAAGCATGATGTCATGTTGCGTAGTTCTTCAAGAATTACGTGTGGATTGATTCTCACCACTCTATGATATGCAATGACGTAGATATATTTAATCCTAGGACCATCACTATCATAATTTGGTAAATAATTCCCTATTTCCCCAGGTATAATTCATATCTACATGAGGGAATCTATTACGAGATCTCATCCTATGCATGAAATTGTATTAAAAACCCCATTTTCTACCACTCATTATTCTATCAGGGTGGTAGAACATTATATCAGAACTACATATTTCATGATTCATAATCAAACAAGATTCATGGTGACACATGGTCCTTATTCCATGATTAATTCATAATATCCCGTTGTTTTTCATGTTGAAACACCATCTTCTTTAATGATTGACATTAAACTTAATGGATGATGTCCTCACTACATGACATTAAAACAGCAGGGTTCCTAGATAACTATGTATGGATTGGTTCTTAACCCATTGAAATATGTAGTAATTCCTATGACCTATGTTCTAGCCCAACCAAGTTGTAAAAAAATCCCCCCTTTTTTTATACAATCCAAGATTTGTTCAGGAAGTTTTAATTTAGGTCCCCATCATTTGGGGGGCCCACAATTGAAATAGAAATGTCCCCCTTCTATATATTTGTTAGGTCTATGAACTATACTCTAAATTTATGACTGAATATTGTTCTAGATTATTTTTATATTCTAAAATATTAACCTTCCACAAACCATACTCCTAATCATGGACACGTTCATATCGTTATAATCATTCTTCTGCTCCCAGTGACTAAAGTTTTGATACCTGAAGGCTCCTTTATCTGGATCTGTAATGCACCCTTGTAGGCCATGCATAAAATGACCCTCATAACAATCATGTTATCCAATGGGTACCACAATTTTACTATGAAGTATGTTACCTATAAATAATTTAATAAAACAATCCTTATATTGGATTTGGAAGCTAGTAGTAACTTATCTCTTTGGATTAGCCTCTTCTTACCTTGTTATAATTGATTAAAATATTTTGATACACATGATTTGAAAGAGTGTTATTTTATCTTGAATATATTTTCCATATTATCTCACTGGATCTGATAACTCCACAAAATTTCTTTACAATTAAATCCTTTATGTGTTCAACGTACAATAGAACAATCTTAGCCCAAAAGGATATACACCACAATTATTCACTTAATTTTATATTCCTAGTTGTACGACCAACAAATATAGCCTACATATTTCTTACACTCGAGTTAGTACATCATAAGAAACCTCTATCCCATATTCATGGAATATTCTGACATTAAATGACAATTCTGTGTTCAGATACTTTTCTTCCACAAACCATACTCCGATCCTGGTGAAATCATGAATCTCCACAAACATCCATTGAATTTCAGCAATTGATTTCAAAAATTTAGTAGAACATATTTTCCTGACTATATTATAACACGCCCCAATTTCCATTTCATGATTTTCTAAAAATTTCAGGTTATGTCAGCCAAAGTATTCTACTGTTGACTATTCATTACCTTCCACAGTTTTACTTTCTTAAAATATCCCATAAAATGAGGTTTTCGACCAGTGGTAACTTCATTCTCATGAGATACCACCTTTAACTAAATAATACCATTTTTATACCACTTTTTGGATTCAGTAATCACTTAATCATAACTTAAAATTTTATACTCCTATAAATTTACATAGTGGAATTTTTTTAAAAAAATTACTAATAATTTTAGAATCACTTTCTTTTCGTTCAAATCTAACGACCTTAAATTGTAGCTTCTTAATTTCCATGTAGTGTAATGTTAAACTAAATATTATAATTTCCTTGCATAGGACGTTAAGCAATACACTTAATGTCTTAGTGACATGAAAATAAACTACAAGATTCATTAACCCTTGTCAGAAATGGGCCTTCCCCCTAAAATTGGTTATTTAAAAAAATACCCTCCTTCACATGAGCTAAATTCTTATAGGAACCCATTCCCATTCATGCACAATGACAATTTATATATTCCCTTCATCCTCAAACACATCCCAATTGTAAAACCACACGGCATAGTATTGAGATATCCAGATATTAACCTTCAACCATCAGAAATAGAATATCATAACTCTTGAGGACTCTTTAACCTGAATATAATGTAAATTCCCTATTTTTCATAACATAAATTGGACCTCATAAGAGAACATTCATCCAAAGTATTCCACTGTTGACTATGAAGTACGCACCCTAGTTTTCATTACATAAATTGGCCCGCAAAATGGGTATGTGAATTAGTGGTAGAATTATCCTTAATTGAAACCACATCTACTTCGTAATATCATGTTTTATATTTGGACAAAAAACATCATGTCTCAAGATTCCCCACATTATATATGAAAAATTTATAAACATTCATATCCCATAATCCCTTCTTGGGAAATTATTTCAATAACTATGGTCAATGATGTTTGATAATAAAAATTATCCTTACTAGTAAGACTTTATTTAAATTGAATTAAAAAATAAAATATATTTAATAATATCTATATTGAATAAACCCAATATACACTCTGGAAAATAGTCATATCTCTGCTCACTAGAAGTTTTCTCTATAGGGGTTGTTCCATACATCATGCAATAAAAGGTTTAATGGAACAAAAATAGTTAGTTTAAAAAACCAAAAAGGATGCCCTAATTAAAATCCAAGCCTTACTTACTGTGTCCAGTTAATATCGAGCTTAGTCAAAAATTAGGGTGATGACAAAGTTGAAATAAATTTATTTGGTTTTTTCATATATACCTTGAAATATTAAAACTATTCTCACCTAACCCCATGGATTAGGACAAAATTTGAGTATCCTTATAGGATTTACCAAGAACAAAATCCCACAAAATGAAATTTTAATGTATCAAATTTCCATGCAGTTACTCTATGACTACATTATTTTTTATTCTTACAGAATATAATTCGAAGGGGGGTTTTTTGAAAATGATGAATGACTTTCATGAACACTGTATCAGAATTCATGATTCCCTCACGTAGACAACTATTGTTGAGTTTTAGTAGAGATGTGTCTCTATTTAAGAAAAATATGTTGTCAAAATTTGGATGTTTTAAAATAATTCTCTATAATTATTAATAAGTTGAAAGAACACCCCCTCCTAGTGTAGGCCATGGATTACCATTATCGAAGAAAAAAATGAATTGAGAATGTAAATGTATTTTTGTGTTTATTTATAGAACATTTGGTGTATTCCTTGATTCAATATGTTCATATCTATTCATAAACATTAATGTGATAGGTTGCGGAGCCCAAATAGACTCACAGAAAAAAATTTCTGGCTCTCAGTTGTTGGAAGGATTTTATTACAAGGTTTTCCTCACTGGCCCTAAGGACCTATTCCAAGGAGTCATTGCAAGGGCCAGTGAAAAGGAACTATTCCATATTCCTATGGTAAGGGCGTTCACAAAGGAACCAATCCACGGTCCAATTACAATTACCTATACTAAGGACATATGTGGAGTAACTACCTCACCCATGGTTCCATATTTTCATATAAATAGGACCCTCGGGCTTCTCATTTGAATGATGTATAATTTCAATGAATCCCTTTATATTGGGTTGCACCACCCATTTGTACATATCCCCCACAATTCAAAAGGTATGTCTCTAAATCCTAATAGAATAGAGAATTAAAGTGGATAGATTAGATCAGTGTCCCATTAGGATCTAAGAGATCAAACCCATGCATTAGGACCTTACCTAAGGAATTTTGTTAAGGAAATTTTCAAAGGAACCGCACAAAGGAGATATGATAAGGACCTAAACTAAGAACATGCACCAAGGATTTGTTTTATAAACATAAGCCTAGGGCCTAATACAAGGACCTGATCCAAGGACCTGATCTAATCACAAGAGCTAGGAACCTATGATATAGACTGACACTAATGACCTATGTTCAGGATCAACACTCAGGGAAAACGATAAGCACCCAATCCATGGAACAAATATACAATCTTGAGCTGAGATATTTATTTGATTACCTATGTTAAGAACCTAACATATGGACGTTCACCAATAAATTCCGTAATGAAATTATTCCAAGGTCCTGATCTAAAGACCTGAGCTAAGCACCCATGCCATGAACCTATTCCAAATACATAAGATAAGACCAGATGCATGATGGGAATACTCCTTAGGAATAATCCCCAAACAAATATGAAAGGGAATAACTCCTGGAGTAAGCCCCTAGGCATTATAGTGGGGGGGGTGTTCAATTTTCACCTCACCACCTCCTAGCCATTGGGACAGAGAGGGTATGGGCACCCGATCCCTCTCCCCTCTCTGTTACATCCATTCCTCCTCCTTCTCCCAATCACAGACTCATGCCAGGGTAAAGTAAATAGGGAAATGTTTATTAACCCCAATCTCTTCCATCTTCACCTACAAACTCTTATATTTATGGAGACTTGTTTGAGGGAATATAAACACCCAATACTACATCACTATGCATTAAAAAATTTCGCAATGTCCCCCAATAGAAAAAGAAAAAGTGTGTGGTTTGTTGGATATTTTATTTACCATTGTTTCTCTAACCGAGCATTACTCACGTGGGATTAGTGGTAACAATGATGATGACATCCACATGATATGTGATGAGGAATGAACTATGAGAACAATTATTCCTATGATTACCAGGATACATATGAAGCCCTCTAATGGCCCGATTTCTATACCTTGTCATCCATGAGATGGGAAACCATACCCATAAATGGGAATCATTATTGGTACTAATAGCTACTCATAATTCCATCAATTCGGGCCTACTCCTCCGGAATAATCCCCAAATAAATCCTCAACCCAACATCTCAAAATGCCTTCATCACTTATGAGATAAAATTACAGTGGCTCTATAGGTGGGGTTTTGTTTAACTGAATTACATGTTCTTTTATTGCACTCCAAACGGAATATGAAGGAATCCTCATTGATGTCCCAACCCAACACATCAAATCAAATTTATTATCTCTGGGGTAAATTCCCAATAGGGATTAATTCAATGTAAGAATCCATATCTCTCATAGGATTTAGGGGATGCTTCAGTACAAGTCCCACAATGTCTTTTTACTAGGCCCCTTCTCCCTATGTTTCCTTACCACATGATGTTAACTGTATGGTTGGGTCATTATCATATGAACAAAAATGGTATGTTGGGACCCATTAAAAACCACCAAAATATATGGGTTTTTATTCCTTTCATATGGATAATTGGAAGCCAATTTATGGGTTCGATCCCAACACTGAAACAACCCCCATCTCCCTAGATAATCACATTATATAGAGTGCCCCATTTAGTGTTTAGGAAACTACCATCATCATAATAATGAACAAATAATATTTAATTTGTACATAAATGGAAACCGTCACTAGAGAACCTCAAATACATATAGATATCTCCATATATGAATAAACTCTAATACATATAGAATAATATAATTTTAATATGTGTAATAATTTATATTAATTAAATGTTGACCCAAATCATACTTTGGAAATAATTGAAGACTCACAAACAAATAAAAAATATATAATAGATCTCCAAAGTAGGAAATAATTACCCCCAAAAGGGTGTGGTATGACTAAACTCCCATCCTCTTGACCAATGAGAGTTCATAATCATCATCTACCAAACCACTTGATGAGCCCCTACATTTGGGAAGAAGGTCCACGTGGATACAAAATCAATATGAGTTTCTTATTACACAAACAATCCCATTGGAAACTGTTTAGAAATAATGATTCCTAACGACAACACAATTCCTAGGTAATTTTTATCCACAACAAATATATTTTTCCCATTTAAATTAATATGATTTTATGTGATTTTATTAATTTTACCATGACTTTTTGAATCCTCCAAAACCAACATTATATTTTTTGGTTTTAAAATAAATTATTTATAAACATGAGTCAATTCCACATCACCAAGTGAACTATTCTATTGAATGAAATCCTGTGACTTATAAAATAAATAAAAAATATCCTTTTGGTAAAAAATTACAGAAAAATCCATAGAAAGGATAGTGGTATTGATTATTTTATTATATAGAGTTCAAGACCTCAGTTTGGGATGAAATAAATAACTCCACTCTCTCTTACTATATAAACCCACAAAATACCCAATTCCTCTTCAATAAAAAACATTTCTAAACATCATATGTCTTTAATCCCATCTCTTTTTTCTCCAATGTTTCCATGAATCCATCAAGAAGTTCCTCCAAAGCCTTTGGAGTCACCCACTCGAGGTAATGGATTTCCCTCTCCTATTTACCATTCAAAACTCATCTTTATTATTATCCATTTTATTATTAATTGGTTATGATATCATGAATTTATATAGATTCATATCCTATTCAATTGTATATATTTACAATGAGAGATCATTTATCCACTCTCATAACAACATTTACCTAAGCCATTACTTTTCCAAAATTTAGTAATAGTTTTCCTTCACTACTTTTCCAATCATGACCATTATTTATAATTTGACTTTTGATTCCCAATTGGTGATGTTTTCAAGATAATGAAATAACCCCTATACATTAAAATTTATGTCATAATAATGGGAGATCATTTATCCCCTCTCATTCAAAAATTTACCTAAGCTATTTTATGAATTAAATTTTGTAATCTATCGTATCTTTCTACTCTTTATTCAAAAAAATAATTTATGTAATTATTATTTTTATAATTACTAATTTTGGAACAATCCTTTCAATATACATATGAAGGAAAATTTTATATCCATATTTTTAAATACCAATTTTACTCTAATTAAAAAAATTTATGAATATTTATGTACTTCAGTTATACTACCAAAATTCTATAAAAAAATTTCATGACATGAAATTGCATCATTAATATCCACCCCTATATCCATTCAAGGGTATTCTATTAGATGTACCAATAATTACGTTATTGGGTATATATATATATATAATTAATCCACACTCTTTTAGCATTGTGTAACAATTTATGATATAAATCCTTCATTTGTATGATATATGTGGCACAAATAACCATGTACATTATATTAAAGTGACTGGTATGCCAGAAGTTATACAAATATCCAATTCCATTGGTAGAAATTTATTATCATGAGTCATCGAGTATAGGATTACGGAGTGGACCTAATCCTTTATACTACATTTTCAAACATGGTATTTTTTTTGGTGGTTATCCTCTAACAATTTTTATGATAACATGCTTAATGTTGTAGAGTCATCATGATATTTCCATTATGTTGTTTTGATATATCAGGCCTCATTATTCATATTTATTATTCTCACCATTTTATAAAATGTAACGATTCCGTCATTTTATTCATTGTTTTTTCCAAACAGGGTATTATAGCTCACCTCGTTTTTATGTATGTCGCTTGATCATATCATGCAGTTTTAAGAATCATTGAATATTATGAGAATGTTAAGGATGTTTTTAATAATGCCAATCTACCCCTAGTTTTAATTTCATATGTATTATGCCAAATTACCTAAAAAAAATCCATATTGATCATATAGTTTATTTTATGATTATTCTTATGTAATAAATAATAAATTAATTTGTAATAAATATAAGGGTTTTCAAAATAAATACCCTTTCATCCTTAACCTGGAAAATAAAATTTCATTCATGTATCACAGACTAATATTTACCCAATTAAATTTGAATAACTCTCCTTATTGCCATATGGGTTTTTTGTGTCTTCAATTACAAATACCATAGTGCCATATGCTTATAGAAAAAGAGTATGATTAAATAAAGTAGTAACTATGAACCTCTCTTTCATTATTTAGTTACATCACATATTGCATATACTCTATCAATCTAATTTATTTTTTATACCTTCATTTTCACAACATGTCACAATAGGTCATATTCCATGACTCCTTAATCCATCCTTAAATTTTTTGGGGATTAATACTATAACTGGGTAGGAATATCACTAACATGGGAGGCCAAATCTTAACAACATGCACACACACACACACATATCCATGCATATACCATGACAATATGCAAAAACGGATCAACTAGGTGTCTATACTTCTGAATCCAACATCCAAAGTACATAAGGAAGTTAAGTAAATTAAAAATGACAAATAAACCAAAAAGTAGAGTCTAAAACACAAGTACAACATGAATATTAGTATTGGGGTCTAGCCTCGATAATATGTAGGAAAACACATTGGTCTTTCTGATCTCACTAAGAACCATCATGTCCTAGATTTTCCAGGACTTTGTCAAGAAGTGGATCATCTTCTCAAGACATGAAACATGGGGAAAAATCTATTTTTGGGTTGATTATAATAATACATAGTATGACACCCGCAAAACCAAATAAATTACAAAAAATGAAGTACAATTATCTATAAAAATTATATGTATACATCCCATATAATATGAATATCTAGATATACTCAGAAAATACACATATTCTGGACACAATTAAAAATCTTATTATACCAGCCTAGGATTCCATCTTAATGATTCCACAAAACACTTGCATTGGAGAACACACTCCAGAGACTAATAGAACTTATGAAATCTATCTGAGAGATAGTTCTCATCTGGTCTTGCCATTAGGAGTATATTCAAATGATATGAAGTGAAATAGGACACATATATGTGGATCACTCCCATGGCTATCGGGTGATACAAACAACTAAATTTGGAATAATCCACTAAGAATAAGATTGATTCCCTAGTAGTGTCGATCAGGAAGTTTCACTGAATTCCACAAATGGAATAAAGATGAATAGAGTATCTCACTCCGGGCCTGTTGGTGGGATTATAATAACTTAATAAAAGTATTCATGACAATGTTATTGTAGTCCAAGGAGTATGATACGATTCTATACCAGCCCTTAGGGAATGAATAAGGTGAATTCACGCTAATTAATCTTGTCTAAGATATACAGTATAAAGTATCTAAGTCATTTATAAAATGGTACACGACTTGTAGTTTTTGTGACATGTTGTTTCCCTTATCATCGGGTACTACCCATTTAAAAGGGAAATGTCCATGAAGAATTAAATGATCTATAGGATAACCCTACAGTCTACCAATATGCCAATACATAGCTCTCACCCATGTTAATGTTTCTATGTACCACTACATGGCTTAGAACATGTACTTGGTATAGGGCATGTCCATGTGGGGAGTATATGGTGTGCTCTACCTCATGTAATCTGACCCAGTCCCATGTACCCTCCGAGGTATGCACCAAGTCTCCGAGAACATATGACATTCCATGTGATTGGTTCACACACCATGTGATACATATATGTCTCCTGAAACCCTAGTCTCCACAAATGAGTCCTCACATTGCCTGTAGATTCTAATTACATAACATTTCATTCATATTTTTTTTCCAAAATCTTGATCTATTCCTGTTTTCCCTAACTATTGATCTGGACTTCGTTATGATGTTTTCATTTCTAGAAAAACATAGATTGATCCTCATCGATTCATGCCATAACTGAATGAACATGATTGGGGCCTTTTATCTGCAAGGAAAATGGGGGCATCATCGTTATTCATTTCACGGCAAATAATATGATTATCTATGTTGTCTAATTCATTGTCATCTCCATCATTGCACTATTTTCTTGTCACAAAAATCTCAGATCTATAATATCATATCATTGTTCCATGAAATAGTTCCACAACGATCGATTGATCATGATATGTCATTCCCCAGTCCAAATGATGAATTCCTATTGTGAACAAAGAAGTATGGGAGAAAAGAACTTATATAAAAGAGATAAATAATCATCGATGGATATTTGTGGTGATCATGATTCATTTTCATGATAATATTATTGAGAAAATGAACCATTCAAATTACTTATCTCATAATAACCCTCTATTAAATACATCAATAAAATATGAATGGGCCCTAGAGCAATCTATTGGTAAATTGAACAATTTTCATTTTAATAATAAATAACGAGGAAAAAAATTGAAAAACCCACCCTACTTAAATCTGAATCAATTGATAAAAAATAATTATGTGGTCTCATAGTAATTTGAAATATCTTTCAATTCCATCTTATTTCGATTGATGATCCTCGATCTCATTTTTGTGCACCAATGTAATTTCCTTCCATGCTCTCCAAGAATATCCAATGATTTATTGGGTAATGTGTCTAACCGAGAAATTATTCCATGATAATGTATTCAATGAAAGGTAATTATGTCTCTATGTCATTGTACTAAAAAAAATTTTATTTATTTTGCTCAATTTATTCTCACAATATCTTTTACAAAAATGACCTGCACCAACAAATGATAAGCCACATCTAGGGTAAACCTCCCACTATAAACTCAATGGTTCCCTACGATTTTCATTCTTAGAACCCATTTAAAAGAGTATACACTTTTTAGGAAAACTATATGCATGTGCAATTTAATATATTTAATATATTTCAAACATTTATTCCAGGTTGAATGGGCCTCAGTATCACACACCGTCTCAGTTCATGGTCTTGATAATAATCCATACAACATCACACAAAAATATAGAAAATTTGAGTCATTACATTCTACCAAGCTTGGATACTTACATCTCCAAAATTTCAAAAAAAAGGTCTACTCAAAATTTTGTGGGTACTAATCCTTAATATGAGCCTCATGTTCCCATGTGATCTTTCGAATATTCCCTTGTTTCCAAAAGACAGGTACTAATGGAGCATCTCACCCCTAGAGGATCCTCTCTTTCTAATCCTTGATCTCTACTAGGTACTCAACAATGTTCTCTCAATCAATGATTTCTATCTTTCCCTAGTTGATAATAGGTGATAAGTCATTCACATTCCTAATCAGTTGTGAAACGTGGAATATATCATGTACCTGGTCTAACAATAGAGGTAGACCTAAGCGATATTCTAGCTCAAAAATTATAATTTGTGTTTGGAAGGGGACAATACAACTTAGAGATTAATTTATACCCATCCGAACCACTATAATCCAGGTTGATGTTAATCACTTAGGAAAACATATTATCTTTTATTAAAATATAGAGGCCTTTATCATCTGTTGAAATAAGAATTATGATTTTTTGTTTTTGTATTCATCATCTCTTGGATGACTTTCAACTTTTTTAAACATTCTCGCACCAACCCCGGGCCCATGATTACAGACTTTCCTAGCTTATTCATTCAATGTGGTGACTTACTGAGTCACCCACACAATGCCTCAAATTCGTCCACAATGATGGATTAATGTTTTTTGTTTTCATTGTATGAAATCTCCACCAGTGGTGGGTTATACTCCCAACTATGGAAAAAGTCCAACAAAAATGCCCGAAAAAATTCATTTAGAACCTGAATGGTCTACTCAGTTTGGCCATCAGATTGGTTGTGAAACATAGTTCTAAAGTGTAACTGAATCCAAAATTATTCTTATAATACATTCCACAAAATTGATAAGAAATTGACATTATAGTTACAAATGATCATTAGTGAAAAATCCAAGGAGTTAGACTATCCCTTGAACATAGACGTTTCTCCAACACACTACAGATCTCAGTTCTCATATAGCCTAGAATAGGACCAACATGTTGAATTATTCTAGAATAACCCATGTGAAATAATTTCTCATTGATGTAAATTGTAATCCCATCATGAATTCAACTGATTTCACATTCCTATTCCATTTAGTCATTACAAGGGGTTGAGCTAAACCCACTAGAATGTGGTTCTCACCCTTTACTTACTGACAAGTAAGGAATCAAGATAAAATTCATCAAAAACTTTCATCCTCCATATCCTACAAAACTAATATCATAGGTCGTGGTACATCTATGTCACAATTGGATGTACCTACATTGGAGATGTATAAAACTATCTCAAAACCCTTTCCCCCAACATCACTGGTACCATCATGTAACCATTGAAAATAAAAACATGATCCCACCTTTAGAATACTAACCAAGAGCATCCCCGTGGATATATAAATATATAGGGTCTTACAGTCATTATCCCCTAGACGTTCCTTTCGGACTCACTATAATAGTGGAGGGGTTAAAATCATTAACTAGTTGTAAATGGCTACATCTCTATCCACGATGGACAACTATGATATCTACTACTACTATGATTACTAATTTTGAAAATGAAAACATGGTATCATGATGAGATTATCTGCTACCAAATTCCCCTACATTGTCATGTAGTCAATTTCAAATTGTAATCCAGGAGGAACTATAGACACTACATCTGTCTCAAGTTAAGATCATGCTAAGAGATGATTTACCTAAAATTATTTTTATTAGAGTAAGCGATAAACCACTTTACCATAAGGTAGTGGGACCACATATTTAGAGGGAAGACTACTGATGCACACTCAAGATAATGGTTTAAATAGTTCTCCTCATATTTTATCAATTGACATGAACCATAGGAAATCACATCTTTTATACACATGAGAACAAAACCATTCCTGGTTCTTGATGCACCAGAGAACACTACCTACTCAACAGCCTTCTCTGGAATTCTCAATATGGGAATTCTTTTGAAAATATACCTCAAAAACTAAAAATCATGATGAAATCTTTATTTCCAATTAATGGATTACCCTTTTGGGAAACAGATGTCATGGGTGGTGATACTCTGGAGAAATCAGGTATGAATCATCACTAATTTCTTATCAATCCAAGGAAGCTCAAAACCGATTTCATTATGTATAGTGGATCACAATCTAGCATGGCCTCAAGCATAGCTGGGTCTACTACCACCCCATATTCTAAGATAATAGGTCCTATTAAGTGGAACATTCGAATCCATAACATTAACATTGGGAGATTTTGATAATGATGGGGGTCTCTGAGTATGTCCAGAACTATCATCATGTTTCTCATGTGATCCTCATCAAATTCCATGTACACAATGGTGTATTCAATGAAGAGTACCATGAATCACTATATTAAAGGCTGAATGATATGGTTAATGAGTCTTATGAACACAAATAGATAATTCTTCATGAAAAAGGGAATCACCATGTTCTAATAGTGACCGTAGTGATATCTAAATTCCATCTCTGGTATATCCATGTTCCTAACTCAAAGCTAGTGACAACCTGAACAATGGTCAACCATTGAGAACCTTTGTTCCCATACAAACTAAATGAAAAGTTCATTGATCCTTAGTGGAAAATAATTTTTCCTCAAGGTGACCTTGTTTATGTTTTAGTACTCCAGAAAAAACCCAATCTCTTTTCTACCGAGTTAGAAAACAAAATTGGGTCTTCCCATGTAAAAAACCCATGTTTAAAAAATTCCTCCCTATATTAGTCATCAAACATCACCCTTATATCACAAATCTTCATCGGAGCTATCTAATATTATAGAATATATATTGGATCCATCATAAATATTATATAAATTATTAATTATATCAGTTAGCTTGGATGTAAAATTGGAAAATCATTAGGAAAGATATCCAAATACTCCTGCACAATAATAGGATACTGGGAACTCATAAAATTCAATTCAACAATTTTTAGGCCAGCCAACTAACGATTAAATGGTTGCGCCCTCCTATAAATAAGTCTGTCATGTGCTTATTTACATTACTTCTTACCGATAAAAGAATAATTTTTTCCTTAATTGCGGACACACTGAATCCTTCACCTAAAACAGAATATCTAAGCCTATTCAGTTAATAAATAGTCCATTCTATGAATGATGTCATAAGGCCTTGATGCCACATCCAATAGATTCCAATAGAAAATATTAAATTTAAGATTCAGGTCACAATATTAGCACACAAGTGCATGATCACTATGTCTTCTCCAGTACGAGTCTCCAAGCATAAGCATCGAGCCAAGTGGTAAAATGAAATATCTGTATCTCATACAAGTTATATGGTAAGAAAGGAATGACTGGAGCCTGTATTAATTAGCCCTGAAACTATGGTGGAAAAGACACATATCATACTG
Organism: Viscum album; assembly: GCA_963277665.1. Taxonomy (NCBI): domain Eukaryota; kingdom Viridiplantae; phylum Streptophyta; class Magnoliopsida; order Santalales; family Viscaceae; genus Viscum; species Viscum album. Next base: position 700,175,412 of record OY728119.1, on the reverse strand, counting down.
TGAATCATTCCCAGACCCTATGGGTCATAAGAATCGATTGCCTACAGCTATCCCAGCCCATGTTCTCCAGCTCCTTGAGCCAATAATAGACCACACAGGGGTGACCATGGTAACATGTCAAAGCCTCGACCACCTCATTATGCATCCTTAGGTCCTCTTCTATGTCCTATACCTTACAAACCTATCTAAAACTACCGATGCCTCTAACATGGTGGTACATTTGTGTTGTCGCTGTTAGTTATACAGTTGAGAAAACTATCATTATAAATATTTTCCCTACCATCACATGTGTTTCAACACCCCAAATTTTTTTGGCATGCCTTTTTTTAAAATTTATTATCTTTGATAGTTTATGATTCACATAACACCTAGTTTAAAAATGTAATATATGATTCAATATGACTATTGTAATAGTAATGGGACCATTATGAATAGAAATGTGAAAAATATGATATTAAAACACCAGTTAAACTATAAACAAAATTTTGGTAAATTACGAATTAAAATTTGGTATATTTATACCATGAATAAGTAAATAAATAATTTAAAAATGATAAATTATGTGTTGGTATTTTTGTGAAACAAAAATATTTATTTAAAATTTTCTAATTAATATAATATCCTAAAATAATTTATTTTCAACAAATTGATTCAGAAATTAATATTTTTATTTCTTATGATTATAAGATAATATTATGAGACCATAATTAATTTTTCAATGTTTTGTAAAATCATTTATAATTTTTAAATTGGTAATTTTTATATAAATAATGATTTTAATTAAAAATAAAATTTATCATTTTCTTTTTGAAAATTGAATTTTATTTTTGAATTCTAAATGATAAAAAATGATTATGGTGAATTTTTTGGATTAATCTAAAATAGTTTATTTTTTGGTGAATAGTGAAATATTGTAATTCTTTCTATATTTATATATTATAAGATAAATACATTGTTTCTTGAGTCATGAATGAGGTAAGAACCATAGAATTGATCATTAATTCGTTATTTATTATATTTATTGATAATTCTAAAACTATTCCCTGTGTGGACCCAAAATAACAATGTAATGATTACAATGATAATAAAATACCCCTCTCTACCTTTATAAATACCACCACTCACAACAACATATCTTAAAAATTTAAAATCCTTAAATCATTTATATATTTAGAACATTTAAACTCCCAAAAAACTCCCCCACATGCTGGTCATGTTGGACTCACCAAAAAATACCATTTCAATGTTCCTCAAGGATGTTCTCAAGGAAAACAATTCATGTCGGAATGCTTTTTTCATCATCTTTCAGTTTCATTTATTTTATTTTGTTCATATTTCATCCTTAAATCTTCTTTTCAAAAATATATTATAACTCTAGTTTGGTATATATACTATAAATTTATTATATTAATGTAATATTTATAAAAAAAACTCCTTCTCGTCCGCACTTTTATTCTAATAACAAAAACATCATCCATGATGTGACCATTTACCGCCATCATGGATGAAGTGACCTCATTTTCCATTACCTCCTATAAGGAAGGTTATAAAACCATTTTTATGGTTATTTTTTATTATAAATATTATAAGTTATTTAGGGTTCTCGATCCAATACAAAATCATAATAATAATTAATATGTTAAGATAATTTCATCATTATCATCATCATTATGTATGTTTATCCAAATAAAGCCCGCACATAAAATGAACGTTAGCCTAAAGTGCCCAAAACGGTAAGCCTAATGAGAAAACAAATAGTGGTGGATGACGGAATCCCCTCAAACCAAGTTGAACCCCTTTGGATTTATGGTGATAGCAGCATGAAAAAAATGGGCCAGATCGGGGAAATCGAGGGTAGCATGGTGGTCAGCAACCATATTCCCCTCACGCCAAGTGTGGACACTGCTGATGTTTCTTCCAATCATTCACCTGCACTTCCTAGTGATATTATATATATAACATGTAACAAATACCAAGCCATGATAGAAATTGTGGAGAATTTGGGAATTATTTTCAAGCTCTGATATGTTGATCCCCTTAGGACGACATAATAAGAGGCCCAAAAACATCGTATCGACCTCGGCATGGAGATAAAAAAATATAATAAAATATAATAAAATTAAATAATATAATATAAAATATAATTAAATTATTATTATTTTCATTAATAATATATAATTTCAACTCTGGACAATTATTTCCATTTTACATGATCTTTCATACATGTATACAGGTGATTCAGTCATGAAAATCAAGGAAATGAACACTCCTCAAAGAAAATATTGAATATTAAAACTCATCAAAAATTACAAAAATGAGTGAATAAAATTATAGTAAATAGAATAAATGGTAAATAGGATCTTATTTAATTTATCAATAAATATAATTTCATTATCCATGATGTAAATTATAATTTTTGAACACTTTCAGACAAAAGAAAAGGTTTTTTTACCAAACCTCCATTTTCGATTTAGGTTACACATTCTCTCTTATTACCCCAATTTAATTCATCATTATTTTTATATAACTATTCTAAATTATATTTACATGGTCCAAACACATGTATTGAGATCATTTAATTTTTATGTTATGGGGAAATAAATTTTTTACAATGTTCCCTTCTCAATTTTTCCAAATAAGAAAACCCAATTAAAGATAATTTTTATATTTGTTACCCAATTTAGGTAACATCCATAATATGTTTTAAGACACCATTATTTCTCTAAAATCACTATTTTTGTCCTATAAACTATATCTTTCATTTATTTTTAATACAATCAATATTGATAAATAAAAATGATTTTTCCAAAAGAATTCTTATTTCAAAGGTCAAAAGGATATTTCTTGGAAGAATTACTTAAAGATTTTATGAGAGTATTTTCATATATTAAAAACCTCAAGTGAGTCATATTATTTATTGAGAATGATCTATTATTATAATAATAATATATATTTTATTAAAGGGTTTACGATCTATTTGAAAGTGTATGTGTTATCATGATACCATTTACCATACTTCTCAAAATGGTTAGTGATAATATTTTATGAATAGAGAAAGTTATTTACATTTAAAAAGAATTTTTTTTTATGTTTCACTCCATTCATATGGGGAATTAATTGGAAATAGTAGAAGATGGGTTGGGCATGATATATCCCCATTATTCATTGGTAGGTCTCATGAGACAAAACACATATGGATTTGTTTATGGCCGTAACCATTTATTTTCTGATGTCTTGGCCAAGGCCATGATGATATTATTATTATGTATGGAGTTATGATATTATAAAATTTTAATCAATGTGATTATTAAAAAAGTATAATATCCATTGATATATTTGATTCTCATGTTATTATTTGTATTAAATTATATATTCATCTTTTATTCCTATAATTTTATGCTCAAGATTATGTTCACATGGCATGTGTTCTTAGTTAGTAACCATGACTTGTTTTCTATATTAGATTAATCTTTATTACATACCCATAATGAGAATCTAATATCACCCCTTTATTATGTATTATTTTTCCACAACATGTGACGATGCATATTATGAATGACTAACAGTGACAACCTATGAGTTTATGGATATTTCCAAAGAAATGGCTATGGTGTATTTAATTTTAACTTGTAATGGAAAACATATGTTTGTATATAGCTTACCAAATCTACCAAACTATTCATCCCTTTGGGTTGTAACATATTTTTCATAGTACCAATGTAATAATGTAATGAAATTACTTGGGGATACTAGCCTTGGGGACTTTACAGTTGGTATTAGAAAAATATTAGTAGAAATCCTGCAAATTATATTTAGATAACATATAGTTGGGAACATAACCCTAAGAAAGAATTTTAGGATAACAATATATAAAAATACAAGAGTTTTAGTAATGAATATATTATGTGGTTACTTCTACAAATACATTGTGTTCTGAATACTAAAAATGTAAGTGGTTTTTATATAAATTTTACTTAGGGTTACAACACTGACAAGGTGGGTTGGTCCTGACTCGGAAAAACCTGGTACATAAAAATGGTCCTTAATATGAATCCTATTTTACAATCCCATGGGATATGTTGATGATAATTAAAATAATCTATAAAAGAAATTATGAAGGATATAAATTTAAAAATGTACTCAAAGAGACTATTTTTACAATTTTGGTATTAGATATGCCTAAATTTGCAATTTATGTTAACTATTTTTCTAGTTTAATGTTAAGAATAATGAATCAAAAAATAATTTAGTTTATGAAATTATTTAGAAATGGTTTCTAGTGGATGGAATTAAATCCGAATTATTACACACATTCCCTGTATGAATTTATATATTATGTAGAAGAATGATGTTAGAACTAGAGATAAAACTGGTAATGAACAACTTATAACTATTCTAGGAAATCTATATCCGTTTATAAATAATATCCCTACCCAAATGGAGCTTCCTAATCAACAACAAAGAGGGGAGATGCTGGAAAAATTTATGTGACAAAGTCATCCTTCATACAATAAGACTACAAACCCATTTATTCATGGGAAGTGGATAACTTCCCTAGAGAAGATATTTCTCACTTTGGGATGTAACAAAAGGGGGGAGGATTTCATGGAATTTTATCATCTCTCAAGATATGAAGATTTATGGTTGTAATTAATTCAAAAGTAAAAGGATGTAGAAGAAATTGAAAATATGGAGTGAAAGGATTTTAAGGAAATTTTCATTGGAAAATATTTCTCCATGAACAACGAGAAGATAGAGAGAGGAAATTGATGATTAAGAAAAACAATTATATGAAAATGTTTCCATAAATGTACCCAACATTATAATATTTGGAATACATTCCAAAGAAAACATAAGTAATCCAAGGGGAAATATTGATCAATTATTTTAATGTTTCAAACCATTCATCTGAAGGACATTGGTCTCCCAAAAATAATCATCTTAAGATGAAATAATATCATGTAAAATCAAGAAAAATAAATAATTCTATATATCTTATGACTCAAAGTGAAAAATATAAAATAAGAGAGTGGTGGAGAAGAGAATCAGTACATGGATGAATTAAAAAGATAATTTTATAACATGCAATACATTTGGAAGGAAACACCGTGAATACAACATAAAAGAAAAATCATATTTTTTATTGTGTGTAGAAAAGGACAAAAAGATTTTGGTTTATATGGAATAAAATATGTGTCCAATTTTCAATTATATAGTTTTATAGAGATTTAAAATCTTGAAATTTGTTTTCCTAACCATGGAGGAAGTTTTCATTAGAAAAGGCCAACAGAACAAGGCCAATTTTATGTTTTCACAATTACTAAAGTTAAAGTTCTTAATGATTTAGTGGTACACACTTCAATAATATTGAAAAATTTAGAAAAACCATTATTCGATTTAATATCATTACATTCCTTTATAACATCCCATTTTTATTTAAATATTAGACATGTCAAATTTAATTTAACAAGGGAGTTGGTAGAAAATACTCCTAATGGAAATATTATTGCAACTAAGATGTATCGATTAGTTACTATAATGATATGTAAACATCTACTAATTTCTGATTTTATCATTTTACATATGGTTGATTATGACATAACACTTGTCTTAAAATTGTATTTTAAAATATAATAGAAATAATTTCTACAATGTGAAGTACATTATGATTTATGATGAAGGTATGTAACTTATCATATTTAAATGGAAACCCCCATGATCTTCTTCATATATGTATCCACTAGATATTTCTATTATAAAAAAAATATTTGGGAGGATGATAAAATATAATTTATGTATGAGGAAATAATTCATCAAATAAAATTTGTAACTACGGGGTAAAAATACATTGACAAATTTCAATAGGATTTACATAGTCTTATTTTATAGTGGTATGTTGGGTGTTATATTGATTTAATGTCTGGTGAAATACCTTTACAAAATGACCCTTATAAAATAGAAACTATGAAATTCGTATAGTTGAAGAAACAATAATATGAATTTGGTGATAAGGTATTTATTCTCCATAATGTTTCTCCTTGGGGTCCCCTATTGACTTTTACAAGAAGAAAGATGGATCAATGAGGTTATGCATTTATTATAGAGAAATAAATTCTATTTAAATAATGAACATGAATCCTCTACCACACATTAATGATTAATTTTATCATCATCAAAAGTTAATTATTTTTCAATTATGGAACTCAGATATGGATATCATTAATTGTGTATGAGTAAGGGAGATATTTTAAATTTAACATTTCAAACTAGGTATGTACATTATGATTTTACAGAAATGCCAGTTGGACAAAAAAATGTACCTAATGTTTTTATTTATTTAATTAATAGTGTCTTCATGGAGTATATTTATGATTTTTGAGGTATTTGTTAATGATATATTGATATATTTTAAGAGTTTTGCGGACCATGTGAGCTCCTTGTAGGGTTTTCTAGAGACTCTTAGATGAAAATAGTAACATGCGATGTCAAACAAGTGTGAATTCTTGATTCAAATAGTTTTTTATTGTCTAATTTATCTCTAATGATAAAATCATAGTTGATCCTTCAAAGAATAATGTAGTCCATGAATGGCCAAATGAAATAAACATAATTACGATACATAGTTTCGTTGGACTAGTAGGTTATTATTGATGTTTTGTTCATAATTTTGCACGATTATATTACCTGCTAACCAAGTTTACTCGTAAATGGGTTAAAATCATATATATAAAATAATGATAAGAATATTTGTAATAATTGAAATGGAGATTAGGATGGATCCAATCATGACTCTACCATTGGGAATTGGTTGATTTCTGATTTATTGTGAAGTATAAAAGAAAGGACGTGGTTGTGTCCTTATGTAGACTGATATAGTTTATGCATATGAATTAAGGAAATATAAAATCATGAATAGAACATTCATACTCATTATCTTGAGTTAGATGCTATAATCATTGGTCTAAAAATATGAACACACTATCTCTATGGTGAAAGACGTGAGGTATATACAGTTCACTATCGTATTAAATATATGTTCTCATAGAAAGAAATCAGAATGAGGAAATGGATATGGCTCAATATAGTCAAGTATTATGAATTTTCAATACACTACTACCGAGTGATGTCGAATAATGTAGAAGATGGATTAATGAAGACGGGTCAAAGAGTTCTGAAGAAGTTGATAATTGAAAAGTACCATGTATAAATGGATATAGATAAGATGGATATGGTAAATATCATGGAAGGTGAAAAAACAATAATACATCAAATGATTTTAAAACCATCTGTATTAAAAATGATCAAAAGGTCTCAGTTTGATGACGAAACTTTTAAAAATAAAATTATTTCTATGAATGATTGGAATTTGTTAGTGTTCATATTAAAATATGGAATATTCAAAGTTGGGTAGATTCTTTGTATTCCCTCTAAACACATGATAAAGAGGGATTTATTAAAGGATTCTCATATATCAAATTTATAAATATCACATGGTTTCACTAAGATGTATAAAATTTAAATGGAAATTTTTTGGATGGATAATATGATGAAAAAAATTGCACATTATGTATCAATTTGTTTAGTTTGTCAATAGGTGAAGGATGACAAAAAAATCCTAGAGGTGATATTCAACCTCTACATATTCTTATATTTAAATTGGATGAAATTAATATGGATTTTCTCAATAGAGTACCAAATAATCCATGAATTAATGATGATATATAGGTAATTATTGATCGAATTATCAAATATGCACAATTCCATTATATAATAAAGAATTTTCCACTATACTTCATTGAAATAATTTATATTAATGATGTCGTAAGAATTAATGGGGAACCAATTTCTATTTTGTTTGATCATGATCCATTATTTACTTTAATATTCTAGATAATTATTCCGAAATATTTAGACCTTGAGATTCATTTGAGTACAACTTATCACCCTCAAATTGACGGGTAGTCTAAAAGGACAATTCCTACATTATAATACCTGTTTTTATCATTTTGAAATAAATTTCATTGTATTAGGGATCATTATTTACCTACCGTAGTGTCTTTTTACAATAATAGTTTCCATTCAAGTATTCAAATGACACCATATGAAGCATTGTATGGAAAGAGATTTCATACACCAACTTGTTGAGATGAAGTTGTTAAATGGAATCATGTAGGCCTGGAACGTGTGAAGGAAACAACAAATAGGTAAGGACTATTAAAACACATATCAAATAAGTAAAAATTTGAAAATAAATATAAAGGTAACTTAATAAATGGTTTGTAGTTTCACGTGGGAGATCAAATTTTTATGATTGTATCCCCTTAGAGGGGATTTATATTTTTTGGAATATATGGGAAACAAATCCCTATGTATGTTTGACCATTTTAAATCCTACAGAGAATTGGAGTTGGGGATTATCTGTTGGCTCTACCACATATAATTTCTAATGTACATAGTGTGTTTCACATCTCTTTGTTAAGGAATTACATTCCATACACATCATATGTCTTCACATATGAATTAATAGAATTGGAAACTAAAATATCTTATAGTGAAGAGCCTATCCAGATTCGAGAAATGGGAAGAAGGTGTTGAGGAATCAGATTAGTCTACTTGTAAATGTACTTTGTAAAATTCAAACAATTGAATATGTGACTTGGGAACTAGAAGAAGTTATTATGAATAACTACCCAAATATTTTTATGAGGTGAGATTATTGAAATTTCAAGGAATTGTTTTTGAAAGATGTGAGATTGTAACACCCCATGATTATATAGTATGGCTTTTAAAATGTATTATCTCTGATGGTTTATGCTTCAATAAACACTGATTTTAAATTAGAAATAAACTATTAAATAATAATTTTTTAAGAGTAATATAACCATTATAAATAGTAATAGAAATAAGATAATAGTAAACTATCCTATGAAAGTATAAATAAAATTTAGGTAAGTGATAAATGAAAATATGGTATATTTATATCATGAAATAATTAAATTACTGTTTGAATAATGAAAAATCATGTATTGGCTTTTTTGAGAAACCTAAATATTTATTAAGAATTGTATAATTAATATAATAATTTAAAAATAAAATTTAGTTTCATAAAATATATTCATTTATTAATATTTGTTTCTCATTATTATAAGATAATTTTATGATACCTTAATTAATTTTTCAATGTTTCGTAAATCCTATTATAATTTTTAAACAGGTATTATTTGAAAAAATAATGATTTTAATTAAAAATTAAAATTTTCAAATTTTGAAAATTATTTTCAAAAAATGGATTTTATTTTTGAATTTTACACATTGATATTTTGTTATATTGTTTGTTTGTTATATTTCTAAAATAGTTGGATAGTGAAATACATTAATTTTCTGTATATACACATTTTAAGATAAATACACTATTAAAAATGTCAATAATTATGTAAGCACTACTATATAGATATTTCTTTAATTATGTAATGTATTTAGTGATAATTTTCAAACTATTCAAGGTCTTAAGGAAAAATGAAAATAAAATGATTAAAATAATCAATAAGACACTTATCTCCTCCATTATAAATACGATCCCTCACCAGCTCTTCTCTTCACACATCCAATGCCTTGAATGTTTCCTATATTATTCTTATTTACTCTTACAAACTTCTCTCCCATGTTATGGTCTTATTTTTCTCACCAAAATAAAATTTCAATGTTATTTAAATTTGTTCTTGGGGAGAAGATATATTTCTTCATTCTCTTTAATTTTCTTTTAGTTTATTTTCTTATTATTATATTCATAACTCTTCTATCCACAAATTCATGATAACTCCATTATATTATATATACTATTATTTTATTATGTTATTGTACGATCCATTATCAAACCCCTTCTCCTCACCTATTTATGTTAAAAATGTAAATATCATCCATGATATGATGATTTAACGCCATCATGGATGATGTGACTTATTTTTCCAATACCACATTCAAGTATGGTTATAAAAAATATATTATAGTTATAAAATATTTTACAATACATAAAATAGTTTATTTAGTGTTTTGGAACCAGTATATATATATGATATTAATTAATAATAAAAAACTAGTTCGTGACAATCGAAAAAACAACCAAACTAATCATAACGATTATCTTTAATGTTATATATAATGAATCATGCACATATATGAAAAATTATTAATATAAATAAAATTAAAAAATTTGGATATCTATTAATAATATATAATTTCATTTTTATAGAATTATTTATATTTTACAAGAATATTCATACATGTGTACAAGTAAATCAATCGTGAAAACCGAGGAAACAGAAACTAAAGAATGAAGAAATTGAATATTATAACTCATCAAAAAGGCCATAAATGAACATATTAAAAGTATACTAAATAAATTACTTGTTTAATATGTTCTAAATTTATTTATTAATTAATCAAATTTCATTCTCATGGATGTTACATACCAGTGCAGAACACTTTCAGACATAAATTAAGTGCTTCATCCTGGACCTCAATTTTCCATTAGGGTAACGCTTTATCTCCCTTTAAGCCAATTAAATATTCATTATTTTTATATAATTCATATAAATTATTTTTATATGTTCCAAAATCATATATCTAGATCATTTAATCATTAATTTAAGAGTATACATATGTTTAATAAGGTTTCTTCGCATTTGTTCATGATAATCAAACTTAATTAAATGAAGCCTCCTAATTTCATACCCATTTCATGAAATATAAATTTTCTATATTAAGATAGAATTATTTTTATAATCATAATTTTTTTCATGTAAAACTATCTTTGTTCATTTTTGGTATTACACATACAGTTATTACAAATAAAAATAATTTCTTCAAAAAGAATCATTCTCTTCAATGTAAAACATGTATTTCTATCAAGAATTCATTAATGATTTTATTAAATTAAATTCATATATTTCAATATATATATTGAATTTTATTAATTTTTGAGGTTGATTTGTTATGATTGTCATTTAAAATAAAATTATATTTTTGACTATGTATGTGTAGTCTTGTTACCATTCACCATACTACTCAGAATGTTTAGTAATTATAATTTATGATTGGGGAAATTTATTTACAATACATATATATATATATATATGTTATTTATGTTTCAACCCATTTGTATGAGGAATGAATTGGACTTAATATTTTATCATTTGGGCCCACTATATACCCTTGATGCATCAGTGGGTCTCATGAGACAAAATAGACATGGATTTTGGCTGAGGCCTTAACCATTTATTTTTAGATGTCTTTGCTAAGGCATCAATGGAATGTTTATGATTTCTATAATTATGAATTATCTCATAAATATATTAGTAATTAATAAAAATGTGATTATTCTAATAGTTTAATATCCATGGTTAATTTTTATTTTCATGTAATTATCTATTTGGAATTATTTATACATATTTTAGTCATTCTATATGAGGATCGAAATTATGTTCTAATGAAATTTGTTTCCTGTTAGTCATCAAACCTTATTTTATTATAATACATTGTATTTTATTAATTTCCTTTTTTAGCATTTGATCCCACCACTTTATTATGTTTTATTATCCCCCAAGATTCAAAGATGTGTATTTTTAATGACTTGTAGGGTTAGTCTAGGATTTTATGAATGTTTACAAAGGAGTATCTATAATATAATTCATTTAATGTTTTATTGAAAAACTTATTTTTTTTATCTCATTTACCAAATATACTAAACTATTCATTCCTTTGGGATGCGACCTCTTGTTCATCGTAAAAATGTTATAAAGTAAGTTACTAGATTTGGTCTACTACGTTCTGTGTATTTACATGAGTAGAACCACCTTTCTCTGGGATGATAGGACCAACCCTTAGGGGGATATACCACTTAAAAACTATCATGCGTCCTCCTCCTAAAATATCTCACTCATCCTAGTCCTTATGTAGGAATTTTTCACCATGATTCTATGGTCTATTCTCCTATGTTCTCACATCTAGAAACCATTGGATGTATCTGCTAAGTCTAGAAACTCACTACCACCAAAGTTCTCCCTATCACCTATGAATATGTAGGAATTCATAAAATATAACAATGGATCAATTTTTTCTTTTAGGACCTCTTTGAATGACCAATTACATATAAGGTAGTTAAAAACAACATCTATAGATTACTTTTAGAGGTTGGTAAACATTTATGAATACACAGCTACTATCGTGATGCCCAACTAGAGTTTTCGGAACTATTCGATACGTACATACCTAAGTGTATCATTTGATAATTCCTATCATAAATGGAGTTAAAAATAATTCCACAAAAGATTCACCTCATCATAATACTATTTCTCTAAACCCAAAAATCTTCATACTAATATTTGAATACAACTCGTCGCTAGGGCCACCATCTGATCTATTGATGTCTTGACTAGACAAAAAACATAAGTCACCTCCTCAAGTAAGTCCACATCCAACTGTGGGTTGAGATATCCTCAAAACCTGTGGGGAAACTATTACTAAAACTAAATAAGTGATCTTAGTATATGCACATCATCAACTGGTATTATGGGTGCCTCATGCTACTTCACAAGTATCAGTATAGTAGTTGCATCACCTAGAGGTAACACCATGAGAACTAGTCCATGTATCTATGCCTCATCACAAATGGGATATTATTTATGATAATGATAATGAATCTTAACAGGAATATTCCATGGTATCATCCTGAAAGTAAAAATGATGTAATGTGGTTAATGAGTATATCTATAGATCCTACTAAATAAGGACATAGTGACCACAACCCCATCATATATGATTCATGTACCATTGTTTTCCCTTCCACAAGTGTTCTTATGTATCAATTATAATAAAAGGTGATCCAATTCTTGTTGTGTGGATATGTTAGCCGCCACAACCACATAAGATTCCCCTGCTTGAAAACCAAAATTGAAACACAAAAAAATATTTAACAAACAAGTCTCATAAAAAACAATCCTATGGTAGATCAAAATCCTATAATAAAACTATATATTGACTTGTCCCAATGGTGCATGTGCCGCAACTCCCCAAGTCCTCCTCCAACAGAATATGAGATGGAAACTAGAACTGAAGAGGAATATCACTAACATTGGAATCATAATCGGAAGTACCTTCAAAAACTCACATCTCCATGCCTACAACGCATTGAAATTTAAATACAATGAAACAACCATCCATGCATATATATAAATCCCACAACTAGAGTACGATAGGATGTAATGTAATGATTATTAGGCTGAATAAAATCCATCAACAAAGAGTCTAAAACACATGTCCAAGCTGAATGTATATACTAGGGACTGCTATAAAAAACTTTTGGGAACACACCTTGGTATATCTAGTATCACAATGAACCGTCTAGTACTAGTCCTTCTAGGATATTGTCAAAAGGTAGATCATTTACCCAAGACATGACACATGCATAGTCTAGACATAAGTTACAATGGTAGTATAATAGCATATTATTCCATCATGAGTATTCTACAAATAACACATCTTAGAGAACAACATATTGAGTCTAATATAACTGATGAAGTCCATCCAAGAGGTATTTGTCATTTGTTATCTTCATTAAAGAACCCACCAATGGTCTGAATTGAAATATGATACATAGATTAGGATAACTCCCAAGGATTTAGGTTGACACAAAAAACTCAATATAAATCAAGACGCTAAGTAAAATATTGGAACCCACATTGTGTTGGTCATCATGATTCCATGAAATCCACAAAGGGTTGTTGAATGTGGGTTCCCTAGACACAACTTCTGTTGTACATTGATTATTTCTACATATATACAGTTTTATATATATACATGTGCTTACCTTGGAATTACAATGTAGATTCATTTGCAACAACATAGTTTATAGAAATACCCAAATATTACATGTCATATTAATGGGTAAGAGCAGGTTCCAGTCTATAATGAAAACGTTGAGATTCCATTACAGTAATCTTAATGTAACATCATGTGGTCCAGTTACATAATTACTAATGGACACATATGATGTGTGACCAATTGGTTTTGGGGGATCAGAAGAATTGAGACTACTTCATATAAAGTTCTCCCTTAATGATATCTAGTAGTTGAGATACTGAGGACAAGCCCACGTAATAGGAACACCAAATGTTTCAGGTGTCGTTGGTCGTTCCTATAAACAGACATGTGTAATGGTCTCCAGACATGAGTTCATTATCAATGAATGTAATTTAATTGCATACTTTGATTCAAGGTGAAAAACATGGAGATAAATTCAAGTAAATGTTGTTTTTGTTTGGTACATCATTGGTGACATCACATTTGTTGAATGATCAAGATAGTATTTTCACTCTAGAATTGAGGAAGAGATATCTCGGGCTTGGTTTATTATGATTGTTTCAGCTTCATTAAATCCCTGGCCATTGTAGAGGAAGGTAAGACCGTCCTGAAAAATCAATAAATAAAAAAAGTAAGATAAATGATCATGACACTAGATGGAATAATGAATTATTGAGATATAAATGATGAAGATATTATATTACACGTGCCATGATTGTAGGAAGGTAGTCATTGCTTTGATTTTTCCTTATCTCTATAGGGGACTCGATGGGTTTCTAGACTCCACACTTGGTCAGTGGATATGATTCACTCCTATTGAGATATGTACCTAGAGGGTCCCATACTATAGAACTTTTAGAATATTCCCTATTCATGGAATATGAATATAGAACCCCGTGGGCCCCTCCAAGAGGTCTGTGTAATATCCATGTTCTATGGATAACTATGTAATATATAAATTCTTTAATTATTCATGTTTGGAATATTTTTTTAGACTTATTTATAACATGTATTTACATGTGATTAGTAAATACAAAGAGAAAATATTATTATAACAAATATTAACCGCCAAGGATTATTTAATATTTTCAAGAAAAGTGTGTCGAGTTATATACTCATTTTTGTCACTCAATATATATATATATATAATATTGTAGATAGTTATAAAAGTATGTATATTATTTATCGAATAATTTTGTTTGAATTAAATAAATATTTAAAAAACATTTAATGAAAATATATATTAAAGGGTTCCGAGAATCCATATCGGGTATTATAGATATTCTCTATATAAGTAAGAGAGAGGATCACTCCATGGAACAATTCATCTGTCAAGATTGAGATCCTCTCTCTCCTCCTAGAATCTAGAGAGATATTATCTCAATCATAGAAGAACATCAAGATAACCCTTCATGTATCAAATTCTCTTTCCTTATGGTGATCATCATTGCGTCAAAGAGCTCACAGGTGTACTGTGCTAGCACCTAGATTCCAAAACATGAAATGCAAGAATATTCGAGAGGTGTGTGTGGACAATCTCGACAGATATGATATCAGAGTCTTTGAGAAATTGTCACCAAAATCTTGCAATGGAATTTCAAAAATCTTATCTGAACAAGGTACTTGTTAATTTTTTTTTGCTCTGATAAATCTCTCGTGGACCTCAGACCATACCAATATAGTTAGCTAGAGTCAACATTGTAATGTTTCTTCGGTGATGTGAAAAATTTTAAATACCTGGCCCATCGACTTCTGCTACCCATCCCGGTACCTAACAAAGGTATCATAGGGATTCACGGTTTCTCAAAGTCAATAAAAAAAATTAAATTTTATTAAAACTGTGTATTGGGCATTAAATCGTTTCCAACGGATCTGACCACACATCAATCCATTTCCGAAGGGCCAAGTTAGGGCCATTTGAAAAATTTTAAATGGATCAGTGTCGTCACTTTAAATTTTTTCTGATTATTATTATCTAAATAAAATATTATAATTTTATGTATGTATCCATTATAGAACTGAAATCCAGCTACAAAATAAAATTAAATTAATATTTTAAATGAATTTTATTGTAAATATTAAATTAATGGGTTTAAATTATTTTTGGTATTAAAATTAAATTAATCAAATGGAACTGATAAAAAAAAAAAATTTATATAAAATCATTTAATATATTATAGTGCCATCCAACTATTTATATTTTATTATAGTTTAATTTTTAATTGCTCTTTATTTATACCAACTCTTCTTGAGAAAATGACTGAACCACGCATTTTTGGTTTATTTATTTAATCTTCTATTCAATTCATGCAATGATTTTAATAATTAAATAGATAATTTATTGTCTATGAATCATCTTTTAATTCAATATATATATTAGGTCCTACATTTCCATTTCAAAAGTTGTAATTTTTACCCCTAGACCCCCTTGGCAGCGTAGAAGTATATTTTTAATTAAAAGATTATGATCCAAGATGCATACCCAACCATGTCTAGGCGGTAACACAAATGGGTGTCGAGAACATTACACTAAGGATGGATGTGATGTGAGTCATGTGTTAACTCTTGTATGGATTCCCATATGTCAATATTGATTCTTTATGGGATGATCATAATTGAATGCTCTAGACCAGTCAGATTTCATGATTTACCATTAGTAATTGTTTATTGGTTTATGTGAATGCATGATTATTTCTTAATAACATAGAATAGTTAACAAGTTAAAAAATGAATAAAGAAGTGTTGAATGTATTTTTCTTGAATTTTTTGTAGTGAGTGCGACAACTGAGTTTGAACATATAAATAGAAAGAGATTATATTCCTCCATAAATATAAAAATCCCAAAAATATATATTATGTCCAAAAGCCATCCATTTCCCGCATTTATACAAAAATAGCTGTTTGGGTCACTCGTCAGCGATATTTGAGAAAACCTCTTACTACTGTAGTGTTTCCATGATAGAAATGGGTCGACTAAACTAATACGAGTAATAAAATTTTATCCATATCTAAATTTTTATCACTTTAGAGGTAATAAGTTGAGGGAATCATGTGTGGATTTCAAAAGCTAGGACTTTACACAACAACACAGGGTACGACAAGTGATGTGGTGGGCTAGCCTAGTGCCTACCTCGAAACCCTCCAAGTAGTGGATTAGAAAAAGATAGTAGACTATGAGGGAGGTTTTGAGGATCCTTTCCACTAGAATACTCAAGAGACGGAGTATTCTGAATCTAATAGTGAGGGCTATTAAGGACCTTTAAAATTGTGGGAGACATTAAAATGATATAATAATTGATTAATAAAAAATGTCAAAAGGTATTCAAGACAACGTAATAACTACTAAATGTTTATCTGATGTAGATTTAATATTGAAATCACCAACACCACAAGTACGTTATCTATGCGATCGATTTGGTATAAAAAAATATCTTAACCAGCAATAACTTCCAAAAGTGGTACAAGAGCATTTGCATAGTACTACGCTAATAAAAGAAGTTATATGTGCAGAAATCCCCAATCCACGTTGATCCTCCTCAGATAGAAAGCAAGGGGAAAACAATAAATGGATAAGGCATATAGATGATGCACTTGATGTTCAATGAATCATGTTGTCATCCATGTCCAACAAATTGAAAAAAATGAATGAGGTTGAGGACTCCTAAAAAATGATTCACATATCCAAGAATAGTATCATGAGAGGGAAAGGTAGGAAAGGTATGATAACTCATGTTCCCTTTATAAGGGTAGGCTTGGAAAAGGGCACCAAGCCAGTCCTCATGTACTCTACATTTTTTGTTATATTGAGCGGCTTAATTCATTTGGGTTCAATTTGAACCTATAACTAGTAGTGGATCTCATTTTTTCCTCTTTAATGCCATTCTTGTTGACATTAATTGTCAATTATCACATGAATGATATGACAATGTCACTCAAGAAAATTTTGGGTTTACTTCTCGAAGTTTAAAAGGATACGAAAAGTACCAATTCTTATATCCTAATGGTGAACAAGAAAAACATTGACAAGGAAAGGGTGTCTAAGGCCAGGTAAAGGCTAAACAGAACAATGAATCATCCTGTAAGGATTCCAATTATTAAATGGCAATGTAATGGGCATGACATTGTCTACTTTGGATGTTGAATGAAAGGAAACTAGAAGAAGAACTGCATATCTTGAAATAAGAAGCAAACTGATTCTTCTACTTCTGGTTTTTTCATTGAATTAAGTATATCTTTATCTAAAATATGGGTATTGGATATAGCATGTGTATCACACATTTTTATTCATATTCATGAACCAAGTTGCCTCTATAAGATTACAAAAGGAGAAGATAATCTACGAGTTTCAAATGGTGCAAATATTGATTCCTTGGCAGTTAGAGACTATAACATATCCATGCCAAGTGGTTTGATTATAGTTTTAAAAATTGATATTATGTATCTTATTTTTCCCAGAACATTATCTCTATGTCTGTTTTAAACACAATGGGATTTTATTTCATTTTTATAAATATTTTCTGTCTCTTTTATAGGGATAAAATATGTTATGGTATGAAACATCTTAACCATGGTTTATACATGCTGGAACTCAAGAACCACGTAATGATAATTATTGAAAAAACTTGCCAACCAGACTCATATATCACCCGCCTATGGCACATTAGGATTGTTCATGTAAATGATAAAATATTGCGATGATTACATCAAGAAGGGTATTTAGACCCAGTATAATTAGAACCCATGGATTTATATCAATATTGATTAAAAGGAAAAATTACCAAATCACCTTTCTCAAGAAAGGCAGAAAGAGACAATGCAGTACTAGAGTTAATACATAATAATGTATGTGAACCATTTCTAGTAGAGGTAAGGGGTGATTTTTAATACTTTCTTACTTTTACTGTGGACTATTGTAGGTATGGATATATCTACTTAATATAGTATAAGTCTAATACCTTTAGGATTTTTAAGGAATACCAAAATGAATTAGAAAACAATCATGGTAAAAAGATAAAAGCACTCTGCTTAAACTGAGGCACATAATATATTAAGCATGGTTTCATTGGTCACTTGATGGTATGTGGGATAGTATCCCAACTCAATCTTTATTATACAACACAATTAAATAATGTTAGTTAATCAAGGAATAAAACCTTGATTGGCATGGTCAGATCAATGATGACTCATCCAACTCTTCTGTTGTCCTTTTCGGGATACACTTTACGGAAAACAGTGTAAAACCTTAACCGAGTAACAACTAAATCTACATATGGGTTTCTATATGAGTTATAGTGTGGAATGAAACCTAGTTTGACACACATATGTGTATGGGGGTGCGACACATTTTTCATGTCTTTACCTAGTGATAAATTTGAATCCAAAGAACCAAATGAATCTTTATAGGTTATCCTAAGGAAACATGAGTATATTACCTATATAACCCATTAGATAAAAATGTTATTCTTGAAAGATATGTCGTATTTCGAGAAAGGGAATCCATTTTTTTTGTAAATAGTGGGGGAAAGATGGACTTTGATGAAGTTAATTCTCAAAATGATCAAGAGTCTGTAAAGGAATAATATTAACAAGATAAAGTGGAAGAAGATGTTCCAAAGACACAAACATTGCAAAAGTATATGCGAGAGGTTAGAGAACTAGAGCATTGTGTTTTTCTTATCACCGAGTCAGGTGACCCATTAGTCCTTGAGGATGATGAACCTCTAACCTACAAGGAAGAATGATAAAGAAAAATGATTCTAAATGGAAAGAAGAAATGAAATTTGAGATGGATTCCATATACCCTACTAATGTTTGGATTTTGGTAGACCCTTCATTAGATGTAATGCAAATTGGATGCTAATGGGTATTAAAGAAGAAGTTGGACATAGATGGTGAGGTTAATACCTTTAGTGAAAGACTAGTTGCAATGGGATTCAGTCCACATTAATGCATTGAATATGATGAAACCTTATCAAAAGTATAAATGCTTAAATCCATTAGAATATTTATAGCAATAACATCCTTTAATGATTATAAATTTTTTCCAATGGATGTCAACAATGATGTTTAAAATGGGATGTTGGTTGAAGAATTCTATATGAATCAACCCGAAGTGTTAGTAAAGTCATAGAATTCCAATAAAGCATCCAAGTTGCAGAGATCCTTTATGGATTGAAGCAGGAATCATAGTCATGAAATGTTCATTTTGATTAGTCCATAAGAGAATTTGGTTTTGTCAAAAAATTAAAGTGTTCCTTGTGTCTATAAAATTGTTGAGGGGAATGCCATCATTTTCCTAGTGTTATATGTTGATAACATGTTAATTTTTGGAAATAAGGTGAAAGTATTATTGTCTATTAAAATGTGGTTAAATGAATGCTTCACCATAAAAGACATAGGTGAAACAGCCTACATTCTAGGGATCATGATCTTATGTGATAAATCTCAAAGGCTTCTTGGGATAAGTTAATGTACATATATTGACATGCTAATAAAGATGTGCAATATGGAACAATCCAAGAGAGGATTTGTGCCTGTGTCACATGGTGTAAATCACTACAAGAAAATGTGTCCACATATACAGGAGGAAATTGAGACAATGAGTAGAGTCCCTTAGGCCTCGACAGCTGGTTCTATCATTTATGCCAAGATATTTACTAGGGTTGAGGTAAAATTTTCTTTATGCATGGTGGGTAGATATCAAGACAATCCCGGAGATCTGCATTGGGAAACAGTTAAAACAGTATTAAAGTACTTGAGGCGTACTAAGGAAATGTTATTAGTGTATGGAGGATATGAGTGACTAGTAGTAAGGGTATACACTATTTCTAGTTTCCAGATAGATCATGATGATCTGGAATTGCAGTAAGTCTGCATCTCTTTCCTGAATGGTGGTTCAGTGGGCTATCGAAGCTCGAAGCAAGCTATGGTTGCTGACTCTACTAGGCAGTCCAGATATATTTCATCTTCCAATGCAGCAAAGGAAGCAGTCCGGATACACAGCTTTATCAACGAAATTTATGTTGTTCCGAGAAGTGCAGACCCAATTATAGTATATTGAGATAATATTACTATAGTGGTTCTTTCCATGGTTCCCAAGTCTCACCATTGGACAAATCATATACTTAGTAAGTTTAATCTCTTGAGGGATTTTACTCAAAGTGGTGAAATTTCAGTTGGTAGAGTTGCCACAGGGGAAAACATGGAACACCTGTTGACTAAATCCATTTCTCAGCAGAAGCAACATTCTCATGTGAGTGCTACCGGATTGAAACCTATTAGCAGTTGGCTCCAGTGAAAGTGAGAGTGTTGAATATGGGTTCCCTGGTCCCAAATTTTATTGTACTTTGATTACAACTACATGTATGTAGGTTTTTATATATACATGTGTTTACCATTCCATATTTGTGTAGATACATCTGCATCCACTCTGTATATGGAAATGTCTTTAGATTACATATCTTATCAAAGGGTTATAGCATGTTTCATGATAAAATGAGAACATTGAGATTCCATGAAAGTAATATTTAGGTAACGTCATATGGTCTGGTTACATCATTATGAAAGGAAACAGATGATATGAGACTATCTGGTGCTCGGGGCTCTCATTCTTTGAGACTTCTTCTCATAAAGTTCGCATTTTATGATCTCAAGTAATTGAGTTTCTGAAGATAGCCCCATATAAAGGAACACAACATGTTTCAGGTGTCATTGGTGGTTCCTACATAGAGACATGTGTAATGGTATCCATACTTAAGATCATTATCTATGTATGTAATTTAATAGATTACTTTGATGCATGGTGAAAAACATAGAGATAAATTCATGGTGAGGTAGTTTGTTTTGGTTATGTCATTGGTGACCTAGAAAGGATTGAATGATCAAGATAGTATTTGTTGCTTCTGAGTTTAGGAAGAGATATCATGGGCCGGATTGATTTTTATGGTTTCACCTTCATTAAATTAATGGCAATTGTTGTGGAAGGAATGATTGTCCACACAAATCAACAAATAAAATAAAGTATGATAATGGATGATGACACTAGTTTTCATTCTACATTATTGATATATCGATGACAAAGAGATTATATTACACATACCATGTTTGTAAGAAGGTATTCATTGCTTTGACTTAACCTTATCCTTATAAGGGCCTAGAAGGGTTGTTACAACCCATTCATGGTCCGTGGATTTTAGTCACTACTATTAAGATAAGTTCCTATTGGGTCACAAACTATAGAGCTTTGAGAATCTTCCCTATTCTTTGAAAAAGTATATAAAACTTGGTGGCCCCGCCAAGATGTCTGAGTATTGTCCAAGTTCTATGGATCACCTGGTAATACATAATTTCATTAATTATTCATAGATGGATAATTTTTTGGATTTATTTATAACATGTATTTACAAGTGATTAGTATATAAAAATATAAAATATTATTTGAATGGATTTAAATATCGAGCGATCAATTTATATTTTTTAGATAAGTGAGTCGGGTAATAGACTCATGTTTATCATGCAATATATTTTTAATATATATGGTAGTTAGTGATAAAATTATAAATATTATTAATGGATAATTTTAATTTGTCATAAATAAATATTTATAGATCTTGTACTATGGATATCTATTACACAGGGACCAGGAACCCATACCCGTTATTCTAGAAATTCTCTATATAAGTAAGAGAGAGGCTCTCTCCTTCGAACTATTCACGTGTCAAAAATGAGCAACACTCTCTCCTCCTGGATTCTAGAGTGGGATTCTCTCATGGAAGGACGAACTACAAGATAATCCATCTTGGATTGAAGTCTCATGTCTTGCATTGATCATTGTTGTGTCGAATAGCTCGTGGGTGTACCATGCTAGCACCCATATTCCAATGAACGACGTGTGAGTTGATTCGAGAGGTGTCTGTGGATGATCTAGAGGGATTCAATGCCATAGTCTTCGAGCTATGGTTTCCAGCATCCTATGAAGGAATTGAAAACTTTAGATGTAAATAGGGTACATGTTCGATTTTATTTTATGACCTCTTATAAATCCATGTGTGTTCCTTGGACCGTACTTGGATAGTTCACTGGAGTCGACATAGTAACGTTGCTCTAGTGATGCGAAAAAATTTAAATTCTCCACCAATCATATTTTTCTGACTATCCTCATACCTAAAAAGGGTATGATGATGAATAGATTATCTCACATTGGGAAGCTTTGATGGATTCTAGTGACAATATCCCTAAATTCGGGCAAAAGGGACCTAGTCTTAGGATTAGAAGATGATTCAATACCAACCTATATGGGATAGATAAGGGGAACTCAATCCAATGGAAAATACCCATGATATAGACAAAAAGGGCTCTATGAAATGTATAATATGGTTCACGGTGTGTAGTAGGGGTGACACATCGTTCCCTTTAACATCGGGTTCTACCAATGTAAATGGCCTATGTCTTAAAACCATGTGTGTGTAGAAATACATGGAACATATGCTACATGTGTAGTATAACCATATACCAGAACCTAAATCCAACCCATGTATATGTTTCCATGAACCAATATGGATCTTAACACATATACTTCATCCTGATTGTGTATGTGTGGGTATGTACACAGCGCACTACAACCCGTATACTTCAACAAATGTTCGTGTACCCCAATGACGTACATACTGAGTAATTAAGGAGAGATTAGAAGTTATGTGATAGGGTCAAAATCCATGTGATACATAATTTTCTCCTAAAACCCATACCACCACAATGTGTTCCCATAAAGAACATAGAAACATATTTCACGTAGTGAGAAACTAATATTTCTAGAAATCCATATCTGCCTCCATGTGTCTCAACTGTTTCTCCGGCCATCGATATAGAGATCAATTTTCATAAAAATACATATATGAAGCCCAATAGAGTCATTTCATCAATGAATCAATTTGATTTTGGAATGAGATATTTTCATAAAATGATAGTGTGCTCGTATTTCATTACCCACAAATGAATATGGAAATCAGGTATGCAAGATTACTGATTCGAGGACGTCTCCCTCATTGAACTATCGTAATGTTGGGTTGATGCCAGATCTATGATATGATATGTTTTCATAAGAAATAGGTTTTCAACAGTCAATTTATTAGTATATTTTGAACCCTGGCCCAAAAAAAGAAAACATATAGTGAAACATGAACTATGGTATAAAGGAATGTTAAAAAATAGAGGAATGAACCCTAATCAATTTTTCTGTCAATATTGATTCATTTAAATGAAAATATTAGTGATTAATTTGGTAATTGATTTTGATTTTAAAAAAATAACCCAAAAATAAACCCATCCTATAAATACATTGGATCCATAGATCAATCCCTTGGTTGATTGAATGGTGTTCATCGTAGGAATAATAAATGAGGATGAAAATGATGAAAAACCCACCCTACCTCAATTTGAATCAATCACTAAAAAACAATGATGTGGAATAACAGTCATTGGTGAGATCCATCAATTACATCATGTTCCAGTCATTAATCAACGATTTAGTTGTCATTCACCAATGCAATTTCACTCAACGCTCTCCAATGATTTATAGGGTTATATAAATGACCTTAAAAGTTTCTCCTCAAATTTGTATTTAGGGAAAGTGAATTTTTTCTCTGTGTAGCTATGACCAATAAACAAATAAAATAATTTAAATAATTGTTTTACTCATTTTATGCCAATGATAGTTTTTTCACAAACAACACACGCCGACTATTGTTTAGTTCCAACTAAGTAAAAACTCATGTTCTGAACTCAATGATTCCCTCATATTTCTGATTTACACAACTATTTTAATGATATTCCATTTTTTTAAGAAACTATCCCACTTTTCCAATTTAATATATTTCATATTTTTAAAAAATTTATTGCAGCCTCACGGATCCTTAGAATCGCACGCCATCTCTGGCTGTGGTCTCAAAAATTATTTCTGAAATATTTAAATATAATAAAATGGAATATCTGGTTAATAACATTCATTAACTAACTAATTGATAAATAAATTTAAAATTATTATTAAAAGATTTTATGAATATTTTACTCAATTTAATTAATACATACTCTCTCAAACCTATTTTGGCTTGTCTAATTTATTTTTAGTTTCAACCTCTTACAAAAAAATTGTTAATGTATTACATATAATGGACTTTAATGCAAATTAGTGCTAAAAATAGAATATACTTATATATTAAGTTTAAAATATTCCAATAATTGTAATTAATTTGAGAATAATATATTAAAATTCTAAAATCATTTATAATGTAACAAAAATGGATAATTAGAATAACAATATCAATCATGACACTCCATATATGACTAAATAATAGAATTTAGTTTTTTTCATTTATCCAGAATAAAAAAATTAATATAATTCACTATTCAATATGTTTTTTAATTAGAATATATTTATTTTATAAAATTTGTTAATGTGATGACATATAATGGAATGTAATATAAGGGGAATCATGATCCCCACTCCTTACATTTAGGTTCACCACCTCATTCACTTTGTTTTAAAAATGATCTTACTAAATCCATTATATACCACATTTTCAATTCATTCATTTTTTTTCTTATAATGATATTATTTTTGTCACATCATTGAGATGAATTTAATTAAAATTTTTTGTTATTATCAAATAAATTTATTCAATTACATTATTTGAATTTTTATAGGTTTAATCACCTTATATACAATATTTATGTCATATTGTTATCTAATACTATGATTCCATGAGCATTGAAATGTATTCAATATATTTTATTGGAAACTATATTTTTATATTCTAACATGATAATTATGACATCAATATAGAATCCATTTTTTCTAATGTCATAAAATCATGATTATATATTATTTAAATTTTATATTCCATGTAATATACATCTTTCTTAGAAAATTACAATGTATACGGTTGTATTTGTGTTATATATCCCTATAAAAAATTGTGTAATGTGATATATCTGATGAGATTCAATGTATTATGAATGGACATGATGTTATCTATCTTAGATTTTATTGAATAAGTATTTTTACTCATATTTTATGTGTTGACACAATGTTAAATTCGTTCAAAATATAAGTGAGTTATTTAAACCCTATGTTATATTTTTTCCATATTTTGTATATACCACATTCCATTCCTCTTTCAGATGATTAATTAATTTTTTTTATGATGATCCTTTTATTATATAGTGATTATATTTATTAATCACACCCTTGTACTGTATTGATACTTTGTTTATAGTCATTTAATACTATTCCTCCCCTCAAACTAACATTATATCATCCATTTCTAGTTGTATTCCCACATATGATTAAATGTCCTAAAGTAAATATGAAATATTATTGGAGGACATTTCTAATGGATTGAAATAATGATATATGTTTTATATAAGAAAAATATTCCTAACCATGGGAATCTATATTTTTTTATAATTATATTTTGATCTTAAAGAGGAAGTAGTAATCATGAATGGAATATGTGGGTCAATATTTTTCTCTTTTGGAAGAAGTTATCTTACTGTGTATGAATTTTGTTGATGTATGATATCTGTAAAATGGGAAATATTTATATTTTTTATATGTATAAATTAAATGGAGTTAAAAGAGTATTATACCCTTTCAATATTTTATATTTTCTTCCCATTTCTATAATTGGATACAAATATCATTGTGTACTCAGGTGGAGTTGAGTATAAATTGTTACACATAAACAAACAAACAACATGAGTTCACTGTCAGGATATTGAAATACTTTCTACACTTACTCGTATTTGATCTAAATTACTCTTGTAGGAAATATTTATTTTCATTGTAATTATATTATAATAAAAATTATCAAATATCAATTTATATTCTTTCAATAGTGGAATTATATAATTAATCATTCTATTCACCTTTTTGTTTGATTGAAGGTAGGTACTCATTTATCATGGGGTTTTGTTATGTATATGAGTCAGCATACTAAAATTGGTAGATAAAAATAATCGAATATTTATTATAGAAGATAAAAAATATATTTTGACTAAAAAACTATTCATTAATCTTAAAAAATGGAAATCATGTGTTTAATGAGTGTCGCATCAGATATTAAATAAGGATTAGAAATTAACACTTCAATATATTGGGGGTCTGATGATCCAATAATTTATTATATAGGATTGAAATTGGTCTTATTTTACCAAATGTTAAAATGTAATACATGACGTATTTTATAAATCATTGGTTAGGAAGAACATATAAGATCATTCCCTTATTATTTGGAGGGATGTGGAGGTGATAATGGTAGATATCTTATTTGTGGATAAACATTTGTATACGTTGGGATATAGTGTAATGATATAGAATGAAAAATACTTTTACTAAATGCTGTATATATTTATGGTATGATAAATGAGGATATATTAGGGGGAAAAGTAGACATCGAAGATCATTTTTGAAATCCATTAATGAGAGACATTAAATTATTATATTTTTATATAAAAATCTTGGTGGTTGGATTGTTTATTATACAATATAATTTGAGTTAGTTATTATATTTAATTTTACCTTTTTAGGATTAATAATGTAAAATTACTATTAAAAATGACTTTGTTATTGTTGGGAGGAGGAAAAATATCGGAAAATATTAGTTTTATTGGAATGTAAAGGTCCCACTAGGACCCCCTATATTTGTAAACTAGAGGTATAATTGAGATAGAGTATTCAATTACTAGTAAACAGATACCATTAATGTTCAAAAAGTGGTTACTAGAATTATAGTTATACAAAAGAGTTCCAATTAGGGCCATAATAAATTTGGTGGTACACTTGAACCTAAAATTTAAATTTTATTATTGTATTTACATTAATTATTAGAAATTATAAATTCAATTGTTGAGATATAATTATGATCTTGGAATCTATGTACACCATTAGAAATTTCTTCAGCTCCCTATATCATTTAAATATATCCAAATTTCATCTACATGGATTGAATTATTATCCATCCATGATAGTTTATTCGTCACTGCTTGGATAATGTTCTCCTATAAGTAATTGAATGGTTCCCTATTAATTTATTACAAACACATATAAAATAGTGTTTTATGACATTATCCTATGAATTCTCTTAATAAAATAACATTATATGTTTCAGCTTCTTTGAAAAAAATTATAATGAAAATTATAGTAACTATCTACTAAATTTTATTTTTTATTTTGTGTTTAATTTATTTAATAATTATAAATACATAATTTTTGGCCTAAGAGGAAAACAATGGTGTTTGGTTTTTTAAATAATTATGTAAAATCGCATATCTTATAATTAATTTAATTATAATTATATCAACAGTTGGTTGATTTTTTAGTTATCAATGAATTTATCATACTTAATCTATATAGTAAAATATAAATTTAATAAAAACTAACCATTAGGGTAAAATATAAATTTTAATTGAATATGTAAGGGAATTTCAATTCTTGTGGGAGTAATCTAATTACTTATTATCAATTTTTCATTTCATACTATTACAAATCACATGAGTTATGCATGTTAATTTTTGTAGATATATTTTTACCATATATTCCTGATAAACATTATAAAAATGGGAATGTATATGATAAAATACTCATGTTTTAATCAAGTATTAATGATCAAAAATCATAAAAATCCTTCCAATCTAGTTAATCATGTTCTAATAAAGTTTTAATGATCCAAATTCCTATATATTCAACAAATCATGTTTAATTTTTTTCCTATCATGTGTAAAGATGGTTGGTTTCTTTTTTATTTAAACAAACCTACCCACGATCTTAATTTCTATAAACCAGGTCTGATTATTGTAAACTATATTTAACTTTTTTCTATAATGATTTATTTAACGAATAATTAAGTCTAATTCATTATGTGAATATTCCAACATAGATTTATTAACAGATAATTGGCTAAGACTAAGAAACCGTGAGTCTGCCACTGGTTCTGGTTTTCTGGCAAAGGACACTGACACCATAACCCAGACACAGTGACCAGACACCCTTACCCAGACACCGTGACCAGACACCGTGACCCCAACACCGTGACCTAACACTATGACTAGACACCGTAACCAATTTCAGATCTGTTGATGTTTGTGATACCAGTATCTTGTTAAGACACCATTTGAATTATGGAAAAGGACAAGACATCATGATCCTAAAAAAACATTTGTGCTACTGGTTTTTTATCTCTATTCAATCATGCCATCATAACTGTCTCACTTCTCAAACGCAAAGAATAATACATTTTTTCGTGTTGAGACCATTTCCAAATGACACCATTTCCAGACATAATGTGACACCGTTCTATAATCTGTTTGTTCGTTTTCAATTTAATTTATAATGGTCATATTTGAGTCTTTTAAATGAACTGACATAATTTATATTTATTCGTACACATGTAAATTGATAGTATGAGATGCGTGGTTTAGAATAAATACATCATGTCGGCTCCAACACATGCACTGCATGAATAAAAATTAATGTTGAGGCCCTAAAAAATGGTCGTAGAGAAGTATAAGCTAAAAAATTATTGAGAAAAGAAACAATACATGCAATAAGAAAAGTCTGAAGAACACACGAAGCATTCATGATTTCAAGAGCTAGGATACCATAGATCTGAGTTAAGAACATCTTTTCAATACAAAATCAATGAATAACATGATCCAGATCTAACTGGAAGCCATAGCACCAGAATTGTGATACTCTATTTCTCGCAATAGCACTCTTTACTTTCATCTACTTCATCCTACATGTATAAAGCTATATATAATAACAATCAGAGCCCTTCTAATATTATCTCATCATCTTTGATATATTGTGTATTTTTTTTATCTTTAGAGTAGTATGTATTTATATTACAACACAAACTATCTCATATACTAAAACTGAAGGATGCAAGATATCGTTCCCCTCATATCATTTTAAACTTGTTTACTCCCACTGAAAGGTGTGGAAGTGGTCCCTATGTGACTAGGTATATTATAGACATGAATAAATTTGGAAGAGTTCTTGTAACCTGGAAAATCTTATGATATTTCTTTTACCCCGATCAAGGGTGTGGATCATGTTTATTAATATAAACTTTTTGGTAGCTGGTGATCACAAATTGGAGTGGATTAGTTCTCGACATGAGACTGAACTACATATCTTATATCCATCGTGTTTTTAATTTTATTTTCTCTATTTTACTATATAATTCAAAAAACAATATATTAACATTGATAATAAATCTTTGATATAATTTATATTTGTTTTTCTATATTAGAATAACATCAAAAGTAATATCAATAACAAATATTGATATTTCTAATAATTAATAAATCTCTTGAGAAGTTGAACGAATAGTAAAACATTCATAACAATTTTACCTTGATTAACTAGGCTGTATTTATTTTAATAAGGGAACCATTTAAGAAAACATTTCAAATAGATATTTTAATAGATACTCCATTCACCCCTCTTGAGTACTCTACTTTGAACAATATTTGGTATCAGAATATATTGGTATTCCTGTTATGACTATGTTTTTGAAACTATTCAACTGTGATTTTAGTTGTACTTTAAAGATCTATAAATTTTTGTTAATTCTAAATTTCTAGCTCTTTAAAATTAATTCCATATTATGGATAATAGAATAGAAGGTGCTGAAATAGAAAAAACACCATTAATTAATTGAACCAATTATTCCCAGTGGAAAATTAAAATGAAAATAAATTTAGAAACTATGGTTTTTGAAATTTGTTCTTCAATTATAGATGAGTATAAGATTCCTGATATTGAAAGAATTGCATGGGATGTCCCAACCAAGATGGTCTACAATAATAATTGGAACACCATGAATGCTTTATATTACTCTATAGGATATGAGGAATTTAAAAGAATTTCTGCATGTAAAACTGGTCATTAAGTTTGGGGTTCGTTGTATGTTTCACATGAAGGAACACATAGTATGAAGGAAATGAGACTTAATACATATACAATTAAATATAATTAAATTAAAATAAAAACCAATGATCCTATTTCTGACATGTATCGTAGGTTCTACGTAATTGTCAACACAGTGATTTCTCTTGGAAGAGAAATTACATTCGAAGAACAAATCAGGATGATTCTCAGATGCATACCTGATAGATGGAGAGGAACATCAGAATCTATTAGAGATTCATGTGACATTATAAAATTAGATATCAAATAAATCCTTGGGAAAATAATGATTTATGAAGAATAAATTAATTTCCACAAGGAATAGAAGGATGACCCCAAAAGAAAATCTATTGCATTTAACACCACCACCTCTAAACACCAAGAAAAAGGTAATTTGGAAGTCTTTGTAGAAAGTTTAAGTCATGAGTGATGAGGAGATGGATTAACTTTACAGAATGATTAAGAGATTTTATAAGAAGAATATATTGGTCAGAAATCCTAACTTCAAAAGAAGATATGATCAAAAGGGAAGCTAGAAAAATGATTGGAAAATAAGTGAAAAGTCTCATGAGACAGTATGATGTGAATGTACGTGTAAGGGAAATGTAAAGGCTAACTATCAAAAGCTCAAGTACTAAAATAAATATTAGTACAAAGATAGAAATTATAAGTAGTGAATGAAAACAACATGGAGTGCTTCTATGGATAGTTCATGTGACATAGAATCTTCACATGATAAACATGATAACATAGAAAATATGTGTTTTATGAAAAAAAACATATGAGGCATCCCTAGAATGTCCTGTAAAAAATTTCTATTATTCTTGAGATGAATTTGATTTTTAGAATATGTCTAAAGAATAAATGTTAGAGTATTATAATATGCTTGAAGAGAGATTTAATGATCTAAAAGATAAATACATGTATTTAAATAAATAGTATGCTCTTGCCTCAACTATTAAATCTGAACTTACTATAGAAATAGAAAAATCTGTTAAATTACTCAATTAAAACAATAAAATAAAGCTATCTAATTAACAACAGAAAAATGTCCTTGAAAGGTTAACTAATGGTTATAGTTTTTTGCTACAAATTCTAGGTAAACAGACTACTCCAAAATATACTACTGCTATTGGATATCAACCCCTAACAAGAACTTTTGGAAGAACTAATTTTGTTTCGAAATCTAGGACATTCATCTTTACTCCGTGTTTAGAAAAACGTTTTGGTAGTTCAAATTATGATACACTATATATTTTTTCAATTTTTTTTTTGGAACAAATAGAGTTTATTTTTCATGCAATATACATAATAATTATAGAAAAACTATGAGGCAGATTTGGGTTCCTAAATCACTATTCACTAATATTTATGGACCCAACCAAATATGGGTACAAAAGTGTTTTTATTTGACTATTTTTTAGGAAAATTGTTTAATGAGATCATGTAAAAGTATGTGGTTGTTGGATAGTGGTTGTATAAGACACAAGATAGGATATTATTCCTGCTTGAAGAACATAATAAAAATTGATCTTGGACATGAAACCTTTCTTTTCAATGCCAATGGAAAATATTTGGCCGTGGAAAATTAGTAACTCAAAATATGTTTTAATTTAAAAAATACTTTTAATTTATGGATTGAAATATAAATTTAATAGTATTTCATAACAATGCGATGGTGGATTTCAGGTTAAATTTTAAAATGATGCTTGCAATGTATTTAATTCTAAAAATGAATTAGTCTTTTCTGCATTAAGAAATGAAAATGTTTACTCTCATAACATAGAGTCTTTAGTTTCTCAAAATTCTTCATGTTTATTTTTATTTCACAAATTGAATAGGAATGGTCATAGGAGACTAAGACACTGTAATATTCACTCCCATTGAAAGATAACTAGGAAAATCTTAGTCGAAGACCACCCCAAACATGAGTATCCAAATGATAAAGTGTGTAATCCTTTTTACGAGGGAAAATGAAAAAAATATCATTCAATCCAAAGATAGAAGTGTCAAATTATAAACCTCTAGAATTGATTCACATGAATATTTTTGGACCATCTAGAGTTTCTCGTTTAAATGGGATTCACTATGTATATGTTCGTGTAGATGAATTTTTTAGATACACTTGGATTTTTTTTCCTCACAAAAGTGAATCCTTCCCTCATTTCACAAAATATTTTAAAAATGTATAAAATCATATTGGGATTAGAAAAAAATCCTTAAAAAGTGATCATTGACGTGAGTTTAAAAATCAATCGTTTGATTTCATTTTCCCACAAAATGGATATAGTAATAATTTCTCTTCCCCTAAGACACCTCAAAAAAATGGAGATGTAGAATGAATAAATATAACCTCGCAAGAGATTGTAATAACCATGCATAGTGAATTTCAGTTTCATATAATATTTGTGGTGAAGCTTTAAATACATCTTGTTATATTATTAATAGAGTGTTGATTAGACCCATTCTTTAAAGAACTCCATATGAGTTATGGAACAATAGAAAACAGAAATTAAGAAACTTCAATTTTTTTTAATGTATATATCCTAAATACGAAAGAAAATATAGACAAATTTGCATCAATGAGTGATGAAGGAATATTTCTATGATATTAAATCTCTAGTAAAGTATGTAGAGTTTCTATCAAAAGAAATAAATGTGTGGAATAATCTTTCAAAGTCAAGATTGATGAGATAGATCCACATGATCCTAAGATGAATATAGAGAACCTGAAGGATGATGTGAAAAATCTAGACATCAATTAGAAATCCTCTAACCATCCTATAATGGAATCTGGGAAAACTTCAAGTTCTATAAATTCTTCAGATTCAAGTCATAAATAACCCAAACCTACTAATGAACCTAAAATCACCAGTCCCTCTTTTTCTAAAGCTATTATAAACCTTAAGAACCTCAATTAGATGCTCTTATAAGAGATTTATATAAAGTAACTCGAACTAGAGATTATCTTAGAAATCCGGTTGAACATAAAGTATTCATGTCACAACATCAACCCAGAAACATTAGTGATGCTGTCATTGATGAATTTGGGGTGATGTCTATGCAGGAAGAACATAACCAGTTTGAAATAAACAGTGTCTGTATGATTTTTGACAGACCCAAAGACAAATTTACCATAGACACTAAGTGGTTGTTTAGATATAAGTTAGATTAAGCTGGTAACATAGTTAGAAACAAGGCTAGATTGGTTTCACAAGGTTATAGTAAAGAAGAAGGAATTGAAAATGAAGATATTATTTCACCAGTATCAAGACTTGATGCAATCATAATTCGACTTTCTTATACTGCACATGTTAATTTCAAACTATATTAAATGGATGTTATGTTTCCATTCCTTAATGGGTATATAGCTGATGATTTATTTGTTTAGAAACCCCTAGGTTTTACAAATCCTCACTTACCAAATCATGTTTTAAAATTATCAAAATCATTATATGTTTTTAAAAAAGCTCCAAGATATTTGAATGATAAATTAAGTACATTTCTTATTCCAAATGGTTTTATAAAAGGTTTATATAATAAACCAATTTTTGTAAAACGAGTGTCCAATGATTTTATAGTGATTAAAATTTATGTAGATGACATTATCTTCGGATCTTCAAAAAATTCAATGTTATTGAATTTTCTAAAATGATGCATGTAAAAATTTGAAATGAGTTTAATTAGCGAAATTATAGTCCTTCTTGGATTTCAAATATTTCAAAATAATGATAGTATTATTTTATATAAATGAAAATATACTAGAGAACATCTAAAATGATGTTTCAGGGATTACACTAAAAGTAGTTACACTCCAATGAGTACTACTTGTATGTTGGATCTTAATGAAGCTGGAAAATTTATTGATCAATCCATTTATAGAGGAATGATTTGAAGCTTACTCTAATTAACTTCTGGACTACCAGACATTATGTTTAGTGTATGTATGTGTGATCGTTTTCATAAATAACCTTTTAAATGTCATTTAAACGCTATTAAAATAATATTCAAATACCTCAAACCTACACCCAATCTAGGAATATTCTATCCCAAGGAACAATCATTGGAGTTAGTCATTATGATGCTAATTTTGGTGTTTATAATTTATATAGAAAAAACACATATAGAAATGTCACATTTTAGGTAAGTCACTAATATAACGGTGTAGTATGAAATGGAAATATGTTTTATTATCTATGGCTGAAGCTGAATACATAGATGCTGGTAGCTATTGTGCACAAATTTTGTTAATGAAAAACACATTACTAGATTATGGATATCAATTCAGGAATGTACCCATAAATTGTTACAATAAAAGTGATATTAACATATCAAAAAATCACGTTTCACAGTCTAGGACAAAACATATTGATGTAAGACATCAATTTTAGAGTGA
Organism: Viscum album; assembly: GCA_963277665.1. Classification (NCBI taxonomy): domain Eukaryota; kingdom Viridiplantae; phylum Streptophyta; class Magnoliopsida; order Santalales; family Viscaceae; genus Viscum; species Viscum album. The sequence goes on along the minus strand of OY728119.1, from coordinate 700,140,190 downwards.
CATTTAACAAAAATGAGATATCACATTGGAATTAATTAGAAGTGAATATATGCTCAATGATATATTCACCAAACCATTAATTTCTAAAAGAATAGATTACAACATACATGAATTGGGAATGATAAATATGAAGTATTATGTATATTGTTTCACAAATTATTGTTTCACAGTTTATAGTTTCACGAGGAGCTGAATTAGAAGTACCGTCTCATTCACACAGTTCTGTAAGTTACTAACATAAAGTTTTTGTTTCATGTTTACGATCTTGTAGTTACTGTCTCTCAGTTACTATATGTCACATACTATTTCAAATAGCATAGTCACAAAATTTTTATGTCACATTGTAGAGATGGCATGTTGAAAACATGTTATGGTCACACCATGAAAATAGTTCATGATCTCACTATGAAAACCAATTACTGTCTAACCGTGAGAACCTGCTGCGTTCTCACCATGAAAGTTAATTATCGTCTCCCCATAATGAGACATTTTTTATCTTCATATTATAACCTATATCGCTATAATTATTTTATTTAATCTTTTTCATTATCACGCAATTGAATTTGAGATTCTCAATAATCCTAAATGATAAACAGAAAATAATTTTCACCCTTTTCTTCACCCGAGATCTCTTCTCTCAAACCACAAGCCCTCCTTCAACCCTCTAGTTCTATATTTCACTCTCTCGAACCATCGTTGAATTCCCAGAATGAAACTTCCATCCTCATCAACTTCTGAGAAGCACCAGTCAAAGAAGAAGAAGAAAATGGAACAAAATATGGTGCATGAAGGACCTTTGATTCTAAACCGTTTTGACAGAACAATGGTACCACAAAAGGAAATATACCCAAAGTGGCTGCTATCAATTAAGTCTCTAATGTTTAAATTAATGAAAGAGAATTGGTGGATGGATTGGTTCACAATGTAGAATAGGCTGATTTACCCAAAGCTTGTTGCTCAGTTTAATCAGTTTGTTCAATTCCCTTTTGATACAAAGGATGGTTTTTTGGTGTGAAGCTGGATTTATGGATAAAGATGCACCTTCTCTTCAATGTTATAGGATTCCTACCTATTAAGAGGGAATTTTTTACTACTAAAATATAGTTCCTCCTACTCTCAATGATAACATTGTTTTAGATGAAGCCTTTGGAAGCTTGACTGGAAATAAAAAAAAAGAGAAGAGCTATTACTGGTGAGTTAGATGGTGAAACCAGATTATTGTTTATGTTGGTTCAAGATCTATTTAATTGAAGAAAAATAATATTTTCCTACACTCATGTTTTAGGATATTTTTTTGATACATCTTATGAAGAATGGAAACAAGATTATCCTATGTACGTTTGTTATACTTCAAATATGTGAGTTGATAAAGACAACCTCAAAATCTACCTCATTGTTCTACTTTATGTTCATCTCTTCTATGCTTCATGCTAAAGGTACTGTTGGACTGATGAAGAAGTCATTAAGGACTATGAAAATTTTATCTCAAAGGTAATAGTCATAACAATAAAAATCAATTTCAATCCATGGAGAAAAGCATGGGTGGAGGACAATGACATGTTATATGAAAATTTCATTCTGGTTTACCAGTATTCAAGACCTAAGAACATCAATGATCCTATTTTGGAACCAAATTAAACTATTTACTATCCTATTGAGGAGAAAATAAAAGAGTTTGTTTCAACTACAGTGGAAACTGTCCTGGATAAGGAAGACAATTCATATGTACTTCAAGTCATAGTGGAGAATGAAGTACTTGTTTTTGAAGAAATTTTTGATTTTGATGAAGAACCTTCTTATAATGAAAAAACTATTGGTTATGTAAGGGAAAGTCTACTCTAGAAGAAAATTTAGAAGAATATATATCTCTTGAGAAAGAATCAAATTTTGAGGAACACATAGTTGAAGAAGTTGTCCCTAAGATTATCCAATCTACTAAGGAAAGAATGGAGAATGAATTTTAGTTGGATAAAAATGAAAAGGGTGAACATATTGGGGGTGAAATTTTGGAAATAGATAAAAGAAATATATCTCATAGTCTTGTGAGAGATTCACTTGTTGAGGGGGATCAAAACCATAATATGGAATGTGTTGAAACTCCTAATCCCGTTGATCAATGCACTGTGGATGCATGGTAGAAATTCCCTAGCTATTTTGATGTGAATGATTTCCATAAAGCCTCAGTTAAATGTATAGACCATTATATTGTGTTTCAATTGAAACTAGTCTCTCCTCTTGAAGTCATTTCTATAAAGGTACCTAATCTTGTGTCATCTCCTATTCTCAAACCATCATAAGAACCATCTACTTTAGTGATTAATCATGATTTGAATGCGTTCGGAGCAACATTATTTGTGGGATTTAAAAATCTCATGAACACTCTACCTGCTCCCATATAAATCCTAAGTGAAAGTGATGATGCCATTTTGATTGAAAAGATCATATAGTAGATTTAGAAAAAAAATGCTTCATGAAATTCAAGAGGATAGAATTGAGAACAAACATTTTAGTGATGAAGTGAATACGGTTGAAGATACTCTTAGAGTGTTGAAATCAATAACTGATCCTATTCCTCTTCTTATTGGGGATTTTACTAGTCAGAATCCAGGGGAAGTTTTCTCTCTCATTCAACCTATCCTAAATCCCTTAGATTAAAAGGAGGTTGAAAGAAACGTACAAGTAGCTCTTGAAATTTTTGATCTTCTTATTGGTCTCAACAAATTGACTGATGAGTATAGCAAATGACTTTATAATTTTTTGTATCAACTAAAGTATCTTACATCACCTGTTACAGCTTCTAGTACCTATGGAAAGTCATCTCAACCCTCATATGACAGTGATATGCTCTGAGTGGTTGTTAAGGAAGATCTTCAATTAGTGCTATGTGGATTTGACAAAGAGTCTCTATCTATAGTTTTCAATAATAGTGAAAGAGTTATTTATTTGACAATAATTCATTCCAACATTTCCAATAATTCTCCTGAAGAAGTTACTAAGAATGTGGATTTCTATATCAATAGGATTTTCTCTAATCATGATATGAAAAACCTTTTCATGTACCTGGTAGAGAATCTGAAAATCCCTACTGCCACTCATGTTTTAAAAACACAAGTTAAAAAGCTGAAAGATTTAACTTTTTTGTTGGAAATGTGCGTGGAGAAAAACGATGCCTTTGAGAAAGAGATACAATATAGTGGTAAGATTATTGCTGACTTCATCAAGTTATTATGGCCATATCATTTTGTACATAGAACTACTATTAGGGATCATGCAGTTACCCCATATGACCATGTTTTCCTCCTTCTTCATCCAATTTATTTATCTATACCTTTATTTCTGTCTCTCAAGACATGAGACTGATCAGACCTCTTATCCATGAAAAACAATTTCGCCGGTCTTCGAGCAAACCTACCTTGGCCCCATCTATTTTTGAAGGACTCCCTCTTCCATATCTGTTAGTTGTTTCTCGTCATTTTCAACTTTTATCTATACTCACAAGGCTTCACCTGAGGATGCTTCCAAGGGATATGAGAATATATCAAGTGCTAAATAATAGAGAACACTATCTTTAGATAGGTATATTTTTGTATTTTTTTTTGTTTCTTACTATTTTTAATGACACATCATTCTCAATCTCATGTATATTGAACTCTTATTTTCAATTATCTTATTTACATTTTTAATCTTTTTGATAATCCCATAAGGGGGAGAGACATGTACTCTAAACACACACTTAGGGAGAGAAATATACATTAATAAAATATATCTCACTCATATAATTTTTGATCATTAAAAAGTGAGATATTGTATAAATCTTCTTTTTTTAATCAATTTTTAATGAAAAAAAATCAAAAAAGTACTGAAATTTTTTTTAATTATATTTTAATCATATTTTAATGATCATAAATACTTTATATCCAACAAATTTTGTTTAATCTATTTACAGTCATGTGAAAAGATGGTCGGTTTATTTATGATTTAAATAAACCTACCCATGATATTAATTACTATAAATGATGTTTTATTATTGTAAAATAAATTTATTTTTGGACTATAAGGATTTCATTTATGAATGATTAAGTACAATTCATTCTGTTAATATTTCAGATTATGTATATATACAGATAATTGGCTATGCCTGAGAAACCGTGAGTCAGCAACCAGTTCTAGTTTTATGGAAAAGGATCCAGACACTATGACCCAAACTCCATGACCAGACACTATGACCCAGACACCAAGACCAGACACCGTGACCCAGACACAGTGACCCGACACCATGAATAGACACTGTAACTAGTTTCAGATCTGTTGAAGCTTGTGTCATCAGTTCATTGTTAAGAAACTATTCAATGTTTGGCGTAGGACAAGAAACAGTGATCCTAAAACCGCTTATGTGCAACCAGTTCCTAATCTCAAAAAAAAATGCCATCATAACTGTCTCACCGATCGATGTAAAAGAAGAAGAAACTATTTCATGGTGACACCGTTTCCAAATGACACCATTTCTAGAAGGACTGTGACACAGTTTATTTATCTGATTTTTTGTTTTAAATTTAATGTCTAATGGTTTTATTTGAGTTTTTAAATACACTGACATAATTAATATTTTATTGGCGACATGTCAACTGACTATGTGAGGTACGAGGTGTAGAATACATGCATCCAATCATCTCCAACACATGCACTCCAAGAATATAAAAGAAAAGTGTGGCCCTGAAACAAAACAGTCTTAGACTAGTAGAAGTGTGGGAATGCTTGAGAAAAGAACCAACACAACAAACTAGATACATATGAAGAACACAAAAGAATTCAAAAATACAAATACTATGATATAGTAGATTATAGTGAAGGCCATCTTCTCAATATAACTCCATGAAGAACATGATCCAAATCAAACTAGAAATCAATGCACTAGACTTGCAATACATTGTTTCTCGCAATAGGACTCGATACATGATTCTGCTTTATCCTAGATCTATGGTAGTGTATAGAATAACCCTTAAATTCATTCTAACCTTATCTCATCATCTTTTCTTGGTTGTGTATTTTTTTATCTTACGAGCAATGTGTGTGTGTGTGTCTATATAAAAACAGACATTAACCCATGCACTAAAACTGAATGATACAAGATATCGTTCCTCTCATATCTTTTTTACACTTGTTTACTACCACTATTATGTGTGGAAGATGTCTTTGTGGGACCAGGTAGTTTATACCCATGAAGAACTATGGAAGAGGTCATGTGACCTTGATAGTCATGGGCACTATTGTTTACCGCTATACATAGTGTTGATCATGGTCATTAATATAAACTACTTAGTGGAAGGTAATCACCAAGTGGAGTGGATTAGGTCTCTACTTGAGATAGAACCACTTGTTTTATATCTGATGTGTTGTTTAATTTGGTTTTATCTATTTTACTATATAATTCAAAAATCACTATATTGAGTTTGATAGTTAATCTTGGAAAAAAGTTATAATGGTTTTTTTTATTTGAATAGATCCCACTATAATATTAATAATTGTTATTGATATTACTAAGAATTAATAAATCTAATGAAAAGATATATAAACATTAAAACTTTCATAACTGTATTACCTTGATCAACTAGGTTTTATTTATTTTTATTGGGGAACATTTTATGAAAACCATTCAAATAGAAATTTTTATAGATACTCAATTCACCCCCCTCTTGAGTACTCTACTCTGACTTACAGTATAGTCATATATTATATGCTATATACTATAATGTTATTTTTTGTCAACGTGATAATGTGTTAGGTGTAATCAATAGGGACAATATATTATGTTTTTAGGAGGGAAGTACTATTTATGGAAAGGCATGGAAATATTTCTGTAGACCACTAAACAAATGTACAATATTAAAAAACCACTATGTAGTTGTATTTCCATAATATTTAAATTTTGTTCAAATTTTTTTCTAGAGGATTTAGTTATAGTTTACTAACCAACCACATATATTTCTGTCAAAAATATAGTTTTGATTTTTTATTTGTATTTTTTTATTATTTCTCAATATAACTTTTTTTTGAAATATTCATTATTTTTTTATATTCAGTTTTGATATTTTTTAAACTAATAACTAAAAAATTATGACCATTAAAATAATATTTTGCAGATATTTTTTTAATAATTTTATATAATAAAACATTTCCAAAAATATTAATATTGGTTTGTTAAGAGTGGTCAGATTAAACAACTTCAAAACATTATAAGCAACAAATTAAAATAAAAAAATAATTTAGAATACAATTGTTACTACTATATAAATATATTTAAAACAAAAAGCCTTCATTTAATAAAAATATTCTATAAAATTTATAAAATAGAAGAATTATGTTGATATACATTATCTAATTAGTCACCCTAACGAATATTTAAAAACTATGTTAATTAGTCAAACAAATAATCATCACTAATCCACCATATCTATTTCAATTTCTTTCTCTTCATACTCAAAAATGAATTACTATTAGAGAAATCAAAAGGAAGTTATGAGATAAATTTGGGCTAATGAGTTTATGACCTCTTATTTATTCTTTATTTTAGGTATATTATCAACAAATATACCATTACAATATAATCCATTATAAAATAAGTTTCATGAGAAATATAGATCTTATACATCAACACTAAAATACTTCAAGAATATTGTATCTAAAATAGGATAATGATATTTATGTAAGGAACCTAAACAAATAAAATGAAAAAAATAGAACTAATAATAAAATAAAAAACTGTTATATTAATTTCATGATTAAAAATAATATTTCAAATAATTTTATTTTATTTTATGTTAATATCTTACACATATGTATGAAAGAAAATTAAATTTTATAATATTGTGTAATATATATATATATATATTCCTTAATTTGGATTAGAATGACTAATTAGTTCTAATAAATCACCAATTTACAATCCCAATTAGGTATATTATGTTTTTAATTATCTCATACTATTATATTAGTTAAAACTATAGTTCCAATTACAATACTATATCATATTCGATGTTATGAATATAATTTTATCACAATTTCAAAAAATGATAGCATGAAATGTGAAATTGATCTAACCTATTTGAAATAGAAACTAATTAATATCCTCCAAATAATTATAATAAAAATGTATTTCTTAATCAATTCATGCATAAACATGTTTAAAATAACATCCTACTTATTCTTTTGTGAAAAACTAAACAATTACACAAGAATAAACTTGTATAAAATAAAAAATAATATTTCAATATTATTTATATGTATACATCATAAATTAAGGAAAATAAAAATAGTTATAATCATATAAATATTTGTTTTATATAAAAAATATAAATAAGGAAAAGTTAGTTGATAAAAACCCCATAAAATTATTTAATCAATAAACTTATCTCAATACAGTTTCACCATTGCAGTTAAAACTAGATACAATTTAATTCACGATTCATATGTATTGATTCTGTGGGTTTTATACTATTTGTTTTGTAGCTATTTTTTATTCTTTAATTTACAATATAAGTGAATTTTGTATAATTAAATCATTGGAGGAAAACACATCACAGTTACAACCCCCACCATTTTATGGCTTCATAAATTCTTAATTATTGAGTATTTATGGTTCCAAATGGCAAGTGAAAGAGTTGTTAGTAGATGTCACTGGAACTCATAACATATTGGTTTTTAATAAATTATTACATTAATTGAAGGGATCTATTTTTTGATACAATTTTTCATTCAATTTTATGATAGTTTTAGGATACCATTTGGGGAAATAAAAATAGTTTAGGATTTTATAATTGTGGAAAAATGAGTGATTTGGAATCTAGTTTTCTATAGTTTTATCCCAAATGGAAATAAAATTTTCAATGGTTTATTGAGTATGTAGATGTTCTATTAACAACAATTTTTTTGTGAATTTAATTTTGTAGTTGATATTTCAATGAATGATGTTTTAAAAACATTTGTTAATGAGTCTTCATTGGAAGAGAAAACCCATATTTATTACATCAACAATGATTTGGTTTGTTCAATAATATATATATATATATATATATATTAATTTCCTTGAATCTTTTATTTGGGTATGTTATTCTTCATGAAAACTAATGGTATTTGGGAGGAAACATTTTGATGGTTTTACATACAATGGGGGGATCCTGAGTCTTTATTTTCATAAGATTGAGTCTTTTATATATTAGGCGATCTAATCTAATTATCATCCCCTCCTATACTTGTTCATTAATATTTAATTCCAATAGTGGTGGATGGTTCCTAATGAATTTATTTTTAGAGTATGGTGAATTATTATTTTGGTGTAGGATCATTGTGGAAAAATGAAAGCTGTTTTTCATGATTTTAATTTACAAAGCAACTAAATATTTTATTTGAGATTGTGGTATTAGATTTACTATATATTTTTTGGTTGCTGTTGTTGTTTTAGCATATTAACTACTAATTTATTAATAAATTATAATTAAGTAAATTAAAAATATACAGGTAATAAATAAATTAAATTTCATTGAATGATTTTGGGTTAACATTATAATGATTAATAAATGGAATTGGATAATAAAATGTTGTCGTGGTATTATATAGGCCATTGTGTGATTTATTTTTCCCTTATTTGACAAGGAATGTTTGATGCGTGTGTCATAATTTCCATGGATATAAACATAGGTTTAATCAATTTAATGGATGAATTGGACAAGTAGTGTATAGATTGAGTTTGAAGTGATAATGAAATTTTTAAATAACATGTTTAATTATTTTTTAATTTCTTAAATGATTTAAAATTTTATAAAATATTGTTGGAGGTTGATCGGTTGCATATTAGAAGATAATGTGGCAGTTGAATTGAAATGGATTTATTTTTTATAGAATAATTTTTTTAATTTTATTTAATATTGATATGTTATTTTGGATTTAAATAATTTAATTCATATTACATTTAAAGGGATTTAATATTTTAGGTTATATTAAGTTGTATAGATTTCTATTTTTCTTTATATTTTTCTTGTATTCTCGATTAGAATGCATCTCATATTCTCAAATTTATACACTATATGATTTTTTATCATACATGGAATTTATGAGGAGGGATTTTGTGGTCACACATGGATTCTCTAAAGATTGAGGTGGGGTTATAATATGTATTATTCATGAAATAATAGTATCATAGTGGGTGTTTTTATTAGGATGCAAACTGAATTATGCATTGGTGGAAACTAAATTTGGTTTGGTGGGAATACTATTTATTCATTAATTACCTAAGATTTAGACTAAGAAGACTTATTTTGAAATATGGTGTCTCTGAGTCTCTGATTCATGGAATTAAAATTTTTCTGAACACGGTTATGATAGTGTTTTCTGATTTCCTAATAAAAACAATGTGAAAGTTAATCGAATGTATATTTTTTATATTATTTTAAATGCGAAGATATTATTAGCTTAAAAATGAATCTAAATTCAAATTTTTTTAATGAAATGCATATATTTTTAATTATAATCAGTTTTCATAGATATATTTTGAGGATAATGATCAAATAAAATTCATGTTAGATATTTCAAACATGATTCTATAGTGTATCTTACTCTGTTGGATTCTATGAAGTGTGATTCATCGTTATTTTTTTCATTAATGTATCAGTGGTAGTTCTTGATAATGTAATAAGTATATTTCCCTAATATTTAGTTTGAGAGGAGGTTGAGAGATATTACGAATACTTTCGGGTAGATATATCCAAATATAGAGTATTAGATTCTATAATTTAGGAATCTATTTCGATGTATAACTCAAAAATAGTGGAAAAAATTCCATGGGGATATTGATGGGTCAAAATTGATGTTTGAGATTTTATGAAACTAATTCAAAACATTGTTTATATCTTCAATGTTGAAGGCTTCGTAAAATAAAGAGTTTCATACTTCAATCTATGAACATCACTTGATATCGACTACAGAGTGTTTTTTTAATAAACTTAACTTATATTAACCTAATGGTTTTCCCTATGATTATTTACAAAATAGTCATTTTAAAGAGTCTTTAAACATAGACATCCAATATCAATGTATCCCTTTCATATTTTAAAAAATATATTTTTGTTGAAAAAGGATGGGTGGTTGATAATTATATAGTGATGATACACCAACAAGAGGGGGAATCCATTAAATTTATCTAATGGTTTGAGTATCATTTAGAGGATCCCCCATAATAGTGGAGTTATCATTTAACAACTAAAGAGACACCCCAAACATATTTTAATTATTTTGAAGCATTTTTAATTTCTATGGATTATATCAAGAACCCGTGAATAGATTGTTATTTATTTTAGTTAATTTCATTGAATGTTTTTCTTTCATACATTCCATATTGGTATACATTGAGAAATCATAGTCATAACTATTAGAAACTAATAATATTAGGTTATGTTGTCTCACTAACCTAAATAAACACTACCTGATTTAATTTATATTAGCATGTTATGGATTGATTGGTGTATTTAAGGAAATCCATTATATATATCTCATCCTTAGGAACCTTATCTCAAATAAGGGTGTGGTAAGGAATAATATTAGGGGAGAAATTATTTGGGTGAATATTGATATAGGCTTTGGTGTTTCTAAAAACATAAGGATTTGAGAGCATTTAAGGTATTAATTATATTTATTATATCATGCATTATGGTTTAACAAAAATAGATATTTTTACTCATTAATTTAACATTTATGAGTCTATGCATTAGGAATTATGGTGTTTATACTATTACTGACCTTGTTTATATCTACACTCATTAGTGGCCAGTCTAGTTTGGGATTTGGGTGTCCAGGTTATGAGCTAATGATGGTATTTAAATGATTAATTTGTGAGTACTTCTAGTTTTATACATCCATTGGATTTCAACCTTTACATATATTGGTTATCATCCATGAAGGATGTAAAGTAGTTTTATCAATGATTAGTGGCTGTATATTTTATATATTTGTGTCATGTTATATTATTTGGAATGTGGTATTTTAAAATATGTTCTATATTTTTTGAGATTATGTCATTATAGTTTTTAATATTAAAATATAATTTTATGAATATATTAATGATATATTATATTATGGTTATAGATGAGTTTATTGAAAACATTTAGAAATATTTTATAACACTAAACAATCAATTTGAGATCGAGTTTCAGATTTATTTGTTCCTTTGTGTCCCCATAATTAAAATTTATTCTTTTGGGATAAATAATTAGATATAATAAGAGTTTTGAATGTATATTGGTGAACATATTTTAAGGGACCTATCTTGTATATTTTGTCACATTAGAGAACTCCAGTGCTGTTAATGATGATGGATGGCAATCTATCACCATATATGTTAGGTATTGAGTATATGTTTATGTAAGGATAGTGAGGTAGAAGATACAATAATCCTTATCCAATTCAAATGGTGCCTAGTGTTTCATTGGCAATTATTATTAGCCTTGTGCAACTTACTGGTTCTTTTATGTCAGATCTATGTTTTCTGTGGTGGATAGGTGGTGATGGTTTCTCCATTAGTTATGTTCTCATATTAACTATCTTCCAACGATGGGTGGAAGGACATTGCATTCCACTACTAACTATTCTATGTGATGGATCTTTGGAAATTGTGAGGAATGGGGAGGCGATATTTTGGCGTCAATCTAGGGTCCACATTGATGGATATTTGGACGTTGTATTTTTACTATGGTGATGTCAATTCCCCATTTTTTTTGGGTTTTACTGGTTAGTAGTGCAGTTGTTGTCTATAGGGAGGTTGTCCATATTAATGTCGGTGCGTGTCATTTAAGGTTGGGTCAATGAATGTCCATTTCTATACCGATGGGTGATTGAACTATCATGGAAGATAGGAAGGAGGGGGTTGATCGGCCACCCATGGTTGATGTTCCAATGGGAGTTGTCACAGAGAAGGACTCAGTCCTTACAGCTGATTATTTGAATAGATTCTATATTTTAAAGGGATCTATAGGTGATAATCACTAGAAATATAACATTTCTCATGTTAGAGATTATCCTTGTGCTATTTAAAATAGAAAAAGGATACAATAATTCTCCACTTTGGGCCGGCTAGTCTTTCCAAATAGATTATCAACATAGAGGGTGAGTGATTTATCTTCCAAAATCTCAAATATTTCAGAAGATGAAAGGTTGTGATGCATTTAGTTCTGTCATGAATTATTTTATTTTAATTTTTACTTTTGAGGATTCAAGGATGAGGGAATGGATTATTGGTTCACTTTCATAGATGTTTTAATTCCTGCATATCTGTGAACAGGTCTATTCATTCCAACCTTTGGAGATTGTTTATTCTTCAATAAAAGTGGGGGTTAATGTTTTTTTTCTAAATTGGAACCTTTAGAACCCCAGGATCCATTATGACATTGAAATTTCCATTGGGGGTGCCAATTAAATTAGATATAGAAATAGAAATTAAAAAATTTGGTCATTATGTATGTTTTCTGGTGAAAGTGGACTTGGCGTCAATTTTAGTTGACTATGTCTTCTTTTACACAAAGGTTGATGAAATTTAAATGAATATAGAATTTGAAAAATACCTAAATTATGTGTGAATTTAAATATTATTGTTCATGAGGTGATTTGTTGCAGGATTATTGGGTGGGGGATCATGGGATCAAGGAAAGTGGTGTGAATTATGTTTTTCGAAATGTTGTTTTGTGTGACGATGGTATCATGCGCAAGGATGGTAATGTACACAACGTACCTTGATGAATACTCCAAATGTCACTATATAAAAGAGTATAGTCACTAATGTCTATTGTGTTGGTGGGGAGCATGCATGATCCTAGGCTAAAAATGTGGAGAGTCAGGAGGATGAGATTTCTACTTGGGATTTTGTGGTGTTGGTTCCCCTAAATGACCGTCTGAACTAAATACCTACTGACCGTTTGAATTTTTTTGGGAAAATATATAGTGAATTTCACACTACTTTAGTTGACATTTATTTTCTTCATTATGGTCTAATTCAAGAATGTGGAGACTAGGACCTTCAACAAGAACACTTAGTTATGTGAATGGTCACATTGGCAAGAAAAAAATTATAGATGCAGATGTCTTTGAGTGGATTTTGCCTTGTAACCCCATGTATCATTCTCAGTTTTCACATTCTGAGTAGGATCCTTTGGCTCATATCTCTTGGATGGAACTTACTATTGTGGATGATTGTATTGATAATGAAATAGATAAGATAACTCCCAGTATGGATGTTCATGTGGATGAAATGTATCCTAGTCCTCATATGTATATTATCTTAGGTAAAGTGATTCAAGAGATACTAACAACTATGGATAGGGGTATCTCAACTTTCGGAATGGAGTTACCCTCCAGTTTTCCCAGATCACATTATACATGCTTATGCATCTTTTAGGAAGTCTTGAGATGAAAAATTTTTTCATGCATATCGGGAGAACATTAATGTCACTTTACCAAAATGTCAAGAAAGAGAGAGGTTTCTTAGAGGAATTGAGAAAGAAACAGTCAATTGGTTCTTCATACAGTTGGAGGTCACTTTTGTCATGATAGATCCAGTGATGTTAGATTGTTGTGAAAATATATCTATCCAAAAGCTGAATGCAATCAATATTGAGGATGGATTTTTCCCAAATTAAAAAGATAGATTTCTATAACATGTCATGAAAATTTTAAATCCTAGAGTATGCCTCTGGTTCATCATCAGATTCATCATCTGATGATCATGATTTACCAATGACATAGAAGCGTGGTAAACATCTCATTTGGAGGGGCAAACATACTTGAAATAGGGAAAAGAGGGGAAGTCGTAAGTAGAATTATTATGATTTTATTTTATAGGAATCTTATTCCATGTTTTTCTTCATCATCTTTACTTTCTATTTTCTTAATTGCCTTTTAGTCATGTGTCCCCAGCCAATGACTATGCCTTTTGAGTAAGGATGGTAGTCTGACACTTTTCTTTGATTATCAGTGGTGAAAATTCATAGATTACAAGATCAATGAATCATTGGGAGGGGGGATCATTCCTTCAATAATTATATGTTTTCCATTAAAACATCTTTATTTGGTGTTTACTAATGATATAATTTTTTATTAGATAATCCATCGACACCAATATAAAGAGTACATATGGTATTCAATGTTCAGTGCTAAATGTGAGTAGCTAGACCTTGGCATGGACTAGTAAAACCAATGATCATATGATCCAATAATAATTTATTATGGATCACAAAAAAAAGTTATAGTCCTTATAACATCATTAAAAGTATCTTTACTATTTTATACATCCCCCAAAAATAAAAAATACAATATATAAAGATATAATAGACACATTTTCAACTTGTAGATAAAAATCATGAAATATGATGTGTTGATATCTACTTTTTATTATTATGTTATCAAATAATAAAGGATTGCCTATGATTAATATACAGTACAAGACATGAATCCAGTACTCCATGAACAATAGATCCTCAACTATTTTCACAGAGGCCCACACATTGATTTGGAAGCATCTGATACCCATTTATCGATCTACAAAGATACAAATTTTATATTTATTCTTAATTAATTTATTAATGATACCATGAATATAAATATGAATTCAATATCTATGAAAATATGATATATGTCCATCATAATGACTTCCTAGTCAAAGGGCTTCTATAACAGTATATAACTACATCAATATAGGTATAAATTTTATATCATCATTACCCCTATTGAAAAAATGATTTTATTCATCATTATATACTTTTTTATGTACTAATACATGCATGATATAGAGTTTGGATCATGAATTATTTTGAAATTCTTTTCTCCCTGATAAATACCATCCATAATAATCATCATTATTTCCATAATAAAAAATTTCTCATCATAAGAAATAATCATTAATTTACGAATGCATGAAAATTAGTGAGACTTCCTTAAAATGAGAATAACATTTCTTTAATTATACTCTTCTAGATTTCCTTAAATTATCTTCAATCAAATTTTAAAAAATTTGAATTCATTGAAAACTCGTCCTACTAAACTTTTTCATCACAAGAGAACAAAATTTTCACAACACATCATTTACAATTCATAGTTCATTATTGAATTAAAATAAATGCACTAGATCTTACCTTTTCCTTTTTCAATATATTCCCAAAAAATGAAAGGGTTACAAGAACCATGAAACAAATTATCATGATATTCAATTAATAGAATAAAATTTCACTATTAAATGTTAGATTTAAATTCATAGGAACACCAATCACCATACATGTCATAGATTCCCTATATTTCCACAAGTGGTCACATCTCATAATATTTCAAATATACTATCATGAGATTATATCACACATGTGGTAATTCCCCAATGATAGAAACTCAATGATATCCACTAAATGACATTATCCAAAACATAAAATCTCACTATTAGTATCTTATCAGTATAAAAGTAATGCTTGCAACGAACTGCAGAACCTTATAGTAGAACCTGAATGTAGCACCTAATAGTGGTAAATATAGATAAAACCTCATAGTATCACCTAAAGGTATAACCTAGAGGCAGTAAGTGAAAGTAACACCCAAGAAAAATTCACTAAAAAATGTTTGGATAACAAAATAAAACATTACAATCAAAGACATATCCTTCTGACATGCTTCTTCATATCAACCAATAAAACAAATCATATTAATCATCTCATTCACCCCTTTGGATTTTATATAAAAAATAAATAAATAAATAAATCTATAAAATATAATAAATTGATCACTATCCATTATTTCCATGCCTTATTTAGCATGTTCTATTTAGAAGACAAGAATTATTAAACAATAAAGACTTATCCATAGAAATCATTTATTTATTACTAAAAAATATTTATTAAACATTCCAACTAGAAACAAAATTCATTTTATAAAAAAATGTTTTCAATACTTATTAGACAAACTATTCAATTATTTCACCGCAACAAAAGATGACACACACTTCTTTTAGAATCAATCCCTAAATATATATTCATTCTATAGAGGTACAATACATATCAATGGATTAATTTTGTTGTAATTTTTTCTCACCATTTGAAAAAAAATAGAAATAAAATAAGAAATAGGTAAAAAATAAAAAATTTGATATATTATAGGGTGAAGTTTTACTCCAAAAAAACTCCACAGATTCTAAAAAGAATCCTTAGATAATGGATTACTGAATATATTATCAATATACTCTTTTATGGGAATAAACTCTAACATAATATCATTTCTATATAAATGATCCTTTGGAAAGTGTAATTTAATATCTATGTTCTTTCTCCCAAAATGTTGAATAGAACATTTAAATAAAATTATTGCACTCTATGTATCCCATACATGTATAAGTGGTATCTTCACACCCACTTTCATATCATCCAACTAAGTTCTCATCCATATCAATTGAGTTGTATCATGAGTTGTTTCTACATATCATACCTCAATAGTTCTCAATGTTATAGAACATTTTGTATTTATGTTCCAACACATACATTAGATACCATGAAAGTAAACTAAATCAGATTTTGATTTTGTATCATCAATAAAACCTTGCTAATATTTATTAGCATAACCAAAAAGATCGATATTTTTTTAATATCATATTTCTATAAAAAATATATTTTACAAATTATATTTCTTAAAGTCCTTTTTTCAAAAATAAAATTAGATTCATGTTGATCAGTTTGATATCTATCATAATGATTAACATTGGATATGGTATATTTTATAGATACATTAAGGTATAATAGAATATTAATAAATATTATAAATTATATATCAAAAAAAATCATATTCCTCTTTTCTAAACATAATTCCATTAAATATTTTTAGAAAACTATATTTTCAACCCTCTATGTGAAATCATTTCAAGTCTCCCCTAGAATAATTATCTTGAGATATAAAAATATGATATTTCTCTTGGGTGATTTTCATGGAATTAATGTACTTCATCTCCCATAAATTACCATACTACAAAATGGGCCATTAGTAGTTCTAAAAATAGACTTTATCGATGCTAGAGAAGTGCTTACTATTATAGAAAGATTAAAATCCTGATTCATTTATCAGTGCTAAAGAATAAATAATAAATGAAACCTTTATTACAACATATAAAATCACTGATAAATGATCCCTTTATCACCTATTTTGATAGAATTGATAAAGGGGAATATTTTAGATTGATGTTATTTCCCACTGCCCCACTAGTGCAGTGTGCTATAACAGCACCCCAGAACATCAAAAATACCACGAAATCAGAAAAATAAAGTATAAATACAGTACTTTTATAAATGATAAAACACTCTAGGCTCATTTTATCAGTTTTGGTGATGTGATTCCCATTTTTAACTAAAATGATACTTATATATTGAAAAAACACACTTGTATTCATTCTTATCATAATTTGCATCGAACCGAGGTGAGGATAATTCTTACACATATCAAATTACTTATGGATATTTTTCATAAAGTATTTAAAAAATCCAAATGTTTTACACCATTTTTAGTATTGCCCATGTCTTTTTTAATAAATCGTCATTTTAAACTCAAAACAAGTACTTTTTCTCATATTAGTCATATCATGTGTTGGTTTGATGTGATACCAATATCTAAACATCCAAAATGGATTAAGAATCATTTTCCTAAATTATAAAGACAACATGAGTGTGTTTTCTCAGTTTTCAGTGAGTGAATTTTTTTTTGAAAAAAATGTTCATTTTAAACTAATTATAAGAACATTGAGAAATACCAGAAAAATCATGTATAATGTTGAGGTGAGACTAATTAATACATTTCAAAATTGATTTGCGTATCATTATCCTAAAGTATCAGAACTATACAAATGTGATTTCTCAGTTTTGAGGTTGTGAGTTGTAATTTTTAATAAAATTGAAATCAGTTATAAATAAAGAGATTCACTTTGAGTCATATCAAACACATAATCTATCATATTGATGTGTTTATAATTATTAAATGTCCCAAATTTCTTATAGATTATTGGAAAAAATATCAAATCAATTTGAATGTGTTTACTAAGTATTGAGTATGTTGCTTTTATTTTTTTTACTAAATGACATTTTAAACTGGAAACACACACTCTGACTCATACCAGTCACATAATGTATTTTTTTGACATGATAATGGTTAATACTCACCACAAATCTCTTATGAATAAATTTAATAAATTATTAATAAAATCTATGTCTATTTTCTCAGTTTTTAGGGAGTTAAATTATTTTAACTAAAATGTCGATTTGAAATTGATAATGGACACATTTAGTCATTCTAGGCACACAAATTTTTAGATTGAGGTGTGACAGATTCCTGCTCTTCAACAATGACATATGGATCATTTTCCTAAATTATGAAAGTAATATGATTGTTTTTTCATGGTTTTTAGTTGGTCCACTATTTAATTTATTAAAATTGATGTCATATTTAAATAAGCATGCACATAAGGTCATAACAGTCCAACCGTGTGTCAGACTATGGAACGACTAATTCCTACACATCTCAAATAACATATAGATAATTTTACTAAAGTAAAAAATTAATCCTAAAGATTTATTTCAATTTTGAGTATGACACATGTTTTAAAAAAAATATCATTTTAAATTGGAAACAGTAACATTGACCTATAGTGATCATATCGTGTATGAGTTTGACGTGAGTGTGATTGCTACACACCGCAAATGACATGTGAATAAATGTCAAAAATCGTCAATAAATCATAGTTTGTTTTTTACTGGGTGGCATACTTTGAACTAAACTGTTAATTTTCACCTGATAAGTGGGACATTGACTCATAACGGACACACCATGCATCAAGTTTATTTGAATATGATACTTACACATCTCAAAGGACCTATAGATCGATTCCCTAAATTAACAAAAGAGTCAATTTATTTTTTATTTGTTTCGAGTATATTATTTGTATTTTTTACAAAAATTAATGTCAATTTTGAATAATAACAAGAACTTGGAATCATATCGGTCACATGATGTGTAAAACTAAGTTGTGACTTATTCCTACACATCTCAATGTCTCAAAACAAACATGGGATCCAGGGTTACCATGCATTAAGGGACTTTTTATGTCGAATTTCCAAGACATCATATTGAGTTTTTATTACTAGTGGAAAAACCATAATTATTGTTGAATGTGAGAACGTAGGAGGCTTTCAACATAGAGAATGTTTTTTCAGTTAAGAAAATAAACTCAATATGCAATGTTGGATGTTCCAAAAAAATCATCAAAAATACAAACCATGGAAACATTTTAAAAAAAATCATTTTATCTTCTTTGTGGGCTATAATAGATTATTATAGGAAAAATATAACTTCCCAAAAGATCAGTGAAAAAAATTACTAATTATTAGATAAAAATTACAATGAAATTAACAAAAAAATAGTATATAAAAGAATGTCAAAATTAATTGAATAATTATTAATAATTCACATTTTCTTGATGGTTTTATGCATTCATGATGCACATCGTTGTTATTATCATCTATGTTATAAGCTCAAACAAAATAATCCACTTATAAATGAAAACAATAATTAAATGAGTAATACTAAAAATAAATCAATTAAACATAAATATTAAATAAGAAATTAATTATATGGATAATGATTTTTCTATGTAAGCAATGTTTTTCAAAGGGATATGCTAATGGTAAATAAAGAATGATAATAAAAAACAAATATATTTCCCTAAAAAATCAATAAAATATCGAAGAGGATGAGGAGGATTTCTCTATAATGGTTACTGTTGTCCTTTTAATTCATTCAAATTTGAATGTTATAAACAACTTTCATCCTCTTTTTCTCATCTTCCAAAGATTTATCAATGCTTTTGGTTGCTTGAAACACATCCTCAATATCATGTGGACATGAACCTATATTGTTTGAAATAATCTAATTAGTAGTCATCATGAGATGACTAATTATTAATGAAGTAAATGAACATAAATGATATGGGGAATGAGTCTCAAGGACACAAAATGAAACAATATCTGTTTCGGAGATGAAGCTGATGATGATGAAAATTTTACTTCACAGTGTTATCTAAAAGGGGGAATGCCTCAAATTTGTGATAATTACACCATTATCAATATTTATTAACATGAATAATCCATTAACACTAACTCCTTCCATAGAAAATTACTACATAACCAGATAAATGATAGAGTGAAGGGAGGGAAATAAATAGAGAGGGTTGAGATAGAAGAATCAGAATATGCAAATATAGTGCGGCGCAACCTAGTGGTCCTAGATTTCAATAGTGTAATTTTAGTTGAAGAGTGTATGTTACTGAAAAATATTTATTTTATTTGATGTAGAGGTAGACTTAATGATGAATTAATTTCATTTTATACTTTAATGTATCGACAAGCATCCTAAGAAAACATTAATAATGTATTGGTTTATGTTTTTTTGTATATTGTTTTGATAAAACATTCTTATTGAATAGGTTTAATTTTATTAAAAAATGATAGGGTTTTATAAAATTATAAAATTAGGTCTATGGAGTCATGTATTTTGTTCAAACTTTCCTTGATAGGCAATAAAACTGAATGAGGTTCACACCTTCCACCGTCAAAAAACGATAAAATGGAGGTCACTACTAATTCTATACATAGATGAATAATGTGAATCTACCTAAATAATGTATATATTTTATATATTAGATATATATATGTTTTATATTAGTAAATTTATATAAAATATATATATATATATTATTTATCATATTTAAATTTATTTAGATATATAATATATTATTCTATATATAGAGATATATAATATTATTTTTTTATAATACTGCTAAAATAAACTATTAATAACTATTTTTAAATTTTATTATATTAAATAAATAATTATTCATGTGGTTTGTTTTGTATAATATATAATAATTAAAATTTTGGGCAGTTTAATTATGTCAAAAAATGTATATATAGTTCACGAATTTTATTATATGGGAAGTAACATGAGTTTACAATATTTTATCTCTTAGTTAAGTATAAATTATATTAATAATTAGTTAATGTATTTGTATAACTATAGTTTATTTATATACCTAAAATAATTAATACCAAAATATAATTTATAATATATATAATTTGATATTAATTATATTTTTTAAAAATATTATATATTAACCTGATTATTCCTGGGAGTCCATCTAATACACATTTACCCATCCTAATGATTTTCGGGAGGTCCATAAAGAAGATGGAATAAAGAAATAAAACAACACAATTCAGAAAAATATATGTAACCATTATTGTCACAACCCGACCCTATCCGGGCTCGAGCCGCAACTACCCCATGCCCACCTCCATAGGCCAAGGGCTGGCAACTAGCGCCGAAGGCACAATCACTCGGGGAGGCCTTTGACTAAGTACCTATATAGACACATATAGCCCACTGAATGCAGAAGTGCAGAGTATAAGGAAAAGTAACGTACAAACTGCTATAAATAAACCGCAAAGGTCATCAACCTCTAAACAGTATAAAGCAAGTACTGAAGGTAAAAAAAAGTAAATGGGAAAAACATGCGCCAAACAAGAAAAGTGACACAACCCGGAGAAATGTAGACAAAATAAAACACTAGGGAGAGTCCCACACCTAGAACCTGACTATTACCACCACACATGGTCCAAGCTCCAAAACTCTTAAGCTCCGCTGAAGTCACGACCAACTTGTCCATCATCTGCAAAGGCACGCCAAGTGTGGGCAAATCCCAGGTAGGGGTGAGTATAAAAATACTCAATAGGATTCCCCAAAGGCTTGTGGGAGAAACAAAGGAGGTATCGAAGGGTGAGTAGTAGATCGAATAGGTAAATTTAAGGGAGTAATACCTAGAGGGCAATATAGTGTACACTGAGGAGTACAGTAGAGTAATAGTAGAGAGTCCTTCTCAACCGAACAAGAAAAAAGAGGTAGACTCGTCCACACACAAGGAGCTAGAAATTGTGAGAAGATGAACTTATCGTCGAGTCTTCGCTACCTATAACAAGAGAGTAGACTCGTCCAACCACGAGATGCAAGACACAGAAAGCACGTGCCATACCCCACGCGTCTTCGCCTCTCCTGGAGGGAGAGTAACCAAGCCCAATAAGTGGGTACTGGAACAAGGTGTATATATATATATATACTCGTTCAAGAAACCTAAACAAAGTCTTAAGGTGATATCTGTCGCGTAGCACATCCCAAAAAAGTGAGTAGCCAAGAGTCCCAGAAGTAAACACCATCGATGACCAGTATCCGCATGTCTTCCCCAAACTACATGTCAAGGGGCTCAAATCACCGCCCCATAACACTATCCGCTTTGGGCGGTATTGACTCACCAGCATGGTTTTAGGTCAGTCACAAGGATGCATCTCGGTGGGCAAAGCAACCCTCTTACCTGAGAGTTATGGGGGAATGTAAAACCACACCTCGTCACAGCCCCACAGTCAAGAGGTATCCTCAAAGTCGACATGCGACCCCCTGCCCAACCTTGCTGGAGGGTAATCCCTGGAAGTCGACGGGTTCCCACCGGAGGGAGACCCGGCAAACATTGATGGGTGCCAAACTGCCCAGTCCTGTAAAAGGGTAATCCACTAGAGGGGGAACCGGCTAAATTCGTTGAAGAGTCCTAATGCCCATTCCCGTAAAAGGGTACTCCACTAGAGGGAGGCTCAGAACCATCGTCGAGGACCACTTCCCAGCCAAGCAGGAAGTAAACTCGGCATCGGGGACCACTTCCCGGCCCCACTAGAGGTTAACCTAAAACCGCTTTGGCTATCCCTGTTGGATGGTACTACTCGGGGAACACCACTGTACTGGCCATCCCAACTAGATGGTATCTCAATGGTCATCCCTACTGGATGGTAACCCACTAGCCATCCCTACTAGATGGTACCGCACTGGCCACCCTTCATGGATGGTACAACTGGCCACCCCTGATGGAAGGTACCCCACTGGACAACCCTGATTGATGGTATCCCACTAGCCACCCCTGGTGGATGGTACCCCACTGGCCATCCCTTCTAGATGGTACCTCACCAGCCAGCCCTTCTGGAAACAACCTCCTGTGTAGAGGATCGGTGCCTGTGTAATGTGTTGGTCACACCGAATCCACAAGAACTCTACCAGGGAATACGAAGCAACTCTGCCAGCCAAAACATCGAGAATAGGACTAGGGAAAAACCACTCATCCCTGATGGTCAAAAAAAATGTGAACAAAACTATGGGAAACTCAACCCGGCTGGTTAAACAAGAGAGAAAAGAACCAAGGGGAAACTCAACCCTTCTGGTCAAACAAACGAGAACAGAACCAGGGGGAAACTCAACCCTACTGGTTAAACAAATGAGAACAGAGGGACCCTCTACGTCTTGAGAGGTCAAGGGTACACAATGTAGAACACAAGACGAACATGGGGCCCACACGACGTGTGGCCCCAAGTCAACTCCAACCAAGGTCACATACGTTCTCAGGTACAAACAACCACATGTACCTCCTAACATTCTCGCATACTCCCAGGGTATACCACGTCTCTATCACAAAGGCTAATGTGCACACGACCCTGAATGCTAACGTGAAGGCGTAAAACTAACAACTCCAACTTTCCACCTCAATGGCTCAGGCATGGCCGACCACATCTCTTCAAACATTTACATCACTCACACGGGAGTGCACGCGATCTCACGCCAAGGGTTCTCTGCAAACACCGCAGAAAGAACCACCACTGGTACACCTTTCATGCTTCCACATTTAAATGAGGTCTCAAATGAGGCTCCCCACATCCAAACGGTTCATACTGTCATAATCCTCATGGAAAAAAGATGAGATATACTATTTACTCGCCTCAAACAGATATCTGACGGAAAATTAAACAACACCGCGTTACGCCCGAACGGCATCCCATGGTCTAGAGCCTCGGTCCTGAAAATAGTCAGGTGCATCGCACCATTGTGATCCCTTCGGGACGACACATCAAATTGTCTACTCACTTATGTGAAACAGATATTCTAAGATAAATATGCATTCCACTGCACCGCACATGAGTGGTGCTTCGTGGGACCCGCATCTCGGTCTCGAAGCACAACGAACGGATCACACCGTTGTGATCATCTCGAAAAAGTTCACAATATTGACTAACCACTTGTCTGAAATGGACACATGGTGATAAACATAGAAATCACCGCCATCTCCCAAAACGACCCTCATGGTTCCCTCACCATTTTGAAGAATTAATACGGGCGTATTGCACCATTGCAAAGCCCTAAAAAACACCCATAATCGACTGCTTGCATGCCCTGAACGGACGTCCGATGAAAAAGTTGCTAAATGATACTCACGGCTTAAAAGACAGGCCATGGGGCCCATGTCTCAACTCTGGCTTCAACACCCAAAAACCCTTTGGCAATCTTCATCTTGACGCCAGTCTCAAAACACCGCTGGCGGCGCTCAAAACGGACATTGGGTGTGTTTGCGTCTCTCAAAACACAATCTACCGGAAAAAATTCAATCCACATAATTTACACGACGTTGTACCAAGAGAATCTCAAAATGTTTTTCTTGATCCAAGGATCATGTCGCCACAGATGGAACTCGAATCCGACACCTGGTTAAGGAGTTACACCAGCTTAAGAGTCATCAGATGCAAGAGGGGGTGGATCGGACCGGTCCGGCCGGTCCACACCCCCTGGACCGGCCCATGCCGGCCGGCCCACGGCTCAGCCGGCTAAGCCGCCTCCACCCACAGTTAACCCGCACGAACAGCGGGCATCCAAACCAACCATCCAAGAGTCCGGTCACTGTTCCACACAGAGACCCGCATTTGGCGGGTCTCTGTCTAATGAGCAGTGTCACACGCCGTGACCCCCGATCCACCGGCCGACGACCGCTTTCCCTTGCCATCAGTGAGCCCCGGACAACCACCGCCTTTCCCGGCCGTGTCACGCTGCCTGCCGCCTAATTCCAGAGCCCGCTACCTGCCACCTGGATCCCGTAGTGCCTCCTCCTGTTGCCTGGATGCTGCTCGCCGGACCGCCTCTAGAACCCTAAATTCGACCGGAAAAACTCCAAAAACCACAGGGAACTTCAATAGACCACCCTGGACTCGTTGGGACTCGGATTTTAAATCTGAATCTTATGTTGGAAAGCTGAAAATGATTTATACTAGATTTTGGGCATCGTTCGACGATCAGAAAACAATTAGACATAATTAAACCCATTTGAAGAAGGCTGTAGTAATTAAAATGATAAAATGAGAGCCTACCTCGATGGGCATTGCCCGACACTTCATCGACGATCCGCCGGAGCCATCTCTACATTTATGGAAGGATGGAGGAGAGGAAAGCAGTTCCTACTTCACCGTTGGGAGAGTGAGCTAGGGAAGGTGGGGAAAGAAGAAGGGTGAGGGTCGTATTTATATCAAACACACTTAAACCCCCGCCCGTCGGTCCCGCACCTAAACCCTCAGCAGGGTCGAGGTAAATCCTCCCAAAGGGTAAAACACCTCCTCCCAAGAACAATGGAGGTCTTGGAATTTTAATCTGAGTCTCCATTCGAATGTTATAAAATTTAACGATTGAGGCCTCTAAATTACGAAAACGCCCCTGGTAACATTTTTGACAGAACGCTCGCGCCCGTGAAAATTACACCCCTCCTAGGGTAAATGGCATGCTATGGACTCAACGGTGCCCTCATTCTTACAATATGAGATATCATTTAGGAGTTACTCAGGTTTGTGAAATTAAATGAATATTTTAATTCAATTTATCAATTTTAATTTTTGCTAATGAGTGAGGGGTCCGCATGTCCCCTGCCGACTTATTTTATGTTGTTCATTGGGTAAAAACCCCATTTTAACCCATCCATACACTCATATTTTAAATCTGATGCATCATTTAGGAGTTATCCCATTTATTTGGTGTGCCCTCTGTGAACGCACTGAAAATTTAATTTCGGCCACACAGGGGCTCAGAATAGCATGTCGTCTGAAGGCACTACTCTGGAATAACATCAAGAGTATTCCAAAGTCTTTTATAGAAAAAATAGGGTTCTTAAATTAATCCCTCCTTCTAGAATTTTGTCCCCGAAAAGAAAAATCAGGGAACAACTCAGGGTACTAAGCCTTCACCTAGCTCTCTCGTACCTAGAATAACTCTTGAATGGTCTCGCGTTACTGCTCACAGACCAAAGGATTTGATCTATTAACGCGATGTATTCCCTAGATGACGACTTGCAACAGATTACAGACACATCTCCTTAGGTAAGCCATGCGAGATACTTCGTGCACCCACTCCTAACATTGGGGTTAGGGCAAGGCGGTAGGGAACCTTTACATCCCTTTTCACTGTCTCAAATGGCTCGAAGGCTCTCGGGGGTAGCTCAACTCACCGACCGGACTCCTACATCACACACAACTACTGGAATCACCGTTTGGAGCTTGGGAAAAGACCAGTGATTCTCTCCTTCAAAATATCCATATGGTGAAACACCCAAGGATATATGATCACATGAGGTTTCCTAGTCAATGTCCCACGACCCAGACTCTCTGACACGCTCGTAGTGCCAAGGAGTCGACACCATCCTCTAAATAAAAATTTCCCACACCTTCTACCTTTCCGAAACAGGGTTACACCAACTCCCCGTGTCACCCTGGTAACAACTCAAAAAAGGAGCAGGGAGAAAAGAATTTCACAAATAGATCCTAACAATACCACTAAAAAATGTAGAAGAGCAGTAGAGTGTACATATTATCACCTCATGCTCTGCAGGATCATAGAAATCCAAAGCTCGTGGCTGTCCACGGTCCCAACTGTCAGCTCCCGGAGCCTGACTTGGACCGCCTAGTGGTGATGGGAGAACTAAAAGTGTTGTTCCCCATTACCAGTTTCCCCCCACTCATCCGATAGCACCACATCATTAAGGGCTACTTCGATCACGACGCTGCCTCCGTTATGGTTGTGCACCTGCTGCCTGCCTGATGTTCTCAGTGCGCATGGTCGAGCAGTCCCGCACCGGGTGACCTCGCACGTCGCAGGCATAGCACCGACTCTCTTCGGGGTGCACTAGTGCCCACCGGTGCCACTGTGGTGTACGAAAATGCCCCTTAGCCCGGTTTTCAGGAATCCACATGTCTTGAGGTTCTGCTTGCCGACGCGCGCAAGCTATTGAAGACATCTCGGCTCCAACGTTCCTGATGCCACTAGCAACTGTAGAATGTGACAGGATGCTTTCTGTCACCAGCTCCGGCTCTAGCACCCTGAAATATGTGTGAATTCCCAAGGTTACTATGATAGAAAAAATATCTCTATGGAGACCCTACTCGAACATCCGTACTCGGATGTTGTCATCATGGACCAAGTCCGTCTAAAATCGTGCACGGTCTGCAAAACTAGCTGCTTACTCGCCCACCGTCATCCCACCCTGCTAAAACTGTAGGAGCTCCTGTATCCGAATGGAGAGTAAGCAGGAGGGGAAAAACTCCTCACGAAACAACAACTGAAAGCCGCCCCATGAAAGCGACAACTCGTCAAGAAACTGAGTCACCAAACTCCACCAACTCCATGCTACTCTGAAGAAAAGGATGGAGGCCAAAGAAACCATAAGATATGTCGGCATCTGAACAAGATTGAAAAGGAGAACCATCATCTCCAGCCAAACCTCTTCTTCCTGATGGGCTGGATCACCACCGAACCTGAGCATTCACTGCCACTGGAACTCACGGTGTGCGCTCAACCTGTGCTCAAACTCAGTCTGCTCTGCTGAAGCTATCTTCTTCTCACCAGGTGGGGGTGCTGCTACCGGCTCACCCGGAGAAAGGGACTCGCATGATGGGTCCTGGACTGAGGCATCTTCACTCACAAAGCCATCTTCAAAAAGAAAAGCAGGTATCCAGGCTGGCTGTCTTCGTGGAAACATCCTTAATATTATCCAGGAGTGCCGCGATCAGATGAGCATATATGTATATAACAGTAACAACAATTGGGAGCTGACTCAAGAAAGATAGTCAAAGACTCAATCCAACCTGATGAAAAACCAATTTCCCCGCAACAAGTGTCTCAACATGCCAAGACAACAAGCGGGTTATCAGGGTCTTGGTGAATGGATATGTTGGCCTCCACACCAACACTAGACCCCCTGGCTTGAGTGCCGCTCTCGAGACACGTTCACACTGTTTCCCTAGATCCCACCCAATTCCTTTTTTGGGATGTCCAAACAACGTCACAAGGAATGAACTACTTCTGATACCACTTTGTCATGACCCGACCCTACCCGGGCTCGAGCCAAAACTACCCCAAGCCCACCTCCATATGCCATGGGGTGGTGACTAGCGCCGAAGGCACAATAACTCAGGGATGTCTATGCCTAAGTACCTGTACACACACATGCAGTGCACTCAATGAAGAAGTGCAGAGTTTAAGGAAAAGTAAAGTACCAACTACTATAAATAAACAACAAAGTGAATCGACCTATAAACATTATAAAGATACTTCTGAAGGTTAACTAAAAAAGTAAAGGGAAAAAAGACACGCCCAACACGAAAAGTGCCACATCCCGGCAACAGGTAAACAAAAGCTAACAACTGGTAGAGTCCCACACCTGGAACCCAACTATGACCACCACATGCAGTCCATGATCCCGATCTCCAAAGCTCCAATGAAGTCACGACCAACCTGTCTGTTGTCTGCAAGGGCACACCATGTGTGGGAAAAGCCCACGCAGGGGTGAGTATAGAAATACTCAGTAGGATACCCTGAAAGATCGAGGGTTCAACAATGGATGTACCGAAGCGTGAGCAGTAGATTGAAAAGGGAAAATTAAATTAGTACAACTGAGAGTGCAGTAAAGAGTACAAAAAGAAGTGCATTAGAGTAATAGTAGAAGGTCCAGCTCAACCCAACAATAGAAAATAAGTAGACTCATCCAGACACAAGGAGCTGGAAACGGTGAGAAGATGCACTTCTCGTCAAGTATTCACTACTGATAGTAGGAGAGTATACTCGTCCAAACATGAGAAGTTAGAGACGAAATGCATGTGGAAAACCACACACATCTTCGCCTCTCTTGGAGGGAGAGTAACCAAGCCCATGAAGTGGGTACTGGAACAAGGTATTTATATATATATATATATATATATATGCTTTGTCATGAAACCCGAACAAGTTCGTAAGGGGATCTCCATCCTGTAGTTCTTCCCAAGAAAGTGAGTAGTTAACAGTCCCAGAAGTAAACACCATCGATTCCCAGTGTCCACACATCTGCCCTAAACTGAAAGTCAAGGGTCTTAAATCACCTCACCTTCACACTATCCTCTTTGGGAGGAACTGACTCACCTTCATGGTTTTTTGTCACATCGCAGGGACGCATCTCGGTTGGGAAATCACCCATCGTACATGAGATCTCTGGGATAACATAAATCCACACCACTTCACTACCCCTTCAGTCGAGTGTTCTCCTCAAAGTCAATAGGAGACCCCCTGCCTAGCCCCACTGGAGGGTAATCCATGGAAGTCGACGGGTTCCCACTGGAGGGAGACCCGACAAAAGTCAACGGGTGCCACACTGCCCAATCTTGTAAATGGTAATCCACTGGAGGGAGACATGGCTAAAGTCATCGACGAGTCCCAATTCCCAGTCCCGTAAAAGGGTACTCCACTGGAGGGATGCTTAGAACTATCATCGGGGACCACATCTCATCTCTGCTGGAGGTAAACCTGGCATTGGGGACCACTTCCCAACCCGGCAAGAGGTAAACCCAGAACCGCTCTGGGCAACCCTGCTGGATGGAACTTCTCGGGGAACACCACTGTACTAGCCATCCAATAGGATGGTAGCTCACTGTCCAGACCCACTGGATGGTAACCCACTGGTCATTCCTACTGGATGGTACCACACTGGAAACCCCTACTAGATGGTAAAACTGTCCACCCCTAATGGATGGAACCCCACCTTCCACCCCTGCTCGATGGTTCCCCACTGTCCACCCCTACTAGATGGTACCCCACTGGCCATCCCTAATGGATGGTACCTCACCGGCCAGCCCTGCTAGAAACAACCTCATGGGTAGAGGATCAATTCTTGGGTAAAGTGTTGGTCACACCGAATCCACAAGTACTCTACCAGGGAACACGAAGAAACTCTGCCGGCCAAACCATCGAGAACAGAACCAAGGGAAAACCACACAGCCCTGCTGGTCAAACAAATGAGAACAGAATCAGAGGAAAACTAAACTTGGTTGGTCAAACAAATGGGATCAGAACCAGGGGCAACCCAACCCACCTGGTATAACAAACGAGAACCAAACAAGGGGGAAACCCAACCCTGTTGGTCAAGAAAACGAGAAAAGAGGGACCCTCTACGAGGCGAGTGTTCAAGGGTACACAAAGCAGAACACAGCACACACATGGGGCCCACACTACATGTGGCCCAAAGTCAAATCCAACCAAGCACACAAACGTTATCAGATATAAACGACCACATGTACCTCTCAAAGGCTCAGGCACGACCAACCACATCTCTTCAAACATTTACTTCACTCACATAAGAGTGAACGCGATCACACGCCAAGGGTTCTCTGAAAACACCGTGGAAGGAACCACAACAAGTACACCTTTCAGGCTTCCACATTTAAATGAGGTCTCGAATGAGGCTCCAAACATCCAAATGATTTGTTCCATTGTAATACTCATGGAAAAACTTGCGAGACAGACTATTTACTCACCTCAAACGGATATCCGGCGGAAAAGTTTCCAACACCGCTTTACGCCTGAGTGGCATGGCATGGTCCCATGCCTCGTCCCCGAAAACAGTCAGGCGCATCGCACTATTGAAATCCCTTCAGAAAAACACGTCAAATTGACTGCTCACTTGAGTACATTGGATATCCATAGAAAAAGATTCATTATGCCGCACATCACACAAGCGGTGCTTCGTGGGACCCGCATATCGGTCCTGAAGCACAACAATCAGATCAAACCATTGAGATCCTCCCGAAAAAGTAAAATTGAATGACTAACCACTTGTACAAAATAGATTCCTGGTGATAAAGATAGAAATCTCCACCAACTCCCAAAATGACCATCGGGGGCCCGCACCATCATGCATAATTAAAGCGGGATGATTTCACCATTGTAATGCCCTCAGAAAAACAAATAGAATTTTCTGCACGCACACCTCGAATGGACGTCCGATGAGAACGTTTTTAAACGCTGCACGCAACATAAAAGACGGGTCATGGGGCCCACATCTCAACTCTAGATTCGAATCCCAAGAAACCTTTGGAAATCTCTGTCTTGACGTCATGGTCACAACAGCACTAAAGGTGCTCACAATGGATATTGGGTGTGTCTGCGCCGCTCAAAACAAGAACCTCCAGAAAAATGCCAAACCACTTAATGTACGCGTCGTGGCACCAAGCCCCTCGTCTCGGGAATTAAAAATTCCTGAGACCATCTATAAATGTCCGTATCGATCCACGGATCTTGTTGCCATAGACGGAACACAAATTTGACATCCGGTATAGGAGTAACGCCAGCACTAGCGTCATCATCCGCAAGTGGGGGTGGACAGGACCTGTCCAGCCGGTCCACACCCCCTGGACTAGCCAAAGACGGCCAGCCCACGACTCAGCTGACTGAACCACCACAGCCTTCGGTTCACCCGAACAGACCACGATCCTCGAAACCAACCAACCACAATGCCGATCATTGTTTTATGCAGAGACCCACATTCGGTAGGTCTCTGTCTCCAATGGGGGTCACGCACTGCGCCCCCCGATCCACCGGCGGACGACCGCTCTCCCTCACCGTCTGAGAGCCTCAGCCACCTGAATCCCGGCCGACCACCACCTCACTCGGCTGCAACACGCTGCATGACACCTGAAGCTGGAGCCCGGCGCCTACCCCATGGAGCCCAGAGCGCCACCGCATGACGCCTGGCTGCCGCTCGCCGGACCGCCGCTGGAACCCCTAAATCCGGCCGAAAAAACTCCAAACCACTGGGAATTTCAATGGACCACCCCGGACTCGTCAGGACTCATATTTTCAATCCTAAGCTTATGTTGGAAATCCTAGAACGAGTTCTACTTGATTATGGGCTTTTTTCGATGATCAAAAGAAAATTCGACGCAATTAATCAAATTTGAAAAGGGCTGTTGGAATTAAAATGATAAAACGCGAGCCAACCTCGATGGGTGTTGCCCAATGCTTCTCCGATGATCCACCAGAGCCGTCGCCACCTTGGCTGAGTGATGGGAGATAGGAGAGGAGTTCCTCCTAAAAATTTTGGAGAGTGCACCAGGGAAAAAGGGGGGAAGAAGAAGGGTGGGGGTGGGGTTTATATAGAACACAGTTAAACCCCCGCCCGTCAGTCCCATACCCAAACCCTCAGTAGGGTCGAGGTTAAGCCTATCCTAGGTTAAACACCTCCTCTCTAGCACAACGACGGTCTAAGAATTTTAATATGATCCTCCGTTCGAAAGTTATAAAATTTAACGTCCGAGGCCGCTAAATTACGGATATGCCCCTGGTTACATTTTCCACAGAAGGCTCGGGCCCACGAAACATACACCCCTCCTAGGGTAAACAACATGCTAAAGACTCAATGGTGACCTCAGTTTTCCCATCTGAGCATCCATTTAGGAGTTACTCGGGATTGTGATATTAAATGAATAATTTAATACAATTTATCCATTTTACATTCCGCTAACGAGCGAGGGGTCCGAACAACCCACGCCGACTTATTTTATGTTGTTCTTAGGGTAAAAAACCCATTTCAGACTTATCCATACACTCATATTTCTGATATGAAGCACCATTTAGGGGTTATCCAATTTATTTGGCATGCCCAGTGTGGACGAACTAAAAAATTAATTCCGGCCACAACGGGGCTCGAAATCGCACGCTGTCTGAAGGCTTTTCTCTGGAATAACATAAAAGTATTCCAAAGCCTTTTATCGAAAAAAATAGTTTCTTACAATTATAGAAGAATATCACAATATAGTAATATAAATTCAACCAAATACTAATGTTTAAAATTTATATCCATTGAAAATAAATAAATACAGTATACACTTTCAATTATTTCTATTAAAATAAATCAAAACAATTCTAATCAGATACTGTTTTATGAAAAAAATACACCAAAATATGAAAACATAAGTAAAATAATTGGATTCCCTTACATGAATTTTTTAAAACCAGCTTATTTTTCTACTTCACACCACAATCATATTGAGAATTGGTTTTCAAAATCAATTTTCTCATTCATGTAAAGTTTTTATATTCAAAACCTTCATTGTGTATATAGTGGAATCAATATTTATTTAATTATTTTACATAAACACCTATGTTCTTTAATTAGTATTTAAAAAAATGCAAAACAAATATGGTAGAAGAGAAATTTGGGATATAGATATATAAAATAAAGAAAAATGCTTCAAAAAAAATATTAAAAACCAAAATAACCTATCCAAAATAGTAGTCAAGAACAAAAGGTACCATAAAGAAATAAAAAATAGAATATAAATATTAGAGCCAAAATACAGAATGCAAATCATAACAGATGTGGTATAATTGAAAACCATTAGATCAATATATCAACATGAAACATAAACAATGAAAATCATTACCTACAAAGGAAAACATAGGCTTAAAACATTTGGTATAAAAAAACTTCTAGACCCTTAGTACCAGTTCTTGATGTTTTCTTCAAAAACCCTAAATTCAACCAAATAATGGATGCCCAAAGTTTTTAGAGAGACTAGAGGAAGGGTGTTTTGTGATTTAGTGGGATTATGTGATTATTTAGTTGATTCCCCACAGAGGAGTTCTAAAAATGGGTGGATTCCAAAGAAATATTCAGTTATCATGATGGGTTTGAAAATAGGTTAGGTTTTGTTACATAGATTAGGACACATTTATCTGTGCTTTTAAACAATAACTTCAAAACCATCCTTTTATCAATGATTATTATTTTCAAAACTGATAAAATGATCATTTATCATTGTTTTTTAGGAAAGATAAAAATATGTCTTTATCTGCGTTAATAAATAGCTGATAAAGAACTCTAATGTGAGCACTAAATATATAACACAGATAAAAATTATCCTTTAATTGTGCTTATTATAAATCAATTATAATGGGGACACCTTTTCAACAATAAAAATAAATCACTGATAACTGGTTAAATATATTAGTGATTTGTTTCGCACTGATAAAGATACCATTTATTAGAACATTTTTCAAGAACTGATAAATAAAACCACTATTAAGAACAAGTTTTGTAGTAGTGTTATTAATTCCAAATAGATCCTTCTATTCATTATACAAAATCACACAAATTTTATAATCATTTTCATTAGATAATATTTTTTCTATATCTAAAATACAAGGTAGATATACCTAATTTTTAGTTTTATATTCAAATTAACTTTCTATATTTCCTTTCTAAAATTTAGTCTCATTAATTATGTGTCATGATATGAATATAGTCCTATTAGAACATCTTTCAAACTATATAAATCCTTAACTAAAATATAAAAAACATTTATATTATATCAAATTTATAACTCCCATGTTTTTTCATTTAAACCTACTCATCTAACTCGCTATTATAGAAAGAATCCTTGAAATAAATTTTCAATATCATATTCTTCCTTTATACAGTAGTAATAGGGTATAATCATATAGATTGATTCCTTAAAACTAGTGAAATTGTAACATCGAAGTCAACTCCTTCTATTTGGTAATAGAATTTACATAATTATAATTCTCAATTTCTTACCACATCACTATCTTTATTCGACTAATTCCTTAACACCATATTTTATCTCAATGACATTCATATATTTTAGATTTGGTACTAGTTCAGAGGTCTCATTCTTCTCAATTTTATTAAATTATTCAATCATATCAAAAATAAAATTTGATTCTCTATAGAATTATTTACATCATTTGGTTTAACATTGATGAAAAGAGATATTTTAAATACTATTCCTATAGTTCTTTTAGCTTTTGAGAATTTTTATTGATTTAAAATCAGGATTAGGATTTAAAAATGTCTTCTTTTTCTATACATAATTGAATATATATGTTATTAATCACATGATATGTTGTAATATTGATAATTATTAAAACTATATTCTAATATATCATATTTTCTAGTTATTTTATCAATATTTTAAATAGGATTGATAATAACAACACATTGAGAACCTGTATTATAATAAATTATTTCACACATTTTAAATTCTAGGATATTCAAATAATTGTCAAAAAAATCAACCATTTTCCTTGTATTAATAATTATAATCTCATCCATTTGAAGGATATCATAGAAATTTTCTAGAAACAAATCATGGCTCAAATATACCGTGATTTTCTCTTATAATCATTGTGATATATGGTCTCTCAAATATTATAAGATTATTCAAGAATGAATATACCATTTAGTGCTTATCACATAGATTCATTCTATATTTTTTACTATAAATACATTTATTCTGATTATATTGTACTACTCTAATAATAGGCCTCTAAAATATCCATGAAATATCAACTTATATAAATTACAATCGAGGCATCCCAACCATGATTGAATTCTACAATTATTATACACTATTTTTTTATCGTTTGTATGTTGAAATGAGTTAATGAATAATTCCTTATCAATCAGTATACGATTCAATCCTATTATTAGTTTATGAAACATAATATTCTATTTGAAATATCATCATAGAGTAACTAGACTTATATTATTCACTTATTATGAAACTCATGAACATTTATAAAGCCTCTAATTTATGTTTCATAAAAATAATACATTAAATGTGAGTAATGCAATTTATACAGTAAATGAAATTGTCATCACCATTTGTCGACTTCATTACTATGGGAATAAAAATAAATTAAGGAATTAGATATAATGGATGATATTTCTGAATCTAAACCATTTAATTTGAGGAATTAAAAATATTTCTCTTCTTTTCTATAGATAAAATACAATTAATAACTATCTTTATTTTATGTATGTCATAAAAAAAATCTATTTGATGAAGTTGTATCATATTCCTAGAGCCACAGAAATTAATACTTCTATACTAGAGTTCATTTCCATCATTCATATTGAACGAAAATGTTTTTTGAGAATCTGAAATCTGACATGTAATTCTATTTTTATTCCCAAATTTTACAACCTTCTCATATTCAAGAACATTTACCAAAAAGCAATCGTTTATTAAAATAAATTCATTCCCTTTATTATGATTTTATGAAACACTTAATATGGGGTTCTTAAATACATAAACATAATGTTTCTTCATGGATTTAAATTATTATTTTCCATTACTATTATTTTCAAACCATTTAATCTTGATAAACCAATTTTTTCAATGTACATATGGAATTATTTTTACTTTTTGATATTATTCAACTACTCCATGTCCCCAATCATATGTTAGGATCACACATTTCTAGTATCCTTGGATATCCATCACTGTTATCATTAAAAGAAATGTCTTGAACCATAGAATTTTCATATATTTCTTGGTATTTATCATTTACTATGGGGACTGATGCATGTAGATACACCCTTTATAATGGTTAAAAGGAAGATATAATATTTCAAACACTTAATAAATATTTAAATTTATTTTTCACTCACCAACCTTGATTTTACAGGTTATTTTTGAATCTGTCATCTCTATGGGGACTACATCCCCTTAAAATATTTTCACTAAGTTCATCTACAATGAACATGATGACTGTAATTAATCAAAAAAATATCGGATGCGTGACCAAACCATCCATATTACGAAACATATCCACAAAAACAATGTTTTCCATTGAAAATATTATGATTTCTGTATCTATAGCTTTGTATTTCATCTTTCTGTTGATCGAAAATCATATATACATTTTGTGAACCAAATTTTGGATTGACACTTGGTTTATTGAAATTTTTTAAAAAATATATATTTCAATTTGTTTTAGTCACTACATGTAAAATTTTTTCTATCATGGTTAAATGTCTTATTCATTAATGATTTTGTAACACATCAGGTTTAGATAAAAACATGGATCTATTGATCTTATTATTCTTTGTATACCTTTTGCCTACTATTTTGTGCCAACCCTTCATATGAAGATAATAATTATTTATATAATTTTATTTAATTATATATATATATCAATATCTAACTTTTATAATAGAAATTTGAAATAAAAATATTGATATGTTCATTTATTCATCTATAATGATATTTCCTAATTGATTTATATCATAATCATTCAATTCATTGACCTCTAATTATATCATGAAGGCCACTGTCTTATAATCATTTATAAAAACATTATATTATATACATCCTCTATTATCATTGTTTCTTCATCTATATGAATTATTATATTATTTTTTGTAGTTGTATCATTATTATTCATTGTTGTTTTCTCAATTTCAAGGTATGAAACATCCTAAATTCATTATATAAATTCACTATTTATTAAATAAACATTTTTTGAATGTCTCTTCTTTTGTAAGTACTTTTTCACTAGTTATGTCTTCATTAGTAATATTAGTAATAAAAATGTTTTCCACAACAAAAACTTTTTTATCAACCAATTCTTCCTAATTACTACTTTGACATTACTATGATGTAGAAAAAAAATTCTCCATCTATTTATAGTGATATTACTATCTTTTCACTTAGAAAATAATTTTATCATAGTATAATTCCCAATTTAAAATCTTTTTAAATTTTCATCTCTGACATCACTGAATTTATTTTCATTTAGTTTGGAAAAAATTACAACAATATTTGAAAACATTCATATAATTAAATAACATAAATGGAATCACATATTTAATCATTCCTTTAAACTTTTTAAAGTTTTTATTGTAAGGGAAATCATTTCATTAAAATTCATATACATAATAGTGAATGATTTTATGGAGCTATATTCATCTTCCAAAAAAACCTCATTCATTCTTTAGATCTGGAGGATTTAAATGAGATTCTTTTATTAAATTTTACCTTTTTTAAATACCATAGTATTTCCCCATTTGAGTTGAAAATAGAATTTTATATAGATCATTATGGGGAATATTTCATGGATATTTTTTTACAAAATCAAATACTTTATCATTGAATTTAACTTATATTATATGTAAAATAATTAAATCAATATAAAAATCCTACAACTGATTATTATATTTTTTGATTGATACAACCTAATTACCAAACCTTGTGAAGAAAAAAAAAATTTATCCACATCATTCATGAAAATATATTTATATTTACGTATCCAAAATTTAAACTTAAAATGCATCATTTTTTATTCCATTCATATATATTATTAATATTTTCCTATATATAATTTGATGATTTGAACCCGGTAAAATTTTATTATTCATCATACAAAAGAGTAAAAATAAAATTATTAATATGGAAATAATTTTAGAAATTCCTCTTATCTTCCACATTATTTGAAAAATAATAAACATGAGTAAAAAATCCATTAGTTTTCTCTTCATGAACATTCTAACTGGTAAAAGTGAGAATATAAAATATCATGTCCTTACATATGTGAAAACGTTCCAATAAAACAAGTGAATATTTTTCCTATTCAATAAATATTACTTATCCATTGGGGATAGTAAATAAACTATGAAAACTTATATCAAGGATCTTCAAAAAAATAATCATAAATAAGAAAAATTGCAACGAAGTTGGAATCGACTATATAAATATTACAGGGTACCTAGATCAATTATTCAATGAGAGGCGGTGATTTAGTGATCTAAAAAATTTATAATTTTCCATTAAAAAATGTCTTAATTTGTTAGAGTAATAGAAAATTATGATAGATTATATACTTCCACACAAAGACAGAGAACATGTTATTTACATGGTTTACGAATCTATGTGAGTTGCTAGTACATTACATAATCATGACAGGTGATCACAAAATCCTCTAATAAAATATTATAAATGAATAAATTTTAGAAAAATCACTAGAACAATATTAAAATACAACTAAATACTATCTGTATCCCACAAAAAAAATAAGTTCCCTCCACTATTAAAAATTTTAATTGATTAATTGAAAAAAGATAAAAATTTATCTTAATTATAATAATCTTGTTTTCAGATATACATAGACAATTTTGTAACACCCCGTGTTTCTAAAAAATAAATTCAAATGAATGGTAGTTTTTTATGTAGATATTTATAACTATACATTAAACAAAATTTACCCACTTCTATGTTCTGAATTTTGAAAAATTATCATCTATGATTGGGATCAGTAATTTACTTAGAGTCTGATAGAATTCATTTTTTTGTGAAATGAAAAATACCTTTATGAATACTAATATGAATAGTATTATGATACTTATTAATAGTAAATCATATTTTTATTTTATTTTCATAATCATATAAGATAATGAGATGTTTATTAATTTTTCAAGGTGTTTAAAAATGAGTTACTGATTTAAAATTGTTATTTCAAAATATATTATGATTGTATTTAAAAAATAAATTATTATTTTTAAGATAAATAATTTAAAAATATAATATAATTTTTTAATTATACATTTTAAAAAATAAATAGGGGGAATTTTCGGGATTTTTCTGAAATTCATGATTTTTTGATGAATTGTAAATTTGGATAAATACTGATATATTTTAAACACTTGTTTTACTACATCATAGGTGAAAAAATTATTATATAAGACCACTTTGTTCGAACATGTGTGAAATCATTACTAATTGGGGTCA
Source organism: Viscum album (assembly GCA_963277665.1). NCBI lineage: Eukaryota > Viridiplantae > Streptophyta > Magnoliopsida > Santalales > Viscaceae > Viscum > Viscum album. The sequence continues at coordinate 700,100,354 of OY728119.1, read as the reverse complement.
AATTAATCAGTACTATTCATAGTCTTGAGCAAAAATTTTATAATAAATATTAAAATAATGTAAAATCCCTCCAATCCTCCAATATAAATATGACTCTTATCCTCCTCTTCCCATCACACCTCTCAATCCTTGAGCATTGTCTATGTTCTGCCAAATTCCCGCACTGTATATATTACCCACATCCAAGAGCTTCTAGTCTCACCAAAAGGCCAAAACCAAAGGGCTTATGGAGGATCTCAAGGAGAAGAGATCAAGAGGTAAGAATCCTCTCCCTTTTTCGGGTGTTTTCATTAAAATTCATTTCTTTTCATATACGCTATTTTCCTCCACTTATCCAAGAGGTATGAAATATGTATAATATTATATATTATATATGTTACCATTTTAATATAAAATAATCATCAGGTTCTTTCCTCTCATCTCCCTCTTGTTCTAAAAATAAAAACATCGTACATGATGTGTCGGTTTACCAAAATTGTGGACGAGGTGTTTGCAATATCCATTACTTATTTCAAATTTGATAATAAAACTCTCTAAATGGTAGAAATAGAATATATTGTTTATTTTAAAACCAATTTAATATTCTATAATGAACTTATATTAATGAATTTAATTTATATAACGAAACAAGTTCATTATTATCAAGGAACCACAAAAAATAATCTATACAAACATTATTAATGTTGTATCAAATGTTCCATCGACATATATAATAAAAAATGATAAACGGTATAATTGTATATTATGAAAGAATTTTAATACCATTTAATTCCACTTATGTAATTTCATTTCCATTTGATAAGAAAATATAATAAAAACAGTCCACAGAAATCATGAAAAGAACGCACCCAAAACAATGGAAGGAACGAAATACTTATAATTAAATGTGGAAAAAATGTTATGAAATACTCAGATAAGGAGTTATAATTATTAGTATGTTTCCTTAATATATTAATAACACTCTTTTAATTATAATACCTGAGGTTAAAAGAGTTTTATATAATACAAAACTGAGGTAAGGGAATTCATAACCTGATTTCCTTTTTTCGGGTTAACCTTCTACTTCATTATTTATGGAGCATTAAACTTTTTTGTGAGATTTATTTTCATTACATTATTTTTTTATTATGTTTATTTATGGTTTATATACATATTCCATCTACTATATTATGACCCAATTCAATTAAATTAAATTTTCAAGGAACTTCTCATTAACAATTATCTTTAAAAATTTTGTTCTACTGAATTCAAAAGCAATATTTTTATGCAATTATTTATATTTTATGATTATTATTTAGTTAATGGCCACTATCTATAATAAAGGGTGGTACCTATATCTTCCCCCAATTCATTGGGTATGTGTATATTGGAGGTTTTCCGTAAGGTTACTCCAAGTGTAAGTGTGATGGTTACACAAATTGTACGGTAGCTGTAAGGGTTAGAAATTATAAGGTATCTGAGAGGGTTAAAAGATTATGTAAGTGATTCCCCAATATTCCTTTATAGTTATATTTGTTTTCTTTATGTTTTGGTGAAATATCATTGAATTCTCATGTTTCAAAAAGTAAGGATACCAGGGTTGCAATTATGTATTTTTTGAAAATGATTTCATACGTTACAAGTATTCATCGATTAATGACATTTTTATATATTTTTTATCATTTACTGAGATTTATGTGGAAATCCTAGGGTTTTAAAGGATTTTCATAGGTTATAAGGATGTGTAAGACAAATAAGGAGGCCATGTTAAAATTTATTGAGATTTGTCAAAGAAAACAAATTTTATTTTAAAATTCATATAATTGGGAAGAAATGGTTATTGTTTGGTGGTATCTTCTCTATTGGAATATGGGATGCTATGTTTGTATTAAATACCTGTTATATAAAACTATAAACTTGAAAATACCCTCAATATTAAATAAAGGGAGTTCCTAACTAATATTCAAGATTATTTCATGTTACAATGAAGGTTCCTTATAAATAGTGTGAGAGGAATTTTTATATAAAATTAAAGGTTAGGATGATGTGAATAAAATACCATAAATGAATTTTACATTTTGGTTAATTTTTAATGATATAGAATTTAAAGATTACTATGTTGATTCAAATAATATATTTTTTTTTGAATTGTTTTGAGAAGAAGAATTAAGGAAGCTAAAGATGATCAGCATCACTAGAACAATATCCTTCTGAATCTGTAGCCATGAATGTTAAGGATTGGAACCGAGCTATTTGTGGCAGTAATGGATCATTTAACACATGTAACAAATAATAATATCATCAATGAATGAGAAAATCCATAGGTACTACAATGGAACATCGTGATAGTGGAACAATTAATGAGGCAAAACTCTCATACATTCAATGGATCTTTTGACCTAATAATGGCTGAAGGATGGATTAAGGCCCTTGAAAAGATAATCGATGTTTTGGGATGTTTAGTTAATCAGAAGTAAATATTCCCATTTATTGTTTTTGAATGTGAAGATGATTAGTGGTTTTCAATGGGAACAAATATTAGGGATATATAAGAGATTGATTCCTCAGTGTGGGATGAATTTAATAGTCCTTTCATTGAAAAATATATTCCATAGGTGGTGCGATGTAGGATAGAGAAGAAATTACTTGAATTGAAGAAAAAGAATGAAGATTTTGTAATTTTTTATAAAGAAAATTTGACTTGACTGACAAGGTATGCTCCAAATCATATTTTGTATCTTGCAAGGAAAATCAATCCCCTTTACCCAGGATTAAAGCTAAGGAATCTAAGGGCATTTGCCTCCCATAAATTCAGAAGATATTAAAAACCGGTCTGATTTGTTGAGAGGGTAGAGATGTAGTTTGCTGATGATCATGTAAAATTTTAGAAAAAGGAGTAGAAGTGTTCTGGATGGCATGTTATAGGTAATAATCAACAAAATAAATATGAATGAAAGAAATTCCAATTTCTACATTGTGAAAATTGTGGCAAAAAGTTCACTGGCTAATGGATTACCAAAACTGGGAAGTGTTTCCATTGTGGTATGTTTGGACATATGGACTAAGATTGTAATGAAAATTATCCTATGTCTAATCTTAATAAGAAAACTGTAATGTGTTTTAAATGAGGAGAGATGGGTCATTATGCAAATTCTTACCCACAGAGAGATCTAAATGATGAAAAGAAACCATAATATAAACAGAAAAGTGTAGTAAGATCCTTTATGACTACATCAATTGGTGTCGGGTCATCCAATGAAGTTGTGTCACATACCATGTTAGTTTACATAGATTGGGGAAAAGTTTTGTTTGATACAGGTTCTACACATTTATTAATTTCGGAGGAATTTTCTTGTATATTGGAAATATCACCACAACAAATGAGAGTGGAATGTATTATTAAATAACTATGGGAAATATTATTGAAATTAGGAATTATGACAATCTTTATATTGTGGTGTGTGGAAATTCCTTACATAATAGCCTTTTTTCATAGTTTAGTTTGATTTCGTTTTGGGAATGGAATGGATTTATATTTTTCATTATAAGATTAACTATAGAGCTAAGGAAGTTGCTTTTAGAAAGAGTTTCAGTTTTTATACAAAAACAAAAATATAAAATTGATAACATATCATGATGCTGAGAATATGTATAAATATGGAAATGAATTTTATCTTGATCATATTGTTGAAAATAAGAGAACTATTTATATTAATGATGTGCCAATGGTAAATCAGTACATTGATGTTTTTCCTGATGAGTTACTCGGTGTCAAACCTGATAGAAAAGTCCAATTAACTATTGACATAGTTCCTGATTCTTTAATAATTTCAAAACCCCATATCTAATGGGTCAAATGTTATATATTGAATTTAAAAATTAGTTTCCATAGTTTCTTGATAACTACATCATTCATTCTCGCACATCACCACAGCTGATCTAGTTTTGTTCATTAAAAATAATGATGGTTCAATGATACATTTCATTGATTATAATGCTTTGAATAACATCACAATTAAAAAAAATTATCATATTCCCAATAATGATGACTTCTTTAATCATATCCATGGATCTCCATATTTTTTCAAGAAATACTTGAGATCCAGATACAATCAGCTGATGGTGAAGTAGGATTACAACCCAAAAACATCTTTTCATACTACATATGGGAATTACGAATTTTTTGTTTTTCCATTTGGGCTAACTAATGCACATAATGTATTCGTGAACTATATAAACATAATATTTCATGAGTTCTTGGATAAATTTTTGGTTGGGTTTATAGATGACATTATTTTATTTTCTAAAAGTAAATAGGAGCATGAAAAACATCTATGGGATGTTTTACAAACCTAAAAGAAATAAAATGTATGGAAAACTCAATAAGTGTGATTTTTCATTGAAAAAATAATTCTCTTCATGGGAACATTGTAAATTATATGGAAATAACAATTGATCCTTCCTAAACAAAAAGTGGTTGATGAATTACCAAGACATAATTTTGTTACAAAGATTCATAGATTTATTGGATTAGCATGTTGTTATTGTCAGTTTATTAAATACATTTCACAAATAACATTCCTGCTAACTACGTTAATTAGAAAAGCGGTTAAATTTTTTTGGACAAAATAATGTGATTTTTGTTTTTAGGAACTGAAGAAGATATTGGTAAATGGTATTGTTTTAGCGTTTCTTCACCAAAATTGTGAGTTTTTCATCTACAGTGATGCTTCATTGAAAATACGTGCATGAGTTATGGTGCAAAATGATCATGTTATTTCTTATTCTTCAAGACATCTAAAACATCATGAGTCAAATTATCCCAAAAATCATTTGGAATTGATAGATGTGTTTTCATTGCATTGAAAATTAAGAGGAAACATTTATATAGAGCAAAATGTCAAATTTATTCTTACCATAATATTATAAAGTATATATTCACTCAGAAATAATTAAACATGAGTTAGAGAAGATGGCTTGAACTATTAAAGGATTATGATTTCACAATCAATTACCATTTGGGTAAACCAAACTATGAGGACAAATCCCTGAGTTGAAAACATCATGCTTCATTAACCATGTTTCGTTTGGAACATGATCCCTTTATTAATGATTTATTGAATTTTGGATTAGAGGTTGCTGGGACAAGAAATACCTCTGTTTTTTTGGTTTTAGTATAGTAATCATTACCATATAGAATTTAGAAAGCGTATAAGGAAGACCATGTGCTACGGAAAAAGGTAGAATTTGTAAAAATGGGAATGTTTCAACAATTTAACCATGATAAATATTGGGTTTTATGATTAGGTAAAAGTTTCTGTGTGACTTTTGATTCCCATTTGAATAAATAATTTTTTTGTGATGCCCATATTTCTCCATTTTCAATTCATCATGGCAGTACTACGATGTACAGTTACCTTTAGAGTATTATTCGTAGGATGGAATTAAAAGAGATATTAAAGATTTTACTTTGAAATATTTGACATGTCAACAGGTTAATGTATATTAGAATATACTAACTGGGATGCTTCATCTATTGTGAGTGCTAGGGTGGAAATTAGAAAATATATTCATAGTCATCATGGTGGGACTACCTATGAATTCTGAATTTAAAAATGCGATTTGGGTTATTGTTGATGATCTAAAAAAATCTGCACATTTTCTATCTATTCAAGATACAATGTCTTCGGATCAGCTTTCATGATTGTACCTTAATGAGTTTGTTAGGTTACATGGAGTCCCTCTTTCCAATGTATCTAACTTATCTCATTTTCACTTTTATCTTTTGAAAGGGCCTTAAGAAGTTCTCATGCATATAATAAAATTTAACTACTACTTTTCATCCACAATCAAATTAGCAGTCATAACAAAAAATTCATAGATTGGGTGATATGCTTCGAGCTTGTTTAATGGTCATCCAAGGATGTTGGGATCAACATATTTATTTAGATGAGTTTTCTTACAATAATAGTTTTCATTCCAATATACAGATAGATATTTTAAAGGCATTGTATGGGAAATAGTGTTGAACTCTATATTTTTTGGATGATGTTGGGGAAAAGAATTTTATAAGACTAGAATTAGTAGAGGATATGGCTAAGAAAGTGAAGACGATCCAGAAACACATGAGGACAACTCAATGTATGATGAAAATTTATGCATACAAGAGGAGGAAGGACAATTATTTTGAGGTAGGTGAAAATAATTTTCATAGAATAACTTAGTGGAGATGTTTTATTAATTTTGGTAAGAAAGGAAAGCTACGTCCATAGTTTATTTGACCATATGAAAAATTGGAAAAGGTTGGACCAGTAAGCTTCCGAGTTACATTGCCTCTGATTTTTTCTTAGGTACAAATAGTTTTTGAAGTTACGATGTAAGGAATGTTTGGGCCAGATTCATCACATGTTTTGATCCAAGAAGAAGTTCAGCTGGAGGATATCATTTCAAATGAAGAGAAACTAGTTCTAGTTCTTGATTGAAGGGAATTGGTATTGTGGAATAAGGTAATCCACCAGATAAAGGTTTTTTAGAGAAACCACATATATGATGAAGTAACATGAAAATATATAAATGATACGAGTGAATGATAACTTCAATTGTTTAATAATTAAGAAAAATTCAAGGATGCAATTTCCGAAAGGTGGGGATAATGTTACACCCCTAGTTTTTAAAAAATATATTGAAATGCATGAATATTCATTTTAATTAGATATTTATCACTTTCCTTTAATCACTTTTTTTATGCTTCTATGTTTTTTATTTTGAAAAATAGTCATATGCGGTTGTGATCAATAAGTTATTTAGATTCCGATAGTACCAACTTGTTTTTTATGAATAGTAATAACCCCTTATGAATTGTAATATGAATAGTACATTGACCCTTATAAAAGTAAATCATATACATTTTTTATTTGCTTATTTTTAAAAGGTAATTAGATGTTTATTAATTTTTCAAGGTGTTAAAAATTGAGTTATAGATTTAAAATTGATATTTTTGAATAAATTATGAACATATTTAAAAATTAAATTAATAATATTTAGAATTACTTTTTTCTAATAATCGATTTCATTTAGGAATTCTACACATCTAAAAATGATTAGGCCTAATTTTGGGGATTTTTCTAAAATTCAAAAATATTTGATGAAAAATAAAATAAAATAAATAATGATAAATGATAAATACATGTTTTACTATATGATAGGTGATGCAATGCCGATGAAAGCCCACTGGGATTGAACTCACTTGAAATTACTAATATTTTGGATCACATGAATAAAAACAACACATAGTTATAAGAAACAATATTACAATAATGATTCAATGAATGTAAGATCCATCCTATAGTCGACTATAAATACCTCTATCACTCCCATCTTCCTATCACACCTCTGAAGCCCTGATAATTGTCTATGTTCTTCTAAATTCCTTCACTAAGGATCTTCCCCTTGTCTTAGAGCTTCTAGTCTCACCAAAAGGACAAAACCAAAGGATTTAAGGAGTATCTCAATGATATGAGATCAAGAGGTATGAATCCTCTTCCTTTTTCTTGTGTTTTCCTTCCAATTACTTTATTTTCTTATAGAATCATTCCCTCTACTTGTCCAAGAGGTATCAAATATCCAAAATCAAGTATGATGGGTTTGAAATATTCATTAAATCATTCAAATCGGATCATAAAACTCATTTAATGGTTGAAATAGAATGTAATGTGTATTTTGTAACCTATTTTATGTTCTGGAATGAACATCATTCCATGACATTAAATTATATAATAGAGAAAGTTTAGGATTATAGAAGAACCGCCAAAAATGATCTAAACATACATCACTAATGTTTTATCTAATGACCCATCATCATAAATGATAAAAATGATTCATCGTATAATTATATATTCTAGAAAAATATGAATAAAATTTAATTCCACTTCTAGAATTTCATTTCCATAAGACATGAAAATAAAATAAAAACTCACCATGGAAATCTTGTAATAAACACACCCAATAAAATGGAAAGAACCAAATACTAACAATTAAAGGGTGAAATGATGTTATGAAATGATCATAAAAGGTGTTATAGACATGAATATTTTAATAAAAGATATTAATTATAAACATTTAACCATTATACATGAGTTTAAACAATTTTTATGTAAGAAAAACCGGATGTATGGGAATTCATAACACGATTTCATTTCATAGGGTTAACATTAAAATTATTTATTGATTTTGTATTAAAATTGTTTTTGTGTTTTAGTTTACATATATTATGTTCTATTATGTTTATTTAATGTCTATATACACATTCCATCCTCAATATTATGTCCCACTTCAATTAAATGACTTTTGTAATGGTATTATTTTTAAAAATTCTCTTTTAAAATTCTTTTTTACATAATTCTAAAGCTATGTTTCTAGGAAATTATTCATGTTGTATGATTATGTTATGTTTATTGGGAATTATTTGTTATGAAGGGTGGGACCTATACCCTCATCTACTGCATTGGGTATGTGTATGTTGGATGTTTTTTGTATGGTAACTCCAACTGTAACTGTGATGGTTATCATAATTGAAAGGTTGCAATGAGGATTACAAATTATAAGGTAGGTGATAGGGTTACAAGCTTAGCTATGTAGTTCTGCAAGATACGTTTATGGTTATATTTATGTTCTTTATGTTTTGTGGAAATCTCATGGAAATATCATATTTTAAAAAGTATATTTCTATGGGTAACAAGTTTGTCTTTTTTGAAAATGATTTCTTATGTTACAAGTATTCATGGACTAATGTTTTAATTCTTTCGTTTTATATCCCTTACAGATCTTTTTATCCCATCCTATGTTTTTAAATAATTTTCACATGTTATAAGGTTTTGTAAGAAAATGAAGGAATCCAAGTTAAATGATATGATGATTTATCAAAGAAAACATGTTTTATTTAAAATTTCTTATAATTTGGATGAAATAGATACTATTTTTCTTTAATATCTGTACTCTATAAATGTAGATTTTTATGTATGTATTATATCCCTATTCTTTAAAAATATAAATTTGAAAAGATCCTCATTATAAAATTATGTGATATCTTTTCTAAAATTAATGATTATGTAATATAATAAAGTAGGTTTATAATAATATTTTTCTTGTCATATTCCTTTATAAGCCATTATTCACATCAATTTTTTTCAGAACATTGTATGAAACCATTTCTCTTACAAAAAAACTTATTTGCTAAAATTAAAACAAAAAGATATATATATATATATATATATATATATGAGAACATCTAATTACCATTTTCTGAGATATAGTGGTTCATCATTTATCATTCTCTTTAATTCAAATATTTATAACTCAATGTATATAAAATTGTATTCAAAATAAATGAAAATATGAGATATGTTCATAATAATAATGTCCAAGGGAAAAATATTCTATAAATTTTATTACAAATATCATGTAAAATAGAAATAGAAAAATATATTCAACTAAATTTAAAAACACATATTTATTAAAAACTAAATCCATGTATAAGTGTCGATATATTCATGATACATAGTTGTGATAATGTATTGTATAAAATATGATATTATCCCTTAAACATACAATCAGAAAATTACACATTTTTTTCCAGATGAAATTATAAACCATCATATGATATAGCCATGTAATTATGTGTTCTTTAATTTTGGGAAATAATCATTAAAAATTGGAATAAATATATTAATTATATATTTATCAGGATTTCATTCAATGTCCTTTGAATTCATTTTTATGATGTTTAAATTCAAGGCCAAGTCATTCAATCATCCTTCTTATTAATGGGTAATAATATACAAACCATATATTTTCTAGAAATCATTTCTTTGGTACATTAAAATAGACATATAGAAATCATTCCTCTATCATCATCCACCAAAACTATTGCAGGAACCATGATATTATTTATCATTTAATTTTATTATTAGAAGAAACTTTTAATTTTAAATATTATAATTAATTTCATTGTAGAACCAACCACAAGTAAACTCATGGTTTCTCTATTTTTCATCGAGAAGCATTATCTCAAGATAGTACATCGATAGTAGCAGATTATTGCAACACAACCATGGAAGTACCCAAAAATTATATTCCCAATAATAGAACATTATTAGTATCACCCCTAAATTGATTATTAAAGTAATAAATCTTGAGTAATAACATCAAATGCAATTCCTAGAGGTACCACTATATAGTACCACCTATCGAAAACATGTAAAACAAGTATTATATAGTATATCCTAATGGTATAACATAGTGGTAGTAGTTGGAGAAATCAAAAAATTATATAACCATGTAAAATACATTAATTATTGTGATGAAAAAATAAACATTATAAAATATATTTTTATTCTTAATTTAATGTTAACATAAACTGTCAAAACAAATCATTTTGGACTCAATAAAAATTGGTCACTATGATGAATCTATATTCCTTTCTGATGACTGACTACATGTTTGATATGTTAAATAAATCATGGATTTTCTAAGTGATTTCTTACTGGTTATGATATAAATAAGTGATTGAGAAAGAGTATTATGTTATGAAGACCACATTTAGATTTTAATATATATAAATTGCGTTATTAATGATTCTTTATAGTCACAAATTCCTAAACAATTTTCAATATACTCATGAAAATAGTGTTCCATGAGTTTTTTGGATATTTAATGGTAGATTTAATTTTAAATATCATAGTATATTCATATATCGAAATGGCACATATAGAGATTTTGAGTTCAATTTTTATTTTTCATAAAATATAATTATTTTATGAACATATATTAAAGACCATATTTTATATAATTGAGTTATATCCTATTACACCTCTCATTCCATATCATTAAATGATTAGTATTACGTAGAACAGTTATGAAATTTTTTTCTTGGAATCACCAATGAAATTTATAGAGGATTATAGATTCATTCTCAACTCAATATATTATAATATTTTCATATCGATTTTTTGTCAAATCACAACACCATTGATAAGATTAACAAAAGATGATAAAATGTTGTTTTGAATGATTATTATCTAGTGATTATTGAATACCAAATATAGAGAGTAATATGTTTTATTAATCATTATTATAATCAATATGTAGTTAATTTTCAATGGGGGGATTATTATCAAGGTATATAGGATGATTGTTATCATGGCCTGGGATGTATGCATATATAGGTTTGAGGAGTGATGACATATGCATCTTAGAATTTATAACATATCAATTGTATTTATGTTTCACAAAATCATTATATTTTTGTGTTATAGTTTTCACTAATGTTACGGTGGATTTATTTTACCACAAAGTCCTTTTGTGTCTTCAATTAAAAAAATGGTCAATTATATACATTATCTCTATAGGATATAGATTTTTATCAACGTTAGTGGATATTTTTTTTTTGAAGGATTATGAATTCATGATCGTTTAAACTTATAAAAAATGAAATTCATTATTTAATATAGTAAAATATAAATATTTTGGTGAAACATCTATATAGGATAGAGATGAGTGGTGGGTAATGTAAATGATTTGGAATTTGTATCTAGATTTAGAGTGGATCTTTAGTAGAATTTTATTAGAATGAATGAAAATAAATTCTATTATATTTTTAAAAAGAGTCTGATTCTTAACAAGATGATCTAAATGATATGGTATGAAGAAAAGTAATAACTCATATAAATACTCTTTATGGTGAAATAATTGGGGTCCTACAATGGTTGTTATTTCATTGTAACATAGTTGTTATGTTGATGAAATGAGAAATATTTATGTATGATTTTCATAAAAACCCTTTCATAGTTGATCATTTTTACCATGGTATACAATTATATGAATGTGTCTTTCTGGTGAACTTAGTGGTAAAAGATATATTTTCCCTTATTTCTATGTCCATCACCAAGTAAATGATGATCTTCAATTTTCACCTTCCCTTCAGTGGATTTTTTATATTCCTTAATAGAACTAAGAGGTTATATCATTAATGTTTTTAATTTGTTTTAGGATATTTTGGAGGATAAATATCTATTTGTGTTTTTTTTAATTGGATAATGTTCCAAGATATTTTTATAGATTAATAAAGTTACTATAGTGGATGTATTTACAATGAATTATATCAAATAGGTTGGGTGGATATATATATATGTGTGTGTGCGTGAATTATCATCTTTAACCAAGATCCTCACATAACATCGAGAGTATTTCGTGGTCTTCGTCATTTATTTTCATCTTAGTTATTCATTATCACAACATTTCACCCTTAGAATTATGAAACATTAGTGTATAATCTTGACACTAGATGAAATGTTGAATGTATGTGTTCAAGAGTTCATTAGTTTATATGATATTAATATATATCTTTTTTAATTTATTATGATAATATATAATACACATCATTGGATGTGGAATTATTTGAGGAATTGTATGATAATCATTATTGATCACCATTATACTGAACAGACATTGGGAGTAAACTATATTTGTTTTTGAATTTTTGGGACTAAAAGAGAAAATGTGTGTATGATTCATGCAAAACTAAACTATTCTAAATACTATTTAAATTTATAGGTAAATAGATGTATAAGACCATTTTTGTCTGATTTTGGCCTTCATATATTTTAAAAATTTTCCTTTACTATTTATAATAGAGGTTTGGTAGAGTATATAATCAAGCTCCAGGTATTTATTTCAATGTTTTCATTGATTTGGAAACATGTTAAATCAAATAGTTCTCATACCCTAGATTGGTCTAAATCATAGTGATCTATATGTATCATAGCATTAGGGATATCATTTTTATGACTCCCATCTTATTGATAGTGGTTAGTTAGATATTGTGAATGATGATAAGTTATGTGATTAATATAGTGACCCTACATTTTCATAAATTAATGTTACATCATTTTCATGACAAAATATAAAATAGTGTTAAAAAACTGGTATCCAATGGTTTACGTTATTAGGAAAATTATGACTATAAATGATATATACATGATACAACATAAACATTAATTTAAATCCTTATTCAATATTTTCTTAGTGGTCCTTATATTATCAGTATATGTTCTCACCTGAGGATATACCTCAAAAAATGGGTGAGATAAAATCCTAGTAAGAAGATAGATAAGAACATGAATCAATATAATATGGGAGAGCAGAATCATCTTCATCATAAAAATATCATGGGATCATCATCATCATATTGAGAGGAATCATTATGTAAGGTTATAGAATGTGAAAATCATAAAATATGAAACATCATGTGTAACATCCCAGGTAAATAAAGAATAAAGAATTTTCATATTTATTAATATTTACGAATTAAATATTAATTTTATTTTAAAAGGGGTTGCTATGTTCGATAGCATACCTGATACGCAACGATGAGTTTCTTTGAAACTTACGTAGCACACTAGTAATAAAATAATATTATATTAAATGTTAGTTAACAAGTAGCTGTTGTACTGGAGGGAATGGATAGAAATAACTAAAATATGATTAGATATGTTTTTAAATGTTTATACATTTACCCAATAAAAGATAAAGGCTTAAAATACGGAAAGAGTTCAATTTTAGGGCATATATACTCTAATTTTCACTAAAGGTTCACTTATCACATTTTAATGGTGAACCGTCATTAAATATAGTTTTGATCACTCTTATACTTTATTTTGGACCAAATATAACTCTTCTTTAGAATCGGGACATCAAAATTTACTTTGTGTAAATTTTTGGTACCTTTCTGATAAAGTTCATTTTTTTATGAATAGTGTAAAATGTAGTATTTTAATTCAAAGCCTCTTTTTAATCTAAATTATTTATATGATTAGATTATTATTTTAATTGGTTTTAAAGTGAAATTAGAAAATATTTTTACCAGTTAATCCAATGGTGGTCATTGGAATCAATTTCACTTTGAAATTGGACTTAAACTGGTGTCAATCTTTTGATACTTATTGTTTCACAAAAACACGCTATTTGTCATGACAGCGGGAATTAATTATTAAATTAATTAATTTTACTTATATGATTTGAATTTTGTAAAATGGACTTAATTTTTTAATTCGGAATATCAAATATATCTTAGGGTGAATTTTTGGTAATTTTCTGAAAAACTTCAATTTTTGATGAATAGTGAAACCACTAAGTGGTAATCAAGCAAACTGATTTTTCAGTTAAATGAAAGTTTACCACTAATGTGTATAGAATTTTGAAAATACGACATACATGGTTGTCATTAAGATGTAAAATGTGGTTCAATGAGATTAAAATAATTTTTTTGTGAATAGTATCTTTTTTTCATTAATCGCGATTAGAGGTAATTAGTGTAGTTTAAGGTAAAAATGGTATTATAAGAATGTGAAAACACCATGACACTTGTCCTACACCTATTGGGTGAGTCATGGCCGACCAAGACAATCCATGGGCCAACTTGGGGACCCCATGGAGCCACTTTAGTTGGTAAATGACATTAGTATATTTTTATTTAATGTTAAAGTGAAAATGACACAAACATGATATGTTTTACTAAAAAAAATTTTAAATGGGGATATACAAGTCATATTTTTGATTATAAATAGTCATTAAAAAGATAAAAAGATTTCATACATTATAGTATTTTTTTTATAATTTTTAGACATTAAATAAATTAAATTATTTATGACATAATAATGATGCAGCGATGACATCATTATTTGACAATTTAAATAAAATGGAAAGATAATGTAAAATCTATGAACTACACATGTCCAAAACTTATTATATGGGTGGATTTTGAAACCTTATCACCTTATCCATGAAGTATTTCAATGTGGTACCTTTTAAAATCGAAACACATTTTCAAATAAAGTAATATTTCTTTACTTTCCAAAAGTGCCCCTCCTCTCCTCTTATAAAAGGCCCCCACCTCTACCTCATTTCACACACTCCTCAAGCCTTTGGCTCGGCCAACCCCTGACCATTTACTCTATCCACATCCCTCTCCTCATCCTAGAGGATTCCCTTTGGGCATAATCCTTTCAAAGGAAGCCTTGAGGATCAAATCAAAAGGAGTTACACTTTTAAACGTAATTCATTCTCTCTTGTTCATTTGTTTTATTTTGCTTCTCCAACCCTCTAAACTCTTTTTATTTACTTCTTTTGTAACAACACCAGTATCTTAAATATACTAGGATGTTGTTATAAGATTTATTCGAGCTACACTCTCACACAACTACATCAAATGGTTAAAGAACATACGGTTTCCGTGGATGGTGAAATTCTGCCTCCCGAAACGATGATTGTTCAATACTCATTTAACACCTTCAAAGGTGGCCATTATGATGTCACTATTTTTATATATGATATATAATATGTTTATTTTTTCTTTAAGCTTATGTATTTTTCATTTTGGGCATACCTTTATGGTTACCATTATGGGTAAACACGATATCTTCATTTAAGGAATTGCGGACTACCGCCCCCTAAAATTGATGTGATTCGTTAATGCCATATGTGGGATGTGTAAAGGATGGATTTAAAGTTATTATATATGATGTAATACTGGAATTATAATATACCTCTATATCATTATTATTTCTTTCCATTAAAGTATGAGATTGAAATGAAAGTAGCGTTCATGCGTACGTACGGCTTACCGTCTCCATGAACGGTGCATTTCATTTCTTATCCCCAAATGTAATGTACTATTAAAATTACATGTATATAATGTATATATATAATTAATGATATATCTAAATTATGAATATAATTGTTGAATTAAAATATACATACCTCTCATTTAGTTTTAATTCCACTAATATGACAAAGAAATGAAAGTAGCGTTCATGCGTACGTACGGCTTACCGTCTCCATGAACAGTGCATTTAATTTCTTACCTCTAAATGATTATGTAATATTATAAATACATGTATATGCTGGATATATATGATACATATTATATCCAAATCGGGAATTTCATTCTGGATATAAAGAACTTTTGACCACATGAACAACATGTAATTGTAAGAAGTCAACTTTCGACTTAAGAAACAAATATTGACAAAACAATAATTATTAACTTAATGGTTACATAATGTTTATAACATGGAAATAAGTGATATAAAAAGAATAATGAACTTTAAAAAGGTTCTTAATCAAGTATAAATTAACTCAAGTTTATTATTCAGGACGTTAAGGAACGATCGAGTCAAGTCAGACCCAAGGTAAGGGACTTCGTCTCAATCTCCTTTCATTGAGGCATATTTAGTTTTATACACAACTTTCTTTTATACGGTGTATAAACCCCTTTGACTTTTACTTTTATACAAAAGGAATCTTTTTCTACGAAGCGTTTTACTAAACGACAAAAAGGAATGTTTTTTTAACGTACGCGGTGATAACGACCTTTTCTGCCGCCGCGAGTATTATTTGATCTTTGGCTTTCTCAACAAGCCGTAATGTTTTTAGAATAAAATAAATACCATATACTCTTTTATGTATTTTGGTATTGAAAATGGTTTTGAAAAAGGATTCTATTATGTCAATATATTTATGATATATTGTGATTGAAATGTGGAAATTTTATCATCCCTTTATATTGGTTTTATGTTTTATGATTTTATACTGGTACTTGGACATTTTAATGGGTGGTTACGTTATAAACCATATGACGGGTGGTGCCGTGAATACCAGGACGGGTGGTTACGTTATAACCTCCAATGCATTGGGTATGGAAGTCAGCCGTATGGCTATTCCATTAAGTATGTATGGAAATTGGCCGTATGGATATTCCATTAAGTGATATGTGGGGAAGTCAACCGTATGGTTATTCCACTTAAGTATGTTTATGTCCCAAGTTACCTTTATATATTCTATGTGTTATTTATCTGGGTTTTATGGTAATCCTTTGGTTACAAAAGGTAAGTAATGATACTTTATTCAGTGAAGATTTGTTTTACTACTTCATGAAGGTGAAGGTATTACTTTGATATAGTATACATGGTTTACTTGATATTTGAAAAACTAACAGTTTTCATTCTTTTTGTATCCCTTGCTGAGCTTTTTATGCTCATCCCAAGTTTTTCGAAATGTTTTTCACAGGACTTAAAGTGGAATAAGGTCAAGGATGGGATCAAGGGAATTTCATGCTATCTAAAACATTGAATCTAGACATCTTTCTTTTTAAGAGTTTTTTTTATGGAGACTTATTAGAAGTGTCTATTTTGTTGTCTTTTAAGATGTAATATTTATGTTCTAATTCTCTAAAACTCTAAACCTGAAAGGATCCTGAATGTGAATTATTCATTTAATTCAATATTAAGTAAGGTTTAAGGCTGGGGCCTTATAGTTCGTATCAGAGGACGTTTTAGACAACTTTAGGAATTAGAAAAGTGTTAAATTATAATATGATTGAAATGATATAGCATTTACGGATTACAATGTTGCTTCACCTAAGATATTTCGGTGTTCAGAATGGTTTTCCTCAGAGGAAACAAAGCAGCTATGTTGGGACGACATCCGGAGGAAGATAACCTTCCAAATCAGCAACCTGAGATGATCGGAATCGGAACTGAATAGTTTGTTGTAGTGATGGCACAGTTGACTGAGGCTATAAATGGTGGTGGTATCCATGCACGAGATCAGCCAGATCAACCGCAGAGGAACATGTCAGTGGTGGAACATTTCATGATGCAACATCCCCCATCATTCAGAGGATCATCTGACCCTGTGCTAGCTGAAGGGTGGATTAAAGAACTGGAGAATATTTTTGATGTCATGGGGTGTTCAGACAATCAAAAGGTTAGTCTTGTTGTTTACTGTTTTGAAGGTGAAGCTGATCAGTGGTGGTCGATGGTGAAAAATATAAGGGATAGTGAAGAGTTTGAGGATCTTCACTGGGACGAATTCAAAGGTATGTTTCTTGAGAAATAATTTCCTATGGTGGTTCGTCTTAGGATGGAAAAACTGTTCCTAGAATTGAGGCAGGAGGATGATTCAGTGGCTGCTTATGAAGAAACGTTCACCCGATTGGCAAGGTATGCTCCGAACTTCATACGAGATCTTGATAGTAAAATAAATCGTTTTTACTCAGGGTTAAAGCCAAAGTATCGAAGGGATTTAGCTTCTCGTGAGTTCAAAAGTTATGAAAAACTTGTTCGATGTGCAGAGAAGGTGGAAATGGATTTTGTCGATGATCGGGTGTTCTGTGACAAACAACAGAATATGAGGTCTAGTTGGCAGGAAAAGGGGAAGAATTCATCAAAGAAGAAAGGAGGTAAGAAAACCAAATATCCATCCTGTGAGAAGTGTGGTAAAATGCATCCTGGAGAATGTTTATCCAAGTCTGGTAAGTGCTTTCGGTGTGGTAAGTCTGGTCATATTGCTCGTAGCTATAAGGAATATGATCAAGCAGGAAATGAAAATCCAACGGTAAGATGTTTTAAGTGTGATGAAATGGGTCATTATGCAAACGAGTGTCCAACGAAGAACTCAACTGGGGGAATGCAGCCAGACTACAAGCAGAAAGGGGTGGTGAAATCCTTTGAAACAACTTCAGCAGATGTTGGGCCATCGAATGAAGTGGTATCAGCTCCAGGGAGCTCAGTATTTTTCGAAGATTGACTTGAGGTCGGGGTACCATCAGTTGAAAGTAAAAGATGCAGACGTTCCGAAGACTGCCTTCCCTACTAGATATGGCCATTATGAATTTTTAGTTATTCCTTTTGGGTTAACCAATGCACCTGCTGCATTCATGGACCTTATGAATAAAATTTTCCATGAGTTCTTGGATAAGTTTGTGTTTGTGTTTTGAGGTTTGGGAAGAGGTTATGTGTGCCTTGTGATTCACAGTTGAAGAATGAGTTGTTATGTGAGGCTCATAGTTCCCCGTTTTCAGTTCATCCTGGCAGTACTAAGATGTACAGAGATCTGCGGGAGTATTACTGGTGGGATGGAATGAAAAGAGACATTGCTGATTTTACTGTGAAGTGTTTGACATGTCAACAGGTTAAAGCAGAGCAGCAGTTACCGAAAGGGATGCTTCAGCCTTTACCAGTGCCAGAGTGGAAATAGGAAAACATATCCATGGACTTTGTTGTGGGATTACCGAGGACATCTCGAGGTAATAATGCAATCTGGGTTATTGTTGATCGCTTGACCAAATCTGCTCATTTCATTTCTATACGATATACTTTCTCTCTTGATCAACTTTCCCGTCTGTATCTTAAAGAGATAGTCAGGTTACATGGAGTTCCTCTCTCCATTGTATTGGATCGTGAACCCAGGTTTACTTCTAACTTTTGGAAAGGCCTTGAGAAGTCGTTGGGTACTGAATTAAAATTTTAGTACAACTTTTCATCCTCAATCAGATAGGCAGTCAGAACGAACAATTCAGACATTGGAGGATATGCTACGAGCTTGTTTGATGGATTATCAGGGAAGTTGGGACCAACATCTTTATTTGGTTGAATTTTCTTATAATAACAGCTTTCGTTCCAGTATACAGATGGCACTATTTGAGGCATTATATGGGAAGCGGTGTCGAACTCCAACATTTTGGAATGAAGTGGGTGAAAGGAAGCTGATGGGACCAGAATTGGTAGCAGAGATGGCAGAAAAAGTTTAGTTGATTCAGAAAACACATGAGAGCAGCTCAGAGCAGGCAGAAGAGTTATGCGGATAACCGGAGGAAGGATCTATCTTTTGAGGTAGGTGATCGTGCTTTTCTCAAGATTTCTCCTTGGAAAAGTGTGATGAGATTTGGTAAGAAAGGAAAGTTGAGTCCATGGTTGGTTGGACCATACGAAATTCTGGAAAGAGTTGGATCAGTTGCATACTGAGTGGCTTTACCTCCGAGTTTATCTCAGGTACACAATGTTTTTCACGTTTTGATGTTGAGAAAGTATATGCCAGATCCATCTCATATTTTGAGTCCAGAGGTAGTTCAGCTGGAAGAGAACCTATCTTATGAGGAACAACCGGTCCAGATTCTTGACCACAGGGAGTAGGTGTTACGGAATAAGGTGATTTATCAGGTAAAGGTTTTTTGGAAAAACCATGTGATTGAAGAGGCAAAGTGGGAATCTGAAAATGCTATGAGGGATAAATAACCCCCCTTATTTTGATAAGTGCATAAAATTGCGAGGACGTAATTCCCAAAAGGGGGGAAGGATGTAACATCCCAGGTAAATAAAGAATAAATAATTTTCATATTTATTAATATTTACGAATTAAATATTAATTTTATTTTAAAAGGGGTTTCTATGTTCGATAGCGTACCCGATACGCAACGATGAGTTTCTTTGAAACTTACATAGCACACTAGTAAGAAAATAATATTATTTTAAATGTTAGTTAACAAGTAGCCGTTGTACTGGCGGGAATGGATAGAAATAACTAAAATATGATTAGATATGTTTTTAAATGTTTATACATTTACCCAATAAAAGATAAAGGCTTAAAATACGGAAAGAGTTCAATTTTAGGGCATATATACTCAAATTTTCACTAAAGGTTCACTTATCACCTTTTCATGGTGAACCGTCATTAAATATAGTTTTGATCACTCTTATACTTTATTTTGGACGAAATATAACTCTTCTTTAGAATCGGGACATCAAAATTTACTTTGTGTAAATTGTTGGTACCTTTCTGATAAAGTTCATTTTTTTATGAATAGTGTAAAATGTTGTTTTTTAATTCAAAACCTCTTTTTAATCTAAATTATTTTTATGATTAGATTATTATTTTAATTGGTTTTAAAGTGAAATTAGAAAATATTTTTACCAGTTAATCCAATGGTGGTCATTGGAATCAATTTCACTTTGAAATTGGACTTAAACTGGTGTCAATCTTTTGATAATTATTGTTTCACAAAAACACGCTATTTGTCATGACAGCGGGATTAATTATTAAATTAATTAATTTGAATTATTTGTTTTGAATTTTGTAAAATGGACTTCATTTTTGAATTCGGAATATCAAATATATCTTAGGGTGAATTTTTGGTAATTTTCTGAAAAACTTCAATTTTTGATGAATAGTGAAACCACTAAGTGGTAATCAAGCAAACTGATTTTTCAGTTAGATGAAAGTTTACCACTAATGTGTATTGAATTTTGAAAATCCGACATACATGGTTGTCATTAAGAAGTAAAATGTGGTTCAATGAGATTAAAATAATTTTTTGGTGAATAGTATCTTTTTTTCATTAATCGCGATTAGAGGTAATTAGTGTAGTTTAAGGTAAAAATGGTATTATAAGAATGTGAAAACACAATGAAACTCGTCCTACACCTATTGGGTGAGTCATGGCCGACCAAGAAAATCCATGGGCCAGCTTGGGGACCCCATGGAGCCACTTTAGTTGGAAAATGACATTAGTATATTTTTATTTAATGTTAAAGTGAAAATGACACAAACATGATATGTTTTACTAAAACAATTTTTAAATGGGGATATACAAGTCAGATTTTTGATTATAAATAGTCATTGGAAAGATAAAGAGATTTCCGACATCATAGTATTTGTTTTATAATTTTTAGACATTAAATAAATTAAATTATTTATGACATAATAAATATGCAGCGATGACATCATTATTTGACGATTTAAATAAAATGGAAAGATAATGTAATCTCTATGAACTACACATGTCCAAAACTTATTGGATGGGTGGATTTCGAAACCTTATCACCTTAGCCATGAATCATTTCAATGTGGGACCTTTTGAAACCGAAACACATTTTCAAATAAAGTAATATTTCTTTACTTTCCAAAAGTGCCCCTCCTCTCCTCTTATAAAAGGCCCCCACCTCTACCTCATTTCACACACTCCTCAAGCCTTTGGCTCGGCCAAACCCTGCCCATTTACTCTCTCCACATCCCTATCCTCATCCTAGAGGATTCCATTTGGGAATAATCCTTTCAAAGGAAGCCATTAGGCTCAAATCAAAAGGAGTTACACTTTTAAAGGTAATTCATTCTCTCTTGTTCATTTGTTTTATTTTGCTTCTCCAACCCTCTAAACTCTTTTTATTTACTTCTTTTGTAACAACACCAGTATCTTCAATATACTAGGATGTTGTTATAAGATTTATTCTAGCTACACTCTCACACAACTACATCGAATGGTTAAAGAACATACGGTTTCTGTGGATGGTGAAATTCTGCCTCCCGAAACGATGATTGTTCAATACTCATTTAACACCTTCAAAGGTGGCCATTATGATGTCACTGTTTTTATATATGATATATAATATGTTTATTTTTTTCTTTAAGCTTCTGTATTTTTCATTTTGGGAATACCTTTATAGTTTCCATTATGGGTAAACACGATATCTTCATTTAAGGAAGTGCGGACTACCGCCCCCTAAAAGTAATGTGATTCGTTAATGCCATATGTGGGACGTGTAAAGGATGGATTTAAAGTTATTATATATGATTTTATACTGGAATTATAATATACCTCTATATCATTATTATTTCTTTCCATTAAAGTATGAGATAGAAATGAAAGTAGCGTTCATGCGTACGTACGGCTTACCGTCACCATGAATGGTGCATTTCATTTCTTATCCCCAAATGTAATGTACTATTAAAATTACATGTATATAATGTATATATATAATTAATGATATATCTAAATGATGTATATAATTCTGGAATTAAAATATACATACCTCTCATTTAGTTTTAATTCCACTAATATGACAAAGAAATGAAAGTAGCGTTCAAGCATACGTACGGCTTACCGTCTCCATGAACGGTGCATTTCATTTCTTACCTCTAAATGATTATGTAATATTATAAATACATGTATATGCTGGATATATATGATACAAATTATATCCAAATCGGGAATTTCATTTTGGATATAAAGAACATTTGACCACATTAACAACATGTAATTGTAAGAAGTCAACTTTCGACTTAAGAACCAAATATTGACAAAACAATAATTATTAACTTAATGGTTACATAATGTTTATAACATGGAAATAAGTGATATAAAAAGAATAACGAACTTTAAAAAGGTTCTTAATAAAGTATAAATTAACTCAAGTTTATTATTCAGGGCGTTAAAGAACGATCGAGTCAAGTCGGACCCAAGGTAAGGGACTTCGTCTCAATCTCCTTTCATTGAGGCATATTTCGTTTTATACACAAATTTCTTTTATACGGTGTATAAACTCCTTTGACTTTTACTTTTATACAAAAGGAATCTTTTTCTATGAAGCGTTTTACTAAATGACAAAAAGGAATGTTTTTTTTAACGTACGCGGTGACAACGACCTTTTCTGCCGTCGCGAGTATTATTTGATCTTTGGCTTTCTCAACAAGACGTAATGTTTTTAGAATAAAATAAATACCATACACTCTTTTATGAATTTTGGTATTGAAAATGGTTTTGAAAAAGGATTCTATTATGTCAATATATTTATGATATATTGTGATTGAAATGTGGAAATGTTATCATTCCTTTATATTGGTTTTATGTGTTATGATTTTATACTGGTACTTGGACATTTTAACGGGTGGTTACGTTATAAACCATATGATGGGTGGTGCCGTGAATACCAGGATGGGTGGTTACGTTATAACCTCCAATGCATTGGGTATGGAAGTTGGCCGTATGGCTATTCCATTAAGTATGTATGGAAATTGGCCGTATGGCTATTCCATTAAGTGATATGTGTGGAAGTCAACCGTATGGTTATTCCACTTAAGTATGTTTATGTCCCAAGTTACCTTTATATATTCTATGTGTTCTTTATATGGGTTTTATGGTAATCCTTTGGTTACAAAAAGGTAAGTAATGATACTTTATTCAGTGAATATTTTTTTTACTACTTCATGAAGGTGAAGGTATTACTTTGATATAGTATACATGGTTTACTTGATGTTTGAAAAACTAACAGTTTTCATTCTTTTTGTATCCCTTGCTGAGCTTTTTATGCTCACCCCAAATTTTTCGAAATGTTTTTCACAGGACTTAAAGTGGAATAAGGTCAAGTATGGGATCAAGGGAATTTCATGCTATCTAAAACATGGAATCTAGAGATATTCCTTTTTAAGAGTTTTTTTATGGAGACTTAGTAGAAGTGTCTATTTTGTTGTCTTTTAAGATGTAATAGTTATGTTCTAATTCTCTAAAACTCTAAACCTGAAAAGATCCTCAATGTGAATTATTCATTTAATTCAATATTAAGTAAGGTTTAAGGCTGGGGCCTTATATCATGTCTCAATGGTCAACCCCAAATGTAGTTGGGAAGAATTATAGAATCATGTTCACACATAACATATGTGCACAATCATGTCATCGTAATTATGAAAAAATATATCTTTATGTTAAATAATTTTTCACTTTATGTCATGAGATAGATCATATTACCCAATGTATTGGAGTGAAATATAATTATTAGTGCATCCATCATATAATAACATTGACATTATCATGCATCACACAGGGATCATATATCAGTTTTAAACATTAAATATCCCATTGAAATAAATTTAATTCATTTCATAAAGATAGAATTCATTGTTAATTTTTGGGGTTACCAAAATGGAATAACCTACATGTATAGGAATCATTAATCTTTTTTGAAGAATAAAAAATCTCCAGAGAAGTAAAAGATGCGTTTTTAGAAAGAAAATTTATTTTGTAAAATCATTTTATTATTCGTAAAACTAGATAGGAAAATGTATATCCAATAATGTAAATGTTAAGAATAATGATATTATATTTTAGGAGTATTAAATAACATCTACACTGATATTTGGAATTAAGGAGGAATCACCCAAATAATTGGAATTGTGTTTTAGAATCCACAAACTGTATGTCTGAATGTTTTCATCAAGTCAATATCCAAGTTAATAAATTTTGATTAATTAATTAATAAATTCAGAACCAAATATACATTTATTTTTTTCATTATATTTTTACTATATTCATTTATGGACATTCATATGAGTTATAGTGTTCAATTTTAGCATTTTTGCGTGTTAGATTTCTTGAATTTCATGACCAGTTCACTTGTATAAATGAATGTAAGTTCATTTAAAATGGGGATAACTATATATAATTTATATTTTATACTATTAATGACCATACATTTGTTTAATTTTCTTATATATTAATTCTTTATACTGTATGGGTATGAATAAATAGGTAAATCGTTAATGATAATAATTTAGATTAATTAGGTGGCTTTCCGATCAGAACAAACTCATTTTTATTATATAATATTATGTATATGAGTTAGTTCTAGAATGTAAAAAAGGTTATAACATATGTTTTATAATATTTTCAAACCATTATAATGTTTTTATTACCATTGATGATTATTGTAGTGAAACATGTAAATGCATCGTCCACGATGCTGGTAAATCAAAAAATTACATATGATATTTCCTTTTTTAGAATAAATTGAAAAGGAAAAATAATTTAAAATGATTTATTACAATAAAAAGATAAAATTACAGTATATAAAATGTAATATATTTATCATGCCGTATTGATAAGTGGAGGTTAGGAGAAGATATAGAATGAAATGAAGTTGAATATAAATTAAAAGAAAAAGAAAGGGAGTTTTACCTCTTGATTTTAGACTCTTTGAGAACCTACATAAAGAAAAGTGTCTGGTCTTTTGATGAGATAATGGGATTTTGAACATGGAGGAGGGTTTGAGTAAGAGTATTGGTTAGAACAAAAAAAATGATTCAAAGCTTACAATGTGAGAGGATAAGAGGTGTGATGGGGGTATTTATAGGGGATGAGAGGGGTGTTTTATAATTATTTTATTCATTAGATTATTATTTTGTCGTATGAGTATTAATTGTTTTATCCTTATCAATAAATATATCAAAATAATGATGTAGAGTTTGGAATATTTGGATTAAATCAGACGTGGATCAATAATAAATCAATAATTCTTTTATTTAGTGTTTAATATAAATTATCATGTTTTTCTATTCACAAAAAATAATTTTTTTAGAATAATTTCATAAATTACACCTAACAAATTAAAACATGTAGAAATCATTAATTAACAAAAAAATTTCATATAATTTTTTAAATGTGAGAAATATAATTTTGAATTAAAATCATTATCTACATGGAAAATAATGGTTTCAAAATTATAACTTATTTTATAACACATTGAAAAATTAATTAAGGTATCATAAAATTATCTTCTAATCATATAGTAAGAGATTTTCAATTTATTAATCTTTTTTATGAAAGTAATTTTTTTAAGAATAATTATATTGTTAATAAAATTTTAATTAAACATTTTTGTTTTATAAAAATTCCAAAAGTTAATTATTAATTACTAAAATATTTATAAATTTATACCATGGTATAATTATATCATATTATCATTTATAAGATGCCTAAATTTTATTTATATATTCATAGATGAGGTTACTATTCTATTTGTTGAATTACTAATATCAATGGTCATGTTACAATTCTAATGGTGAGGGCACTATTCTATTAGGCCAGGTTCTTTAATTTCACGAAATATGTTTTATTTAATTAATTATTCATATATAAAGATTATATTATGTAATAAATGTGATTTTATTTGATTTACCCTATATAAAATAATTATAATTAGGAAATTTCCAATGATTAAATTTTGGGTCGTGACATTCTACCACCTTATGAAATTTTTTCATTGATATTTTGTTTTACATACTATTGTGAAAACATGTGAGGTTACTTCTCATTTATTGAGTCAAAATTCCTCTTTTGACTTTTATGTCCTATTTTAGAAATCAAAAATCAATTCATAGAAGTTGAATCATACTGACCAGTTTATCGTACTGACTCTGTCAATCATATTAACTCTATCAATCGTACTAACCCTTTCAATCGTATTGACTCTGTCAATCGTACTGACTCTGTCAATCATACCGATCCTATCAATCGTACTGACTTTATCTATCTTACTGACCCTATCAATTATACTTACTTTGTCAATCGTGCTAACATTGTCAGTTGTACTTACTCTGTCAATCATACTAACTTATTTCCATCATATTCACTTTTCATCCTTTCATTACATTGCACTATGTAATACTAATAGAACTCATATTTTACTTTTATCGCATGCTTGTTTTTATCTTTTATCAATACATGTCAATCGTACTCATGTTTATCATTTTCACATATCTTTTTTAACCAAAACGATGTAGTGGAGTTAGTTATAAAATAATGAAAATTTTGTCGTGTTTTCTGTTTTAAAATTACTGTTATAATGTCAAGTGTCCAGGTGCCTCTAAGTTTTCTGGAGAAATATGACCGTTGAAGGAAATATGACCGTTGGAACCTTAGGCCTATAAATAGGAGGTCATTTGAAGCTATGAAGAACATTTGAGAGACTTTGATCATTCTATGATACTATCATGTTCTAGAGAGAGAGGTTGTGACTTCTCTCTTGCTTCTCGTGAAATCCTTGAGATTACAAAATGTGAACGGGTTGTTCTATGTTTTTGTATTTCATTAAGTGATTTAATTTGCATTGTGTTGTTGATCATCGTATCGAGGGCTTTCATGTCTTTGAAAGGCAGATGTGTCGATTTCCTGAAAAATCGAGGGCTTGCGGGGATAGCAAGACAGACGTACCGATCATTGAATCGAAGGCTTACGGGGATTGCAAGACAGACATACCGATCATCGTATCAAGGGCTTGTGGGGATAGTAAGACAGACGTACCAATCATCGTATCGAGGGCTTACTAAGGTGATGGTAAGACAAACCTCTTATCCTAGGTGAAAGGATACCATTCTCTTTGGGATAAAAGAAAAGTAATAATTTTACATTTCCACTGCTATTTGTTTCAGATAGGGAATTGTATTGTTTCTTTTCTTCATTTCATATTCATTTTTAATTGTTTCAATTACCATTATACTATTACATATTATATCAATAAATTCTATAAACTTTATGGTAGAATCCTTCATTATTTTATTACTCTGATTATTATATTCATTTTGAATACCATTGCTTTACACTACTCATAGTATTACATCATTTCATACCTTTTTCATCAATACAATTGTGGTTAATTGTTTGTGTTGTGAATTGTATTAGTTTAAGTTCATTTAAACTAATTTTTTTAAGTATTTAAACACAATTATTTTTAAACCTACAATTCACTGCCCCTCTTAAATTGTTCCATCTAATATAAAAATACATCTATATATAGATCCAACAAATGGTATGAGAGGAGGTTTCCACTATTTTGTATTATAAGCTCTATTTTTTCATATTTCTATTTCAACTATCTATATCAGTAATGTGTGTAGTGGAAAAGATATTTTTTAGATGGTAGGGATGAATATTGGATCAATTGAAAATTTAAATCCAACTAGACCAACTATATTTGATGGGAATGATTATGAGTACTAGATAGATGGAATGAAGACATTTACTATCAATACTGGTGTATACAATTTTATTTTTCTTATTAGAGGTTACAAATTTCCTGAAAAAGAATTCAGTACTTTCACAAACGAATAGATGAAAAATATCAACTAAATTACATGGTATTCAATACTTTTTTATCTTCTATGACCATGAATATATACAGCCATATATCATCTTGTGAAGCAGCCAGTTGTATTTGGAAGAAATTGGAAGTCACACATTTTGGTACATCTATGTTTATAGAAACAAGAAGAGAAATACATCTAGTAGAGTATCATTGATTTATTTTTCCTTATGGGGAACTAGTATGTAATGTGTCGTAATGATTTGTGAAAATTGTAAATAGTTTACAATCTATGGGAGATAAATTTCTTGATTATGAATATCTTTTAGACAAAATTATTGATATAATTCCAAATGAATGGGAGTAAAAAAGGACTGCAATTGATGAAAAAAGAAATGTTTCTCAGAATAATATTGATGAAATCTTTTGAACACCTCTATAGCACGAGACAAGGATGAAATGAGATGATGATTTCAATATGAAGAAAAATGGTAATGGAAGTGTAGTTTTTACTACTACATCTAAAGTTAAAACACCTGAATGGATAATAAGATCCAAATCTAAGAAAGTCGTTTTCTCAGAATCAAGTCATAGATATCACTCCGATAATGAATTATCCAATCTTGCTAAAAGGATGAACAAGATTGTGGGAAATAAAGACTTCCAATACAGATTCAATAACAAAGATAGGAAGGATAAGAAAGATTCAGAGGTAACTTGTTATGAATGCATGAAAGTATGTTATTTAAGACCTGATTTTCCTTTACTGAAGAGAAAATACAGAAAGGAGAAACATTATGAACGAAATAAGAAGAAGTATTACAATACAAAGACATATGAAGACTTGAAGGAAAATTATACATGGATTTTAAGTGGTAGACATTCATTAGATGATTCAATAGAATATGAATCCTCAGAACAAAGGAATGTTGAACTTATATCTAGACTAACAGTTGAAGATAATTATTTCTTGGCTAAGATACACAATGTTGAAGCTATTAAAATTTTTTCCTTAAATTCAAATTATAATGATAATAAATATTTTGAATATTCATATAATGAGTCTTCGTCATCAGAATATAATACATTAACTTCTTTTAAAGAAGTTTCTAGGTTTTTTTAAATTAATTGAGAATGAAAAATTCTAAACACAAGAAGAAAGTAGAAAAAGAAAATTATAGAATTTCTATTTTAGCTAATGTAGAATCCAATATTTCTAATGATCTTGATATGAAAACATCTGATTTAGAATGTATTTTAAAACCCCTTGAGAATGTCAATTCAGATAAGGATAAACATTCTAATGGTCTTGAAAATGTAATTTCTATGAAAAATGTTTTTGAGCTTAACTCTAGTTCAAAATCAAATGTTTTGGAAGATAAAAACATAGTTTAAAAACTAATGTAAGAGATTTTTTCCTTGAAAAAGGTTTATCAAGCTTTACCTATGGAATGGAAATCTTTGATAAAGTTTATTCTAAAATTCGACAGTTGAGGAATCATTCTGGTATTGGTTATACTCTTTCGAAATTGATTTTTAGTAATAACTATTTTATTCCTCAACGTAGCCCCTTTTGTATGAAGTGTCAATATGGTGGACACAGGAAAATAGATTGTTCTCTTAATAGAACTCAATGTTTAGGATTTCATAAAGCTCATTTTGTAAAGCAAATGTGGATTCCTAAAATTATTTTATCCAAACCTTCTTGTTCCAAACAAGTTTGGATTCTGAAAAACTAAAAATCTTTTTTTCATGAAAATAAGAAGTGTACCAAAAGTAATATTTGGTACATGGATTGTGGTTGTTCTAGACACATGACCTGACACAATGATTTTATTAAAATGATTATTCAAACAAAAGGTGGAATGGTTACCTTCAGAGATAATGTTCAAGGAATGATTATTGGAATAGGTAATATTCTCTTTCTTGCAAAAGTTCTTATTTCAAATGTTTATTTTGTTAAAGGTCATAAGCACAATCTCATGAGCATATGTCAATTATGTTATGAAGGATACCATGTAAATTTTAGAAATGATAAACGCTTATTTCACAATTCTAAGGATGAATTCATTCTATTTGCCCATAGGAATGAGAATGTATACACTATTTACTTAGAAGACCTTAGGAGCCAAAATTTACCTTGCTTAAGTGCAATAGAGGACCAATCATGGATATGGAATAGAAGACTATGCCACTACATCCTAAGAAACCTTTATAAACAATCAAATAAAAGATGTGTAAAGGGACTATCAGATCATAGATGTTATTCTCAAATGATCTTTTATACTTTCCAATTTGGTAAGAAACATAACACATTCTTTAAATAAATTAATAAAGTATCATATTCTAATTCATTACAGCTAGTGCACATGGATCTTTTTGGTCCTTCACAAACTGAAATAATTGGAGGAAAATACATTGTATTTGTTTTAGTTGATGACTTTTCTAGATTTACATAGGTCTATATTCTAAAAAATAAATATAAAGCCTTTTTATATTTCAAAATTTTTAGTTCCCAAGTAAAAAATGAGAGAAAACCTACCAATGATAACTATCTATAGTGATCATGGTGGTGAATTTTAAAATTCAGATTTTGAAACATTTTGTAGTAAGAAAGGTATTACTCAAAATTTATCATCTCGAAGAACTCCTCAGAAAAATGGTGTTGTTGAGAGATGAAATTGTATTCTTCAAGAAATGAGATACACCATGTTGAGTGAATACTCAATTGCTAAGAACTTTTGGGCTAGAAGCTGTTATTATTTATTGTTATTCATTAAATCTTGTTTTAACTAAACCTTTTCTTAATAAAACACCTCATAAATTGTGGACGAGGTGAAAACATGAAATTTCATACTTAAAAGTTTTTTGATGCAAAGTATTCATTTTAAATAATAAAGATAATCTATACCAATTCACACCCAAATCTGATGAAGGAATTTTTCTATGATATTCTAAAACTTCTAAGGATTATAGTGTTTTCAATAAAAATACTTTCACTATTGAAGAAACAGTGCATGTTAAATTTGATGAAACTAATCCATTTGTTTTCAAACAACCCCAATCTACATTATCAGATGTGTTTTCAAAAACTATTTATCAACCTCTAATAGAAGATCCTTCTGATATGGAAAATGTTCAAGAAAGTCTTTCTGAAACTTTAACCCTAGAATATTTTCTACCATAGGTTGATGAATAGTTTTTACAAAACCCAAATAAACTGCTTCTTAGTAATCATCCCAGTGATAACATCATTGGAAATGTAAATCAACCTGTAAGGACCAGAAACACCATGAGAAATGAAATAGAACATCTTTCATTTTTTCCCAATATGAACCTAAAAGTCCATGTGAGGCCTTATGTAATGAGAATTGGATTAAATAAATGAAAGATGAACTAAATGAATATGAAAAGAATCAAGTCTAGACATTAGTTGAAAGACCCAATGAAACAACTGTAATTTGTGTAAAATAGGTTTTCATAATTAAAAAGAGATAAAAATGGAATCATTGTAAGAAATATAGCATGGATTGTTACTAAGGGATATAATAAACAAGAGTGAATATTATATAGGGAAACATAGGCTCCATTAGCTAGACTTGAATATTTTCATATTCTATTAGCCTTTGTAGCATAATTTAATTTCAAATTAATTCAAATGATGTTAAATTTTCTTTTGTAAATGGTTTTGATAGAGAAGTTTTTTTTGTTGATCAAACTCCTGGTTTTATATATTCAAAATATCCTAATCATGTTTTTAATCTTACCAAATATTAATATGGCCTTAAATAATCCCCTAGAGCATGCTATGATATACTTACATGATTTATTTTACAAAAAAAATATGCAAAAGGTACATCAGATCCAACAATTTTTATAAAAATTGAAAATAAAAATGTTTTGATTATTCAAATTTATGTTGATGACATCATATTTGGATCAACTCAGTAGTCTTTAACTGATTCCTTTGAAAATTTAATGAAATCTGAGTTTGAAATGAGTATGATGGGTGAGTTAACATTCTTTTTAGGTTTTCAATTTTCAAAAAAACCAGAAGGGATATACATATCTCAACATAAGTATATTAAATATTTACTAAAAATTATGGATACGAAAATACTAAAAGTATTAGCACTCCAATTAGTACCTAAAATACACTTGATCATGATGAAACTGGGAAACCTATAGATCAAAAAAGTTTTATAGGTATGATAGGAAGTTT
The DNA here is from genome assembly GCA_963277665.1 of Viscum album. Classification (NCBI taxonomy): domain Eukaryota; kingdom Viridiplantae; phylum Streptophyta; class Magnoliopsida; order Santalales; family Viscaceae; genus Viscum; species Viscum album. Next base: position 700,067,633 of record OY728119.1, on the reverse strand, counting down.
TTTCTACTTGATAGCTAGTCGACCAAAATTAATGTTTTCTGTATGCTTATGTGCATGATACCAATCTAATCCAAAGTAGTCTCATTTAAAAGCTGTGAAAATAATCTTTTGGAATATAAAAGGAACCTGGGATTTAGGTATTTTTTATTCTTCTATAAATTATTTTGTTTTAAAAAGATTTTCAGATTCATACTTTGGTGGTTGTAAAATGGATAGAAAGAGTACATATGGAACATTTAATTTCTTAGGAAATTCCTTGGTTTCTGGGTCTTGCAAGAAACAACACTAAGTAGCACATTCCACTGCTAGAGCTAAATATGTAGTAGCTCGATGTTATTGTGCTCAAGTGTTGTGGATGAAACACACACTCACTGACTATGGATTAAGTTTCTCCAAAACTCAAATTCTATGTGATAACAGTAGTGTCATATCTCTTATTAAAAACCCATAACATCACCCTCAAGAAAAACACATAGATATTAGGCATCACATTATTAGGGATCATATAAAAAAAGGATATATTATTTTACAATTCATAAAAATACAAGAACAACTTGCTGACATTTTTACAAAACCATTAAATTCTGATACGTTAGAGTTTATAAAACAAAATCCAGGAAAGATTATATTAAAGTAATCATTCATGTTTACTTCATGTTTTACACTTCTCATTACATTAAACTTCTCTTAAAAAGAGGGAAAACATTTTAATTAATGTTTTTCTTAATTTTTTGGTTTGATATTCTATTTTTCTGATTATCATCTTGACTGAATAGTTATAGTTTTCCTTTACCTTCTGTTTGTTGTCTTGTTTGCTCGGTTACCATATTTATTTTCTTTGCATGGGCATGTCAACCTATGGTAACAACTTTTTTTCCCATCAGCATGTCAACCTATGGTAACAAAACTGTTTTCCATCAGCATGTCATCCTATGGTAACAACTTTGTTTTCCATTGGCACATCAACCTATGGTGACAGCTTTGTTTTCCATCGGCACGTCATCCTATGGTAAAAATTTTATTTTCCATCGGCACGTCAACCTATGGTAAGAACGTAGTTTCCCCTCAGTATTTTAACATATGGTAACAACTTTGTTTTCCATCGGTATGTCAACCTATGGTAACAACTTTGTTTCCCTTTTTCCAGACAACATATGTTAATGACTTTGTTTTCCATCGGCATGACAACCTATGGTAATAACCATCTTTTCCATAGGTCTGAAAACCAATGGTAATGAATTTGTCTTCTATTAGTCTTACAAGATATGGGAAGGACTTTGTTTTCCATCGTCCTAACAACCTATGGTAATGAATTTGTTTTCCATCAGCATAACAACCTATGGTAATGACTTTATTTTTCATTGACCTGACAACCTATGTTAATTAATTTTTTTTCCATCAGTCTGACAACCTATTGTAATGACTTTGTTTTCCATCAGCTTGACAACCTATGGTAATAACTTTGTTTTCTATCGGCTGCACAACATATGGTAATGATATTGTTTTCCCTCGGTTTCACAATAGATCGTATTCTTTTTCCTCAATCTTATGTATTTTAATTTTTCTATTGTATTATAAAATGATAATACTATTAAACCAATAGTTTCCTTATAATATCCAGCAGGTACATTCTTTCATTCTTTTGTTTTATTTTTCTATTCTTTTAATTTTTTTAAACCCCCTTTTAAATCCCCACCTTTGGATTTTTTAATCGTCCAATCACAATCGTAGAAGACCAACGGTCATCATTCCTTGCCTAAAAATAGAGCCCTCACCCCTCCAAACCCACACATCTTTTTCAGAATTGTTGGAGAAGCTCTTCCCATGTTTTAATACTCCATATGATCTTCTATTCGCTTCACCTTTATGTCTCAGTCCTCTGCCAACACTACTGCCGGAATGTTTTCAAAAACATTTTCAGAGAAAGAATTCCTCATAGAACTGTTAGTTTCTTGGGACTTCTTTGGCTCGTACGATTCTATAATCAGGAGAATTATTTTGATTCTAGGATGGGAAAATATTTGTGTTGAAATACCTGTATCTCAAGATCATGTTCTTATTGAAGAAGTTTTCCAATTCTACAAAACTGTATCTTTTGAAAAAAAATATAATGATCCACTTTACTCTGTACGATAGAAAAATCTCAATGTCTGTGAAACAAGCAGCCCACATATTAAATGTCTCAACAGAAGGAGATTATTTTTGTCCATCTCATAAACTACCAGGGGATGTTGGTACATTTAACAAAAAAGTGCTGAAAAGTTATTGTTTCATATAAATGAAGAGAAGAGGAAAGTGTCACATCTATCTCCAGATAACAGATTTGTGGCACTTTGGATGCAAGGTTTTCATATCCCAAGGAAAGGGGATAGAGAAACTCTGAAAGTCTAGGATATCATCATGATAGAGTATCTTGTCAATATGAGAAAGGTAAATCTCATGGGATTCATTTTTGAAACAATAAAAAATGTCATGTCATGAGCGATTAAATATCATTTGATTATGTATCCCTCTATTCTTACAAATTTCATTCATGAGAGCATGAAGTTTTGTAATAATCCATTGAAAGGGAAATTGAAAGAGCTGAAGCCTTCATGGTTTTGTAAGAATACTTTGAAGATGTTTTATATTTGTTTTGGTCAGAATTAAAATCTTTTTTTCAAATATGTTGAAGCTGAATCGGCACAAAATCAATCGGCACTAAATCAATCGGCACCTGTGCCAGTCAAAGAAAATCCAACTGCTATTTCTCCTCAAAAGTCAGATCCGCAAACTAGTTCTCCGTCAATGATGAAACCTAAGTACAACATGGAGGTTGTGACCAAGATGAGAAAGGAAAGAGAAGAATGAAAAGAAGGCAATCCTAAGTTTGTTCTTGATCCAGCAAAAGCCTTTTCTGAGAGGATAAGGGTAGAGGATACTGTTCAGGTTGAAAAGACATAGAAAACACTTTGGAAAAAGAAATTAAAATACTTTGATATCTCCAAAATCATGAAATTTTTTGAGGTGGCCAGTGCTCAACTAACAGAAGAAGTGCATCAAGAACCTAACGTAATAAGTCTTCCAGAGAAAGAGAAAGGGAAACAAATTTTAGAAGTAATGCGGGAAGTTGATCTAGAGGAAGGAGATTTTTATTTGGAATTTCATCAACATTCTATGAAGATTAGAGATGAATACTTTCAAAAGAGAATTAAAGGAATTCAAAAACCTCCTCATGATGATCAATCACCAGTCAAATCTCATGAAACCCCTTCAAAAATATTTCCTTCTCAAGAGAAGCAAGGTGCTAAATCATCTCAAACCCAAAAAGTAATCGTTATCAGTGACAATGTGGAAAATAATGAAAGGAGAAATAAAAAGCAAAAGGAAAACATCTAGTTGAAGACACAAGCCTATCAAATGAACTGGATTTATATGATGAGATTACCGATTCAGAATATACAGATTATATCAAGAAGAGTGATTACATTGATATTGTTTTGAGGAGGATTGAGAATACCATTCATTATTTTCCTAGACTGGAATGGAAAATCGATTTAAGCACTGACAATCAATGAAAGAAGATCGGTTCTGTAAGAGAACATAGAAAGAGAGTATTGTCAATTGAATTCGATTAAAATGTATTATCTGAAAGCTTGGATGCTCATAAGAAGGCTTGTAATAGAATGACTAAGTGGTTATCCAAGACAGAAAGCTCAGTGAATGATCATGAAGTATCTATTGAAGACATGAGAAGGATTTCATATTATCATGATATTTCATTCAATAAGCTTTTCAAAGAAACTATTGAAAGGTTGAATCAATTTTCAAACACTCATGGAGTCAATATTCCTTTAGAAAAAGAGCTGCAAGAGAGAATGAATGCTTTTAAGATAGACTTTTCGAAGGTCTCATCTTTCAAAGATGGAATAGTTTTGTTGACGAAGAAACATTATGTGTTATCAAAAGACAATAAGAACATTCAAGATAGAATTGACACTCTTGAAGAAGTAATCTGAGTCTAGGAAGAGACTATCAAGAATCAGGATCAGCTTTTGGCTGATCAACAAGATCCTCTCAAATCTCAGGGTGATTCTATCAATGAATACAAGAAGGAAATCAAAAAGATGAAATCCATAATTCATGAGTTGATCAAGAAAGAAAAGGAAACTGAAAGCAAATGAGTGTTGTTGTATCTTTCTATTTTCATTTTCTGATTTCTATAGAATTATTACCTTAGATATATTTATGTCATCTTTTCTATTTCCATTCATTTATTTTCTATAAATTTTTCAGGAAACTCATGATTACCCCATTCTATTTGTAAATCACAAAAGGGGACAGTGTTTTAAGGGGTGGAATGCATTATAAGGGGAAGAATGTTTTAGACAAATACTTCTAAATAAAGGATAATTTACGAATACAATCCTTAAAAAAGTATATACCTAAGGGGGAGTAGGTTGTATTCAATTTCATATTTTCAAGAGTTTTCAATAACTCACGGGGAGATTAGTATTTCTTTTTTTGTTTTTACTTTATGATTTGTGATTTCCAAAAACAGAAAGGTTGTTGAGTCAAAAGTCCTCTTTTGACTTTTATTTCTTGTTATGGAAATCAGAAATCTATTCATATATTTTGAATCGTACTAACTATGATTATCATACTGAATCATTCAATCGTACTGACTCTATCAATCATACTGACGATGTCAATCGTACTGACTCTATCAATCAAATTGACCCTGTCATTCATATGGACCTTGTCATTTGTACTGACCCTATCAATCATACTGGCTCTGTCAATCATACTGACCCGGTAAATCATAATGACTCTCTCAATAGTACTGACTCTGTCAATCATATTAACTTTTGTGCATCATATTCACTTTGCATCATTTCATTACATTGCACTAAGTAATTCTAATAGTACTCATATTTTACTTTTATAACATGCTTGTTTTTATCCTTTATTAATACATTTCATTCATAATCAAGTTTATAATTTTCTTATGTCTTTTGTTTTCACCAAAACGATGTCATGGAGGTTTCTATAGACTAATCAAAACGATGTCCTATTTTCTGTTTCAATGTGGTCGTTATAATGCTAGGTGTCCAAGTCCCTCCATGTTTTCCAGAGAAATATAATCGTTGGAGGAAATATGACCATTGAACCTGAGACCTATAAATAAGAGGTCATTTGATGCTGTGAAGAAAAACTGAGAAACAGTGACCATTCTATGCTACCATCAAGTTCTAGAGAGAGACGATGTGAGTTTCCCTTGCTTCGTGCGAAATCCATGATATTACAAAACATGAACTACTTGTTCTTAGTTTTTGTATTTCATTAAGTGCTTTAATTTTATTTGTGGGACCGATCATCGTATCAAGGGATTTCAAGTGTTTGAAGGACAGAGGTTCCAATTTCCTAACAAATCTAGGGCTTGTGGGGATAGAAAGATAGACGTACCGATCTTCGTATCGAGGACTTGCAGGGATAGCATGACTGACGTACCTATCATTGTAACGAAGTATTGTGGGGATATCAAGACAGACGTACCAGCCATCATATCAGGGCATACGAAAGTGGTGGTAAGCCATACCTCTTATCCTAGGTGAAAGGATACCCTTCTCATTAGGATAAAGGAATTGTAATACTTTTACATTTCTGTTGTTGTTTGTGTTATAAAGGGCATTGAATTGTTTCCTTTTCTCATTTCATGTTCATTTTTAATTGTTTAAATTACAATTATACTATTACTTATTGTATCAATAGATTCTATACGCTTTATTGTATAATCCTTCATTATTGTATTACTCTGATTATTGTATTCATTTCGAATACAATTTCTTTACACTACTCATAGTATTACATCATATCATACCTTTATACTCAATATGATTGTGGTTAATTTTAAGTGTTGTGAATTGTGTTAGTTTAAGTTCATTTAAACTAATTTTCTTAATTATTTAGACACAATGTTTTTAATCCTACAATTCTCCCCCTCTTGTATTGTTCCATCTAATATACATATACATCTATATATCAATCCAACATCCTTCACTACTTATTCTAATTTCCATGTTGCCTTTTTGTACATGTGGTTTCTCGATAGTACTTTAACAAGGTGATTGGTATAATTTCAAATAAATATATCTGCACATTGAAATATCTTCACAATCTGCTCCTTGTAAGATATATCATTTTCCATCTCTATAAACATTGAAATCTGTACATGTGAGGGATTTGGTATGTACATTCTCAACCAAGATTCATGAAATAAATAATGAACTTGAGACATTATAGGTGGAAGTTCTAGTTAATAGGCCATAAATCTTAAACCGTTAACAATCTTAAAGTTGATGATATACCAGTGCCATAATCCTCAATTCTTCCCAAATATCACAATCACCTTAATGTATATATATGGAGGAATACCATATCTCCAAACTCAAAATCTAGGTCCCATAAAATATTGTTTACATAACACTTTTGTTAATATTGGGCTTCCATGATGAAATTATAAATGTGTATCACCCCCCATTTATTTGAACATTTCATATCTTAGCAGCTTACGTTCATTGAATTCATCCCAACCCGCCAACGATCTTCATATTATCCCATAAATGGATTTATATAGAACCATTCAGATGCTTGATTAGAAACATATTTTATATGGGATTTCAGTAAGAATAATACTTTTGTCCCGTGTTCCTTTAAAATCCATTGATCATATTTTCAAAATGACTACCTAGGCTTGAAATTTTCACTTAGATTGGCTATCTATTTTATATTGATTATTTGTAATGATGTTTGGTTTAGTGTTTAGATCATAGTGGATACATCTACAGAACATGGTTTTGAATCTCATGTCTTGGTTGGATAAAATACATAGTGATACTCTATTCATCCTTATAACTTATCTTATATGTATCCTTACAAGTTTATCCAGTGAGAATATAACTAGAATTTCAATAAAGTGTGTAGTATTTTTGACAATATCCACAACAACACATATAAAATTGGTTTCTATTGATGTATTTGGAATTCCATTAACAATATTCCATGGTTATGTCTCCCCATTTCCATTTTGGTATGCGAAATGGTTTCATCATAACCTTATATATTTTTCATTCATCCTTCAATTTCTACCATACCATGAACTTTAATATATATTCAATGATATCCTTATTCTTATTTTCCATGAAATAGTTCTCTCAAATATATAGATCATTATTTGTGCTACCTGGGTGAATAGATAGGGTTATTCTATGCTTGTCACTAACAAGATCATTCATTATGTTAGTATTGGATGGTAAACATTGTCCTGACCCAAATCATACAACTACTTCAACATCAATTTTCAACTCTGAGTACTTACCATTTTTATATCATCGTCCTTTTTCTAAATTTACACAGCAATTATTGTAGAATACATTATTTTCTCCATAATGTATATTTTACCAATCATGTGAGATTGGATTGATATTGTTGTTTTGTTAAATATTTCTAGTTCTATCCATTGAAAATATTATTAGATTGGATCCTTCTTAGTTATCATCATTGATAATGTTACATAATCATTTCTACTTAGAGAATAATCCGATTTTTATATTTTCTAGTGTTGTAGTGGATTAAGGAGTCATAATCCTTCATGATCTCTAATAATCTCTTTTGGTGCGTATTATTCTCCTTTTGTGTGAATATATAATTTATTATCTTATTACCATTATGTATTTCATACATTTCACAATAGTGATAATGCCACCAGATATTAAATGTGAAGATCACAAATTCCAAGGCAAGATCATATGTGGGATTGTTTTTCATGAAAAGTTTAATCTTTTATAAGGTGAATGCAATCACGTTATCATTTTCATCGTTAAACGTCCTAATATTTTCTTTGAATAATATTTTTAGACCATAAAGTGTTCCCCAAATATTAGAAGTGTATGTAAAATAATGGTGATAAGACTTATTTTTATATATCTGATGTAGTCTTCAGATTCACTAGTCCATAAAAACATTTATCCCTTTTGAGTTAGCTGGTTTAGTGGGTTTAAGAACTATGAAATTTTATTCAAGAAAATTCATAATACACATATAGACCAAGGAAACTATGGATCTCTGTGACAAATAAAGGTTCAGGACACACTTTTAATACCTTTTTCATTAAATGGTACGTAAAAATTTATTACCATGTGATAAAATTCTACATGAATGATAATTTCCCCATCCATAACTCACATTTACTGCGCCTTTCATAATTTTTATCCCATAAAAAATTCTTTATCATGGCTGTAGGGTTCTAAAAAATCCTCAAAGGAGATTCTACCCAAATCCCCCAATGAATTGGGGAAAATAATGGAGAAAATCCAAAGAAGGGACACAATTAGGACCGATCTGCGGACCGGTCCCATGAAAACGCAACATGGCCAGGCCCCATGAAATTCCCCCTCTGTGAACCGTCATTGTTCATGAAATGGAGGCGGAGATCCACCGCGGTCACGAGGAATGATGGGTACCGATCCGTTCCACCTTCATGAACCACCCCAACCATGGAAAAAGTTGATCGTTGCAAGCCGCATCCGTTGTCGTTCGCGGAATGGAGGCGGAACCCTCAGCGGCCACGAATCACTCCCCGAGTCCGGTTCGCGGAGGAGAAGATCTCAATACCCACCATGAATCGAGAATTGACCAAGTCAGCCGTAAACCAGGTTTTCGGTCATGGGCCTCCGCAAAAGGTGTCGCGTGGCCACAGATACATCTCTTTCCCCACTTTATAAAAGGAGACCGAGGGGGGAGGGAAAAGGCAATTTGGAATTCAGAGATCGGGATTCGGATTTAGAGGAATTAGAGTTTTGGATGGACATCGATCGAAGGAAGGCATAGGATTTCGCAAATATCGATGTTCTCGTTCACGAACCACAGCAGGTATAAACCTGGGAACGAACTAATAACGAACCCGAAAATGCATAATAATGTGGTGTACCGTGAACCTAAAGCAACAAACAAAAGGAAACCACGAACCATGGCCCCTTTGCAGATGCACTCCCCGTAGAGCAAGGAGTTTATGCCTCTTTTCTGATCCACCGCACCGCGTAGCACCATCCTACGTGGGCGAAGCCTCGACCGACTAACCCTCGATCGGTGCTGCCCTTAGCCGCCTCTGCTCGCGTGGACCCCTCTGCGTACCCCCTGGTATGTGGGCCGAACCCGAAGCCGCGAACCACCCTGGTTCACGGGATTCTCACCAGACTGCGAACCACCCTGGTTCACGGGATGCCCCTCAGTCCATGTACCACCCTAGTTCGCAAACCACTTCTCCTGCCGCGTAGCACCTTCCTACGCGAATGGCACCACCAATCCTTCATACGTGTGGCCCTTCAGAGTCTTTGGAGATCTTATTCCCCGATCCAGAAAAAATCCTTCCAATCCGGCCCAATCCTCTGTGACTCCCTCATTGTACTATTCATCGGCCCCAAGCCGAGGCCTCCACCAGAGCCACCAAATCCGCGTGGTGTAACTTTCGGGTGCATCAGTGTGCCGTTTTGAGTTCACATACCCACTGTAAATAGAGGCGAAGGGGTTTCAACGACCCTTGAGCAGATTTTTGAAGCATTCCTGGGTTCACATTCCCACGGTAAAATGGAGTCTAAGATCAGGAATACACATTCTGCCGCTCCCCTTGTTAAGGGATTCCTGAGGATAGTAAAATACACATCACAAGGAATCCCTCATGCACTGCAAGAGAGGAGATAGGCACAAGAGCACCCCCTTTCCCTCTCCTGCTGTGCTTTTTCACCCATGGGCCTCATGAGAGTGTAAGCCCCAATCCATCGCTATGGGCCTCCTTAGAGTGTAAGCCCCAATCCATCGCTATGGGCCTCCTCAGGGTGTAAGCCCCAATCCATCGCCATGGGGCTCCTCAGAGTTTAATCCCCAATCCATCGCCATATGCCTCCTCAGAGTGTAATCCCCAATCTATAATTATGGGCCGCTCCATGTGTAAGCCCCACTCCACTTCTCACAAACACACCTTGCACGACGTGTTCGTCTGGTCCTCGCTGCCTCTTTTTTCTCACACTGAGCATGACTCACATGGGCGTAGAGTAAGCATCGACCATGACATCCTATTATGGGCCTTATCAGAGTGTAATCCCTACTAAGCAAACTTCCAGGACCTTGATCCATGTCAAGGTGTGGTACTTAGGAAGCCTCCACGAGGATCAAGCCCACCACCTGGTCATTTCATCACGTCAAGTTCTAACCTCATCCAACTTGACATTAAATAGTATATGTGAACTACGAGGACTTTGATTCCCCACCGTAGGGATATGTAGGAAGCCTCCATGAGGTTCAAGCCCACTACCCGTGGGACCCTTGGTCCATATTCACGTCGATTCTCCGACACTTATGCGAACTACGTGGACTTTGATCCATTCCTCCTACATAGGGTACGTAGGAAGCATCCCTAAGGTTCAATCCCAACAACCGGTCAATCTGACTATCCTCACGTTGGCTCACCGCGTCGCTCCTTGTGCAGCCTCAGTGAGTCCAGACTCCTTGGGGTCATTAATCCCACAAGGGATGGTAATCCTTGAGCATAAATGATTCTGAACCCCTGTGTTCAGCTACCCATTTCCAACAAGGGTTAAATCCGTGGATAATATGGTTGGGTATAAAGCAAAGATTCATGAATATATGAATATGTCTTAATTTTATAAGAGAGTCCTGGAACAAGAAACAATTCCCCCCAAAAGGGTGGGATGAGCCCGAATTCCCATCCTCTCGACCAATGTGAGTTCTTACGTGTCGCTGGTCAAACCATCTGGTGAACACCTGCCTTTGGAGGGAAGTTCCATGAGTCATCAGATATGGAACCCTTGGGCATTTCGCGTCCAAAACCACGAAACAAAAATGGTGAACCCCAAGTGAATATTTAACCAAACCTAAAGGATTTAACTTAATCCCACCTCATGCCCCCTTTTACTCATAAGGAGGGCCATGTAAGGTCATTAACTATGAATGGGATCATGAGATGGTTCTTTGATGTTTTTACTGCTTGTATTTGCTAAAATTATTTAAAGGTACTAACTTTAAAACTCCCTTCGATCCAATGGCATCGCAAAGGAGCTCACAAGTGCACGCATCCAACAACGCATGGACCAGACTTCCTCACCTACGACAGACCCCGTCACCCACCCAGCATCTTCAGCGCTGGGTCTCGGCCGCGGTGATCCGAGAGTACCACGTGAATTGTACTCTCCCAACTGTGGAGGCGGCCATGCACGCCCTCCAATCTTCCAGAACTCGCTGGTCACCAGCCTAGAAATGGCCACAGAAGTAGATCCAGATGGCCCCTATTGTTGTCTCGAACCGTTTCGGGAGTCTCTCCCTAGATTGGGACAATGCGTACCTCCCTTATCTTAGGGAGGCAGATGAGGTTGATGTTGAGGACTTCATCCCTACCGAATGGGGGTTCCTCTCCAAGGCCCCTGCCAGAAGGTTTCACCGTAGTCACGCTACGATTCAACATCCTCGCGCCAAGGAGGATGTCTCCCCATGGATTAAGGCCCACGCTCCCCAAGCTCCGGCCCTCGTACCGCCCAACGAGGGCGGCATACGTACAATCCGGGACGAGTCATCACCATGGTCCCTCAAGATGAGCTCTACTGCCCAGCCACGTAGACGTACCACGAACATGCACCTACACCTATTCACTCCTCCCAAGACCTCCATCCAAACATGACAGCATTATACGAATCGACATGCATCCTAGCTGAGCACCATCAATACCGTCACTCACGCAGAATGGAATTTACTCGGCAGACACCTCTCCTTGCCCAGGTTCGTGAAGCACACTAACTTGACGTGATGGTGACCCAGCGCAGCAGGACCAGCTCCTAGTAGATGCTTCTGACTCTCGCCATCCTGGCATGGTGGCGATCAGCAATTCCCACCACCCAGATGTGGCGACAACTCATAGGCGGGCACGTCTCCCTACCAAAAAAGCCACCTACTGGATACAGTGGGAAACAAATATATGTAGGGCTAGCTCCCTGCAGATGCAAGTAATGTATGCCACCACGATGTGGAGGTGCACGGAGAGATAAACTAGAGTATTCCGGTACAGGGGCTGATTCGTTCACCTTCCCCGACATAAGAGAATTGTAAGTACCCACTGAATACTGGTGGATCGGAGCAGGATATTCCTACTCCGATACTGGAGTGGGGCTTCATACCTGTTCCAGCCAAAGATGTCTCTCTACATATCCTGGCAATGATGGAAGAGCAGGTATCGATCCCAGATCATATCTTGCAGACTTTCCAGAATGTAATTTCATCGGTGGAAACACCAAGGACTCGGGCCCGTGAGCCCATCTCCCCAATTGAGGTGACTCATCAAAGAGACGAGATCGCCGCCTCAGAGTAGATCTGCATCCCTGCTTCTGCCCAGGATGGTCGCCGACCATATTCGGTGATGCAAGGGAAACCAGATCGAGCAGCTTCACTCGTTCCAACTAGGGGACACCTATCCATCATTTTGGATGCTCCAGAGCAAGCATATATACCTGCTAAAAGTCAAGATGTAAGTCGGTGTATCCCGACAACGTCACGAGACCCAATTAGATAGGGACCCAAAGGTGAAGGTCATTATCAACAAGAGAGGGTCCTGGCTACCCACAAAAAATCACCTCGAATGCGCCGAAGGCAGTCAGAAAATAAAGGGGGACTTCATGAGTCCGCTCTGCTAGAAGTTGGGGTTCCCAATGCCGCTAAATTCACATCGAAGGCTCAGAAACCTGCCCACCCATTGCAATATTATGGGAGTGGCAGTAGCCATTGCGAAGGTCCTCCCAGAAAAGTCACTACCAGCTGCTCTGAAGGACCACCCCAGAGCAGGGGGGGGCCTCCCACGTGGGCATATGATGATCGACGACGAGATTCCCTCTTTTGATCCGAGTCATGGAAACCCTCCACAAGACTAGATGATCGAGAAATAAGAAGGTCCTCCACTTGCTGCGGTCCACCCAAAAGGTCCTCCCCAGAGTATACACTACAATCACATTCCATGTAGTGGAACCAAAGATTATGATAGTATACCTCGCTATCATAGTCGCAACTAAAGAGGCCCTCCCCGATGTGAAATCTCATTACAACAAGAAGGTCCTCCCCTTGTCGTCACCTACCCTAAAGGTCCTCCCCAGGGGTTACACTGCAATGGAACTCCATGCAGCCATGAATTATATCACGGTGGGAGTCCTCGCCACCATGATAATGGAGGTCCTTCCTATAAAGAGGTCGAGCAACGAGAAAGCCCTCCCCTCATTGCGGTACATTCTAGAGGCCCTACCCATGATGTATCATGCTTATATTCTCCCTTCGATATTATTAATGGTAGTACTTTCCATTTCTGCAGTTGTGATGGTATTCCTCGCCACCACGACCTCCATTGCGAAGGTCCTCCCCGCATTGGCCCCAAGAAACAAGATGATACTCCCCTTATCGCAGTATGTCCTGAAGGTCCTCCCTAGGATACACATTGAACGTCAAGTCAGGATGGTCATCCTCACCATGATGGCAGTTGTTGCGAAGGTCCTCCCTGTAATGATGCTACGCAGCCAGAAGGTCCTACACTTGCTACGAAATGCCATGGAGGTCCTCCCCAAGGTGTGCACTGTAAAATTTCCCTATGTAGTGAAGACTCAAGAAGTAATGGTAGTCCTTTCCATTTCCGCAGCTGCGATGGTAGTCCTTGCCACCATGACAGCCATTGTGGAGGTCCTCCACACAATGACATATCAGATCGACAGGAAGGTCCTCCTCCTACCAAATCAAGCACTAAAAGGCCCTCATATACCGAGGCACTCAGAATGATGGTATCAAGCATGTATAATTCCCAGGTAGTCACCGGAGATATCTTCTGCAACCAGGAGACGGTATAGGGCTCTGTTCATCCTCTGAACCACCTCAGAATCACCCACATAATGATTCAGCACCTACCGATCCCAGTTCCTCCGACCACATTGACAGTGAGCATCTTAGTTAGGCTGACTAGGTAGAGGAGTCACTAGTAGAGGAGTATACCGATATGCTTCACATGAGGAATCGACTGGTAGAAATGATATACCGGTCATGTTTTGGCCCACAACTACCTCTCAGTTCGATATACCCAGAGAGTTGCCGGAAGAATGTGTGTACGACATCCTCCATAATATATGAACAACCCTCCGCCAGCTTAAATCAATATTCCTGACCTATGAAGGATATGTAGACCATGTCAAGACGATAGGAGACCTCCTGCATCACAACGACCTGGAGGCCCTTCCTACGGTGCGGTGACAACGCCCCGAGAGATGTAAAGGAAACATAGAGATAGCATGCCTTTGTGCACTGGACATGTTGTGCCACCAAATTGGTGATGCTCCAATGAGATTCTATATCAGGGGATGGTGGGAACTCAGAGCTCTGCATTTCACTCAACTCCCAGCCCAGAAAAACCCTTTCAGCATGGTATCTTGCAACATCATCTCATCAAGACTGCATTCAAGTGGTCTCCCTATTCAGGAAAGGAAACACACCCAATAGATTTAGGCCTTGATTAAGTCCCAGAAGTGTCAGGCCCAATAGGAAAAAGCCAATCAAGAAATCATGAATCAGCCACCGAGAGCATACAACAAGCCTCTCTCCTAAGAAAGTCCAATCGGCAATCTTTGCCTGCCTCCCGAGAAGTGATTGATCCAAGTGTGAATTCAGCACCAAAACTGATTCATCCCCGAATGGGGACACGCAAGATTAGGCAGGTCGTGATAGCAGCAGCCACTGCCGAATTCCAGGGTCAACCCCAACCTGCAGGGCTGGGGGAATTTTTAACAACAAATTCCCCCGTAAGACCAAAAAAATCAGGAATACACTCAATGTCCAAGGAACAGAGCCAACCCTAGCCCTCATAGATGGGGACATTATTTCCCCCTCAACAACAACCTCCACCATGAGAATCAGTATTCTCTCATCTGGGGAGGAATATCAGAAGAGGAGGTTCTCATCCTATCTCGTCATTTGAATCATCATCCCCTCTGAGAGGAAGGTGCACCATAAGGTCGCATCAAAGAACCCTCCGCGACACCCTTCGTCAAGAAGTCCGAAGGCAATCCCATGTCATGAAGTGGAAGGCCAACAGAAGATGATGGAGATCCTCTAACTATTTGGAAGATGAAGTCCCCTCCACCCCACGATATGCATTCATCAATTCCATAGAGGCCAACCCCATAGGTGACACCTGGGAAAATGCAAATCCGATTTAATCAGGAGAGGATGGTTCTGGCCAGGCTGTGACTCAAAATGAACCACCAGGTGTGCACACCTGGAATTCGAGGGCCACCCTAAATATGGTTTTCCTTCCATCCAACCATCTTCCGCCTACCCTGAGAGATTCCAACAAGGATAAGAACAAAGGACTGGTTACCCTTAACCCGCCTCCTTCTCTCGACAAAGATGAGCCACTCACGCTCGAAGATAGATTCACTCGATAGGATGAGGAGATGAAAGAATTGAGGTGGCTTAATGCCTAGCTACTCAAAAGGAAAATCCTTACTAAAAGTGCATCCCAAGATGAGCCATATCATGCACTTCCAGCAAGTGCACCTCAAAGACTATGGTTTTCCTCGGAAAATGAAACACGGTCAGGGCTCCTGTCCAACAAGGAAACCGGTCTGTCCAACTACCTAAACGTCGATTTCGATGAATAACAAGACTTCCCTCGACTTAGGAAGAAACTAGAGTCATTACACATGAACCCTCTGAAGATGCCACAAACGGCACATGCACCCTTGGTGCCGGCCAATCCAGATCTTCAGGCAATGCCTCGGGCTACGCCTACCCTGGACCGGGCCCAACAGGATGTAAACCAGGGTCTCACCAACACCATCGAGGCACTAACACCTCATTTGGAAGTGATGGAAGGTCGACGTGCTCTGATACATCCAGAGCGAAAACCCTACCCCGATTGGGTGACCAACACACCATCTCCACCCAATTTTGGGAGCCCTGTATTCCCTATTTTCAACGGGTCAGGAGATCCGGAATAGCATTTGATGCACTACACATCCTATTTAGAATCTATGATGGTAACTCCTGAATAACAACAAGGATTGAATCTCATATGCTTCATATGGACCTTGCAAGGATCCACCTTCGTCTGGTACATGAGTCTGCTAGCCCAATCAATAAAGAGGTCGGAGGACCTTCGGCAGCAGTTCCTGTTCCACATCAGCTCGACGTTGCCCAAAACAACAGTCAATGACCCCATGAACTACATGTAGAGGGAGAATGAGAGGGTCTCAGACTTCATTTCCAGATGGAATGGTCCGACCGCTTCTCTAAACAGGCCAATGGCTCATGATGAGAAGTTATACATATGCATCGATAATCTTTGAGATTAGCTACGAACACTGCTCATACCAGTGGAGTGCAGCACTGGCTTCCACCATCTCTCATCCATTGCCCAGAGAATTTAGGACTCCCTGAAGTGGACTAATTAGAAGTCCTGAATAGCCTCGTAGGACCCTGTGAAAAGAGCCCCAAGAGCTGAAGCTTCCACTGTCACACTCAAGTTGTCCCCTATGCCTGCTCCAATGCTCTGGCCTCCGCCAAATCGTCAAGGGCCCCCTACATATCCGCGGCCACCTTCTCCTAAATGGTATGATCAGAGAGGACCAAAGTAGAACCAGTTTAATGAATGAAGACAAAATGTATACTCATTATAAGATGATCATGTCTACGGCTACTTCATTGCCGCCATGAAATGCAACTTGTTCCGCCTCCCGGAGCGGAGGAAACCTGAAGAAGTCGGCCGCGGGGACATGCCTGATTACTGACCCTACCATAGAAAGTTGGGGAACAATATCTGAGAATGCATCATCTTAAGAGACCTCCTATAGAGGATGGTAGACTCTGGATTGGTCGAGCTGGGACCACCCCTAGTACATGTGGCTTGTATCTCTACCACTTACTCCGACAAAGAGGAGGGGTGGCAGAAAGTCTGCATAAAGCAGGGGAATAAATTTGACAAATGGATTACTCAGAAGACTATAAACTGAGCCCAAGGAATACTCCTAGTTCAACTATAGTAGCTGTTGTTTCCTCCAGTAGCCTCTGAAGTCACAGAGACAGTATCGACCCCAAAACCCCCCACGAGCCGGTCATCCGGGTTTAATAAAAGGGGGAGGAAACAATCACCATAAGAGCAGTCTGTAATGGGGCCAAAGTCAGTCCTAAACCTGGAAGATTTCATGCCCTCAAATTTGGCGCCACGGGCACCGACCCACAAAACGGGACCATCGGGGATAGCCGACTAGGTTGACCTATCAGAGGATGAAGAGACAATCTTTGGTTCTATTAACGTCATCCATCTTATAGAATCATTCCCTGACGAAGGGTATGGTTATGAGCCTGAGTTCCCTGCACGAGGAACTGGGAGGAGGAATCACAGAGGTAGGGGATACCAGGGGAGGTGCATCCATGGAAGAAACCTACCTTACAGTTGGATCCCAACACAATCCATTAATATTACAGAAACCCATGGGAGAACCCATCAACGGACTCAGCAGGAGAAAGAATGCCCCTCCACCTCCATAAGCAGCCACTCTGGCCCTGTTATTCTATGATACCCACTAGAGGAGGAGCAACTGTCTGGCCACCTAGTTTGCACAAACAGACTAGTCGGGCCATTTCCTCGAAAAGTGGGAACACCATTGACATCCAACCCCATGGCATGTCCCTCCTCATCAAATGCTCCAGCCCCTAAAAACCCTATAAAACTCTCCCGCTAGCAGAGAAGCATCGGCTACTGGAGGAAAAATACGATATCCTTAAGCAAATGGAATTGGTACCATCCATTATGTCAATCCTGGATTCCCTAAGCCTATCAACAGACCTAAGGGAGGCATTTATAGAAGCTTTGATCAGCCCCGAGGAGTTTCAAGCCGAGGTAGCTGCCGTCGAAATTTACCGGATAGAGACTGACCCAGCTGAATGCAATGCAGTGATCTCCATCACTGATCAGGATGAAGATTACATCATGCAAGGACTCATCAAACCACTATATGTGTCCAGCACACTAAACGGTATTGAGATCCGGAAAGTCTTTATAGACAATGGATCTGGAGTTAACCTCTTTCCCCTACGAACACTCCACATGTTGGACTATAGTGAGGACAATCTAATTTTCTCGGCCACAAATATATTGGGTTACGACAAGAGTGAGCAGAAACCAATGGGAAAAATCAAGCTATGGACCCATTTTGGTGACCTATTGGCCTACACAGAATTCCTGGTGGTCCAGCAGAGCACAACATTCAAGGCCCTACTAGGAAGGTCGTGGCTGCATAAGAACATGGTCATTCCTTCATCCTACCACCAGTGCATCAAGTACAACGTCAATGGAAAACGCGGAATGTTTCACGCCGACAAGGAACCTTTCGAGCTCTCTGAGTCACATTACATCGACGCCGGGTTATATGAGCAAAATAAAAAGAAGCCTTTAGTCGACTGTTTTGACTAGATCCCCACTCCAAATGGCCTAGAAATGGTTCCCGATGACCCCCTCAGGCATCTTGGTAGAGATTATGTCCGACCCATCAACCATGTCAAGAGTAGGAGTTCATGTACGGACACACACTCAGATGTCCTCATGACTTCAGCCACGATGGACGAGAACGACAATGCAGGAAATTCCACCAACCCTCGATCAGGGGATGAAAACTAAAGCGAGGATTCCCACGACACCTCACCCTTGGACTCGTAAGAGCTCGTAATAGGAGATCTCTACCCGTAGGACCAAGAAGATGAGGACTTGGGAGAAGAAGAGGAGGAAGATTTCTGGGATGCACCTCCAGCGTTTGAGGAGGGTATCTCTACCACGGTGGACGAGCTCAGGGAAATAAACATGGGTACTGAGGAATACCGAAGGCCTACACTCATTAGTGCATCCATGTCTCCTGATGAGCATGAGGTATATACCTCTTTCCTGAGGCAACATCGGGATGTTTTCACCTAGAATTACACAGAAATGCTAGGACTTGATCCTGATGTGGCAATGCACCACTTGGGTCTTCCAGAAGACAACAGGGGCTATAAACAGGCCACCAGAAGGACGCATCCCTAACATGCCACCAAAATTGAGGCTTAAGTCGATAAGATCATTAATGATGTCTTCATTCGAGGGGTACAGTACCCCTTTTGGTTTGATAACATCGTCCCTGTCAAGAAAAAGAACGAACAAATCCACATCTACATTGACTTTATATATCTTAATCGGCATTGTACGAATGATGACTTCCCGGTTCCAAGAATTCTAGGTCACTACCTTCAGGGCCCCTCAAGAGGTATTTTTTTATAGGGTCATGCACTTCGGTATAAAGAGTACTGGCGCCACATATTAGCGTGCCATGCATCGGATTCTTAAACCATTCCAGTGGAAATTCGTTGAATGTTACGTGGATGTCATGGTGGTAAAGTCCATACAATGCTCGGTTCACCTGTCAGACCTCGAGACTGTCTTCAACAAAAAAAGATAGCATAGATTGAATATTAACCCCTTGAAATACGCCTTTGGGGTTACCTCATGGAAATTCCTTGGCTTCGTCGTACGCCATCATGGCATCGAAGTCGACTCTGAGAAGACAAAGGCTATCCTTGGCCTGCCACATCCCCGCAACCTCGATTATTTGAGGGGATTCCAAGGACACCTAGCCTATATTAGGCGGTTCATAGACAACCCGGTAGGAAAATGTTTTCCTTTCACCAGGTTAATGAAGAAAGGGGTCACATATCAATGGACGAATGTCCGCCAAGAGGCGTTCGACAACTTGAAAAAGTACCTCTCATGCCACCGGTGCACATACAACCGGTTGAAGGAAGACCTCTAATCTTGTATGTGACTACCTTAGAGCGGTCATTGGGAGCGTTCCTCACACAATAGAATGACGCCGACAATTAAAATAGTCTCTATTACCTTAGTCAAACCATGATTAATGCTGAGATTCGATACTCAAATATCGAGAAGAGCTGTTTGTCCCGGGTCTTTGTAGTTAAAAAGGTGAGCCATTATCTGAAGCATCAAGAACACCATTTTATCTCATGGAGTAACCCGCTCAAGTACATCCTCAGTCGCCCAATGCTAACCGGACGCCTATCCCGATGGGCGGTCAACCTGCAACTGTTTGACATCTGGTTTGTGCCTTAGAAAGCAATCAAGGGTCAGAAATTAGTAGACTTTCTTGCAGAGCACCCTTCGACAGGGATCACTGCATCGGACCCTGAGCTACCTGATGAAGACATATTCTCCTTTCAAGAGGAGTTCCCTGCATGGGAAATGTACTTCGACGACAAATCTTGAATCCCAACTGGGAGAATGATGGAGGACCCCATAATCAAGAAAGTAGGTTTGGGAATAATACTCGTGTCCCCAGAAAAGGCAGTCTTTCAATATTCCTTCCTCCTATCAGGGGGATGTACCAACAATGAAGTGGAATATCATGCTCTCATTGAAGGCATGGAAATCGCACTCCAGGAACAAGTACAACACCTTAAGGTAAATAGTGACTCGGAGCTAGTAATGAAGAAAGTCAATGGTGACTATGCTCTTAAAAAGGAGGAGCCCATCCCCCTGTTTGACCATGTATGAGGGTTAGTGGGTGAGTTCTCCATAGAACCAACATTAACCTATATTCCTCAGCCTCATAACGCCCAGGATGATGCATTATCCGACGCGGCCACAACCCTAACTGACCCAGGGCGGGATGAAATGATTATCAGTATTGCTCACCATCGAATGGTATTTCCATTTGTTCAGAACAAGATGGAATATATCTTTGATGCTAGTCCTATCCTCGAGCCACATGCTACTGCCACCGGCTTGATGACCCCCATTGTAAATTACCTTAAACGGGGAGAACTTCGATAAGAAAGGGCTAAATGAGAGATAATTAGGAGAAAGGAAATCAATTTTGTCCTATATGGCAGTGGGGGTCAGCAAGAGGTCCTCTACAAATGAGGCCTAGAGGGAGTGCTCCTCAGATGCATTGATGGAGAAGAAGTTTCCACCGTAATTAATGAAGTACATGCAGGAGCATGTGGAGCACATCAACCAGGGACCAAGCTTTCCCATCAACTTCGAAGGCTTGGGTACTACTGGCCCACAATGGCACGATACTATGAGCATTTTACCACAAAATTCCACTCATTCCTGATTCATTCGAACTTCATACACCAACCCCTGGAGTTACTTCATCAATCCATGTACTCCTAACCATTTCTTGTCTGGGGAATGGACGTTGTGGGACCATATCCTCCTGCCACAACCAAAAAAATGAAGTATATCCTCACAGAAATTGACTTATTTTGAAAATGGGAAGAATCCATTCCCCTCTATGAAGTCGGGGTGAGAAATATTGTCAGCTTTGTGAAGACCAATATCATCACCAGATTTGGCATCCCTCATACCATACTGACAGACAACGACACCAACTTCTACATTGCTGAATTGGAGAAACTATACCATGAGTATGGTATCAAGGCTAACCACTCATCCCGCTACCATGTAGCGGCCAACAGACAGATAGAGGCTTTCAACAAGACCCTATCCAACATTCTCCAGAAAATGGTGGGCAAAGACAAGAAGTCATGGATGGATAAACTCCCCCATGCATTGTGGGCTTATCGAACCACAATATGCACTGCTACTCGGGATACTCTGTGCTCATTAGTATACGGGGCAGAAGTGGTCTTGCCCATTGGGAACCAATTAACCTCGCTACGCATTGCCATTTGTGATCAAATATCAAATGATGAGCAATCAGAAAAGTGGGTAAGTGAATTGGAACAGTTAGATAAGAAGTTGTTGCACACCATGAACCATCTGAAAGTATACCAACACTGGATCACAGGAGCCTTCAAGAAAAAGGTTCGTCTTTGTTCTTTCGTGGAGGGAGAATTAGTGTTGGTCCTCCGGACCCCAATGATACCTGGAAAGAATCCTCCAATGCTGTAGCCCAAGTGGGAGGGACCGTATGTTGTATGCAAGGTCTACTCCAACAGAGCATATGCCCTGATCTCCATGGATGGGAAATTCACCACGGCTCCTACCAATGTGACATTCTTGAAGAAATATTTCGCATAATGACCACGAATATCTCGTCCATTCCGCACGATGATAAACTACACAGACATAAAAAAACGGGGTGTACTCTTTGTCCGAGTTGCATGTAGTTAAACTGCCAAGAACCCAATGGTCCGAACTCTATAACCTTAAACTAAGGGAATTTTCCCCTAACTGCATGAAGTTATACTACACGGATTACAAGTGTTTAGAATGAACCCTCCCCCCATGTATAGACCTGACCTGCCCGAGGTGTACTCTTCATCCGAGCTGCATGACGTTAAAATTCCAAGCACCCAACGGTCCAAACTCGATGACCATAAACTAGGAGTATCACGTCCTCACCGCATGACTTTAAACTACATGGAATCTAATAATAGCCCTCATCCTAACCACATGACATTAAACATTATGGACCTCATCCTCACCGCATCACATTAAACTACATGGATTTTAGAGTACTATGTACGGATTGATTCTTGTCCTCGTAGGATTCGTAGCGACACCGGGATCCCCTATCCTGGCCCGGCCCCCTAAATAAAAGTTAAAAATGTCTTCTTCCCCCCATGTATGGGCCAGACCTGCACATGGTGTATTGATTTTCCTCACCGCATGACATTAAACTGTACGGACAAAAAGTTTAAACAATGTCCCCTTTACCCTTGAACAGACTAGACCTGCACTGGGTGTACTCCTTTCAGAGAACTACGTGCAGCTTGATTGCTACCTTAGCAGGATACAAAGAAACATTGGGATCCCCCCTCCCTGCCCAGCCACTCCCGAATGAAAATAATTTTAGAAATTCCCTTTCCCCCGTATACGGACCAGACCTGCACGAGGTGTATCATCTTTCAAAGAACTACGCGAGGCTTGATTCGTGCCCTCACAGGATACATAGTGACTCCAGGGTTCCCTGTCCTAGCACAGACACCTCCAAATGAAATAAAATAATAATTATACAATTTCTCCTTCCCCAGTGTACGGACCAGACCTTCACGGGATTCACTTATTTCAAAGAACTACATATGGCTTGATTCGTTCCCTCGCATGATACATAGTGACTCCAGGGTTCCCCGTCCTAGCCCAGCCCCCTGAATAGAGGATAAAAATGAATTTTATCCACGTTTACATACCAGAACAGCATGGGGTGTACTTCTCATCCTCACCATACGGCATAAAACTTCACGGATAGCAAGATTTAAAAATGATGCCTTTTTCCCGTGTATGGGCTAGACCTTCACAGGGTATATTTTTGCATCCTAGCCGCACGACGTTAAACTGGAAAAATAATAATGTTAAAAATGACCCCTTCCCCCCGTGTACGGATCAGACATGCATGGGGCGTATTCTTCGTCCTTACCGCATGAAATTAAACTGCACAGAAGCAATCCCCACCGCACGATGTTAAACTGCGCAGACCCCCCTATTCCTTACACGTCAGGTCAACTTCATCATTACTGCATGAAGTTAAACTGCACGGACTCCATCCTCACCACATGACGTTAAAATGCACGGACATTGTCCTCACCAAATGACGTTAAACTTCACGGACTTCATCGTGACCCACCAAAGACGCATGGGGAAATGAGATGGAGATACTTCTTGAACATTTGGATGCATCCTCATCATACATTAGACTCCACGACCCGAATAATTATGGATCTTCATAAAAATTCATGGCCATCGGAAGTGGAAAGTCATCGACCCGTGGACACCTTTGCATGACTATACATACCATGCGCTCATCGGCTCTGCATATTGATAGCCCCTGACCCGTCTACCAAATTCAATATTTCCTCAGGCGAAACTCTTCCTAGCTCCTTACACCTACCGGCCTCAGAGCCCCCGTATCACATCTCCCAATCCAAAAATTTATGGAGTAATGGTTTACACGTTTGTTCCCATTTTTACATCAAATGGTTCCATGGTATCCCTACCTAGCTAGCCTATGTGTCCATCGGTGGTTCACATACCAACCAGCATCCGCAAACATCAATCCAGAACTAGGCTACTTTGACTCAACGGAAAATTTCAGTGAAGATGTTTCTTGTATGCTCGGACACCATTATTCCCATATGCTGAACTCTACACTGTGAGAAATCTTGGATTTTCATAATCATTCACGGCCATCGTAAGTGGAAAGTCATCGACCCGGGGCACCATTGTACGAATATTAATACCATGCCCTCAGCGGATCTGCATAATGATATCCCCTGGCTCGTCCATCAAAGGCATGATTTCTTTGGGCGGTACTCTTCCTAGCTCCGTACGCTTACCGGACTCAGAGCCCCCACACCACACCTCTTGATCTGGGAAGACTCAAAGTTGTATTTTACAACCATCATCCCCCACCTTGTTCCAAGTATATCAGAACATGTTGACCCAGTTATCCTCCGAGTGAATACTGTAATAGTCACCCAATGGTACGAGCTCAATGACTGCTAAACTAGGAGTACATATTCCTTCCCGCATGACGTTAAACTGCATGGAGTAAAGGTACACACCCGCGGGAAAAATAAATCAGCACAAAGAGATATTTAATCATTAAACGGCAACCAGGTCCAAGTACTCCCAACATGTTCATACATTTCTTTCCCCGATGATAGACATCATGGAATAGGTAATTGCAGATCTTCATAACCCTTCATGGCCATCGGAAGTGGAAAGCCATCAACCCGAGGACACCTTTGTACGACTATGCATACCATGCCCTCAGTGGCTCTGCATAATGATAGCCCTTGGCTCATCCACCAAAAGCAAGATTTCTTAGGTGACACTCTTACTAGCTTCGGATGCTTACCGGCCTCAGAGCCCCCATATCACCTCTCCTGATCAATGAAGCCCCAAAACCTTGATTTACACCATCAACCCCCCTCCATGCCTTAGACATGCCAGGATACTCGGGCCTAGTTATGTTCTAATGAAGAGCGGCCTTTTCAATTATGTCCTTACCACATGACGCTAAACTACACATAATATGTCCTAACCACATGAGGATAGACTACACGGTGAAACTCGTCAAGGGTTCAGTGAGGAACAGAGGATTTTCTCTTTCCCTCAGTGCATGGGTCAGACTAACACAAGCCACCATCTCACACCTGTGTGACAAGGGATTTCATCACCAATTCTCAGAAAGTTTGGTCTAGATGTTTCCCCCATATCCAGGAACCCTCTCATCATAAACCATACTATGTACTCAGAAAAATATGGACTATCATAAGACACCCCTCGTGGTCCCAAATCTCAACTTCCCTGATGTTGCTTAGATATTGGGGAAATACAATCATTGACCTATGGACACCTTTGAATGACTATGCATACCATTCCCTCAGTAGCTCTTCATATTGATCTCACCTGGCCCGTCTACCAAAGGCAAGATTTCCTTAGGCAATGCTTCTCTCCGTACGCCTCTTGGCCTCTGAGCCCCCATGTCTATCACAGGATTCAGAAACCCTCTGAGTTACAGTTTACAAACCTCTTTCAAAACCCTGCCTGAATATTGTGGAACATCTTTTTCAAAATTACTAAGAACCATGAGAAGTTGTTCCATTTTAAAAGAGGACCCAGTTGCATGACATTAAACTGCATCAAGCCCCAATAGTCCTTTATGCAAGATGATTTATTAGGACCAGAACCTTGCTTCCACACTCTTGATTGATACTTATGTTATCAAAACCTTTAAGATGTCACATACCCATTCTTAGCCACCCCAGGTGGTTTTCCTAATTCTCTAATCCACCCATTATGGTTTCCATATGACGGACATTCATTAAGTACTATGGCCATCAGAAAATGATATTCATTGACTTAAGGACACCTTTTCATGACTATGCATACCATGCCCTCATTGGATCTGCATATTGATCGCCCCTGGCCAGTCTACCAAAGGAAATTTTTCATTAGGCAATGCTCTTCCTACCTATGTACACCGATACGGCTCCTATGACTTGAGGCATGCCCTGTATGCCATTCAAATTTATACATGTTCCCCCCACGTGCATCTGAAGAGTATTAAGACAAATTTTAATCCGTTGAACCCCATTGGGGCCCTTGGCCCACCATGTTTGGTCAAAGATGTTCAACGTAAAACAATAGTAATGATAGTATTGTTGTCTAGACTTTAAACATCTCACAAAAAGAGGCACAAAGCCTATTAGGCCGAAAGCCCGAAAAGGGCGACCTAATAAAAAGTTAGGCCATACCTGCTGGGTCCAAACAAAATGGTCCCAGGAAAAATCATGGAATTAAAAAGAAAATAAAAAATGTTTGTGGAGATTTTCAACAAAACTCGAGAAATAGTCAAACTATTCTCGCTGGAACCCATGGTCTTGAAAAAAGTTAGAGATTGTTTTCCGGAGTTATGATTAATTCTGATTCAGTGAATTGTTATTTACACAACAATTGTTATAAGTAACAATCAAATTTCAAAGCAACAAGTGATTTTCAAAGACAGTGTTTCGTTTGAACAAAAAATGGGAGGACGTCCATAAGCTGGGGCCTCTCCCTCACAAAAAAAAGAGAGGGGAGACGGGTAAGTATAACAGAGGGTAAAAGAGTGGCTTTGATAGTCATAAAGGAAACTGACTCGCTCTCTCCACCAGACCAGCAACCGTGTGGCAGAGGTCATCGCAAGACCATTCCAACATGGCCTTCTCCCTGGATTCAACTTCAGCCACCAGATGAGTATGCTCCACTATTTTTTGGAGATCGTTGATCCCTTTTCCGGTGGCTTCGAGACAACCAGTCACAGCTGACAACCAATTCCTCAGCATCGCTGCCCATTCCTCACATTCAGGCATCTCGGAGGATAGGACGACCGCCTGATATTGAGAGGTTGCCTCCAGTGCCATATGATGATGGAGTTGTATCGTGGATTCCTCCTAGTCTCGGGTCCCGCAATGAGCGGCAAAAAATTGACCAGGTTCGCGTTCCTTAGTTGTAGCTTCCACATGAGCCATGACAACATAGAAATCGAGAAAATGGAACTGCCGATAATAGAAGCCACCCGACCCCTTGCCCATGAAGAGCTTTTGAAGAGCTTCGGTCTTAGTTTCCATCTCACCTAGAGAAGATTTGGCAACAATCTTGCAAATCCGAGGCTAGGCCCACCTGTGCACCGCCCGGTGGTCTACCATGACATTAGGATCTTCGGTATCCTTGCTGGATGACACAGGAACGAAATCTGGCATTTCAACCAGCGCATGCATGTGCTTGCTAGAAGTTGGTTCCAAAACTAGAATGTATGTTGCCTCTAACCCCGGTTCAGGCTTGGGGATCAATTTGTTAAGACCGGTATTAACTGGAAAAACTTCCGGGGTCTCATCATTGGGACCCGGAACCACAGGTTCTTCCTCATCCACGTCCAAGAAGGATGAACCTGTCTGATCTTCAGCCACTGCAGGACTGGGGGAGGAAAATACATTGAGTTGCTTTGATCGATGAGCCATCAGTCGATCCCCCATCAGAGTTGATGAGGAAGGTGTGGTGGACGCAAGAGCCATACTACCTCCTGATTTAGGAACCTTCCAGATCGCCTTCCCTAGGATCCCATCGGGATAGTGTTTTCCCCATGTTGTTGCATACTCTAAGGAAAGGCCAGTGGCTGCCCACACGACAGGCAGGGGAATGATCGTGTCAGATGACTCTCGTGTTACCATCAGCAACCATTGACAAAGTGGGGCTAGGTGCAGTCCTCGAGCATGTGGAGGGGGAAGGGAAACATGGAATTGAATTCACCCAAACTTGCGAGAAAAGCAATATGTGACATACAGCTCGCACAGAGAAACCCCTTCGATCTGCGCGGACAGAAATCCATCATGCAGAGAGACCATGTATGAGCGCTCCTCCAAGCTACCCTGATGGTTTTCAACTAAGATGCTAGAATGGGGTGGGGTAGGGAGTGATAGAAATCTGGGATAAGTCACTCAGGAGCTCGAAGAATTCACCGGGTCTGAGGGAGTTCAGGCGAAATCCAGCTATATCAAGCAGGGTAGGCCAAAATGTAGGAAGCAGGATGACCGTGTTGTGACAATACTCATAACCGCAAGAATGATCTACTACCCATCCATACAAAAATTTAAATGGCCCACTCAGACAGAAGGGAGAACCACCCTTCATATGTGTCCAAGCAGTTCATAAATACGAGCCAAGGTGGGCACGACCAAATTCACCAGGCGGCCCTCAGCCAGCTCAACTGCCATCATCAAGGTACAAGACCTGACATTAGGGTTAATATACCATGAAAGGAATAGCCACCTGATCAGGAACATAGCAAACAAACCCACCAGTCGGAGCATAGGAGGCACACTAGGGCGCACCTCGTAACCCCATGAAATGTAGTCGTCCGCCTCTAGAACGTCCCAGTTACAACCTAGGGAGGTTTGTGATTGCTGAGAAGGATTAGTCCCGGGGTGCTTGATCTTCGGCATAGGGCTAGTGGTTTTCAAAAATAACCCTATCCAGGTACTATGGGGAATAAGAGAGCGGGCACGCAACACCTAACTCGGTGACTGCTCCGCTATAACCAACAGATCCCTCGCCAATAAATACACTTGTTCAATGTCGTCCCATGTGTCAGGAGCAGGCAGAAATTTGTCATACATTTCACCAATAATAGGGAGTCCTCCCAATTGGAAGATATCCAACAGACTAATACCAACATCAACATGGGAAAGGTGGAACATATTAGTGCTTGAATACCAGCAACTGAGTAGGTCTGGCAGGACCAAAGATGGTGGGTAAGTGTAAAATTGGGAGGCCCACACAGCGGAGTATAAATTGAATTCTTCCAGTGATTCTGGAGACTCCTGTTAGTGATGATGGACCCAGAAAGCCCATGCCCATTCATTCGAGAAGAGCCCGCCCGATCGAAGATCCCACCTAGGGACCCACCCCTCGCCGGGATCTACTCGATAAAGGTTGATAATAGTAGGGTAATTCGTGAAAACACATTCCTGAGAAAGGTTTTGAGTGTGCTGATCATTTTGGGTCCAAACAGAGCCCCTCATAATAAGGACGTCTTTCTAGTCAGACTCTAAAACCATATCCCCCGATTGGGTAAGGTTCCCATTAGCGAACCACAACATGTATAAACCTAGGAATGAACTAATAAGGAACCCAAAAATGCAAAATAATTTGGTGAACTGTAAACCTAAAGCAAAAAACAAATGGAAAACATGAACCATGGCCCCTTCACGGATGTACTCCCCATGTAGTAGGGAGTTTAAGCATCTTTTCTGATCCACTACACCGTGTAGCACCCTCCTATGAGGCCAAATACTCGACCGACGAACCACTGATCAGTGCCGCCCTGGGCCGCCACTGCTCGTGTGGAACCCTTGGTCTACCCCCTGGTATGCATGTTGAACCCAAATCCGCGAACCACCCTGGATCAGAGGATGCTTGCCAGAACGCGAACCACCCTGGTTCGCGGGATTCCCCTCAGTCCGCAGACCACCCTAGTTCGCGGACGGCTTCTCCAGCCACATAGCACCATCCTACGCGAAGGGTGCCACCACTCCTTCATACGTGTGGCCCAACAGAGTCTTCAGAGTTTCTATTCCCCGAGCCAGATAAAATCCTTCCAATCCACCCCAATCCTCCGTGACTCCCTCATTGGACTATTCATCATCCCCGAGCCGAGGCCTCTACCAGAGCCACCAGATCCGTGTGGTGTAATGTTCGGGCACATCATCCTGCCGTTTTGAGTTCACATACCCATGGTATATAGAGGCGAAGGGGTTTCCTTGACCCTTGAGCAGATTCTCAAAGCATTCCTAGGTTCACATTCTCACGGTAATGTGGAGTCTGAGCTCAGGAATCCCCTTTCTGCCCCTCCTCTTGTTAAGGGATTCCCGGGGATAGTAAAATACCCATCACAAGGAATCCCTCATGCACTAAAGGAGTGGATATGGGCATAGGAGAACCCCCTTTCCCTCTCCTTCTACGCTTTGTCACCCATGGGCCTCCTCAGAGTGTAAGACCTAATCCATCACCATGGGCCTCCTCAAAATTGAAGCCCCAATCCATCGCCTTGGGCCTCCTAATAGTGTAAGCCCCAATCCATCGCAATGGGCCACCTCAGAGTGTAATCCCCAATCCATAACCATGGGCATCCTCATAGTGTAACCCCCAATCTATCATTATGGGTCGCTCCATGCATAAGCCCCACTCCACTTCTCTCGGATGCACCATTCGCGACATGATCATCTGGTCCTTACTGCCTCTTGTTTCTCACACCGAGAAAAACTCACGTGGGCTTAGAGTAAGCATCGACCATGACATATTCTTATGGTCCTCCTCAAAGTATAATACCCACTTTGCGAACTACGGGGACTTTGATCCATGTCATGACGTGGTACGTAGGAAGCCTCCATGAGGTTCAAGCCGACCACTCGGTCATTTCTTCACGTCGAGTTCCACCCTCATCTAGCATGATGTTAAACTGTATACATGAACTATGAGTACATTGATTCCCCACCACAGGGATACATAGGAATCCTCCACGAGGTTCAATCCCACTACCCGCCGTACCCCCGGTCCATCTACACGTCGGTTCTCTGACACTTCTGCGCACTACGTGGACTTTGATCCCTGCCTCCGAGACATGGTACGTAGGAAGCCTCCCTGAGGTTCATTCCCAACAACCGGTCAATATTACTATCCTCGTGTTGGCTCACCGCGCTGCTCCTTATGTTGCCTCAGTGAATCTAGACTCCCCGGGGTCATTAATCCCACGAGGTATGGTAATCCTCGGGCATAAATGATTCTGAAACCCTTTGTTCAGCTGACCATTTCCAACCAAGTTAAATCCATGGATACTATTCTTGGGTATTAACCAAATATTCTAGAACATATGAATATGTCTTAAATCTATAAATGAGACTCGGAACAGGAAATAATACCCCCCAAAAGGGTGTGATGATCCCGACTTCCCATCCTCTCGACTAATGTGAGTTCTTAAGTGTCGTTGGTCATACCATCTGGCGAATTCCTGCCTTTGGAAAGCAGGCCCACACATCTTTGGATACAGAACTGTTGGGAATTTCGTGACCAAAACCATGAAACAATGGTATTCTGATGCTCTTCTTTTCCCTCATTCCCATAGAGTATATCTTAATATCATCAATAAATATATCTATAAAATTTTCAAAGTAATATCTGAATACTATATTAATTAAGTCCATGAATATTTATGGAGAATTAGTGAGTCCTAAGGGAATCACTATGAACTCATAGAATCCAGGACTTATTCTATAGTTAATCTTTTGAATAACTTCGTCCCTCACCATTCATTAGTGCTACCCTGACTGAAGGTCTAACTCAGACAAATACTTTTCCCCATGGAGTTGATCAAACAAGTAATCTATTAATGTGAGAGGATACATATTATTTATAATTATTTTTTAGATCATGATAATTGTTGTATTGGTGTATTGATCCATCATTCATCTCGATGAAGAGGACTGGTGCAACTCATGGTGAATCACCTGAGCATATCAAAACCTTTTCCAAATACTATTGTAAATGGTTCTTTACTTCCTCTAAGTCAATAGAGGATATTATTTAAGGTGTTTTTGATATAGGAAAATATCCAAGGATATGTTCAACTGATAACTCCACTTATTGTTCATGATGAATAAAAAACAATTCATTAGAGAATACATTTGTATAGTTCATCAAAATAGGAATGTATTTAAGAAATATTATCTCTTTTGGCTCAATCAATCGATGTAGATTTGATTTCTCATAAGAAAATAATACCAACACAATAGATGATGGATTTGAAAAGAATCCTCCTCCTCCTTAGACTGGTATATAGTTGGAGGATCCCTTTGGATGGAAAGAGTGATATCCCTTTCATGACATTTGATGTTGGATTTGAATAAAGATAGCTAATCCATGACCAATATAGCATCATACATCGACAATGGATGTTATAAAATATATGGTGGGATGTTTAGTCTAAAAATATTTACTAGGTTAGAGTTATATACTTTGGATAAAATAATTTCCCCATTTATTAGTCACATATATACCTCAACATTCAAATTTTGATTTGGTGTTTAAAATATTCTACTAAAGATAAAAATATGAAATAATGATTTTAACCATAATCGAATTGTATGATCACTACTCATGAATGAAAACTAGCATTCAAATTAACACATCATTTTTAGGACCATCATTAGTTGTATTTCATGCATAATCATCCCATTGAACCATTGAATTTTGTGGCTAATGATTTTGATTACCCTTGAGGACTCGAGGTTTAGTTCACTAGAATTCATAGTTTCCCTACTCCCTATAATTTATGTGATGAACCATATGTGGTTCACTCATTTATTCAACCACATTATCCAATATCCTCATATTTTTCCAACATTCTTGTTCTTAGTGTCCTTTTATCCTACATTTCAAGCATTATCTATAGACCTTTAAATAAATTACCATGATCCCTATCCCTATATTTTTGACATGTGAGTGGTTTAGTTTTCATTCCTCCTTTAATATTAAAACCTTATCTTAAAACTCCAAATTTCAATTATTATCCCCAAAGACATGGGACCATTATCCAAACCACATCTCCACTTCTAGAAAAAAAAAATTATTCATAACTTCCAAAGTCATGAAATTATATAACTTTTCAAATGGATGGTTTAATAAAATGAGGATTGTATCTATTTTTCTAACAATGAAAAAAAGAATCTCAGGCATACCATGAAAGCCTTGTGAAATTTTCATCAAATTACACAATAGAATAACATTTTTTCAAAATCACTAAGAATTATATATCCATATTTTATCTATGAGGTGGATGAAATACATATGAAGACATATTTAATTAAATTATTTATAATCTATATCAACAGTTTCATTCTTTGACTTGGTGTTCTTAATGAATTTTCACTATTGATTAACCTCTTTATCTATTTGATAAATGGAAAGAGTCACCTTCCAGGTCTCATAATAGTGAATCATAGAAAAGAACATATTCATTGAGTAAAATAATTAATCTTTGACTAGTAGATTGGAAGATCAACTAAATGTCAGTTTTCATCACAACATTTAATACCTGTTATCAACTTTCTCCTTCTTTGGTGAAGGAGGATGTTCCATATTATTGAGGTCATTTTTCATGTCCTTAGACTGTTGTGGATGTATCTCCATGAAATTTTTTCCTCCACCTCCTATTACATTGGTGATTTCATTTGGGAAATCACTAAATTCCCCTCATGCTGAGTTTTGACATGTTTTCTCCAAGTTCTGTAATGCTTTGACCCTAGTAACCCAGATTCGGTGCATTATTACATAACATTAGCATGATCAAAGGGGATAAAATCCAAAAGGACCAATCACTTTTGTAGCTTAGGAAGTACTAGTTACAAACATAATTTTTACATTACAATGTGAATTTTAAAACTACAACATTGTGTCTCCTTTCACCACATTCATCTCCCTTAGAATATCTCTACAGTTCAGTTATAATAAACTTATTTTCAACTTGGAAAAAATATAACATATAAAGGGGTGATCTCAGGTGCTCAGTAAGGATAAAAATATAGCCAAAACATTCGTAAAAAAGTATTAATATTTTAGGCAATGTATAAGACTAAAACACAAGCCTTTTTAAACATAAACTTCATCATAATATGGAAAATATAAATCAAATAATGTCATTTACTTATTCACATGGATATTCTACTAGTCGAATAATCACATTCAATATCAATATCAAATTTCATAATGATAGAATTCATAATTCCACATTTCATAACAACAAAGTCAAGGCCTCGTGCCAAGACTACAAATAAGATTTTATCGAGGAAAGGTGCCAAGAAACTAGTTTGTCTCATGGGACCTACTGAAGAATCAAGGAGCTATAACGTAATCCACTCATCACTTACTAAGTCCAATACATTCCTCATATGAAAATTATGATACATAACATAAAAATTTGTATTAAAACTAGCATATGTAATGTTAATTCCTTAAACCATAAACAATGAATTTTATAAAAAAATCAATAGTCAAACAAATCACAAAACCTTTAATACAATATGGAATATTTCTATCTTAATAAATCAACTTCAATCAAGTGTAAAATCCATCAAAAGATATTGACATAGATGAAATCAAAACTATTTGAGAGAAAAATATCTTTATATTTTGAAATAATTTAAAATTCACAAAATTATAAAAGAAAATATTTATCTTTAAAATATTATTATAATATTGTAAGGAATATTTGAAGATATTATAATTGGATAAAATAGCTGCACACTCCGTATAAGTTAAAAATCATTCGTTTCTTTAATTTTGTCGAAAAGGTTGTAATGTAACTTGTTTGGTAAATGATGGAAGGATTAATTTATAAAAAAAAAATTAAAAGTAAAAAAGGGTATAAATGAATTTAACACAAAGTCTATGAAATTGTAAAAATGTGATGAAATACATTTTTTATGAAGAGTGGATGTGGATGATAATGTTGTCCGAGTAGATACTTAAGTACTAAAAACCTCAAATAAGTAAAGAGATTGTATAATTAACCCTTACATTGTACATTTCCTTGGTAGATGGTATGCTAACCATCTGTATAATAGTTAAATAATTGTTATTAAATTATGAAATAACCACATACATAAATATATATCATATATGATCTTATAATATTGCTTTGTTAATAATATTTAAGTAGTATCATTATTTCAGGTGTTAAATGATTTGTTTTCCATTATATGATTGGTTAAGTAAGACATGTTCATTATGGATAGGATGTATTTGATTCAAATTCAAGATGATATTAGGTTCTTAAAAATAAATTTTAATTATAAATTGAAATTTTACCTTGAATGATTACGATGTGGATTTAATATCATCACGTTTGTGGAGACGGTAATCTGTACGTACGCATGAGCGATAATACCATTCTATTTATGAAGATTTAGCATGTAATTTGATGGTATATAATATATACATAATAATAAACAAATTATATTTATTATTTACATCAATTCTTCTCATTATTAAACCCATCTAAACAGTGAAGTGCTGAATGAAAAACTACACAATGACGTCGAGACGGTAAGTCCCACGCATATTGACTTTATCATATATAGGAAGGATAGAATAATGAATATGTTTATACCATATTTATAATAAAATTACTGTATGTAGAAGGTAGTGGAGTCATTATATTGGTATAGAAACAACAAAGGAATAGGAAGTTGAAAAAGAAGATAACTTTGAAAGAGGTTTGTGAAATTTTTATCTCTTCTTCGGGTGTTTCCTTTTGATTTGATCAAAATGGCTCCATAGGATGGATTTGTAGTCAATGTAATGCCTATAAGTCTAAGATAGGGTATTTGGGAGTAAATTTTGGTTGGGTTTGGACAAGACAAATGGATTTGGTTGTGTGATTTTGAGAGAAGGGGAAGTACCCTTTTATAAGAGAGGTGAGGGTCGCTTAAGGAAAAGAATGAAATATTATTTTTAATATACAATCATATTCAATTTTTAATCACTCAAAAATGATTTACTTATAGTTTAAGCTAGGGATGGGTTTTCAAATTCTCATAAATAGGTTTCATATAGGTTTAGGTCACCATATTAACTTTATCTTTTTGAGTTAACTATTAGTTAAATAGTTTAACATTTACCATGTAATCTTGTATTATAATAATAAATTGATAATAATCATAGTATAAAAAGCCAAGAGAACCCCAAGTGGTTCATTAATGACATATCTATTATTATATAATTCTTTTGTATGAACATTAGATATTTAAGACAATTGTATCATTTAATAATATAGTATTTGTGGTAAAAACTCATTTATGTCAATTTTGACACTATTTGGTGTTTTGTTTGTTTGGATGTCATAACAGCATGATTACATAGAAAAAAATTCATTGAATCCACCCAAAAATGTCACATTAATCATGGAGATTCGTGGAATTCATCAAAAGTTTTTAATTACATTTATTTATATATTTATCATATCATTTAATTTAATCTTTCATTCATCTGGGAATTACTGCATCATTATTGTGTCATTAATTATTTTAATTATTTAATGTCAAAAAATTATAAATAAAATACTATTTTGTAGGAAATTTTTTTATATTTATAATTAATATTTAGAGTCAAATTTATCTTTGGTATAATTCTATATTGATAATGGTTTAGTTATTAAACATTGAATTTAACACATTTAACTCTTCATTAAATAAAAAAATAATAAATGTCCTAATATAATCCAAGTGGACATAAAGGATCACATATTATCCCAGTGGTTGGTTTTGGTTGAAATAAACTTATCCAATAGAATTAGAAAATGTTTTGGGGTAATAATAAAATCATTTTTACATTTAATTACCCTATTTACTTTTAACTGTGTTAAATAAAAGTCAAAAGTTAATATTCCCAAAAAATTATTTTCATCTTATTGAAGAAAATATTACTTATTGATGTGAACTGTGTCTCTAATTTTTTTAAAATCAACTCACAGAATTCGTAAAATTATGTTTTATGAAAATTTTCAAATGCTCCTAGAAGGTGGGTAAAGACAGAAAAAAGTTCAATAAAATATTATATATATAATATTATTTTAAAAATACTCCAATGAATTGAATTTAACATATATATGTATTATATCTCTATTTATACCAAACATAAATTTATATAAAATAACCGATTATTTAAATAAAACGTTGGTTTTAAACAATAACCCAATGGTTTTTCAATGTTCATAAAAAATTGAAAGTTTTCAGAAAAATTCCAAATATTCATCCAAATCTAATTTTGATATTACACATCCAAAAATGAAGTCCATTTTGAAAAATGTAATTTATACTATTTCAAAAAGAGGTTGTTACTATTCATAATGGCTAGTTTGATTCGTCGTGGTGTGTTGAAACTCCATGTTGTGTACAACACAAGCTATTGCATTATTTAATGGGAAACGTACCGTGGAAGCTTGAGGTGTTACATTCTCCCCATCTTCAAATAATTTCTTCCAAAAAATTTAAAGAATATTACTACCTAAAATGATTCGGGTGGTTCTTCATAATAAATTCCCTGGGTTCCCATGTTGCCACTCCCATTATACGATTTTTCCATAGAACTTTTAGCAGGCAAGTAGTCCACTTTTTGAACACTTGTTCTCTCATATCAAGAATTCACACATGCACTTCACAATAAGATAGGTAGGGTTCCAGTTCCCTTTCTTCATAGATGATTACATACATTGGGTCAGGAATGTTATTTCTCAACTGTGTTATGTGAATCACATCATGACCATTGGAGAGGCTTGGCCGCATTGTCAAACGATAAGCAACAACTCTAATTCGTTCTAAAATTTCGAATGGTCTGATGTACCTGGGACTAAATTTAACCTTCTTAATAAAATGTATAACACATTTCCATGGAGATAACTTAAAGAAAACATGATCACATAATGATATTCCTAATCCTTCCTTCGGTTATCAGAATATCTCATTTTCTTACATTGAGCTTCTTTGATGTGGGTTTGGATAACCATCACATTTTCTATTTTTTCCACAACATCTTCTTTTCCTACAAGTTTTCATTCACCAATATCATCCAAACAGGTAGGTGTGCGACATATCATTCCATATAACATTTCATATAGTTCTATATGAATACTTGAATGGATGATATTTTAATAAGAAAATTCTACAAGAGGTAAATATCGATCCCACATACCAGGAAAGTCAAGTGATCAAAATATCAACATTTCTTTTATCGTTTGAATAATTCGTTCTAATTTTCCATTAGTTTGAGTGTGGTAGGTAGTGCTCAAACTAAGTTCACTATCCAAGGCCTTTTGATGATTTTCTATAATCTTTATGTAAAAAGGGGATCATGACAAAAAACAATCGACAGGGGTACACCCTGATGTCTTACAACTTCATTAATATATAGTCTTGCTAGATGTTAAAGTGGTAAATCTTCTCTTATAGAAAGAAAATGTGATGACTTGGTAAGATCATAAACAATAACCCATATTGAATCATCATTCTATGATTCTGGGTAGTACCATGAAAAAGTCCATCATAATATCATCCCATTTCCACTCCGGTATGTGGAAAGAATGCATGACTCTTCTAGGATGTTGTCTACGAGATTCCACTCGTTGAAAAACCATGCATCGTGATGCATAATCAGAAATTTTTCTCTTCATTTTGTCCCAAAAAAAATGTTCCTTCAAATTTATATACATATTAGTGCTAACATGGTGTATAACGAAATTAGAGTTATGAGAATCATCCAACAATTCCATTTTTAGATCAGGTATGACAGGAATAGAATGTCTCTTACCAATTTTCAGAATCCAACCATTATATATGAAGTCCATAAATCTTCTATCGTTTACAACTGTAGTTTTCTTTTTAAACTCCACATCATTAGTATAAGAAATTTTTATCCTTTCTTGTAATGAAGGTTTAACAACCATTTCAAAAATTATTGATGTCTCACCTTCCATGATTATTCCCATATACATCATTACTATTTCAATGAAAATAGGGTCCCTTTAAACTCTCAACTTGTTCAATACTCTATGATCTTTTCTACTCAAAGCATGAACCACCTTATTTTCCTTCCACAGGTGGTAATATGTAGTGTAAT
This sequence comes from Viscum album, assembly GCA_963277665.1. Taxonomy (NCBI): domain Eukaryota; kingdom Viridiplantae; phylum Streptophyta; class Magnoliopsida; order Santalales; family Viscaceae; genus Viscum; species Viscum album. Next base: position 700,028,845 of record OY728119.1, on the reverse strand, counting down.
TTCAATTATTAAGTAGTTAAAGACATCTTCTATGCCTCGTGTTGAGTTCATTCTGTGAGAAAATATACATCAATATCTTTTGATGAATATGAATCTCTCATTTTTCCCCATATAGATAGTGTCTCCATATTTTCAATGAAAATATTACAGCAGCTAACTCAAGAACTTGAGTGGGATAGTTTTGATCATGAATTTTTAGCTTTTGTGATTCATAGGCAATAACCCTATCATTCAACATAAGGACACTACCAAGTCTTTTAATTGATGCATCACTATAAATATCAATCCCATCATTCCACAATGGTAGAGTCAAGATAGGATCATTGACTAATCATCTCTTCAATTATTCAAAACATTCCTCCCACTCTGTTGTACAAACAAATATAACCCCTTTACCTAGGAGATTGGTTAATGAGTTTTCCAATTGAGAAACATTCTAGATGAAACGTCAATAATAACATGCTAAAACAACAATACTTCAGACCTCAGTTATACTCGCTGGTGCATGTCATTCATGTGTTTCCATGGCCTTTGAAGTATCAACATAGATTCCATCCTTAGAGACAATATGGCCAAGAAAGAAAATCTCCTCAGGCCATAATTAACTTTTATTAAACATCCCATATAGTTCATTTCTTCTGAGGGTATTCAAAATAACGTGCAAGGGATTTTCATGATCTTCATATCCTGTTCATTATAACAAGATATCATCAATAAATACAACAACAAAAACATCAAGATATTCCTCGAAAACTCTATTCATTAGATCCATGAAAATAGAGGGTGCTTTAGTCAGTCCAAAAGGAATAATTATAAAAATGTAATGCCCATACAATGTATGAAATGTTGTCTTCAGAATTAATTCCTTCTTCACACATAACTACTGATATCATGATCAAAGGTAAATCTTTTCAAAATTATCATGCTCAATGAAGTTGATTAAATACATCAACAATGCGTGGTAAGGGATACTTGTTCAATATCATTATAGAATAGATTCCCTTTTAGTAACTAAATAACCTGATAGATCAATCATTCTTCTTAATAAAAATAATAGGGGATCCCCATAGAGAAACAATAGGGAGAATAAATACATTATTACTCAATTCCTCTAGTTGTTTCATCAATTCCACTAATTCCACATTGGCCATTCTATAATGGGTCTTCGATATGGGCCTTGAACCAGGAATTAAATTAATTGAAATCTCAATTTATCATTCTTGAGGATGTTCGGGTAAATCCCTTGGAAACACTTCAACATATTCATAAACAATAGGTATATCCTATATTTGAACATTCCATTATTCCCCCATAGTTATTTCATTCTCTTCCTCCCCAAAACATGAAATATTTTCTCTAAGGAACATATCGATTTCTCAGCTACAAATGAATTTATAGTCTCATTAAAGGATTTTGGCAGTTCCCTCATGAAGTGTTATAACATTGATCTTCCATGTTGTGGATTATGGTGCTCCAGATGGGTAAGGTTGTCATTTATAACCAGATTGAGTTCTCTCAGTATAGTGATAAGTTGATCAGCACCAGTTTTATTGCCAACACCACTATAATTATCTAGAGTAGGATGTAAATCCCTACATAGATTACATGTAATAGTATTTTTTCCATTCCTTCCACTAGGATTCATTTCTAAATAATGGTCTACACTAGATTAGTTTATGAATCACAATACATAATTCAAAACTTGTATAACTCTTAAAATAAATTCAACAGTTTATGGATATAATCCATAATCACAAAAATGATATCTCTGACGAGGTATATACTCGTAAATCCTTCATAATGTTTTGTAATGAAATTGTGAATTATCCTATGTATATCCCTCAGGAGTGTTGTAACCAGGAGTGCTGTAAATCCCATTATTGTGTACCAGGATACCCTGAGTGAAGCCCAAACCTCCTTGTCCAAGATTTCACTACCAGGTACTTCTATGCCAGAGCCACCTCTACCAGATCGTATCCAGACAAGGATGTATTTCTTGGAAACTACACAAAATCTCTGTATTACCAAAACTCTATGAAGTCTTCTATACTAATCATCAAATTATATCATAGGGTAATGTTCATTAATCAGTGTTTTTCTCAATCTTGCATCCAAGGTTTGTACTAAATTTTTTCGATACCAACTGTAACGCCCCAACCCTAGTTACCCAGAGTTGGTGCATTATTACATAATAATGGCATGATCATAAGTGATCAAATCCCGAAGGACCGATCAGTTTAGTATCCATCGAAGTACTAGATACAAACATAAGTTTTTAATTATATTATAAAATGAAAAAAACAACATTGTGTCTCATATTAAAACATTCAACTCCCTTAGCCAATCCTAACAGGTCAGTCATAATATACTTGTTTGCATCCCTGAAAATTAAAACACAGAAAAGGGTGAACTCATGTGGTCAGTAACGAAAACAATATGGAAATAACATTAAATAATAATTATAAACATTTAAGGAAATGTATAAGACTGAAACATAATCCTTTTTAAATTAATCATCAAAATAATATTGAAAATATAAATCTAATAATACCATTTATTTATTCACATGGATATTATACTAGTTGAATAATCACATGAAATATCCATAGACAATTTCATAATAATGTAATGCATAATTCCTGACTTCATAACCACTTAGTGAAGGCCTCATCCCAAGAATACAAATAATATTTTATCAAGGCATTGTTCCAAGACACTATTTTGTCTCATGAGACCTACCAATGCATCAAGGAGCTTTAATAGGCTCCACCCATCACTTACTTAGTCCAATGCATTCCTCAGATGAAAAGGTTGAAACATTATAGAAACATTTGTATTAAGACTATCATAGGAAATGTTAATACTTCAACCATAAATCATGAATGGTATAAAAATAATACATACATTTTAAAACATATCAACAGACCTTCAATACAATATGAAATATTTTTATCTTAATAATTCAACTTCAAAAATGTTTAAAATCCATCAAAGGATGTTGACATAGATGAAATAAAAACTATTTGAGAGAAATATCTACTTCTATTTTGAAATCATTTAAAAGTCACATAATTATAAAATAAAACATTTATTTTGAAAATAAACTTATAATCTTGTATGAGAGGCTTTTAAGATGTTCTAACGGAGGAAAATAACTGCACTCGTCGTATAAGTTAAAAACATTATTTCATTATTTTTGTGAAAAGGTCGGAAATGACCTTGTTTGGAAAACGATGGAAAGATTAAAATATAAAAATAATATAAAAACTTAAAAAAGTGTATAAATTAATTTAACCAATAGTTTAGGAAATATTAAAATTGTTTTTAAATACATTTTTTAAGAATCACGTTTGTGGATGATAAAGAGGTCCCTGTAGATACGTATGTATTAACAACCTCGGATAAGTAAAGAGATTGTTGAATTAATCCTTACCTTATAATTTTCCTTAGTAGAGAATATATTTAACGCGTGTATAATAGTTAAATAAGTGTTATTAAATTATAAAAAAATAAATAGACAAGTATGAGTCATATATGTTCTTCAAATATATCTTTGTTAATAATATTTTGGAAGTATCATTGTTTCGGATGTTAACTAATTTGTTTTACTTTATATGCTTGGTTACGTAATCCATATTTGTTATGGATAGGATGTTTTTGATTCATATCCAGTATGATATTATGTTTTTAAACATTATTTTCTATCATAAAATGAATATTATTCTTGAATGATTACGATGTGGAATGAATCACATCATGTTCGTGGAGACAGTAATCTGTAAGTACGCATGGGCGATAATACCATACTATCGATAGTGAAATAATATGTAATTGGATGGTTTATAATATATAAAGAATAATTAACCTATTATTTTTATTATTAAGATCAATTATAATCATTATTATACCCATCCAAACAATGAAGTGTTGAATGACAAACTACGCCACGACGTGGGGATGGTAAGCCGTATGTACACACGTATGGTAACTTTTTCATTTATAGGATTGATAGAACAAAAAATATAGTTGTACCGTATTTATAATAGAATCATAGTATGGAGAAGGTACTGGAGTCATTATTATCATATTTAAACAACAAAGTAAGATTATGTGGAAAAATTAAATAAATTTGAAAGAGGTGGTGAAATTATTAACTCTTCTTCAGGTGTATCTTTTTAATTTATTTTAAAGGGATCCATTGGTTGGATTTATGATCAAATTAAGGACTCTATGTAGATGGGAGAGTATTTGGAAGATATTTTGGTAGAGGTTGGCCATGCCAAATTTCTTTGGAGGTGTGATTTTGGAAGAGGGGGAAGTAACCTTTTATAAGGGAGGTGAGGTTCACTTTTGGAAAAGCTGGAAATATTATTTTATTATACAATAATATTAGGTTTTTAATGTATCAAAAAAGATTTATTTTGAGGATAAGGTGTGTATGGGTTGAAAACATCTTAAGAAATATGGTTTAGATAGGTTGATATCACCATATTAACCTTATCGTTTAAATTTAACACATAGTTAAATAGTATAACCTTTACCATGAATTTTTGTATGATTATAATAAATGGTTAATAATTATACAATAAAAATCCAAGAGAACCCCAAGTGGTTAATTAATGACATATCAATTATAATATAATACATTTGTCTTAGTTATATATTTTTAAAACTATTATATTATTTAATAATTTAGTATTTATTTGAAAATCTCTTTTATGTCAATTTTGACAATATTTGTTATAATTTTTTGTGAAAATCATAACAGCATGATTACTTCGAAAAAAATTCATCGAATCAACCCTAACATGTCATTTTGATCTAGGAATGTTTTTTAATGCATCATATTTGTCAATATAAATTTATTTTGATATTTATTATATCAATTATTTTAATCATTCATTAACAAGGTAATTACAGCAACATCCTAGTGTCAAAAATAAATATAATTATATAATGACTATGAATTATAAATAAAATTAAATTATTTTTGAAATCAATTTATATTTCTATGAATATTTATGGAGGAATATATCTTATGTATAATCCTATATTATAAATGGTTTAGTTATTAAAAATTGAATTTATCACTTTTAACACTTCTTTTAATAAAATAATAATAAATGCCCGAATCAATTACAAGTGGAACTAAAGGATCATATTTTTTCATAAGGATAGTTTTGGTAGAAATATACTGATTTAATAGAATTAGTATATGTTTTAGGGTAATAATAATATCATTTTTACTTTTAATTACCCTATTTCCTTTTAACTATGTTAAATAAAAGTCAAAAGATACTATTCAAAAATATATTTTATTTTTATTGAACCATATTTTACTTACATATGTCAACCATGAATCTCATATTTTTGAAATTCTTCTCATTTACATGGTAAAATTATGTTTTAGGAAAATTTTAAAATTCTTATAGAAGGTGGGTAAAATACGGTAAAAAGTTCAATAAAATTTTATATATTTAATATTATTTTAAAATTAACCAATGAATTACATTGAACATAAATATGTATTATGTATCTATTTTTATATAATATAAATATAAATAAAATTAGTAATTACATAAATAAAAAGTCAGTTTTAAATAATAACACAATGTTTTTCACTATCCATCAAAAATTGAATGTTTTTAGAAAAATACCAAAAATTGACCATAAGCTAATTTTGATATTCCGAATCCAAAAATGATGTCCATTTTGAAAAATAAAATTTATAATGTTTCCAAAAGTGTATATTTCTATTCATAACGGCTTGTTTGAATGGTCATGGTCTTTTAAAACTCCAAGTTGTGAACAACGCAAGCAATTGCATTTTTCAAAGGGAAACATACCATTGATTCTTATGGTGTTACAATTTCCCACCATTTTCTAAATGAGAAAAGGTTTGATAAAAAAATATGTAGAGAAATCATTAGTAAATAAATCATTCTTTTGTGACATTAATTTTAAATTTTTACCTTCTTGGAACCCTATGCTTATCATTGTAACAAAATAGTCTTATTGGGTAATTAATAAGTCATATAATATAGTATTACACTATTTTCTCCAATCCTAGATCCAAAATTGACTAAATCTGTAAAGACCCAGAATTTCCATGTATTGTTTTATAAAGAATTTGGAATTTTACGAGTCCAAAAAAATTTACGATGTGTGACTTCGAGGCCTGGAGTGCCCAAAATTAATTTTATGAAGTTTTTTTTGGGTACGTTTAGTAAACATGCGAGTAGGTTTTTATAACAGTTCAACAGGTGCTCGGAATTGAAATCTGAGGGCACTGTTAAACTCGTAGTGTTGGTGTTCACTTAAGAAAACTTTCACATTGATGGTAGTTGTTTGTGGGTAAAAGTTCGTTTTTGGGTCTTTCAAGGAAATAATAAAATAAAATAAACACATTATTAATTATTTTTTTAACCAACCTCTTTATAGAAGATGGTGGTGGGGACCACCAGACCTTAACCTTATATGAGAGGTTAGGGTGGTGTGTACCACCCGATCCTAACCTCCTAGGAGAGGTTATGGTGGTGGGGACCACCCGAGATTAAACCCCCTTGAAACCACCCCCCATTAATTTGTAGAAAACCTCAACTCCCACAATAAATAAGGGAGATCCTTTTCAACTCCTCCAACATTTATTGTACCAATTAATCCTTCCAACCCTTCACTTTAATTAATTGAGGCAACACATCATTAATTAATTAAACTATTTGAATTTATGCCAATAAACATAATAGAAATCATAATCTATTATTTTGGTATACAAATTCTATTTGGTGGAATTGGGGAGAGGAGAAACATGGGAGAAAGCTCTTCAATGAAGAACGCTCCACCGATGAAGAACGTCAACCTCGACTTCAAGATTATTTCTCGGGACTTCTTCCGACATGGGACGTCCTCATCTTTGATGAATCGATGACCATACTACCTCCCTGTGTTAACATCAACAAGGAAATGAGGTAGGGGTTTATTCATAAATGGTTATCACTTTCCATTTACTCCCATATTTTCTTGTGCCGATTAGGAATAAACACTACAGAAGATTATGGTTTCACGTTCATGATTTATTCATTGTGAACCAATTGCTATCACTCTAAATGCGGAGGGAGCAGTCCAAAAAATATGGCCCAACACCTCCACCGTTATTCATGGGGTGTTCTTTAAAGTGAAGGAAGTCGATGAAGATGAAGGAGGGAATGGCGCTGCCACCCGTGGCCTCTCCACACTGTAATGGCCGACCCGCAGTCCACCGAGCCGCACCGCCGTCTGAGTCGAGTTGTTCCACCATCCGCCAAGCCATGCCACTGTCCGAGCGAAACCGCGCTATCATCCGTTGAGTTGTGCCGCCCTCTGTCGAACCACACCGCCGTCCTCTAGGCCGCACCGCTATCCACCGAGCCACACCACTTTCTGAACCGAGCTGCGCCGCCGAGTCGAGCCACACCACCATCCCAAATCGTCGTGCCCCCGCCGTCTCTCATGCCAAGCCACCGCTACACCGCCGTATGCCAAACCGAGATGTAGTGCCACCACTATTTATTGATACATTGTAGTGGTTCATCCACCACGCTCTGACCGCCATCCTGTGGCTGGTCTTCCGCCCTCGCGGCCGGGCCGCTTACCTCTCGGCCAGTCTGCGCCCCTCCTGGAATGTTTGATGCCCCTCGTGACCGTTCCGCGCGACTCACGTTTAGTGTGCACCATGATGGTACCCACATACGGTCTTCTCCCTTGAGGTACCCCATGGCCGATCTGCCCCCATGACACCCTCACAACCCTCGCAGGCTGGGTTGGACCCAACGCGCAGGGCTGCACTGCGTGCTATGCCCGATAAGACCCCTTTTTACATTCTTTTGGCCATAACATTGGCACCAGACGTCCGTTTAACAAACCATCAGTGGCTTTAGGAAACATGGAGAGATTCATGCCCTTTGAGTGATAGACCACCGTGTTTTGGTCTGAGATGGGGAACTGGCAGATTGTATCGAGCATGCATCCAAGTGGGCCCCTAGGACTAAAAGGCTAATAACTCACAGACCAGACATCTGATTGATGGGTCGGCTGTTTCATTGAGACCCCTATGACATAGAGGAACATTGAGATACTTATTCATAGGATTTAGTGATTGTAGGAGTATCGACCAGTAGCTCGTGGAGCGGATTCTCCTAGAGATGATCGAGCATTGTACGGAGACCTCGTAGCTGGCTGGGACCTGGTGAGTGCTGACCGATTCGACTAGGAGTGAATTGAATAGCCCAGTGGGGAGAGCCTTGGTGTTGCAGTAGACCCACGACACTGGACATGAGGATCACCTCAGCAAGCAATGAGGGGGAGCACCTTGGTGACATGGCAGACCCATAGTGGGGAGCGCCTTGGTGACGCGTCAGACCCACAGTACTCGACATGAGGAGTACCTCAACAGTCCAAGGTTATTGGGAAGTGCATTGGTGTCATGCTAGACCCACTGTACTCGATTGAGGAATATTTATCTAGAAGCCGAGGTTTCGACAATGTGGTTGGGGATGTTACTTGATACTACCCCTAGAATAAATCCTTGTTTGAGTGGAGTCAATTTTTCTGTGTTTTTCTCATGATTGAGATGGATTACTTGATAACTTTTGCATATGTGTGGTCATATACCTGTGTAGGGTTATTTTTTGATTTCATACTTTGTGGTTTATCCTTGGTGGATTTTATTGAGACCATGAGGTTCTCTTGGACCCTACTAAGTATCAATATACTCACCCTTACATGGGCTATGCCCACACCATGTTGTGTTGGATGCAGACAACAGATAGTGCTGACTGAGGTTGAGGGTACCTAAACTGGACGATTCCCCGGAGGTGGACCATATGGTGTGTTGATACATGGAGGAGATGGATGTACGTGGAGTGCTAAGGAGGTAATCTATACATACCCTCTAGTAGGAACCCAGCGGACGACCCATTATGTGTATTTCTTTTTCTTCAGTTGTATTGCATTTCAGTTGTACTTGTAATTTCTAGTAGGGCTTGTAATCTGGTCCTATTATACTTACTGTACTCACCTGTTTACTATATAGTTGACTTGCGTTAGTACCATGTTGTGTGTTTGGTTGCGTGTGTTTATAGGCTATAAAGGCAATGGATACCAAGTTATAGAGAATACGCGTTTGGTGCTAGTTTCCAGCACCTAGCCTATGGAAGGCGGGCTTGGGGTAGTCAAGGCACAGTCCCTGGGGGAGAGGTTGGGAGAAATAGGTATCAAAGGAGTGGGTTCTACCGCAAAACTAGGACTCAAATATTTTCTATAAAGAAATAGTGTTAAGGGTAATTATTTCAGTTTTTTGTTCAGGGAGTCTTGTGTGGCGCGGTGGCCGACGTATCCATACACCAGGACCCTGACTTCTGATTTCTGAATCAGTGCACAAAACACTGAATGTGTGTGTGTTTGAAAAAAAATTCTTTATGTCAACTCACCAGTTCAGCTCACTGAGTATAATGTTTTGACCGTAGACCAACTGTTTCATTTAAAGATGCCTCCATGCAAACATCCACCCAGGGTTCCGAGAGTTGTACGCACTGATAGCCCACCGAGCGATGAGGCCTTGGGGCTAGGACCTTTTCTAGTATAGGAACCAGAGGAGGCACTAGTGGTACCATTAACAATTGGGAAACTGATTCGCCCATCCTTAATAGTAGAGAGTGCACGCCGCTTGAGTGCATTGCACTAGTTCCAGCGCCAGAGGCCACCCAGGATTAGGGGAGAGAATGACCCACATGAAAATGAGGATTGGATGGAGGTCGTGGTGAGTGTTTTGAGATTGGTAAGAACACCAACCGATCTCATGGTGATTTTTTTCACCAGCAACCTAGATGTAGGAGCAGGCAGATAGTTTAGCTTGACGCTCCAGGTCATAATGAGGTGACGCATTTCTAGGCAGACTTAGAGAGCCTATTTTGGGCAGAGTTTGTCCTAGAAACTATTCGCGCAGTGCACATATAGGAGATACTTCATCTGTAGCAAGGTAGTATGATTGTATCTCCGTACTCAGTGAGGTTCACTAAACTCTCATGTCACTCCACCGATATGGTGCATGACCCTTTCTTCAGGGCACAGACCATCTAGAAAGGACTCCATTGAGAGATCATGGCTTTGATGATTTCACTCATCATCCTGACGCAGGCGATGGTGTTAGAGGGATCCCTCTTGGTGGAGAGTTTCCATACTGAGCAGTCACTTAAAGTGAGACCCACTACCAGTCGTCATGTAGCGGAGTCTTCTACATCTTGTAGTAGAAAGATTTTGTAGAGGTCCAAGTGGACCAGACATATACATGGACGAGCTTAGGATTCAATTTTGGTTGTGTGGGTCACCCGAGGCAGAGACATACATGCCCGGAGTGGGTAGTGTTTCACATGTGGCGGGCATGGTCATGTGGCTCGTGACTGTCTGACCCATTGTACGGATGATCAGAAGTCAGTCAAAGGACAGCCCAGACAGAGATAGTGGTTCGAACGAGGAGGTCCATATGGAGCATGTAGATGTGACAATGGAGTAGGCTTTGTAGCTGGCGGTGGATGACGATTCAAGAAGTTACCACCACCACCACAAGAAGGTCCACCTTGACTGCTGGAGAAGGACAGGGGAGATATTAGCTCCAGGAAGGAAAGGCCCACAATCAAGGCATTCCGGTGATGATTCTAGGTACGATATATTTCTACTCCACCATAGCTACAGTATATATAGACACAAGTTCTAGTCGTTTTTTCATTTCCACTGCCCTCATTGAGAGCTCAGAGATTCTTATGAAGACATTAGATTGATCCTTATGTCTCGAGAATCCTACGGGAGCGGATTCGACGATTATGCACCTGTGCTGGTAGTGCGACCTTACTCTATGTGGAAAGAGCTTCAGCAATGATCTCCTAGTAGTGTCGTTGAGTCATTACGACGTCATATTGGGTACAAACTAGTTATCTACAGTCCATGCTCAGATTGACTATATTAGGCACATAGTTTTTTGGGTCCGCACGGATGGAACCAGTATTACCTTCAATGGCGAGAAGGGAGACTTTGTAGTGATGGATGGTCTTACCTAGAGGAGAGTTCAGCCAATCACTCATCAGTTGGCTAGGGTTACCCTCGGAGCTATTGATGTGGAGAGTCCAAGAAATCTTATAGTGGTGGACCAGCACATGGATGTATTTTCAAATGATGATCTGGGTCAACGTCCTCGGAGAGAGGTGGACTTTTATATTGACGTGTACCCTGGGGAAACACTGATATCTACACCATCATATCGGATGGCTCTCATAGAGCTACGCAAGTTGTGGGTATAGCTAGAGGACTTGCAATGAAAGGGATTCATCTGGCCCAGTAATTCCCCCTAGACAGCCCCGATTCTTTTCACCAAGAAGGCGGATGGGAGCATGAGGCTTTGTGATGTCTATCAGATCCTGAACTGGGTGACAGTGAAAAACAATTACTCACAACAGAGTATTGGCGACCTCTTTGATCAGCTGAAGGGAACACATTGGTTCTCGAAGATAGACCTCAGATCAGGCTATCACCAGCTCAGAGTGTGAGATGTGGATGTGCAGAAGATGACCTTGAGGTGTCGGAACGACCATAACGAGTTCTTGGTTATGCCATTCAGCGGGAACAATGATACAACAGTGTTCATGAGACTCTTGAACGGGTTCTTTCAGCCAAACCTTGCTCCGTTTGTAGTAGTCTTAATCGACGACATTCTGATCTACTCGAATAATGATCAGGATCATGCCTATCATTTGTAGGTAGTACGGGACACACTCTGAGAGAACCAGCATTATAGAAAACACTCTAAGTGCTTGTTCTGGATCCGAGAGGTTCACTTTTTGGGACATGTCATATCGGATGCTAGTGTGGCAATGGATCCAACGTAGATTGTGGCAGTACCTGTTGGGATCCACCCAGGAGTGTCACAGAGGTATAGAGTTTCCTGGGTTTGGTAGGATATTACCGAAGGTTTGTGCCAGATTTCTCCAGAGTTGCATCACCATTATCAGCCTTGACGAAGAATGGGAATCCCTTTGTGTGGTCGGAGAGATACCAGTAGAATTTTTAGGAGTTGAGGTAGACGATGACTAGTTCCCCAATCTTGAGGCTTCCAGAGGAAGGCGTAGGCTATGTAGTCTACTATGACACATCAAGGATCAGACTCAGATGTGTTCTGATGAAAGGGAGAGAAGTTATCGCATATGGTTCTTGATAGTTGAGACAACACAAGAAGAACTACTCTACCAATGTATAGGAGTTAGCAGTAGAGGTCTTGGCCTTGATGGTGTGGCATCACTATATGATGGAAAAATATTTTATAGTGTTCTCTGATCTCAATAGTCTCATGTATATCATTTACTAGAAGGACCTGAACCTGAGACAGTGACATTTTATTGAGTTTCTACAGGACTATGACTTTGAGATAGTCTGTACTCATTGGAAGGGGAACGTTGTAGCAGATGCCCTCCACATGAGTTCTGGTATACAGCTGCTAGGAGAAGCGACGAAGTAGTTGGCTTCTGTGTAGATATCCTCTGTGGATAGAGATGGAGTATCTTTCCTTCGGTCTCTTATAGTAACTCTCCCACTTCCTCAGCAAGTCAGTGAGGGGAACCATGGGGATGCAGACTACTAGACATGACATGCACATATATCTATAAGAAAGTCACCTAATGGATTTTATGAAGTTTGGGAGAACGTCATCCCCTTCAGAGGATGTAACATGGTACTCGTGTCACTTAAGGAGGATGTGTTGAAGGAGTTACACACTCTCCCCTTACCGGTATATCCAGGGGTGGCAATGATGTACTAGGATCCCTCGATGATTATTTCTATTCATGATTCACGTTTTACATCTTGATTATGGAAGGGGATGCATGAGGATTTATCGATGCATCTTCGTTGGAGAACCACCTTCCATCCTCATATGGATGGTTAGAATGAGCAGACTATTCAGACCCTCTAGGACATGTTGCGTTCTTGTGTCCTCGACTGAGGTAGCAGGTAGGATGATCAATTGCCTTTGGTGGAGTTTTCATACAACAACATATATCACTCCACCATTGAGATGGATCCTTTTGAGGAGTTATACATGAGACATTTCATATCACCTTTGGGTTGGAAAAACCTAGGGGATTCAGTACTAGTGGGACCAGAGATGGTACGACCTACCATAGAGAAGGTGCAAATCATGCAGGAGTGGATGAAGACTACAAAGAGCTGGAAGAAGTTTTATGCCGACAGGAGACAGAGACCTCTTGAATTCCAGGATGGTGATCACGTCTTTCTATGGGTCCCACCATGGTAAGGTTTTCAGAGAGTTGGCTGAGGCATAAAGTTACCTCCAAGATTCATCAGACCCTTTCAGGTCCTTAGTAGTGTTGGCGAAGTGTCTTATAGCATATCTCTTCCACCTCAGTTGCACCGGGAGCATGATTGCTTCCACGTATCCCAGCCTTTGGAGATACGAGCACGACCCTTCTCGCATCATCGACCATGGTGAGCTGGAATCGACGATGTGGAAACTTTTATGGAGGCTCCATTAGAGATTGAGAATAAACCTGACTAGGTCCTTCTTGGATAGTCGATACCTCTAGTGCACCTAAGCTGGATGCACACGAATCTCCAGGAGAGAAAATGGGAGCGGGAGGCTCAGAAGCGTGCTCAGTACCCCCACTTCTTTATCTTGTTTGAGTTGTGGCTTATGGGGACATAGAGCCCGAAGTTGGGGAGAATGTAAAGACCAATAATTTCCATATAATTTGTTTCTGAATAAATGGGAATTTTATGAGTCCACAAAAATGAACGACACGTGATTCCGAGGCCTGGAGTTCCCATAATGAATTTTCTGAAGTGTTGTTCGGGTACGTTCAGTAAACGTGCGAGTGGGTTTTTCTAAATTTTGAACATATGCTCGGAATTGAAATCTGAGGGCACCTTTGAACTCGCAGCGCTCATGTTCGTCTAAGATGACTTTCACCTCAATGACAGTTGGTTGAGGGTGAAAGTTAGTTTTTGGGTTTTTCATAGAAATAACAAAATAAAATAAACACACGTTTTTTTATTTTATTATAACAATCCTCCTTGTGGAAGTTGGTAGTGGGGACCACTAGACCTTAACCTCCCATTAGTGATTATGGTGGTGGAGACCACCCAAGCCTTACCTCCTATGAGAGGTTTTGGTGGTGGGGACCACCCGAGATTTAAACCCCTTGAAACCCCCATTTTATTGGGAGAAAACCTCAATTCCCACAATAAATGAGGGAGAGAATCTTCACGTCCTGTTATATTAATTTTTCCAATTATTCTTTCCAACCCTTCCCTTTAATTAATTGAGATAACACATCAATTATTTAATTAATCAATTTGAATTTATGACAGAAAAACATAATAGAACTCATAATCTATTATTTTGGGATACAAATTTTGTTTGGTGGAATTGGGGAGAGGAGGAACATTGGAGAATTCTCTCCAATGAAGAACGCTCCTCCGACGAAGAACGCAGACCTCAACATCGAGCATCATCCTTGGTACTTCTTCCAATGTGGGACGTCCTCATTTTTGACGAATCGATGAACATACTACCTCCTTGTGTAAATGTCAACAAGGAAATGAGGTAGTGGTTTATTCCTAAATTTTTATCACATTACTTTTACTAAATTCTTTCAATATACCAATTGGTAACAAAAAATTCATAAGATTATGGTTTCATGTTCATGCTTTTTTATTTTTTAACCGCTTGCTATCACTCTAAACGCAGAGGGATCGGGCCAAACAATCACTGCCCGACCCCTCCTCTATTCTTTTTGGTGTGTTCTTCGATGTGGAGGAAAGCAACAAAGATGACAGACACAACGATGCCGCTTCCCAAAGCCTTAGAGGGCCATCCCTGCCGACCCGCCATCTGCTGAGCCAGACCTCCCTCTGAGCTAAGCTGCGCCGCCATCCGACGAACGACACCGCTGTCCGCTGAGACGCACCGCCTTTGGCCGGGAAGCACCTCTATATGCCGAGATGTACCGAAATCCGAGTCGGGCCATTGTGCCACAATACCGTGGCTGCCGTCTGCTGTGCTGAGCCTCCGCGCCACCGTGGTCCATCCTTCACTGCACCGTCACCGCGGTCCATCGCACACGGCCAGTCCCCGACCTACGACTGGTCCTCCGCCCTCGTGGACGGTCTTCCGCCCTCCCGGACGGTCTGAAGCCCTCGCGGTCGGTCCGCAAGCCTTGCAGCAAGTCCGCCACCCCTCGTGGCTGGTCCGTGCCCCTCACGACTAGTCTACGCCCCGTGGCTGGTCCGCGTCCTCGTGGTACCCACGGCTGGTCCGCGCCTTCGCGGTACCCCTCTGCCGACCCCCCCTCATGGCACCCTCATGGCCCTTGGGGGCCGGGCCGGACCCAACGAGACATGCCTCACTAAAGGCCGGATCGGTCCAACCAGTTCGGACCGGACCCACGCCCACTACAACCCCTTTTTACATTTTGTAGCCATATCTTTGGCCCCAGACGTTTATTTGACGAACCATCTGCAGCTTTGGGAACCCTAGAGCGTTTTGGTCCTCTTGATTAATACCCCACTATGTTTTGGTTTAAGATTGGGAATGGTATGTTTGGATTGAGCACAAATCCAACCGGGACCCGGGACTAAATGGCTAATATCTCACAGACCGGACGTCCGATTGACGCGACGTCTGTGGCGTTGAGACCCCTATGGCATGGATGACCTTTGATATACTTATTCGTGTGACATCAATATAGTTGGAGTGTTGACTAGTAGTTCATGGAGTGGATTCTCCCTGAGATGAGCGAGCATTGTGCGGAGACCTAGTAGGTGGATGAGACGTAACGACTACTGGCCGATTCAACTCGGAGTGACTCGACTAGACCAGTGGGGAGCACCTTAGTGTTATGGTAGACCCATAGTGGGGAGAGCCTTGGTGTTGTGGCAGACCGATGGTTCACAACAGGAGGAGTACCTTAGCAGGATATGAGGGGGAGTACCTTGGTGATGCGGTATACCCACGGTGGGGAGCACCATGGTGAAGGAGGTAGACCCAAAATACTCAATAGGAGGAGTACCCCATCAGTCCAAGGTTACTGGAAAGCTCCTTGCTATCGCAGCAGGCCCATTGTACTCGATAAAGGAGGTGTCCTCTAGTAGCCGAGGTTTCGACAATGTGACTGGGGATGTTACTTGATATTACACCTTGAATAAATCCTAGATTGATCCGATTTAGTTTTTCTATTCTTTCCTCAAGATTGATATGGATTACATGATAACTTAGGTAAATGTATGGGTATATAACTATGTAGGGTTATCTATTGATATCATTCTTTGTGGTTTATACTTGGTGGATTATAGAGGACCTTGAGGGTCTCCAAGTCCCTACGTAGTATCCTTATACTCACCATTACACTGGCTATAGAAACATCTTGTTGTGTTGGATGCAAATGACATATAGTGCTAACTAAGGATGAGAGTACCAAGACTGGACGGTGCCCCGGAGGTGGACCATATGTCGTGTCCTTAAGTGGGGGAGACGGACGGACGTAGAGTGCGAAGGAGGCTATCTATACCAACCCTTCAGGTAGGAACCCGAAGGATGACCCAGTAGCTGTCTTTCTTTATCATCAGTTGTAATGCATTTTTGTTGAACTTTTACTTCCCAATTGGGCTAGAATTTTGGCCCCTTTTTAGATACTGTACTCATTTGTTTACTATACAGTTGACTTGAATTTGTACCATGTTGTATGTTTGGTTGCATGTGTTTATAGGTTTTAATGGAAATTCCATCCCATTTTTAGGGAATACGCCTTTGGTGCTAGTCGCTAGACCCTAGCCTATGGAAGGAGGGCTTGGGGTAGTCACGACATGGGCCCAGGGGGATGGGTCGTGATGAAATAATTTTCTGATACCAACTATAGTGACCCTAATTTTTATGAAATTATTATTACATATTTTTAAAGATAAAACTCATAACATTTTTAAAAATCTAGGATACAATGTTTTCGTGTCTTGGGAAAATTCAGACCATACATAAAATTTACAAGATGAAACATAATGATTAATTTAATTCTTTATTCTATAGCTTTTTAATGGCCCTCATGTACTCTTTAGTATATGTATTATATTGAGACTATTGAATAAATAATGGTGTGATCTAAAATACCAATATGGTACATGAATTAATATAAAATGGGTGACCATAACAATCATCATCATGACATAATAATGCAATCATAATCATAATCATAAGATGAAGCATTAGGCATTGGAATGGAATGTGGTAATGTATAAAAATGAAACATCATGCCTTAGTTCTCAACACCACACATAGATAAGAACATTGTTATCATCATTTTGATGCATAATATACTTGCATAATAATTTCATCATAATTATGAAAAAGATAGAATCATGATCAATCATATTACACATTATCAAATGCGATAAAACACATTACCAAATCAATTAGAGTGCTATATAATTCTAGATTCTCCCTTCATGTCATAACATTTATATAATCATGCATTCCACATAGAATGTATATATTTTTTATAACTAATATAACTCATGGAAAAAATGCAATAAATTTAAAAAATTAACTTCATGGAAAATACATGGGGTTCCAAAAAGTGAATTGCATACATGTATATGAATCACCAATTATGAGTGAATAAGAAACAATCTCAATTGATGTAAAATATGTGATTTTTTAATGAATAATTCTATTAGAATGTCATTACATTTTTTCGAAAATTTATATTTGAAAATTGTATATCCCAAAAAATAAATTCTAAGAAAAATGAAATTATATTTGTGGATTATTAATTAATAGCCACAATAAATTTTTTTCATGAAATATGAGTTTCCTAATGAAAGGAAATTAGGTTCGAGAATCCCATTACCTTATGACAGAATGATTTCATTAATTTAATATCCTATATAATCAAATTAATTTAATTTATTAATAAAATTAGATCCTTATATACAAATCTTTTTATTTTATTATGTTCATGTATTCTAATTATGATGTGTTATAGTGTTCAATTTTATCATTCGAGTGTGTTCGTTTTCATGGGTTTCAGTATCGGTTCACATGTATACATCAATGTAAGTTCATGTAAATTTGGGATAATTATCCATAATTGATATTATATGTTATTAATGAACTTAAAAAACTGTAATTGGTTATATATATATATATATTTATATGGTAGTAGGTTAAATCATTAGAGAAACTGTTAATGATAATCATTTACATTAATTAGAAAAACAAATATCACAAAAGACTCTTTGTTTTGTTATATAATATTATTTAGATAAGTTAGTTACATAACATAAAAATTTATAAAATAAATTTTGAAATATTTTTATACCATTATAATGGTTTTATGACTATCTGTGAAGGTGGTAGTGAAAAATGAAAAAGCATCAACCATGATGGTGGGAAATCGACACATAAAAGATGATATTTTTATTTTTTGAATAAATTAAAAGGGAAAGAGATTTGATGATGAATTATTCTATTAAAAGAATTAAACTATAGTATATGAATTATAATGGATTTATCGTTCCTCTTGAAAAAGTGTATGAGTGGAGAAGACATTAAATGAAATGAAATTAAAAGGATTTTTCAAAAAAAATGGATTTCACCTATTTATTTTTTCCTCCCTAAGAACCTATGTAGGGAAAAGGGATTAGTTTTATATAAGACCAATGGATCGCAGATTCATGGGAGGGGCATGGGAATATTAATGGTCCTAAATTGGAAAATATTCATGCATTATAATGTGTGAGTAGAAGAGGTGGTGAGGGGTGGTATTTATTAGGGAGGGCACATGTGTTTCTCATTGATTTAATCATTTGTTTATTAATTTCATCAATAATATGAATAGATTAAACCATATCATAAATTCTATTTTTATAATTAATTTGATTTCATGATTTTGGGCTTACATCAATAATTACATTTAAATTTATGTATTTGATTTTTATCGTAAATTATTATATTTTACTATTCACAAGAATTCTATTATTTAGGAATAATCCCATCAAGTAAACATAAAAATTTTTCAACATGTAGAATTTAAAAATTAAAAAGTTTTTGTTAAATTTTTTTTATAAATATGATAAATATAAATTTTAATTAAAAATTTCGTTTTCTTGGAAAAATACAGATTTAAAAATTATAACTGGATTTACAACACATTGAAAAATTAATTAAGGTTTAATAAAATTATTCTATAATCATAAGACTAAAAAATTTTAATTTATGAATCAGTCTTATTAAATTTTCTTAAATTGTTATATTAATAAAAAAAATTATAAATATAAATTTATTCTTTATAAACATTCAAACACTTAATTAATAATTTATAAAATATTTTCCTAATTATATCATGATAAAATTATATAATATTTTCATGTTTAAGATGCCTAAATTTTATTTATACATTCAACGATAAGGTTAATAATATATTAGTAGAATTAGGCTTCCAAATAGTCATTCTTCTATTCCAAGGGTAAGTTTACTATTCAATTGGGATATGATCGTTAAATTCTAGAAATTCCTCAATATTTATTTCATTAAAAATTTAAAATTTTTTTACTGGGTTCTAAATGTTATTTTATGTGATTTATAATATATGAAATAATTATAAAAATTGAAATTACGTTCATAATATTTTTGTTCATTACAATTAACATATTAATATTCAAAATAATTAGAAGAATATTCATAGATGGTGCATCAGTCTTTTAGTATCGGTTATATAGAGGCATAAGGGTTTGAAAGATTCTACATTGGATTTTGATCAAAAATTATAGTCACGTTATCCAAATTAAATTGAATATTTTTTCATAGATAAATATTGATAAATCATTATGTGATTAAGTTTCTTATATTGTTTTTATTTTCCAAATTTTGGTTGTGCGTTTATTATGGTGAGATTTATATTTCAGAGGAAACTCATTGAGTGTTTAATTTATTTGGAGCCTTACTTTATTAGGATTTCATTGGAATCATTACCATGATAATAATTTATGAGTTATATAATATAGATGTATATAATTTCATTTCCATAAACATTGTGAATTTTTTGTTTTGGGATAGATAAAATGAATTTTAATGCTAATTATTGATCAATTGATGTTATATAGCTTCACTTTAGAATAGATTATGTTTAGTCCCAAACCAATTATTAGTGTTATGTATTAAATATTTTTTTTAAACTCCATATAGTGGCGTGTTAGTGTTTTTGAATGGGAAGTGTTTTTGTGTTTATAATTGGAATTTTGGGAGCTGACAACCTCATGGTTTGTAAACCATGATGTGGATTACGAAGGATTGAAAATCATAATATCATGTTTTGGAAAACTATTTTAGTGATTCTGTGTTTTCCCAGGGGGAATGGAAAATAATAAGTTCTGAAAAAAAATTATATTTTATTATTTTATTTCCCATAAATAAGTAATATGTTAAGTAACATGTATCAAAAAAATTACAAACTAAAAAAACCATGATGATTTTAAAATAAAAGGTCAAAATAAATAAATAATGGTAATAAAATATAAATCATACATAAGAAAATTTCAACAAAACTAAAACCACATGTAAAAAATATTAAAAAAATAAGTTCTATTGTTTATTTTTATTTTGAGATAGTACAAATGAATATAATAAATTTAATTTTTAAAAGATAAATAAATGAATAAAATAATTTTTTTGTTATATGGAAAATTTTCAAAAAATTTTATTTGTACATAAATTATTTATTAATTTCAAAATAAATTATATCGAATATTTTTAAATTCTTATTGTAATAAAATATTCTGCTAAAAAATAATTGATTTACAGTCATTTTCATTGTAATTGAAATGAAAAATGATTTATACTAAATAATATTTAAATTATAATTATCATTAACAAATTAAGTTTCATTATATCATATTTTTTTCATTCACAAGATAAATAAATGAATTTTAGATTATGAATTTTAAAAAAATGACTTTAATTTTTAAATTTCATTGATGAATTTATTTTTAGGAGAATTTTTAAATTTTATCGAGGGAGATGATTTTTTAATGGTAAAAATATTTAATTTTTTAAAAATATTTGAACTTTTATGACATTATAATTATATAAGGATGAGTGAAAAATTAAATAATATTTATCTAATGATAGAATAATTAATTTAAAAATATAATGTTTTATTTTGAAACCTACATTTATCAATTTGGAAGTGATATTATATTTAGTCCTAATAAATATGGTTTTTTGGTTCATTAAATTTAATTGAGAGCTTCAAATGTGAATTTAAATTTCAGATATATCTGTATGTGAAATCAATATTAATTTTCTTAATAATAAATAAAAATGTTCACGAGAATCAATATTTTAGAAATTCTATGGCCTAAAAAATAATATAATCAATGTTTTAACAGAAAATACCATTCTCCCCGTGGTTAAATACACCCTCTAAATTCCATATAAAAATAATTTCCCCTAAAAATCTCATACCAGAAGATGTTTTCTTCACAACACTCATGATCGACTCAGTACACTTATGAAAATTCTAGTCTTACTAATCCTGAAATCTTCAATACATTATCAATGGAGTAAATATATAATGAAGAGGTCACCGATATATATCCCTTTTTTTATCAATTTATCTTTTTATATCCATAATACATCTCCCATTTTATTTTTTTATAATTTTTTTTCATATATATTTATATAATATATAAATTTTATTGTGGTTATTTTTTAACTTTTTTATGTTTATTGACTCTACTATATCTCCTATTTCATAGACATGAAGATAATGGGATATTTCATCTACCATGGAGGACACTATGAATAATTTGATCGTCAAAAACTACATGGATGGTTAGGGTATATTATAAAATCTAAACATTTTTTTTATTTTAAACATCAATAAATAATATAAAAATGTATTTTTTTCATAGGATGAAAAAAAAATAAAAACAAAATAAGTATATTTTGTGGTAAGTACATCTTCAAGCCATTATAACATGAAATAGAAAAATAAAAAAACCATAATTATAATATATTGTGAAATTTTTCAAAAATTAATGTAATTAAATTGTATATATTTTGAAAATTAAATTAAATGATTATTACACAAGAAGTTCAATAATGATGAAATGAAACATTCTATTTAGGAATTATTTGTCCCAATTTCAAATTACTGACACATATTTCATATTATACGAATTGTTTTAATTTATATTGTATAATTAATTCCATATTGTTTTCATGTATAATGAAATACTTTTATTTCATAAGATTTGAATATCCATATCAGGATATTCCTTTCTTTTTTGTTTGATTCATGAAAAATTTCATACAAAGTCAATGTTTTGAATATTTACATATATCTATTAATATATTGTTTATACCTCTTATTGAAATATTATATCAATATTACCAATTTATTAACTGAATTTGGTTATCCAATTCATGTTTTCAATTTTTTGTGGGTAGATTCTCTTGTAAATAAACCAGTAAGGTTTTCTTGACACAATTTAATTTAAATAGTTCATAAAAATTATTCTATGACTATTATCTTTTTACATTATTTTATTCTTCCTTATATCTAATATATATGTTATTTTACACTTATATTTGTGGAAATTAAATCATCACACAAAAATCATCTTTATTGATGGATTTTAATCCTTATAAAAAATGATGTTATTTAGATTAAATATCATCCTTACTAATGGTTATTTTCCATATATGTCATAATATTTTATAATTCTATAACAAATTTAATCCCTAGAGATTAATAGTTTTATTTTCAGATTATATTTCATTGAATTTCATACAACGGTTGACATGTAATATTATCATCATTATACACATTGTCAATTTTTTATTTTATTTTAAAATGTTTAAAAATAATCAAAAATATTATAATATACAACATGAATACTTTATAAAATTTATTAAATAATTTTTCTTTTTAGGGATTCCCTTATATGTTTCAATTTTGCTAAACAAATATATTCTTATTTTTTAAAAACCAAGGATTTTCATAGATGGAAACATATCTTATTTTGGGTTTTCAATCAACTGACACCAGTTTGATCAAGGAGTTTATAATACATATGACATTATAGTGAAGGTGGACTATATACTGAAGGTGGAGTGATTTCCTGGTGTTTGAAAAATATTTGTGTTCCCAAATTTAGATGAAGGGCCATGTTTTATAAAAAATGGATTTCCATGATATCCTTATAAAAATATTGAAAAGGCATCGACGTCCTGAAACATTTGTGTTTCATGAATGTATAGTGTGGATAGGGATTTAGGATTCATGAAACATTGTTTCCAAAAAACTTACTAAGTAATAAAGTAAAAATATAATGTTCTATGATTATGGGAATTTTCAAAAATCAAAAAATTTCCAATAATTTTTTGCAATGAATGGGATTATCATGAATTCGAATAGTGTCTCATGAAAAAGGAAAGGTGTTATTGAAATATTCATGAATGGGTGGAAATGTATATAAGATGGTAAACTCTCATCATATGGTAATTGAACATATTTTTTATAAGGGATAACCATTTTAATTTTGTGATGGTCTTACACAAACATTATTCTGACACGAATTAGGAATGTTACAGAAACAAATTTTTTAAGAACATAAATTTTTATAAAAAAATTGATTATATTAAATTTTATTGATTTATATTTGATAAATATAATTTTTTCATGATGGTATGGTTTTGAAAATATTATAGATTTTCATAAAAGTTACGAGTTTTCATAATTTTTGTAGTTTCACGAAATCTTATAGATCTTCGATACAGAAGGAGGGTTTCAGGAAAAGTGTCTTTCCAAATGATAATTACTTTAGAATAAATTATCTTCAATGAATATAATGTAATGTATTGAAGAATCATAATTGGGCCTACATGACTAAAAAACATCTATCATCTCCTCTGATAAGGAAGGGAACTTCAAGTTGATACGTTGAGAATGACCACACCCCATGTAGTGAGAATGTTGAATTCAATGAACACTCAAGTGAAAAATAATGATGGAGGCATTAAAAAAATATCCCTAATGGAGTATAAGTAAAATAATTTGGTTATAGTTTTGGATGAATATAAATAGAGTAAAATATCACTAAAAATGTTTGAGTAAAATTCACATTTCCCCATGAAAATAATATATAAAAAATTGAAGATTATTAGCAATATAAATTTATCTTAAATTAACCATGTAAAACTATAAATTATTTTTCATATAAATGAGTATTCAGGTAATTTGGAATGTTCTGTTCTTGAAATGTATATTAACATAAATATTCATTTAAATTTTTTTTATGAAAATTTAAAAAGTAACTTGTTTTTAAATTGAAAAGAATACAAATTTTACAAAAATATTTATAAATATAATCACTATAAACAATTTTATTAAAAAATAATAATATTATTTAAATTAAATTCTTGAAATCATTTTTAGAAAATTCTTATTAGGAAGGAAAATGTATTTTTTCAAATATAGTAATAAAATTTAATTTTACTAAAACAATTTCAACTATTCTAGAAAAAAATATGGAAAATGGAACTATTATATGAAAATATCATGAATAACCATATGAGATGAAAATTAAATGGGCTTATTTGAAACTAATAAAATAATTTCCACAGCATAAATTCAAGCATAAATAATCCTACTAATAATGACATTGAAACACAAGTATCTCAAAACATTGGTTAATTTTGAAATACAATCCCCATGAAAGAAAAATGAAGAAATGAAATATTGGATACCTTGAATATAAATATATTCATTATATATAATATGTTAAAAAAACTATATATCACCTAAAAATAAATTTGTGCATATTAACAAAAATTTATAAATGGAGATTAAATTGTGATGAAATTTCTTACAAAGAAAATTCTACTGAAGTGAGTAATAATCAACCAATGTATTATATGAATCAAATGTAAATCCATATACAAATTGAAATTAAAAATAAAATAATCATAATATATGACATACATAATCATAGAATATCAAGTATAATGATGAATTAATATAACCCAATAAAATGAAATTAGGGTATGAAATTATTTACCAATTGGTAACTATTAATAAAATTACCCATGGATAAAAAAAATTGAAATTGAACAATAAAATATAAATAATTATGATGGATTCAGGGTATAACAATTAAAATTGTTACTGTATACATCATATAAAATAAATTCTGTCATTACATTAAAATATTCCCTAAAGAAAAGAAATTGAGATGAGATCCGTTATAAAGTTCTTATTACTAAAGTGTGAGTTATTCAATAATGTTATTATGTGTGAAAATTTATTTCCACAAAATGTAAAGCTAAAATAATACATAAATAAAGAAAATTATATACATACACAATATTGATAGAATATATTCATTGATATAGAAGTATAACACAATGAATGGAAAGAAACCCCTAACCCCATGTCAACCTTTAGATGAACAATATTTAACCACCTATATAATGGTTTTAAATGTGTAAATAATTAATTCCAAAAAATTATTCGTATTCATAATATCACATATGATCCTATTATAACATATTACTTTCCATTTCTTAATAATATCTTATTATGACCATTGATTCAGTTGTTAACAACTTTGTTTTTCCATGTATGTTTTTTCCGAGAAGATATATTTCTCAGGACTATGATATTGATCCATCATATATAGAATGATAAAACTATTATCAATCTATAATTTATTGATTATATACTTTTTTAAAACAATTATATAATTTTGTATATGGAAAATGAATCAAATTTCTTTATAGAGATGGTTGTTTATACATACACAATAGCTACATTATAATTCCAATAATGGTTGAATGTGTAAGGGAGTGGATGAAATAATAATTTTGAATAATTAATATAATATAATATTTATAATATATATTCCTTATTTTCATTATTATTAAAAATCGTGTGAGTTGATGATGGAAAAAAATATATGTATTCATGATTTTGTAGTCCTTTTTAAAATGAGTTATTAAATGGTTTCCCATTTGATGGAGAAAGAGAGGAACAGATATTATTTACTAGAAAATAACATCTCAATATATTAGAGACACTTGTGGTATCATGTGAAAATTATTTAGACATTATTTTAATAAGAAAAATTAAAATTAAAAGAATGTATTTAGTGAATAAAATTACCTTCACTTATAAGAACCTCCTTTAGATCTCTTATTAAGGTCACTAAGGTTGGTATTGTGGAAAATAAATCTGAATTGTAATGTGTATAATAAAATTTTAAAGATATTTTGTTTGTTTTTGATTGAAATTAATCAATTTAGAGTTGTCGATAACTGAGTTCTATAGTATTCCTTTTATAATTTGGGAGGTGTGACATATTTGTAAATATCAAAACTTATTAAATAATGGGAAGTCATTGTCATTACATGTGCCTCAAAAATAGAGAAATAATGGATTGTATAAATGATTTGGTTTATCCACACCTCCACCATGAAAAGAAATATGTTTTAAAAATTTTAATCCTATATATTATAATTTTACATCCATTTACCATTATATTTTTCACCAAGATAATTTGTTTATTTAATCTTTGTAATTTATACTTCAAGTGTATAATTAATTTAGAATTATTTGATAATTAGGACCCAATGATTCGTAATATTAAATAATATATATCTAACGCTATTAAAAAATTGGAATTTTTTGATAATTTGGACCAAGTAATTGATAATATGAAATATAATTTATCAAATAAAAATTCACTTTTTGAGGAAAATAATTTTTTTCCTAACCACATGTCAGATAAAAATACCATGTTTTATCTTTAATTGTAGTAAATGAATTTTATTATATTAGTTAATCCTTAAGAATAGAAATTTAATTGAATTAATTATATAATATTAATAATTATTATTACAATTATTTAATAAATTTTATGTAATTAAATTTATAGATGTGGTATAATTTAGTTAAAAAATAAACCCACAAAACTCAACGAAAAATGGTTATTCAATAAATTAATTTTTAATGAATAAGATGATATTACCATAAATATACGAGTAGTATTAATCATTATAACATTATAAATAAATATTGTTATATATATCTTCAATAAATTTTATTAACATCATTCCTTACTATCTTTAATTTAAATTAAATAAAATTGAAAAACCCAATATATATAAAGATAGTTTTCAGAACAATGTGACTTTAACCCTAAAAATAAAATTTTTCAGACATCATGATTAAATATGAATTTAATGAAATTATTTATATTAAATCTCAGAAATTAATATTTATTTTAATTTTAAATAAAATTAAAATCATAATATTCTATTAAAATTAATTAATAAAATGAATGGAAAAATTAGTTTTTGAAAATTCAGTATTTTAAAGTATTCAGATAAAAATGAACCTTTTTCAAAAAATATAAAAAATTCACCTTTACCTATTTTTGGAATAAATATTTTAAAAAATATATTTTCATAAAATAAAATTTATATAATTTTAGTAAATTAATTATAAATTCAGAACAATAATTGCAAAATAAACCCATTTTTTATGAAAATTTAATTTTGAAGCTAAAATGATTTTATTGAGAATTAACTAAATAATTTATAATATATCATATAAAAAATATACAAATATTTTATGAATTTACTTCAAAAAATATTTCTTCTTAATTTACATCTACATTATATCGATAACAATAAATAATAATATTTTAATAGTATGTAAAAGTTTAATTAAAATATGAGGTTGGGTGCCTTATGCACTATGAAACATAATGTTATAATTTTGAAATATGTATGAGTTACATTATTCTTACAATCTATAAATTATATCTTCATAATATTTAATTTCACAGGGTAAAAATTATGGGTTTAATATTTGAACATTACTTTATGGAAAACCCATATCATAGGGGAGTTAATAAAACACCCACTTAAAAGGAGGGAAAGTGAAATAAATAAGTGTTCTAGAATATCACATTACTAGGATTCCATGTTGGAAGAAAATAATGGGAAGTGAAAATATAGTTGTGTAGAATAAAATATTCACCCAAGGAACAAGATAGTGAAATAGAGAACATATTGAAGAGATAGTTAAAAACCCGAATGCCAGAAATCTATGATTGGTGAAAAAGACACTGATGGATATAATGTAATTATTTTATTATTTTTTTCATGAAACTATACCAATAGTTGATTTATTTAATTATTATTTATACTATGAACATAATTAAATGTAATTACTATGTATATTTGTATTTCATCATCCATATTTCATCCACTATTTTTTCTTCTTTCAATTTCCACTTCTCTTATAACTATCATAAATTAATATCCAATATAATGTTTTATGCCTAAAATAACAAAAATAACATCTAATGGATAATAAGACTTGATAAAAAAATATCATATTCCAATTATCTATAAATTAAAACTAAAACGTATATTTCTACCACAAGTTAATATAATTACAATGATATATAATCATTTATTTTAAGAAATAATATTTTTTTACTTCAAAATTAACTCTAAAGTATATGAAAATATTCTTCCAAAAATAAATAATCATACATCTAGATTAACCTCAATAGTTGCTTCATAACATTTAAAATATATCCAAATTGTATTTAATTCCATTCCTTTTAGAAAATCGATTACGTTAAACCTAATGGTTATATATACAATAACCAAATTAAACATATACAGAAATATAATTATTCATCTCAATATAAAAATAATTTTATTATTATTATTTTTAAATAGACTTAAAATTTATCTGTCAAAATATATATGTAAATAAAATGTCAAACTAACATAGACATTTCAGAATCAGGTGGTATGATCTGCAACTTTGTTTCCCTTCGGTTTTGGGTAGAAGCCCCCTGAGCTTTCCAGATATTATGGGTTATTACCTGATATGTAGTTTATTCAATTTATAAAACAATATTATTTTAATTCCGATAAAATTTAAAAAATATGGTTATAATCTAAAAAACATTAGTCATAAAATTACATTTTAACCACAACGGTTTTCAATCTAAAATATTTTTTGCCAAATAATCAAATAATATTAATTAAATAATATTAATTTATCATCAAGTATATTATTAACCCTAACAGTTATCATTGATTATAAAGATATTTCCATAAAACATTAAATGGTAAATAAAAAAAATATAATTTTTACTATAAACATATCAAATCCATGTATTGTATTACCATATATGTTTCCCTAAAAATAAAATTATTTTCGTTACATTACTACCGCACAAATTCTCAAAATGGGAACCTATTGATTTATACTTTTTCTCATCCTTATACATCCCATCCCATAAGATTTTGGATTGTTTTATATCACAATGGAAAATAATAGGATTCCATAGAATTTATTCTTTAAATCAGCATAGCTGTTCATAGAGAAAATATGATTTAAAAGAATGAATTTCTCCTTACAATGTCAAATGAGGTGTAAAACAAGGCCCGATTTCATTCACTAAGTGATGACAGAATCAATGCCCATGGTTCCTTTTTTGGAGTTGTTACTCCTAGTTATAAATTTTCTAAAAACACATCCACTTGATTTATCTATCCATAGATGTTAATTAATATAACATCATATAATCTCTTTGTTATGAAAAAAATACGATGTTATCAAATATAGTGAAATACCATAAAATTCAATCACAATGATATTATTCCTAATCTATGATTTACTAAATCCAGTTCTCATAGTATCTACTAAACATGATATGTTAATAAATGTAATCTCTCTGACTCTAGTATCCCAGATCTAGTGCTTAATTTATTAAATTGGCATAATATTCAAGTATATATATCTCAAAGGACCAAGTAATTAAATTTTCATATAAACTAGATTATAAGATGAATCTGACAATATATTTCAAAAAAACTAAAACATATGTATAGTACATATTTGACATCCCTGAACTCAATTTATGATTCCTTCATTATATCCTAGTGAAAATAGTATAAAATAAATGGGTGATGAGATTCCCAATAATGGTAACATATAGAAGAAGCTATATTGAGTAAATAAATCATAATGAACAAGGAATAATCAACATGTGATGTTATGTAACTAAAAAAACATTGGATTTAACCATTAACATGATCATGATCTTGAATCCATTGATAATACCAATATAAAAATCATGGATAATAAAAAAATCATTCTAAACTATGTAAATTCATGAAATTTTATGTTATTATATCAAACATCTTGATATATGTACTGTCAACACCTTATGCAAAAATAGTTTCAAATTGTGGGTAAAAAAATTTTAATTCTTGCTTATTAATTTGTTTTTTCACAAGATATGACAATGAGTTGAGGGGTTATAAAATTATAGGCCCCACCTATCAATGTATGTCCAATTAAATCATATATATTTAATGATCTATTTAATTTTTAAATATTTTTTTGAATCAATAAAAATCTATGGTGTCTGATGAATATAGATTTATCCAAAAAATCACAGTTAATAATATAACATTCATAATAAATCACCATATGTAAAAATGGTTTATTGTTATAACAATTATCATATATATTAATAAAGTACAATAAAATTTAATATAAATTTATTGTTTATTAGTCACAAATAGATTAATTTTTTAATAGAGGGTTACTTAATACAAAAATTAATCAATATAGTGAATGAAAATACATTATCAAGTAAAATAGATCAAAAACGATTTGGAGAATGAATAATAATGGTATCATTACAACATGAAATAGTTTAGTACATGTAATATAAATGATTTTTTTGTTGTTAACAAATATAAATACAATAAAATATCATTAAAAATATTCTATAAGAAAAATACCATTTTAACCTTGAATATCACTATTAATAAAAAACCTTATAATGTTTTAGGGGATTTTTTTGTAAATACACTATGCCAAATTATAAATAAGTTATTTATTTAATGAGTCTCATGGTAATAGGAATTTATGTTCTTGGTTAGAATAATTAAACCAATATTACTTCCAAATTTTGGTTTGAAAATGTAGAAAGAACCATTTTTGGAAAACAATTGGAATTTATCTTTTATGATATTTTTTAATTGAAAAATGAGAAACAAATTACATCATAAAAAATATTATTTCAAAAGAAATGCTTGAATGAAATTATAATTTTTTATTGATTATGATGAAGAAATTAATTTTGATTGAAGATATTAATAATGTCACATTTTCATAACAACAATTCTAAGTAATTATAATTATCGAAGAGTGGAAAATTTTACTTCTACATGAGACATTCATAAATTACCAGAGGGGAATAAAATGAAATTATTTTATCATAAAATGATAAAATAATTTCTTATATTACATATTCATGAATAAACAATAATTATTAAATTTATATTGAAACATAAATCACTTACCACTTTGTAAAATATTAAATCACACACCCAATAAAAGAAATAACTTCAATTGAAACATTAAATACAATTAAAATAAACAGATTCGTGATATGACATATTAAAATGGAATTAGATAAACTATATAAAAATCAATATTTTCATAATAAAAAATATATATAATTGAAGGATAAATAGAGATGAAATATATTACAAAGACTATACCATTGATGTGAGAATTAAATATTTTTTTGGTTATGTGTATCAAATGTAAATCAAAAAAAATAATTAGAAATACAACATAAAATTATGATAAGAAATTAAAAACATAATCTAAGAATATGAAAGACAATAAAAATTAATAGATCCCGTCAAAAGAACTTGATTTATTAACATCATTACTAATGTGTGACATTCATGTAAAATAAGGTTTAATAAAATAATTAAATTTTGAAGATAAATTTTTGTAATTATAAAAGGAAATGTGTTATTACATATAAGTGGTGTAGTTTATAAACAATATAAAAAATTATTTTATAACAATAAAATTTCCCTCAATGAATGGAAATTGAGATAAAATAGAATACAATGTTCTTATCATTGAAGTGAGAGTTAATAAATTAAGTGATTGTGTGTAACAAATGTAAATAAACATAGGGATAATTTTATATACAATATAAATCAATCAAATTTTCTTTTCCAAATAATTATTTCAAAATATAATCTAAGGAAGTAGAATTATTTCCTAATGAATACATTATCGGATAAGAAACCCCTTACATCACATTTCAATTTTTAATGTTTTTTTATTGTACTTTATAATGGTTTTAAACGTTTTATAAATTCATACAGTAATAATATTCATAATTTTAGATCATATATTATTCTATTATTACATATTAATACCCATTCATGAGTAATATTTCTTTATTACATATTCTTCTATTTTTAACTACTTTTTTTATCATGCATGTTTTCTTATGAAGGTTCTTGATTTTTGAATATGATATAAAAATATAATAAAATTAATGAAATTAATGTTATAAATATGACATTTATTCTTTAAATAAATTTTTAGAACCATTCATAAATATATGACAGGGAAAAACAATCTAATTCATTTATCGATACGTTAGGCCTTATGTACGCAAGAAAAATCATATCATTCCCTTACAGAGTTAAAGTGTAAGGATGATGATGGTATTTTAATTTAAAAAATTTAATATAATTCCTTATTTTTCATATATATTCATAATTTCCATTATTACTACTATCTATGTGATTCGTTGATGGGAAAGAAATTACATCTGTCCATGAGGCAGTAGTGCACCATAGACCCGAGCGATGGATTTATATCCCATTAAATAGATTGTTATATATATATATATATATTCATTATTAGACAAACATAATAACACCTTTGTGTATGAGTTATATTGTAGTAATTATATTATAATTTTTATAATTTTATTGATGATGTAAAATGAATATGTAAAGAGAATTATCTGGTTGAGGATAATTACATTTTCATAGAAAATCATTCATGGGATATCTTATTAAGGGCCAAATGTTTGGAATTTTGTAAATAATAAATTCTCTATAATGTGTATAAATATTATTGAGTTATATTTTTTTAAAATTTGTAATGATAGAATCCATTATATTTTTATGAAGTATGGGGAAATGTGGAACCATTATAATTAACAAAGAGTGGCATTTTTGTAAATATGCCAAAAAAATAAATACTGGGAAGTCAATCTCACCCCAACATCCCCAAAACGTGGTAAATGATGTAGTGGACCAAAATTAAGGTCATTAAAAAAAATCCAAAATTAAAAAAATAATCATTTTTAAACATCTTATTCCTTTCTTCCCTTTGATTACTTTCTTTAATTATTTTTACCCCATAGTAATTAGTTTTAAAAAATAGGAAATTTTACCATTAGGTCTGAAATAAAATTATACATATTATATAATTTGTGTAAAATTATTATTAATATACAATTATATTTATCAAATAAAAATTTCATTTTTTGGATGTAAATTTTTTACTCAAGTGCATGTAACATGGAAACATATAATATTCAACCTTAATTGAGGTTAAATGTTTTTAATATATTTAGTAATCATTATAGATAAAAATTGTCATGAACTTATTATATAATATAATTTATTATGATTTTAAATATGTAATTCATTTTATAATATTCAAATAATATAATTTATATAATTAAATATATAAATTAACCCCCACCACCTATCGAAAAAATGGGATTCTAGAAAATTGTTTCCAAATATAAAATTATCATACATTAATTATATGACTACAAATAATCATTATAATAGTTTAAGATAATGTATCTAGGTATATATTAATAAATTTAATATAAATGATTGACAAATATAGGAAATTTTAATAAATAAAAATAGAGAAACCTTATATAGTTAAAAATTGTATTTATTAAAAAAATTAATGTCTAAAAATATAATTATAATTAAATCTGGTATAAAAATGATTAAAATGGAATAATTTATATTAAATATAAATAAATAATACTTCTGTTAATTTTAAATAAAAACTAAAATTGTTATAGGAATTTAAAATTAATTAATTAAATGAATATAAATTAAAGTATATTGAAAATCAATATTTTTCACAATTCACTGAAAAATAAATCTTTTTTGAAAAAATATCAAAATTTCACCATTAGATAAATTTTATATGATGATTTAACAATGGTATTATTTTTCCAAAATTATAATTTATAAATGTGGTATACAATAATTAATATTTCCAATCATAACATTCATATTAAAAACTTTTTTAAAGAAAATATATTTCTAAAGCATAAAATGATATTATTGAGAATTAAGTAGTTATTTATAATTTCATTATATAAAAACTATATAAATAGTTTCATAATTTGATTATAATTTTCCATTCATTCCATCATAATTTCTATGTTATTTAGTTATATTAAATAATATTATTTTAATAGTATATCGCGGTTCTCTTGAAACGCGGTGTTGTGTGTTGTATATTCTATTTAACAAAATGTTCTTATGCAATAATATCGGGGAGTAACACATAATAATATTATGTAAATAAATCCATTGAATGAGCCTTGATTCTTCTTCAAATACAACTTTTATCTAATATTGTTTTTGAGAAACTCATCCTCAATATTATACAGATATTTCTAGGGTTTGTTACTTTATTTATGGAAGATTTTCCTAGTCTTCCACTAAAATGGGAAATTGTGGTCTCAGTATAACTCATACATGGTTCTAAACCTATTTTATATTCACCAAACAATGGACCTAATTGAGTTTCAATAATTGAAGAAGTAACATTAGGAGAATATTAACAAGATTTTTATTTGACCATGTGTGATAGCATGGGATGCATGTCATATCCCACTCTAGAAAATGATTCCACAACGAAGGAAGAGATATAATATCGCATGAGCCCTGCCTCCAGCAGGCCCTGACATGGATACTAAAACTAAGGGTATAAGAATATCATGATGTTCAATCAATATCCCTCCATAAGAAAATTGGACTACAAGTATAGATGAATGGTCCCTAATAAACTAACTGAAATAATATAAAAGAAACCAAAACCATCCCACAATCAAAGTACAAATAATTCTCATACAAAAAAAAATGTACAAAAGTATAATCCCCAAATTTTAATCTATATATTCGACACAAAAACATGTCAAATATCTGATCTAGTCTTTTCCATCACAGTCTGTGTAATCATCCTGCAAAACAAATCAATGTTTTATATATGTAGGATGACCGTATATGTATACTCCGTAGGAAAACCAAAGTATCTCATACACATGTGAATTTATTTTACTAATTCACAAATGAGAAAACATTAGAAAATAAAACAAATAATCAACTTAATTATATATCCCATCCTCACCAAGGAATGATCACCAATTATCCCAAGACATGTATAATAAAATAATAATAATTATATAGTTAATGTGTACCATGCCCGACATTAACTCAAATTTGTTTCTCTCACACACAAACATTGTATGTCCTGGAGCTCCCATATCATTTAGTATAACATATTCAACAACCCCATGCCATATTAAAATCACATCCCACCTGAAAAAACATGTGCCACCACCCCACTGCATCATCATAGAACATATCGCCTGAAAACACCTATTTTATCACAAAATATTAATAACAAGAGTAGTAGGGTATTGTGATCAAGAAGTAAATAAACCTTGTTCCCTCATAATACTATGAATGAACCCAACCATAAGCCTCCCCAAACCCCTTTCACATCATTTATTTTCGAAAAAATATTAGTAAACTTCCCCATAATATGACCACCAGCATTCACATAAAAACACCAAGAAAACATCCCAGGAACACATCCATCAAATTCATAAAAAATACATGGTATATCACCAAATGCACTAACAAAAAATAATCTATGATAAAAATTTCATATCAACTCACCTAGAAGGTATATTCCTAAAGAGTGAGTTTCCATCCATCCATCCTCATAAAATTGATGTTGGGAAAAAACACTCTTGTGGTGACACAGGTGTCAAAATATCGTGATTGATGTAGGAGGGGTTCATAAAAAATAAAAATGAATAAAAAAAATATATATGTATACATAACCACAATGAAGAGAATAATATAGATCCGTAACAAAACCCTAACCAACTAACAACATCCCCACTTTCACTGCCACCTTTAAATACCTAACACCACAGAAGCCAAATTTCACATTTCTAACCAATTACATTATACATACCATTCCATTAATTATTAAAAATAAAACACATTTATCCACACTTCTCATAATTTATTAATTCAATAGCCATTTATATCCCTTTATCCTAACAAAAACTCTTCTATATCAATTATTAATAAACATGTAATCATTTTTTCAAAACCTAGGAATCTAACACAACAAAAAAAACACAACACAAACAATCCATCATTCCCGTATGACAATTTACTCACTACCACAAAAGAATAGTCAAAATATAAAACCTCACATCTGTAAAAGTACGTCCCAGTAATATACACTTCACTACTGAAAAGTAATATATGACCAGCCACCACATCACCACCCCAAAAGCACAACCATACAACAACCTCATCATGATGCCAAAAGCATGACCATAAAAATTTATTCCAACATTCCCCAACCACACATCAACAGATCATTTCACCCAATATCATCACCACATATCAAATCAAATTAAAGGTAATTTTTTCATTTAAAAAATTTAAGTTTATTAAATTTTGATATTTTAACGAATTTATATAAAAATCCATAATCATTTGGAAATCATTTTACTTGAGTAACATTAGTGGTTAGACAAGTTATATATTAGGATGATATCAAAAAATAACAACAGAAATAACAATATCAACATATATCATCTAGTATAAGAAAACCCCATAATGACCACAAAATTCAACAGTACATTGATTCTATACAATCCAGAATATCATATTAATATCAAAGTTATTTAAACATGTGAATCATTCACATTAACCATTAAAAATAAATTATAAGAATCATTACATTTAACAACTCTTGAAAACCATCTCATATAGATAAAAAAATTTAAACCCCACCCACAAGATATATAATAAAGAGAACTAAGGGATTCCATGCCTAAAATAAGATTTTCTATCTTCCAATACACCACAAAGAGTAGAATAAATTCCAAAAAACCAAAACTACATATGGGAAAATATTGATAAACCTACAAAACATCAAAGGGTGATCATAACAAAGACCATAACACACCCCAAACAAAAACTAAACAACCCCATAAGATCTATGATATACGAATCAAGGGGAAACTAACCATGAAGAAAGAAAGGACATACTACTAATCACCAAAAGTAATCCATCTGATCTCAAAAATTGATATTTGATAAATGGGGTTTGAAGATCCTCCCTAATAAAATAGTTATTGAAAAAAAACTATGGATTGGAGGGTGTGTATTAATGATGATAATTGTCCAACAATTTAATTTAAAACATTAAATCCCGCCATTTTATCATCATGAAAACATTTTAAAAAATCTAATTTATGGGTTTTCTAGATATTCCTACTATAACTAAAATAAATTTCTCATATTTCTTTTTTTATTACATAATGTTAGTTCATGTTACAAAATGTTTACTTATTTCATGGGATACCCCCTTATATACCTACACAATCCCTGAACCATCAGTTCATGTCATGTAAACATCAAATGATATCAATTTCCTACTTTAGCACTCCTGCAACCCAAACCTCCCCCCGAAACTCCCAGAACATCACCCAAACACATCTAAGCACAAAAAAATGAAATTCAATGGGCCATGAGGGCACACATAATTACATGAAACAAATCTAAATGAGTCTGACCATTGAGAATTCAATAACAAGTTCCAAAAGAAAGGGTTCCTAACTACCACCGAATGAGATACCTCTCAAGGATCTTTTTATATTATAATACAAAAAAAACACACCAATACAAACATTCAAAAAACATCTCCCAAAACCTCATCACTACACTTCCATATCACCACATCCATCCAATGTCCTCTTATACCAAACATTTAACCTATGAAACTAATATAATAGACTTCCAGAATATTATAAATCACAGAATTCCATCCTTTATGTAAAGATACTATTCTTTGTTGGTATAATTTACTCACCCGTATAATTTTAATTGTATCACTGTTAATTCAACTCAATTTGGAATCTGGTCGTCCCTTTTTTATATGATTGGGATTTATCAAACATCACACATTATAATTCATGGGAAAAGTATTATCAAATAAAAAAATTGGTCTCAACCATCAAATCAAAATGAAAATTAGATAATAAAAAAATCTCCAGGTACTAGGCATGTATCTTTATCTCTTACACCAAAGTAATATTCTCCATTCCAACATGCCTTCAATACAAGAAAACCAATGGAATGTTCTATATATGAAGACCATCTCTTAGAGATCTTGGATCTCTACTGGCGGCATCCAAAAAAACTTTTTTTCCAAAACATCTTACTTTCCACAGTAAATGACATGGGATTTATCATAAAGATACAAAAAATATGAGATACATGGAATATTTCATTGTTCCATTCTTTTTATGGTGGTAATTCTAACAAATATTCAACCTCACTAACATTATAAACACCTCCCAAGGACTAATGAACCAGGGATAAGTTTTACTCTTCCTACCAAACCTCATCTACCCACGTAAAGGGTATTACATCAAGAACACATGGTCCCTAACCTCAAAATCCTTGGGGCTCATTCTATGATCAAAATAATATTTCTACCATCCACGCACTTTTGATGTATCTGACCCGAATTCCACTTAATAGGTTCCCAATCCCGATGGGCCAAATTGCCTCAAGTGCATCTAGCTAAATGCTAGAGGGCAATGACTATTATTGAGGTCATAGTGTGTGATCACGGAGAGATTGTGCCCTCATTACCAAAGTGTATCATAGTGGATTAATGTAAAAAAATAGATATATAGATGATGAAATATAATTAAATAGAAGGACCTATTGAAAATAGAGAAAATGGTAACCATAATCAAAACTAATGAAATAATATTCATAAACTGATGATATTTCATTTTTCTTGAAAACAAGGGAACATTGATACAAGACTATAGGTAGAACATGTTCCACAAAAGTATAAGGAAAATCAATAGGATTTCCCAAGAATCCTAAGCTCCAGTTTGACCATCTGCAATCAAGATCCATCCTAAATATAAATAAATCAATGCTTTTGGAGTTGTATGATTCCCTTATTCAACACATGCAACAGTGTAATTTAATATGGGTACCAAACATCACCCATAGAGGGTGTTATTTAAATCTGAGTGGGACACCACCAATGGTTTCAATAACAAACATACAATATATAAGAACTATAATGGTGTGAATTAATGAATATATAAAGTAATGTGGTACAGAGTAAATAAATTCCCAAGTACCTACTTAATCCCTTGGATGGATTTAGATCATGTAAAAAATTCTTTGTTATATTATTTCTAGTTTATAAATAATTGACATGTAATCAATTATAAAGATTCCATGTTGTAACAAGGCATCCTAAAATGATATTTAATAATGAAGTCCCAATGTAATAACTAATGAGACATAGACCTCAATGGTCTCTAATTTTGCAGTAACTATAGCCTGCCATGGATTAAGAGTGTAATCCAAGGTTCATAGTTCAAATCATTCTACAATGATGCTCCAACCAAGTCTGAGGAGTTTATCCAAGGAAAAATAGGGATATGAAATGACTAGACCTAATGGGATTTAACCATGGAACTACTTTTCAATGTTGGATCCTAGGAGTTTATCCAAAGAAACCTATAATTATATTGAAGGTATCATACAATTTCAAAATAGGCATCCAAATAATAGACAAGTATCTAGATCTAAGTGGGTCTCAACTTAAACAAGCAGTATCCTTGAATCAGAATGGGGTTCTCGAGTGCTCATGGAATTCTCTGATCAAAATCCAAGGCAAACTCATGGAATGTCCTTCCTATTTTAGTTTGAAGTAACATAATATTTTATTTGGTTCAATCCCTACCCTATATTTGTGTAATAAGGTCTAGTATCATGCATCGTTATAATAAAGTCATTTGGTTCAAACCTTGCCTCTCATTGGTGTAACAAGACCAAGTAGCATGTAACCATTCATTACTTATATTTAATGAATATTCCATAGTCATGATTAAATCCACTACCTTCCATTAATGTGGTAAGGTGTTTCGTGGAAATGAAACCTAATATTCATTAACATTTAATGCCATGTCATATACATAGTAAAAATACCAATTTAAAATTATTATTTTATTTTCAATTTGAAGAACTTACCTTTATTGGTTCAAGTGGGGATCATACATGGTACATGACATTTTTAAATACAAAATATAAATGAATCCATTTTATATAGAAAACTTACCCAAATAAGGGTCAAGAAAATTCTTAGCCGAATGATGACTCAAACATGTCAAATACTAAAAAACCCAATTATGGCATAACATCTTAAAAGGGATTGATGATGTTTTTGGTTTAACCCCCCAAAATGAAATACATATATAGAAAGACCATAACCATATGGTTCTAATTATAATAATAATGGCGTTTAAATTCTATTTATGACACCCAATGAAATCGGTGTGCCCCACATAATTTTTACAAAATCAACAAACTCCAGGGAATAGTTATAGACCACCAACCATAGGCTTGTACGAATCTAATACTTTGGTATCACTACATTATTTGTCTTGTATAAAAGTATATTTATTAAATTTATAAAACAATTACTCTGTGATAACTATGTAGAGAGAAAGAGAGGATATGAATGGCTTAAAAGGACTCGAGTACTTAATGTTTCACAACCAATGTGTCGAACAGAAGCTCGATCGGATCCCAGATAGGGGAGATATTTTATTCCCTTTCTTAGTCATTTATAGAGCTCAAAAATGAGAGGATGCTAGATTAATCCCAAATAAACTTGGATTATGAAGAGAGGGGAGATCAAATTAGATCATCAAATGTAAAATTGAACCCAAAAAATAGCCTTGAAGTGGTTTTTCCAAATGGTGTGAAAAAACATGAGAAAAAAATGCATATTTAACTAGGAAGAAAGGGAACATGCATAGTTAGGTTGCATAGTAGTGCAGAAATAGTGTGAGGATGCTCTATCTAAAGAACAAAGTCCCCACAGTTAGAGAAATCATGTTCCAATCATCTTCTAACTATGCGATGTTACATGTTACCCCAAAAAGATGGGTTTCGAAATCCAAAATTTCCCCAGAAACCCCATAGAACTTTACTGACTCATTATGAATATATATTAGGCCCAAAGTAATGGTTTAGAACGATATTTAATGGATCCAAACCTAAGTGAAAAAATCAAACCTAAGTGAAAAAATCTGGTTCTTACAATATTCCCCCTTTAAAAGAACGTATCCTCACTTTCACCATCCATAGTTGGAGACACACTATCTAAGAACAACTCTCTCCATTGGGAATTTATATTGGGCTCCTTCTCCCATGTCTCGTTGTGAACATATCCATACTTCTATAGCACCCACAGTAGAGGGACACACTAATCCCTGATATCCTTCATGCTATGGTAAATGATCTATACCGAATACTCTTCAAAAGTAGAATCAACATTTAACTAAACTACCTCAGGATGAAATGTATGGTATAGATCTTCATGATACTAGTGATGTTGTTACATGATAAAGTCATCGTGAATGGCACGATACCTCTATGGTAGTTGCAATCTATTGGCTGTTGTCCTGACTCTCTCTAGAATCTCAGTCAGACCTATGTATTTAGTGATAAAGCTTTCCATATATCCATAACCATCTATTTCCTATCCTGGGAGATACACAGAAAACATGATCCCCATCCTCCAACTAAAGAGGCTTTCGATGGCTATTTACATAAGAAGTTTTCCTTAACAGGGTAGTAGTCGTACAATTTCGGATCAACTAAACATTCTCTGAAGTCTTCTGAACAAGATGTTGACCTAGTAGGGATACCTCATTTGCCTCTAGAAAGCACAAGGGTGAACAACGTGGTCTACCATATAAGTCCTAATAAGAAGCCAACTAAGTTTCACCTAAAAGCTATTATTTTTGGAGAACTCGATGAGATGGATATTGTTATCCCAATAGCCGCTTAAATCTTGGATTCATGATCGAAGCATATAATTTAGTACATGTATTTTCTGTTCTGATTTTCCATTGGTATGAGGGTGAAAATATATATTTATAAGAACCGATGTTCCAATAGATTTTTTCAATCCCATCCAATATTGTGATGATAAATGAGAATCCCTAACTAAAACGGTAGTAAATGGAACCATTTGGAGTTATATGATTTGATAGAATTATATTTTTCCCATCCCATCAACAATCAAAGTCTATTGAATAAGAATAAAGATGGATAATTTCTTCAGTCTATCATTGAACACTCATACATCGTCTCTACCTCTAGGTGAACAAGGTAATCCAACTGCAATTTCTATAACAACATCTAATCATTTCCATTATAGGACTAGTAAAGGATTTAACAATCCTGTATGTATTTTGTGCTCTACCATCACTTGATGATAGGTATAACACGTAGTGATAATTCCTTCTTTATGAAGTTTCATCCTAGGGAACCAATATTGGAATCATATATCTCGATAAATATTGGAGATTCCTAGATCAGCTACCCCCT
The DNA here is from genome assembly GCA_963277665.1 of Viscum album. Classification (NCBI taxonomy): domain Eukaryota; kingdom Viridiplantae; phylum Streptophyta; class Magnoliopsida; order Santalales; family Viscaceae; genus Viscum; species Viscum album. Next base: position 699,986,097 of record OY728119.1, on the reverse strand, counting down.
AAGAGGATTGGGACTCTTTCATTAACTCATACATTATATCAATAAGAACCAAAAAATGTCCATGAATACACATCATATCATCACACTCTATAGACCAATTCGCATGTTGTTCATCTCCTAATATACACTCATGGAGAACAAAGCCATTTGGATCTAAAAATTGTATGTCCATCACCATCTCATAGAGGGAAGAGGAAAATATCAAGTATGAGATATAATACTACATGCTACTTTCATGAAACTCTTTATGAAGCTCAAAAAATAGTTCCATTAACTTACATTTGTCACTTTCTTACCGTACGACATGTTTTTGAGTTTTCCAACACAGTACATCTGAAACTAAATTTTCATTCATAGGCATATATTCAATCTCAAAATCAAAGGATTGTATATATTCGACCCATACCACTATATGAGGTTCATGTCAGATACACAAGGAAAATTCTGGATGGTAAGCTCTACCTCTCTCTTAGGAGATAATAAAGAAAAATCATTAGGAAAAAAACGACTAAAATGATCCACTACTAGAGGGAAATCATCTGGTCATAAAACACGATCCTCTATGATAGGATTTTCAATATGGGATGTCACTCTACCACTCCCAGTATGCTCTAGTCCTGCTCTACCATTCGAGATATCCCATTCACCATTATGTGGATAACAAATTCTCTTTGGTGATGTAAAAAATATGCTGCAATGAATTAATTCTAGAAAAGCATGATACTGAACCAACCATCCCATTCTATGAATGACATCGAATCCCATAATCTTGAAAACCAAGAGGTTCTATAAGAAAGGTTAATTGGATACCTCAAGGGGGAATTATTTACACTAGCTTATACCCTCGATTCGTATCCCTAAAGGTGTCTCTAGGATCATTGCACCACAACAATACTGTATCCCTATTCTTGTGACTCTCCATTATAGATACATAGAAAATACAGTTCAAAAAACATTTATCATGTAAATAAGATACTATCGTAGAAGCTACTAGAATTGTACTTTGTTCATTAGATTGTCCCGAATCATTATCCTGAGGTATTGGTTGAAGTGCTTGCAATTTTACTGATCCACGACCCTATAAAACCTATGGGATAACCCAATAATTACTACTATGATGTCATTGTAGGTGATCAGGTGTCTGGAAACCATGGTGACATCCTCATCCTTATCCAGCCCTACTGATACTATTCCAACACCCCACTTGATGCACTGTTAGGGATATTTCTCTTTAGGTTGGAGCTGGGGAAGATATTTTTTACTCATAGTTGTTGGAATGGTCCCAACAAAATTTAAAATATTCCCCATATGACTACAAGCCTGACACTCTAGTGGTTCTCTATCAAACTAAGGCTTCAAATTCTCCCATCATCTACTGTGATTCCACACTTCAGATCTATCAAAACAGTAACACTAGTTGTCACTGACATGATAAGAAACCTCAAGAGAATGTTTCCTTCCACTTGATCAGCTACTTGATGAGCACATCACTGTTCCCTTAAACCCGATACAATTGTCATCCCCTAGGTAATTCTTAGTTATAAAGTCCTGACATACTATATCAAAGAAATTATATAGGTAAAATAAATTCACCTACGTACGGATAGAGTATTGGAACCCATCCTCAATGTGTCTAGAACGTGAAATATCATCACTGACAAGAAGCAGCACAAAGCACTACAACTCTGTGATATGTGGTCAATACTCCATAACTGACATAGATCCCTACTCGAGATGCATGAACTCTCTATATTTGTCAACTCTTAGTGTTTGAGGAAATAATTGATCATAGAAGGCAGTCTCAAATCTATGTTGTGACATTCCTTGATGACAACCGTCCTGTGAAAATACATCCCAGTAATGATTGGCCGAATCACAAAGAATTTATGTGGAAGTCTTGGCCTTCCTCTCTATAGGTGCATCCAAATTCTCAAAGATCAATTGTGTGCCTTAATGAAAAGACTTAGTTGCCTGTAGACATACATCCCATGAAAAAATTGGAGGTTTCTACTACTGGAACTCATGTGTGAGATTGAAAATTGTTGGTGCAACTCATGGAGAACCATGAATGGACTACATAAGTAATAGGAAGAAATCACAAACTTGGGTATCAGTTCCCAGATCAGGTATAGTAGGCAGTTCCACAATTGAACTCATGGAGGAAAGAGAGGGGGATCAGGGCCCAAAACCTCTGAAGTATGGGCAGAGCGACCTTCCTAGTGGATGATACCAGAACTTCATGGAAGTATTGGACTACAATTTCCACTAACATGACTCAAAACAAGATTAAGAAGAAAGATTGTATCACAAGAAGAAGTTATACATAAAAAACTCATAGCATAATGTATATTACCAAAACCACATTCTTATATGGCCAAGTATTTTGAATTGTTCAAGTATAAGTTTCATTTCATATTACATTTAATTAATAGGTTCACTACTCTACCTGTGATTAAGTTGACATGGTGGGATAAGGATTTGGAACCAATTTATTTTAGATTTCACAATTCACATTATAATGGATATCCATTTCCGGTGAATTAGTGCCCATACAAATATCACTAGAAACCAAACCCATTTTTTATAAGAAAATGGATTGACTCGGTAAATTACTCATCCCAACCCATGAGGTTCCATACGCAACTTGAACTGATAAAGGAAACCACTCAATCAAAACTAATATTAATACAATAATAATATAACTACCACATCATCACTCTTCTATCATAAGAATATCAAGAAATGTCATGAATTGAAATGAACCTACATTGAAGGGAAATATGCTTGAAATGAAAATTCTTGGTGCCAATAATCATGCATGTAACAATGCTCATTTTCATCATATCATCAGGACAAGGGAGAAAGAAAATCCCAAAATAGAGTGATAATCAAAACACCACATAGAATATGTATCACCCAACAATGAAATAATATCAACGGTAAAATGAAGAAAAATAATTATATTATTTGGTCTCTTTGATTTTACCCAAAACTTGGGTTTACAATTCCCAAACACGTCTTATCAACATGTTCCCCACATTCTTAATCTCCAAGATATTGCCTCTAAATAGTAATTCAGAAAAGAAAATATCTACTAATACCACTTTATAAGATCATGGACCCAAATGACACTTAATAAGTGCCCCATGCCCGATTGGACAAAAGTCCTCAAGTGTATCTCCCTGAATTATATAGGTTTCCAACTAGAATATTGGTACTAGGGTTTGTCTGTGGGGAGACTATTCCTTCATTACCAAAGTGTAGGGAAGTGAATGAATGTAAAAATTGATAAATAGTAGAAGCAATATAAGTAAACAGATGACATAACAAAATAAAAGGGAAAACAATAAAAACAACAGAAACAACTGGAATAACATTAAATAACTAATGATAAGTAATATCTCTAGAAAACTGGAAATCATGGATACAAGGAAGTATACAAAACACTTTCTACAAAATAATAAAGGAAATCAAAAGACTATCCCATGCATCCCATGATCCAAACCAGTCATCTACTATAAATCTCAATCATAAATAGAAATAAATCAAGTGTCTAAATCCATATGATTCCCTTAGTCAGCATTTAGATCCATGTAATATACATTTTGCATCAAATAGTGCCTTGGGAGGGTGTGAGATAAATCTCAATGGGCCATCACCAACTTTTTATATAACTTCAGGCCTGTGTAATTGTAATGTACTAATGTGTAATCAAATATATATAATGTAAAGTAGTACAATATAACAAACTACACAAGATTATACTTCATCCGTCGGCTGGCATTAATCATGTAAACAATTCATTATTATATTATCACCAGATTATAAATAATTCGAATGTTATAAATTTAAATGCTTCCATGTTTTAACCAGGAAGCATGTAATGATATTTAATTATGAAGTCCTAATGTAATAACCAAAGTGATGTAGACATCAACGGTTGACAAAAAAGTAATAAATATAACTTGGAATGTGTTAAGAGTATAATCAAAGGAGGATAGTCCATGGAATTCCACAATGAGGATCCTATCAAGTCCAAATAGTTCCTCAAAGGTAAAATGGGGATAAGAAATGATTTTTCCTAATGGAATTTCACGATGGAAGCTACTTGTAAATGATGGATACAAGTAGTTTATCCATGGAATCCTGTAATGATAATGAATGGATCCTATGGTGTCATTTTGGGCATCCAAATAATTGACAAGTATCATGATTTAGGTGGGTCTCATCCTGTGAATTTTGTACCTTTGAATTAGAATAGTGTTCCCATGTGCTCACAAGATTCTCCTAACAAAATCGACGGTGAGATTGAGTCAGTCCATTATTGTTTAATTATTAAGTCATGTATAATTTCATTTAGAGCATGCCCTAAATTTCTTTATTTTGATATTTTCAAGTACCATACATCCTTTTAATAATGTTATTAGTTTCAGGCCTCCCTTTCATTAGATTGACAATCAGAGGTAGCATGAAACCATTCATTTAATCATTTTAAATAATATTTCATTTTCAAAGATCATTATGATACCATCCATTAATGTGTTATGGGATGATACAGATATACAACCTTCTATTCATATTCAATTATGGCCAAGTCATATACTCAGTATACATTCCAATTCTTAATTCACAATTTATTTTTAATTTAATGCTTCTACATTTCGCAGGTCAAGTGGTGATCATAAATGGTATATGACATTATGAAATTAACAATATATATAAATATATTTAATATATAAAAACATACCCTTATAAGGATTAATTAAATTCACACCTGAACGTTTTCCCAAGAATATAAAATACTAAAAACCAAGTTATGGAATAACCTCCAACAAGGGAAGGATGATTTTGTGGGCATAAACACCAAAATCTAATCTCATATATGGACATATAGTATCCATATTCTTCTAATTATTATAATAATGTAATAAAATTTCATATATGGAACCCGATGAAATCATAGGACCCCACACGACAATTCCGAAATCAACGAACATGAGGGATGAGTATAGGCCACCTACCTTAGGTATGTACGAATCTTCTCCTCCAACACTGGCCCTTGGTTTTCCAAATATTGGAGTAGATATATGAAAATTGTAAAAACACTCACACAAAAATATCTAGGTCAATATAATTATAGGATAATAAAGGATTAAACTGACTCTCGTACTTACAGTTGCACATCCTACATAACTAACAAAATCTGGATTAAATCTCGGTTAAGGGAGATACTTCAATCCCATTCTTAGAGCGATTACCCAAAAATATTTATATTTTTGATAATAATAATTGTTTAATTATAAGTATTATTATTATTTTGTTAGTATAATAATGGATTCATCCAAAATAAATTCTTTCTGAATTAAAATAACACATGTTTTAATCGATAAAAATGTGGAATCCTTATAATTTCCATAATTCCAGAAACCCTTACAATCCTAGAATACATACATGGAAAAATATTAGGATAACTGAGAGACCACCAAACACAACACATAGACCATGAAAATAGTGAAATTACTTCATATATGTTACAATGAAAAAAATTATGGAAAGAACAATGGTGATCATATTAATAATTAATGGGATGCAGAGCAAAATATTCCGTATATTGGTTACTGGACATGGGAACACTCTTAAAATGTATTTATAAGTCCAAGAATTAAAATATGACAATTTTTTTCCATTGAGGTCTTTAGATTATTGTTGTTTTTATAACGGTCATAAAATATAATAACATTTAGGTATTTTATGTATTTTTATTATTTTATGTATTCTATGAATATAAGTATTTTAAATATTCTAAGTGTCTAATGTATCATAATCATTCTAAATAACTTATATACATTATGGGTTTTGAAATTTTGAAAGTAATATTTTACTTAATAAATTTTTGTTTTTATTTAAATGTAATGATTTGAAAGAATACATCGCGGTGTATTAAAAGTGTATAATTATTTAGAATTTAATATAAATGAAATGTAATTATTACTTTATAATGAAATTTATATCAGTTATATGTTTTAATGTGTTTTAATTATTTTATTGTTATATACTTTGTTAAATAATAACATAGTTTTATTTAAAGTTTTACTTTATTTTTAATGAATAATAACCATTATGTTTACTTTAAAATGAATATAATTTCATAAATGTAATGACATGATTTTTAATTGAGGTCATATTTTTATTTTGGACATATAATGTTTTAAAATACAAATGTATACAAACTACTGAAAATAATGGTATTTAGAGTTTTTTTTTCATAAGGGAAAATATATATATTCTGTTTTTAAAACATTATTTTATATATTTGTTCTTATCGTTAATAAAAATGAAGTTGTGTTTTGGAAACTATTTTGGCTGAGTAACCACCCAACAATGGGAAACCTTGAAGGCCAAACCGTCAAGGTCTAGTGGGTGTCTCACATGGAACCATGAGGTTAGAGAACCCATGGGCAGCACAGGCATGGTGCATGCTGAGTCATGCATAGACCATCCATGGTGAGGCCTAAGATTGCACACATACCTATGTAAAGTGCCTGGTTGAGCATGCATAGGGGGTGAGGTATGTCACACACTGGAAAAAGTGAGGGTGGGTCGAGGCCCACAAAGGTGTGGGTCCACTATGTAAGGAACCCGCAATGTTTAGTGTTCTATTGGCTTATGTTTGAGAAGTCGAAATATATAAAGCGGTCCAATATATCTTCCTATTTGGATGTAGGGTTCAATTTTTAACAGAAATCAAATTTGAGCCATGAAGTCTTGTTTCATGAGATCTCAACCATTCATTTGGGCCATTCCTTCAAACTCCACCGACTGTTCCCTTTCATCATGTGTTTCTTCATCTGTCTGATCGGGTTGCGGCTAATCTCAACCGCTCATATTTTTAAGACTTTCTGTTTCCTAAAAACCATCTGATCAAGCTATGATATATCTCAATCCTCCACACAATTTTTAAAACCTAGAAACTCTCATCTACCATCCGATCATCTTTAGTCGATTTTCATCATCTGTACTTTTTCTACATCTTCTCCCTTTCATTTTAATCCTCCTTGTTCCATAGTGATAACTATCTCCATCCTCTTACACTATTATTTCGTCTCAAAGGAGACCTCATATCCCTTTAAGTGACCCAGGTTTCCACATTATTTTTCAACTAGTTCACCAAGGGAGAATTAGTTAAATGTGTACCCCTCTAGTGTACCATGAAAATTTTACATAATATATATATATATATTTATTCAACCAATCCATTTGATATTTTGGTTGATTAATGTTTTGTTTTCTATATCAATACACAAATTTGAATTTCATTAACATTAATTTTTTATATTTTTATGATTGTTCCATTGTATATAATATTATGTATACACAATTTATACAACTCGCTTATATAAACCCATCTTTTCACCATAACCCTACATGGTTTTCTCCTCCCAACTCCTCTGCAACCATTGCTCAGCTCAACACTTGATTTGAAGTTAGGTAAGGGAATATTATGTTTTTTATTTATTAAACTGTATATTTATATACTTATATATTTATTTATATATGATAATTAATAAAACCAACAAACTGTGCTTTTTAAGATTTTCAAATGATGAAATTTTGTTTCTAAAATGATGTTCATAATGCATGTATATCAGGTAGGGGTTTCTTATTTAGTATTGTGTTGATTCGATTAACCCATATATACACATAAATGTATATACATTTATAATAAATGCCCATCATGTTCTATTTTATGAATTTTCTTATGTAAATTCCATTCTTAATTCACATATTTCATGTTAGAGTTATTTTAGCTTTGATTTTGATTAATAAAACCAATTCATACACCTTGGGTATATACAGTTATATGTATATGATTGTATATATATATATATATATATTAATTATAAAATAATTTATGTTTCCCTAAAAATAATTTTAATTATTAAATAATGGTTTCTAATCATATGGAACTTATTAGGATTTATCAAACCTTATTTTGGTTATCAAAATACCATGTATACACCTTGACATATATGGTTATATATAATCAACAAAACTAATCTATTTTGGGGTATTTCCAAGGGAAAATTACTAGTAACCAACTAATGTTTTTATGCATGTATTACTTGTAAACGTGTTCTCTAAGAAGTGTTTTTTATTTTCTTAACTAAAACATATATGTATAAGTATATATATATGTGAATAAGTTTTTTAATCCTAATCTATTCATGCTTAATTTCTTCTTAAGATAATCAATTATTTGAAAAGATGATTCCTATCCCTATACATATTCTTTTAATTATGATTTCATAACCCATATGTGAAAATAAGTACCACAATAAAAGTTTGAATGATCAAAAATGTAATTTTATATTGGAAAACAATAAAGAAAACATTTTTTTTATTGTGTGCCTAAATGTTTTAATAGAATTCATCACTTTATTTTTGCAATTAATATTATATGCATCTCATTTTATTATTTTAGGATAAATGTATTGGGAACCATATTTTGGTTAATGTACATACACATTCATGCATGAGCACATATTGTGTGGTGTGTTTGAAATGATTGGTTTAAATTTATAGTTATTATATTTCAAGTAATGATTTATCTTCAAAAACTAAAGTTAATGTTTTCCACTTAATTTTATTGAAACTTATATTTATCATGGTATGGTTTGAATATGAATGATAACTAACTGAAATTATATTATATGATTTTTATTATATAAAATGTTACTTTCCAAGAATCAAGGGTTTTCTAAATTATCATTTATTATTTTAGGTGAAAATCACAAAAAAATTCACTTATGATAATTTATGTATAGTAATTTAATTATTCAATGTGGTATGTGAAACTTTGAATAAGAGGAATAATTTGATTATTCAAAGTGATATGGGAGACAATTAATAACAAAAAAATTTATTGACTCAAAGATGTACAAGGAAAATTAAATAAAAGACATAATTTAATTATTAAAAGTGGTATGGTACACTTTGAATAAGAGACATAATTTAATTATTCAAAGTGGTATGGGACAGTTTAAATAAAATACATAATTTAAAAAATCAAAATGGTATGGGACACTTTGATTTAAATACATTTAGACATATTAAGAATGAATTGGACTGATTATGCGATTGGTGATGCCTGTTATAGAATCTTGATTAATCAACAGGTCAAATGAGACAATCTAGGTCATGGCATGAGGCCTTGATAGATTTATTATGTATGGTCTTGGCATGAGGCCTTAAAAGTGTGGTTTAGAATGTCTAACATATGCATTTTCCTATATATGTGCTAAATATTTATCCGACCATGTGATTATTCAACTAGTGGAATATCCTTGGTTAATAATCTTTTAATTATGATAGTGGAAATAAATGCACATTTCATAATGAAGTATGTACATATAAAGTCACTTATAAAGAAAGAGTATCACATGTTTTGAAAATATTTGTATAGAAGTTAGTAATAAATTTTTCCTTTCATGAATTGCAGTTTATGTGTTATGTGACTAATGATTTTGTTACTAGTGAAATTCTATGATTGTATTATTAAATGTGCTAAAATTTATACTTGCACCCTTTCACGTCACCATTAAATTTGTTAGATGAAAATCTGGATATTATATAGCATTCCATGCATTTTTGTACTAGTATGCTTATTCTGAAAAGTCTTTCATTTGTAACTTCTAAATAAATGTATAAATTATTATGTACGATATTCCCTAAAAATTATTTTCATTAAACTTTGAAAAATGATGATGTCATGTTTATAGAATTGTTGTTTCCTTTTAAGAAAACATTTTATAACTATTTTAGAAGTTTTTTAGAAATAATATCATTACTTGTTTATTAAAACCCCTTACTGGTCATTACTCTTCTTAGCCAATATTCTTAATTAATTTTTATAGGGTTTGTAGATTTTTCATGATTTGAGTACATCTATGTGATGGGAAAAATATAAAACTTATCTAATATAATTTTGAAGAAAATTATCAGTTTTATCTATTTTTCTAGAACCTAGACCAAGAACATTATCTATGATGGAATGTGATGTGTAATTTTATTAGTATTTTTTATATAGAAAAAATTACACTCCTTGTTTTAGGCAATAACTCTGGGAAAATGGGGATGGTTCCTCACAGATGGTATCAAAGGAATGTTTGAAGCAATTATGGAAAATAAAAAAAAAATTACCATGTTTCATTGTGTGGGACTTTTACATAAAATATTCAGATGGAAGGAAAAGGATCACCATCAAATCTATTGTCTATCACTTCCAAAATACATGAGAACTGAAAACCCCATATGGCATCATTAGTTCCATATGATGTTTTAAAAAAATAAAATTTATAAACCTTGACAATCCAAACTCAATGGGTAGTTTCTAGAATGTCTGAGTGTCAATCCCACAATGAAAAATCATACGTATTGTATTAATTAAATAACTAGAAATTGTAATTTACTAGTTCCATTGAATAAAAGAGAAATAAAGATATGATTGTTTGGTTTTTGAATCAAGATGGTAGGACATGGAAGGTTTATTGATTTTCTTGTTCGTGTGCTAGGGGCTCAATTGATATGCATTTATTCAATTTTGGTGACAGAATTGGGTCAGCCGAGATCTCTGTTTCCAGTATCTCGCCGCAATCCTATGATTGGACCTTTGTAATGGTCAACTAATTTGTGTAATCAATGAACAAGTTGACACTAAACCATTGTTAATCATAATTAGCCTATGTTTCCTAATGGTCATAAACGAAATAAATTAATTAATTGATGCAATACAATGTAACTTCCCAAATCACAAACAATGGTCATTATATATGAAAAATAATATGAATTGGAATTGATATAATTGGTTTTCATTAATACAAAACATGAATAACATAATGAAAATCTTCCTTAAACACTATTCCCCCTATAGAAAACATCACTCGAAACTATGTGAATACTTGATCATGGCATATGCAAGCATCATTGTTACACGATGAAGAAGGTTGATGAAGAACAGACTCAGATCATCACTCTGTGTATGCGCCACTACCGTATATTGTTCCTTGGTATTAACAAGTCCCCATGTGTCTTGGAAGGGTGGTAGGTGGCCACTTTTTATAGGAAAAGTCATCCATAACCCACATACCGGATAAAATTATTATTTTCTAGGCATCACCACTTACACGATATTTAATTTGGGTACAAAACATATACCTGAGATCTAGTTTTTCCTATGTCCCATTGAATCTGCAGAATCCTCCTATGCTAGTTTGACTATCTTCACTTTATGTATTGATGGTACACAATGTATACTCTGCTTTCACATTGTGTATTTTTATTAGGACTTCTCCCGCATAGATTTACATTACGTGAAATAATAAAAATGTGTACTGATGTTACATGACCTGTAATAATTATTTCATTAGTTTTTCGTCTTGCTTCTCTCTCAAAAATCTGTTGTCACATTGATTCATTTTGATTGCAACACGAAGGGTCATTTGGTTCATATTTATTCCACTTTTCGTTCCCTTTTTACAAATTAATTATTTATTACCAAAAAACATAAAACACATAAATCATTCCAAAATTTTCAAGATCATTCAATAAGTAAAAAAATAAAAAAATAAAACATCTCAAAAAAATATGAATGAATTAAATATATCATGATCATAATTGTCAAGTCTCGTTCAAATTTATTCTAGACTTTTGTGAACATCCGTCTAACCTAAAAAAACCTCTATCAAGTGTCTATCAACCGAAATATCCCTCAGTCCTGTTAGGGAGATATATATTTCCATGAATGTATGGAAAATGCACGATTTTCAGACTATAAGAATAGTAGAAGCAATCATGAGGCTCTCTTCTTCTATTTCACTATGTCCAAAAAATTTCTATCCCTAGCAGAGTTACGAGAATCTACATTGGTGGGTGACCTTCAAGAAACTTATCTCTTTCGATTCAATGTTTTAGCATATATAAAAAAATATATGACATCAGAACTCTCAGGCACAACCTAGTTTGACAGATCTATAAGGAATGACTCCAGGCCAAAATCATTGTTCTCCATACCTCCCATTCCAAACTATGAACCCCCAAGTGTTACATATGTTGCTTTGACACTAACTTCTAAAGGTGTATCTAGGATAGAGAAATTGAGGAACATTAAACTACCCTTGGAATCCACATGAGTTCATTAGCGGATTACCCATGGTGGTGTACGTATTGAAGGTATAAACAATGATTTTTCTGATCAATTTTGTTGATCATTAATAATTAAAATATATCTTTTAGGGACATTGATGTTAATGTAATAATTTTGTTCTATGGAAGTATAAAAGTGTAATGGAATTGTGAGGACACAATTATTTTGAGTTGGAATATAATGATTCCCTAAACATATATATTTTAGTAATAATTATATTTTTGTTAATATGTATTGTTATTAATTTTCTATTTTTTCAATAATGGTTTCATCCAAAACAAATACTTGCAGAATTCAAATATGACATGTCTTATTCAATATAAATGTTTAAACATTACATTTTCCATAAGTACAAAAACACTTACTAACCAAGAATACCTATTATGAGACATACTGAAATCACTGAGAGACCACCAAGCACAACAAAAGACCATGAAAATAGTGAAATTTGTTCGGGTATATCATAATGAATAAAATTAGGGAAAGAACAATGAAGACCATGCTAATCATCATGGATATGTAGATAACTATCTTCACCAAATCAGTTTTTGATGTTTGGAACACTCTAAACAAGTATTTATAAGGCCTTAATGTTAAATGTGATTGTTTTTGGCATTTGAGGTTTATATATGACCATTTTATTAACTGTCAAAAAATTTCATAATCATTAGGTAATTTAATTATATTTATTATTTTATGAATTCTATGAATGTAAGTATTTTAAATATTCTAATTATTTAATATATCTTAATCTTTTAAATTTCAATAATAAAATTAATATTTATCAATTTCGGAACGTTTTATTTTTGTTAATAAATATATGTTTTTAAAATAAATTTAATTTTTTAAAAGAATACCTATATATGTATTAAAAGTGTAAAATTATTTTTCTTTTAATTGAATTGAAATGAAATGAAATCCATTATTTTATAATGAAATTTATTTTTCTCAAATGTTTTAAAATGTTTTAAATATTTTAATGCAATTTTTTTGGTTACATAATAACATAGTTTTAATTAAGGATATATTTTATTTTAAAAATATAATAACATGTATGATTAATTTGAAATGAATATAAATTTATAATAGTAATGGCATGTTTTTTAATTGCAGTCTTATTTAGATTTTGATCTTATATTATTTTAAAGATAAAATGTATACAAACTTATGAAAACAATGGTATTTATATTTTTTATCCATAATAGAGAATATATATTATGTTTTTAAAAAATTATTATATGTATATGTGTGTGTTCTTATGTTTAATAAAAATGATGTTTTGTTTTGGAACAAATTTGGGTGAGTACCCACCCAATCGAGGGAAGCCTTGAAGGCTAAGCCCTTAAGGTCTGAAGGGCATCTCACATAGAACCCCATGGTTATAGAACCCTTAGTAAAGACATTCATGATGCATGCCAAGTCCTGAACATGCCATGCATGGTGAGACCTAAGAGCATGTGAAGAATAGTGTATAGGGAAAAATTGGGCGTGCGTATGGGGAGATGCATATAATGAACCTATGCAAGTGTGGGTGGACCAAGGCCCGTGGGGGTGGGGGTCCCATGTGTAAGGACCCCACAGTGTGTGATATGTTATTAGAATAGGGATGAAGGATCATGATATATAAGGCAGTCTATATCATCTTCCTATATTGAGGTGGGAAATGGGTTTTAAGGGAAATTTAATTTGAGCTTTCCAATCTCATCATGTGAGATCTAAAATATTTGTTATGATCTCTCATTTGAACTCCACTGACCACTCCCCTTCTTTGTGTTTTCTTCAGTCGTCGGATTAGGACTCAACTGATCATAGTCACACATCCTTTCAAAACTTGTGGTTTTCCCGCAACCTTCTGATCATGCCATGATATAATCTAAATAGTGCACCCATTATTAAAACTGTGGAGCTCTCCTTAGCTGTTTGATCAGCCCTTTTCGATCAGGTTCACTCGTTGTTTTTTCACATGTTCTCTCTTTCTTCTTCTTCCTAGCATCTCACCAGTATCCATCACCATCCTCTCCACTATTCTTCCCTATCATGTGAGACATCTTATCCCTCTTCGCAGCCCGGTTGTCTGCTTTATTATTCCACAAGTCCAACGATGGAACATTAGTTTAATGCAAACTCCTCTGGGGTGCCATAAAAGTTCTACATAAAAAATATATATTTTTATTAAACCGATCCATTTGACATTTGGGTTGGACACATGTTTTTTTCTGTCTAAATAGTAATATTTTAATTTCATTAAGTATAATTTTTTATATTTTTATGATTGAATCATAATATATAAAATAATATATATGTATATATATTAAATAACTCTCTTATATAAACCCATTTTAGCACTATAACCCTATGGGTTTTTCTCCTCCCAACTCATCTCCAACCATTTCTCAATTCAACCCTACCATTGGAGTAAGTTAATGGATTATTTTGTTTTGTGTCTGATTAAAATATATATATTTAAACTTATATTTGTATATATTATAATTTATAACACAATCATGTTATGGTTTTTTGATTTTCTAATAATGAACTTTTGTTTTTAAATTGTGGTTATGTAAAATATGTTAGGGAAATTTATTTAGTTGTGTGTTGATTCTATTAACCAATATATACACATAAGTTAATATAAATTTATAATAAATACAAAACTTTTTAGGTTTTTTGAATTATTGAATGTAAATGATGACCTCAATTCACATAATTAATGTAACAGTTTTTTTAGCTTTGATTTTGAAAAAAAAAACAATTTATAATCCTTGGGTATATGCAGTTATATGTATATGTGAACATATATATTTTTTTCAAAACTAATTTATGTTTTCATAAAACTGATTTTAGTGATTAAATAATGTTTTTTAAGTGTATAATACATAAATGTATTTATCAAACCTTGTTTTGGTAATGTGAATCCCATTCATAGACATTTTATATATATGGTTTTTTATAATATGTAATCTGAATCTATTTTGGGGTTTATCAAGTGATAATTTTTAGTAATTAGAAAAAGAAATTATGCATGTATTACTTGTAAAAGGGTTTGTAAAGAATTGGTTTTGAGTTTCATAACTAAAATAGATATGTTTTTGTATATATACATATGTTTAATGTTTATAATCCTAATCTGTTCAAGCATCATATCATCTTGAGATGAAATTTTATTTTAAAAGGTGATTACTATCCGTATACATAATGTTTTAATGTTATTTTTGAATCCCAGATGTAAAAAGAAGTAACACAATGCATGTTTGAAATATCAAAAATGAAATTTGGAATTGGAAACAGTAACAATTTTTTTCTTATTATGTGCACACTAGTTTTAAAAGTATTCATTACTTTATTTTTGAAATTGATATTACATGGATCTCAATTTATAATTTTAGGATTATTGTTTGGGGACTATCTTTTTTTTAACATATAAATTAATGCATGAGCACATGCCATGAGTTGTGTTTAAATATTTTATTATGCAGGAATATCTCACATGAAATGGTTGTTTTACATTAATATTTATTATATTTCAAGTCCTGATTATTATGCAATGATTACAATTAATATTTTTTGAATTAATTTTACTAACACTCATATTTATTAGGGTTTGTTTTGAACATGAATAATGACTACATTAAATTATAAAATATGAGTTTAAATATATAAAATGTTCATTTTCTTGAAACTATGCTTCTTGAAATTAAGTGTTATTATTTTCTTTGACAAACAAACAAAATAAATTATCACTTATGATACATTACAGATTAATAATTTAATTATTCCAACTGGAATGTGATATTGGAATAAGTGTCATAATTTAATTATTGAAAGTGGTTTCAGAAACATTGAATAAGAGACATAATTTAATTTTTCAAATAGTTAGGGGACACATTGAATAATATACATAAATTAATTATCTAAATTGGTATGTGACACTTAAAATAATATGCAAAATTTAATTACTGAAAGTGGTATGGAACACATTGAATAAAATACACAATTTAATAAAACAATTTTTTATGCGACACTTTGATTTAAAGACATTTAGATATATGAGGAATTAATTTGACTAATTATTTGAAGGGTGAGGCCCACTATAGCCTCTCGATGCCTCAACAGATCCCATGAGACAAACCAAGACATGGAATGAGCCTTGATATAATGATTTGGTATAGTCTTGGCATGAGGCCTTGAAAAAATAATATAGAATGTCTAGCATATGCACTTTCAACAATATGTGAATAATATTTAAATAACCACGTAATTATTCGACTTGTATAATATCTTTGGTTAGGAATATTTTATAAATGATAATGGAAATAAATTAACATAGCATAAAGAATTATGTACTTGGCACGTAACTTATAAAGAAAGTGTAGCACTTATTTTTGGAAAATTGTTACATAATTTAGTAATATATCTATCATTTCATGAATTGAAATGTATGTGTTAAGTGATTAATGATTTTTTTACCTGTGAAATTCAAAGAAAGATTTATTACATCTGATAAATTTTTTACAAAGTCCCTGACATGTCACCCTAAAATTAGTTTGATCAAATTCTAGATATTATGCAGCATACGATACATTTTTGATCTATTATGATAAATTTGAAAAGATTTTTATTTGTAGCATTTAAATAAAAGTATAAAATAATGTATAATAGATTTCCCTAAAAATGAATTAATGTAAACATTGAAAATTAATGATGACATGTTTCAAGAAATTTTCTTTCTTTTTATGAGAATCTTATATAACTATTCCAAACTGATGTTTATAGAAATAATTTCATTAAATGGTTTTTAAAACCACTTACTGGGCATTCTTATTCTCACCCTACATTTTTAATTTATTTTTATAGGGTTAGTATATGTGATGGAATCAATAAGAAGCATATCTTATAAAATTTTAAAGAAATTATCATTTATATATAGTTTGAAAAAACCTAAACTACGAATATTATCTATTATTGAATGTGATATTTAATTTTACGAGAAATCGTTTATAATGAAAAAATTACACACCTGGTTTTAGACACTGAATCTGGGATTATAGTGTCGGGTCTTCACACACAGTTCTTCAAATAGCTACTAAATGAGAGGAAATTATTTTAATCCCACGTGAACACAGATTAAGAAGAAAAAGGGGATCTAATTATATCATTAATGGAAAAAGATACAACTTTTCGATAAAAATTTTATATAAACAGATTTTCCACAATATTTGAAATTCCATGGGCGACCCATGCACTATTACTTAGGAAGAATGGGAACTTGCATGAATAGACTTCATGCCTATAAAATAACCTTGTGAGGTGGGTCTATAATAAAAACCATTTGCACGATTAATCAATCTTCGTTCCAACCATGGACTAATAGTGATACATGGATAGTTTACTAAAAAAGATGGGATTAGGGCTCTGAACATGCCATGATAAACCCTAAGAACATTACTAACTCATTTAGTATCCATATTAGTCCCAACATCTAGATTTAGAATTTTTTTTAAATGGATCCATACTTGAGTGAAAAACCATGTTCTTACATCACTAATTTCATCCTATCGTGAACAAGTTGAACCTTCTCAATCATGGTCTGTACCACATCATGATGAGGAAATGAAACCTCCCTACCCTCTATCTTTCACAATAGAGAATGACACAATCACCCATAAAACACCTCAAACATATCTCTATTGATGTTGGATTGATAGCTATTATTGTATGAAAACTCGACCAAATATAGGTCTTTTACCCATGATACACCAAAGAAAAAGACACACACCCATAACATGTCATACAAAATTAGGATAATACATTATGTTTGATCATCCATATGAGTGTTGAAAGCAAGGATAAGGAATAACTGAGTTTCAAAAGAAATATATAATCCCATCCAGGATCAAGAGGTAACACATGCATCCCATTCCCCAAAAATAGACCTCGTAAATCTATAAAATCACACAACATTGAACACATACACCTTGGACAATGAATACACATTTTTTGACTTGTTAATCACTAAAAAACTTGCTGATTAAAAAATTATTCCATAATCACCTAGATAACATCACCACATCCCTGAGCATGGGTTACCCTAAGAATAAATACATTTATAATTAATATTACTCCCATTTAGAAACAAAAAATGTCTATAAAATACCTACAGGAACACAATGTTCCACCTTTATATGCTGGCCAAATAAACACATATCATTGTACACTTCCACCACCAGTTTCATCCCAAGCCACCATTAGTATTTCAAAAAAAAAAGATACATGTATATCAAACTACGATGTACCACTAAATGTCATGTGTGAAACCCATTATGATCTCACATGTGATTCACTAAAAGAATAAAATACCTCTCATGAATCAATATCCTATTCATACCATTCTATGACTACCCCTTGGGTCCATCCCCCAAACTAACAAGATCATGCACCACCCCCACCTCCCAGTTTCCCTACTAAGTTTCCTTTAACAACCACATCAATGAAATTCTTCACCCTAATCTAAAATGAAAAAACTCTTCCCACATCCAACATTTCATCCATGATCATGCCTTATAAATTCTTCATTCCATTCCAAACATCCTTATCTTCTATGAAACATCCATCAATGAATTCCTACTCAATGAATCATCCAAAAAAATCCATCTTACCAAGTTATAATAGATATAAAGATCATAATCATGAAGAAAAACCACTATAACATTTTTAAAAAAATTCAAATCATGCTGTGAAAAGTCATACCTCAAGCTCTAATGATCTTTGGTGACCATAATGTTCACCACAAATGGGAAATTACACTAAAAATCAATGAAAGCGTAATCATTACAAGATCGAGTTCATTGGTTGAATTGTTTCTTTCATGTATACATAACCAAATAGATTCATTAGTGGTAAATTCAATTTTATCTATCAACATTTATCACAATACTTGATGGATAACATCCCCAAACAGCTCAAACATCACATCCACATCATGAAAACGGAGCACTGGTGCACAAAACTACATCCCCTTTAGGTAAGAGAATGACTCATAAAACTGTTCAGTGCACACAGAAAATGGTATTTCTTGGTCAAGTCTAAAATGGGGTTAAAATCAAAATAATTTGGGTAAATAATTACAACAATAGCTATTGAGACCCAAAAAACATTTAACCTCTTCTATGTTTTTTAGTGATTCAAAAAAAACTACATTCAACATTATTATTTCTATATCCACACCCTAATGGGACACCATATTCCATTTTCAATTCACCTCTAATGTAAAAAACATTCACATAGAAATCCTTCCATAGAGCTTGTTCCATCAAAGAACCTATATGACAACTATGAATTGAACGACACACTGCTTCTCTTCATTGAGTATTTCAATATATCATTTATGAAAAGAATGATGAATCTATTATGGAAGTCATGAATCATGAGGCTTATAAGTCCGATGAAAACTAATGGTTTGTTAATAACACTAACCCACTTGATTACTAACTCAATGTTCCTATACATACATTATATGGAAATCTCTATGTATCACCTTCCTTCACCCTCATCATGTGACATCCAAACCAAAGACAGATATAAAAAACCGAATTTCCAATCTCGTATAGTTGAAATGATATTCTATCCATAGAAAGGGATATAAATTCCCGATCGTCACCTTATTCGACCTTTAGTTTAACATATATAACCTCATACTACCATCTTCCTTCTTGGAGACCAAAACTGGAAAACCCCACCTTGAAAAGAAGTTCTAGATAAAACCCTTTTTCATCAGATAATTTTTCTAGAACGTCAACACCCACTATAAAGAAGGTTCATCTGAGAAGTATCCATTGATGTCATTGAAGCTTCATGTAGAAAGAACATGCCAAATTAAATCTCATGATGATGGCCTATCATCACAAACTCATCTAGGAAGACATATAAGAACACCTCGACATCCTAGGGGACCCAGAACATTCATAATGTCCACTGATTCCAAAACTATCATCCATAAAAGGTGATCTGTATACTAAATACCCACATAATAACCCCACTCACCAATGAAAACCAAACACTTTCCATCCTCATAGGATAAATGACTCCACTATGTATGTTGTCGATAATATAGAATATAGAATATATTTGATCAATGAATAATATGATATTTTCTAGATGAATATGTCGTAAGAAAATATCCCAATGGGACCGGTGTGCTTCACCATCAGTCTACACCACCCAGTACACAAAAAATGGTATGTCCTCTAACTGTAATATTTAAAAATAGGGGCATGTAAATTCTATCTATGTCTAGTTTAGAGTGTAGACTAGACTGGTTGAAAAAAGATTCAGAAGCTCTTGAATCGATCAAGTCACAAACAAGTTTACTAAACAATCCAATCATTCCATTGATGATATCTATCCCCTCTAGAACTACTGCCTCCACTAAATTCAACTAGATATTCCCAAATCCTCTACCATAATGATGATGAACACCTCAATAAACATGTTTGATAAACGGTTCCAAAATAAAACGAATATATAGATATTTTTAATTTCCTGGTCCAAATCCCCCTGGTAGATAAAAACCCTATTGCACTTGTTATAGAAATGGGCTCACTAGAAACTGCTGCTAAGGATGCTATTGAACCTATCATCCTCCACGAAAATGATATTGCAGAATGAAAGGTCACATGTTCTAGAAATGTACACATAACCCACTTACAAAACAAGAATTTATAAATCCTAAAAAATCACAAAAACTAATATCCCCAGAATCCAAAAGGGAAATTATTGAGGTCAATACCATGCATGGTGACACATTAAAGCCCCTGGTGCTTGAGAACTACCACAGAAAACATTCCACCTTAAAATTATCTACTGGTCCCTACATCACAAAAAAAATCCTCAAAATTACATTTTCTTGATCACCTCTTATTTATTCT
Organism: Viscum album; assembly: GCA_963277665.1. Lineage (NCBI taxonomy): Eukaryota > Viridiplantae > Streptophyta > Magnoliopsida > Santalales > Viscaceae > Viscum > Viscum album. Next base: position 699,964,971 of record OY728119.1, on the reverse strand, counting down.
AATCGTCTAGATACATTAGAAACATAAAAACTGTTACCCTATACTAGAATAAGGAAAGAGAGCCTCTTCAAGATGTACAAAATGAGGCTCCTTATATAGAAAATGATCTTGGAAAAAACTATAAGTTCATTGATCTTGATCCCAAAACTCCACATTGACATTATCCCCTTCTAAAGATAAAGAAGCTCCTTCTTATTCAATCCATTCTTGGCCAAAAAAAAAGAACTCGGCTCTAAACACTATTTGAATATCCAGTCAATTAACATATTCCTTCTTCTATTCACTTAGATACACCAACCACATCTAATTTACATCTTCCAATATCTAAATTATTATGAAAGGGCCCAAGTATACATTCATGGTGTAGATCAAACTAAGAAGAATTTTGAGATCCTCTAACCATATCTTAATATCCAGATTTGAAAGAAAAACCTTGTATATCTCTAAATCCTTCCTCAAGAAAGTGCTCTCTATCCTCTACCATTGACCATCCTTCTCAAATAGATCATCCCTCCAGTGATCAACTAGATTACTCTTCTTACACTTAACTACATGAGCTACATGAATATGGTGTCCATAAACCATAATTTTGAAGATAAAATAATAATTTCCTATGACCAATGGTATAAAATTTTAAATAAATTCATTTTAACCTTATTAATACAACCCAAATAAAATAATAACACCAATATTAATGCTTTATTATCCTCTCCCAGGTGTTTTTCTTACAAACATTCACACCTCACATGTTCATTTAATTGGCCCTGATTCTATGGAATAGATCATGGGCCCCCTAAATTCGCCATTGTTATCTAGTCTCCCTTGACTATGTCACTTACCAAGGTCAAATTGTACTACTAACATACTAATCCATGAATCCCTCAAATTCCCTAAAATTAAATCCACAATATCCCTAAACCAACCCCACTAAATCAACTATATCATAACCCCATACCACCAATGATACCGTAACAATGAGAGAGAAGACAATGACCCTCACATCTATCATCCATTTGTTTCTAGGTTGGTGACTTTAACCATGGTTATAAAAATATAAAAATGTGGGTGTAATTTAACTCATATATAAAATTAGAACATAAGATAAAATGAATAATCTACAAAATAATGAATCAAATAACATAAATAATCCAATATCAACCTAGAATTCAAGTAAAAATAACGGTAAAACATATTAATGTCTCTAAAATTAAAACACCCAATGGTAAAGATAATCTAGATACACAAATATTATCCAAATATTTCAGCTATTAATTTCCATCACGGTTCATGTAATAATATTGGAAGTTTGAAAATACTTTAATATACATAGGCTGATCATACATGTAGACTTAGTAGGAAAAATAATGTCTCTCATGAACATGTGAACGAAGAAAACTAATTTACATGTGGGCAAACAAAATAACTAGAAACACTATAATATATAAACCATCCATCCCCACCTCATCATGTTGTGCTCACCAAATATTGAAACTCATGCTTAAATTCATAATAACAATCATATTGATAAACGATACCCTACTCAGATTTCGAACTAATTTTATGCTCTCATAACCAAACATCATATGTCTAAGAACTCCTATTTCTTCTGAATAACATATACCACCACCCTCAAAACATGATCACATCACATAATTGTCAAGAATAACTAGGAAACTTCCCCACATTTTGGTCACACCACACCATACGTGAAAAACATATAGTCCATCACATCACTACCATAACCTGTGTTGTAGGGTATCATGAACATGAATGAAATGAACCATATTCATTCTTCCAAACATCCAAAACCACACATATAAGCCTACATATAGCATCTTCACATCACATATCACCCAATCACACCTCAGACACCACCACATAGCTTAATCATCTCATCTCTCATATAATCACCTGAGGCACCACCATAGAGAAGTATCATCATATAACTTATAAAAACATCCATGTTTTCACTTTATTCAGTAACATATCTGCTAACATCAGAGATTGTGTACATCTACTCACCTGGAAGGGAGGAAATGAAATAGTGGATAACCATCCACCCATCCTTATCAATAAAATGTTGCAAAAAACACACCACATGTGATGATATGGGTGTTGGCACAAATAGCTCGACGCAGATGGTGTGTGTAGTTAAATCACTTAAAATATACCAAGACACTACTAGAATAATGATCTATACCCACGGTTTAAAACACTGGGTACAGCCCCCAAAACCGGGGGTATAGGCTATACCCACGGTTTTTGGAACCATGGGCTAGAACGGTGTCGGTATAGGGGTATCAACCTATACCAACGGTTTTAGAGAATCATGGGTATTGGGGAGCCAAAGTGTGCACCACAGCTGTTCCAGCATGGCACACAACAGACCCCATGGTTTGAAAACCATGGGTTATTTAAATTTTAAAAAACCAATGCTGCGGAGAATTGATCCCACACCTCACAGTGTTCCTCCATGCCACGCCTCACCAGTAACCAACCGATCTTTCCATTTTATTTGTTATATATAATATATCTATGTATATATATTAATATGCACCGCATTTCAAAAACTAAAATAAACTGTGTTTCAAAATTTTTTGAAGGAAGCAGGAATCGAACCCACACCTGACAAATTACTTCATTACTGTTCTTCACGAAGGGACCAACCGGGCTAATAATTTTATTTGTTTTATTTTCATACAAATATGTATATAAATTAATATGATTTGTGTTTTGAAAAAAAATTTAATAATGGGAATCGAACGCGCTACCTACAGCAACCATCAAGAAGCTCTTACCAACCAAGGTGATATTTTTTGGAAAAAATATATATTATATTTATATAAATATATTAATTTAAACTGTGAATAAATGTCGTCCTGAAATTTTTTTTCCATGTCCCACCTAATTTTTTTCGCCCGCCATAACGTGGGAAAGCAATACTGACGGTTCCGTAGAAACGTGGGTATAAGTCTTCAAAAAAATCCTATACCCACGGTTTTGATCAACTGTCGGTATTGGTCTTCAGAAAATACCCTATACCCATGGGTTTCTCCAAAACTATGGGTAAATGTCTTAAAATAAAACTATTCCCACGGTTTTTGGCACAACCGTCGGTATAAAGGGCCTATACCCATGGTTTTTTAAAACTATGGGTATAGGTTCACACACTATACCTATACCCACGGTTTTTAACAAATGTGTGTATAAACCCATTTTCCAGTAGTTATATACACAAATATCATCCAATAATACCATCTAATGGGTTCAAAATCAAATAATAACCAACATCAAACATCCCCAATTTCACTATAACCATTAAATTTGTTACACCATGTTGGTCAGAGTGGATACTCAAGAGGGGGGTGAATTGAGTTCCAATTAAAATTTTTGTTAAAAACTTTTAGGATTAAAATCCCCGAAATTAAAACGGCCCAGTCAATTAAGGCAGTAGAGATATAAGTGACTTATTGTTCAACAGGTTTCTCAATGTTTTATTACTCCTCAGTTGAATCAGTATGAGGACTAATTCCACTTTTGAAACAAGTTTACTAAATGAATCACATATACACTCTAAACAGAACTAACTATCAGAGTGAATGTAAAAATATATTTCTGTCTTTGATAATATAAGCACAGTGGATAAGTATAAAAAAGAGTAAGTGAAATATGAACACAACTACTTAAACAAGAGATTTAGTCTTGATTCAAGACCTAGTCCTCTCCAATAAGTGATCACCTGTCACCAAGAAATTATATTAAAAGGTGATACATAGCCAGTATCGATCTATACAACAGTTTTCACAAACTGTTTAGGTTTTTCATCCTCTACCACAGTTATACATGGGAGAAGAAAACTACCAAGCCACACTAGTCTTCTTCCACAGTTATACGTGGGAAAAAATATATACAGAATTTGGTATGGGGATTTTCAGTATCCCTTAGTTCAATCACAAGATTCAGTGTGTGTAACACAAAAAAATTTCTCATAGATGTAAGATACATAAGCACAGTAGAGCTAACGACACTAGGGATAAGTTTAGAATGCTCTGTTGTGTTGGAAGATCAGCTCTAGACTCGTTGGAATGAAGAAAGTGAAGTTTTGGTCCTTCTCTTTAAGTTGCCTATAATACATAGTTTCAAAACATCCAGGTTCTGATATCCAGATATAGAGATGATCAGCATCTTGGTTTCAAAGCACTTTTTAGCACACCACTACATCTTGAAAAAGGATCTTTCAATAGATCTTCGTGAAGCTATGTGTTCCTCTGAATGAGTTCTTGAGTGTTCTTCTGTAGATGTTGTATGTTTCTCCGTGTGTATATTCAATATGTCGACAACATTTTTGATGTCTATCTCTACACATACATATATACACTTTTCCAGCTTAGTTTATTCTCATTTGGTTTAGCAGGGTCCGACAAGAGAAATGTTTCAAACACGTGTGGTCTTTCTCATACCACGTACAGTCTCCTGATATGCCTGCAAATTACATTAAATAATTTCTGGTGCATTAATTTGTCCAGACAAGACTGTTATGATAGTATAATGAAAATTTGTAAAATAGATAATAGAATATCATTAGACTGGTAGCAGATGTATGTCACATGGTACAATTCAACGGTAGTCTCTACAAATGTGGACTTCATTGGTAGCCTATTCAACTATGCAATTCATCAGTAGGATATTCAACTGTGGGCTTCATCAGTAGGCTTGATCAACTGTTGGCTTCATTAGTAGGCTATTCGACTGTGGGATTTCCAATGGTAGACTTATCTTAATAGGCAATTTCATTAACATTGGAATATGTCCATTAGAAGAATTTGAACAATAGTCAACCATCTCGACTGTAGGAGTTGTCTAGCGGTGTCCTTCTACTAACGGTAGACATGACCAACTGTTGACTTGAATAGTGATTCTCTCAATAGAAGACATGAGAAAGAGTCTGACTGTGAACTTCTAACAAAAGCATTGTCACAGCAGTAACCTTGTGACTGTGACCCTTTGTATGTGAGCTTTGATAGGCAGATCAACGATAGACTTGGGACAGTGACCTTGTACCGATATATCATTGATAATAGATCTTCAAAATTAACCTTCTAGGATCAGTGACCTAGAGTAACAGTGATCTATAACGGTGACCTTGAACAGAAGGATCTTACTAGTAGCCTATAACAGTGAACTCATATTTAGATAAATGTAAACTATTAGCAAATGCCACTAAATTATGGGACTAAGAATAAAAATTGTTCAGGATGACCAATATAAATACAGATTAAAAGGGTTAGAAAATGGCTTAATATATCATGGTCAATATTTAAATATGATTTGGGATTACCAAAATAGGTGAGTCCAACAATCTCCCCCTTTTTGATAGTCACAAATTATGCCAGTAAGTATTAAAGATAGATATCATATATAATATAGTTACTAAACATTTATCAAAAAAGTCTCAAGTAATCAGAGATAAATAAGAGTGTAAATCCAGAAAATATTGGTACATGGTATTAGAGAGAAAGGAAGAAAAGATTCAACATAGGATCATATTAGTATATTAGCATATTTCTCCCCAATCACATGATTAATCTTGAATTAGGACAGTATTTCAGTATTTCTACCACTTTGTGATTAACAAAATGAAAAACAAATAGAGAGAACAGAGAAATATTGTATTAATGAAAGTACATTACATGACCCAAAAAGACTAAATAGTCCATATCAAATGACATTAACAGACTCAATCCACATCATCCCTTGGTAAGGGATCATTCTCTTTAGAAGATGAAGATAGAGGACGAACTGGTGGATCTGTAGGTTTAGAAATTTCTGCAGGAATGACTGGAGGGGCAGCAATAGAAGCTCTTGTGGGTCTGTAGTGGGTATCTCACTAAGGGATCAATAGAGTAAGTCTTCCGATAGCTTCAGAATGAGACATTGTGGAAGAACCACTGGGTTGAGATGTAGGTAAGGCAGAAGGAATGATGAAAGGGTTGCAGTCAACATGGGGAAAGGGTCGAAGAAGGTTTCTGAAATCCATAATAATGCTTCATCATCTTTCCAAATAAGATAAAAAATCAACTTTAATCTCCAAAAATTTATCCAAAGCAGGTGTCAATTCTCTCAGTTTGCTGACCTGCATCCTGAATGCCTAATTCACTGGAGGCAGCTTCAGATTCTCTATCAAAATCATGATGTGGTTGTTTATTTGATTCTTGGTATAGATCTTCTCAATGTAAGAATCTACCTTATTCTTAATGGCTTCCTGGGTAGCAGTAGCTGCTCGCAAGTGTTCATGAATGTAACTGTGTACCTCCCTAGTTGTAGTAATTACCTGAGAATCAGAGGTGCCACAGGTACTGGATTTAGCAAGCTCTTCCTGGATCACAATTCTGATCTGGTCAATGATCACAGTGGTGCTAGAATATGGAAGGGTTTTGACCGAGAAATCCACTGTCTCATTGAAAGACTGATTCAAATTACCAATCAACTTCTGAACAAGTTCATCCTGACTATTCATATGTTCTTTGACAGATGTCTTAGAAGCCTAAAAAACTTCCACAAACTTCTTGACTACCTCTTTGATGTATCGAATCTCAGCATTCACAAGGTTTTGAGAACTTCTCATGGTGGTCAATGAAGCAACCTATTGTCTCAGAGAAACAACAGCTCCTGTCCAGCTTTCAATTTGAGTATGGCACACTTTAACCTCGTTAAGCATTTCTTTCACTTGACTAGACACAACACGTCCCAGAGAGAGCTACAAGGATTACTCCACACTCTTAAACTCTTCTACAAGGATTTTCTTTAAATATTGCACTGATTCTCGAAGGGCCTCTTTCATTTCAACCTTTATGGACTCAAGGTCTTCCTTGGTTGCCAAATTGTCAGCCACAACTACTGGAACACTTTCAGGAAGGATAAAAAAATCCCTTTGAGGCTGGTATACCTCATCAAAATCTCCATAATTGAGTCCAAGTAACATGTATCCTGGATCTTATGACCATCCCTCTATGTCATATAGCACAGAAACTGAACCAAGGGAAACAGGTTGCTCCCCCTCACTTGGAGCTCTCTCTTGAGAAATCACCTCCATCTATTTTTCTCCAGTTAAATACACAACCTCCTCTGTAACTCCAGCAGATTCATCAACTGTTTGCTCTACTGGTTCACCAGTGTGGTGAGTCTCATCCTCTACTGATTAATCAATGAATTCCATAACAATGTAAGTAGATGCCACTCCTGCTTCCTGACCAGACACTATCTTGTCTATATTATCTATTAAAGGGCTCAAACTGAGATCCTATTCTTCATTGTCTTCATTATCATCTTCAGAAATAGCCACTTTTTGGTCATCCTTATCACAAGCCTCTTCTGTCTCATGAGAAAAATGATCTGACTCGGTAGCCTCATCCTCTTCATTGGTGTCCTTGTCAATATTCTGAGATTCTTCTTCTTCAGTGGTCTCAGTATCACTGTCCTTCATAACTGTCTCTCTTCATGGGAGTACTTTTAGAGGGCTGGCTTCTTTGAAACCTACTATCCTTACAGGACTGTTAGGAAAATTAGGATCACTCCCATCATCAATGGGGTGTTCTCTCTTGCAGGGTCCACATCACCTTCAACTTCAACCTCGGCATCTGAATAAGACAATTCTGGCTCATCAGGCGTTAGACATGGATCTCTCTTGTCTTTTGGCCTAGATGGGTGTGTAGTAGTGTCAAACATTTCATATACCTTTCCTTCATCATTTACCCATGCCTTCTTCCAGGGATTCCAAGTAAATTTCATGAATTTTTAAATCACCTTGGAGATAAAAAAAACTGTTCTTGGCCACTTTAATCTCTTCTTGATTTCCATCCACACTGTTTACCTTTAGCATTACAAAAATTATCTTGGCATGGAATAGGGCATTGGACTTTGATCTTGCCTTAGTCATGTCCCCCAATTGTTCCTTCCATATCCTACATAGTTTAATCTTCTTTCCATGCTTCATTATGTACTTCGGGAATATATCCTGGTACTTCAGCACTGCCAAATCTCCTCTCCTGTGACAAATTACAAGCTGAGTGAATTTTAACAAAAGCATGTCTTCTCCATTCTTCTCAACTGCAACGATCTTCCTTGATTTTCCATTTTCTGTTTGTTCATCCAATGTATTTCCACGCTCAAAAACATTACTATCTGGAGGAGCCATTCTAGAGTAGTAATCATATACTCCTTCTTGAGGAACCCTCAAATAGGTATCCCACTCAGCAGACGAGAAGCTGACTTCATTGCCATTGATTATGGATATTATCTTATGCACATCATCTTCCTCATCAAAAATCAGATATTCATAGAATTATTTCACCATCTTCGGGTAGTATGGTCCATTGTTGTTGGAAGAAAACTCATTCCATCCTTGAGAATCTAGTGCTTTCAGCCGTAATGGCATTCTCGACAATAAACATTCATCACTTAATTCCTTCTCAGTAATGATTTCTATCTTGGTCAGAAGCGGGTTGACAGGTCCCGTCAGGGTATTACTGGTGCCACTGGATTCAGCTCGGGTTCTCTTAGCCCTTGGTGCATCTTCATTGATATTTGGGGGTCTCTTGGTTCTAGCTATGGAGATTGAGAGAGGTTTGAGGGCTCAAATGAAGAGCTAGGGTTTAGGAATTTCAAGAGAAAGGTTCGAGATTGAGAGAGGAAGGTTGATTAAGATATGTTCATCGCCTTGGGTTTTATCATTTATGGGATAAAACAAAATAAAACAGAAATAATAAATAGGAATAAAAACGGTTTGAATTCCTACAAAAATAAAGGCAAACATTGAGGTATCCAATAGTGATATGTACGAATGAGGTACACTAGTGAGGTGTAGCGGTGAGGTGTAACTTTTAGGTTTATCAGTGAGTTCCAACTATGAGGTCTAATAGTGAGGTCCGACTGTGAGGTCTAACAGTGAGTTCCGACTGTGAGGTCCAACGGTGAGTTCTAACAGTGAGGTCTAAGTGTGTGGTACAATAGTGAGTTTTAACAGTGAGGTTCGACAGTGATGTCTAATAGGGTGGTCTGACTGTGAGGTCCAACGGTGAGTTCTAATAGTGAGGTCTAACTGTGGGGTTTCTTATGCTGTAATTAATCATTCCTAACTCATGTTAAATGTAATTTAACCTCTCATAATTCAAAATAATTTGTTAATATATAAGCCAATGGATGTTTAGTGCCAATTAATTCAAGAGTTATATCACCCTTTTGATAATGATCCCTCAAAAAGTGATGTCTCACATCAATATGCTTTTTCATAGCATGAGATACTCGATTTTTGGAAATGATAATAGAACTTGTATTGTCACAGTTTATAGAGACATGTTTGTATTGATATCCATAGTCTAGTATTGTGTGTTTCATCCATAGAATTTGAGCACAACAACTACAAGCAGCTATGTACTCAGCCTCGACTGTGGATAATGCAACAAAATTCTGCTTCTTTCTACACCAATATAGTAGTGACTTGCCTAAAATGTGACATGTCCCAGTGGTTCTTTTTATATCTAAATTGAAATCGGAAAAATCAGAATCAGAATAACTCAATAGATCAAATGATTGTCCTTTTGGATAAAATAATGATAATTTGGGAGTATGTTTGAGATATTTAAAAATACATTTTTACAGAAGTTAAATGAGATTTTTTTGGATTGTCCTAAAATCGAGCACACATGTATAAACTAAACATGATGTCAGTTCTGCTAGCTGTAAGATAGATTAGACTCCCTAACACCTCTGTATTTGGTATGATCCACTAGTTCTCCAGCTTCATCAGTATCCAACTTACATGTGGTACTCAAAGGTGTGTCACTACCATTACTACCATCCAAATAAAAACGTTTTAAAAGATCCTTATTATATTTATTTGAATCAAATAAATTCCATTTTTATTTTGAAAGATATGAAATCGAAGTAAAAAATTTGAGTTCTCCCATTAAACTCATTTCAAACTCATTTTTCATTATTCTTGAAAAGTCAATAGATAATAAATTTTTAGAAGATCCAAAAATAATATCATCCACATAAATTTTTACTATGAAAAAATATTTATAAATCCATTTAATGAAAAGAGTTGAATTAGATATCCCTTTGGTAAATCCATTTGAAATAAGAAAAGAACTGAGCCTATCATACCTTGCTCTTGGTGCTTGTTTTAAGCCATATAAAGCTTTAGATAGTTTAAAAACATGATTTGAAATATGGGTATTTATAAAACTAGGATGTTGTCAACAAACACATCCTCAGCTATATACCCATTTAGAAAATCACTTTTAACATCCATTGGATAAAGTTTGAAATTCATATAAGCTGCATATGCAAGTAGTATCCTAATAGCTTCTATTCTATGTACATGTGTAAAGGTTTCCTTATAGTCTATTTCTTCTTCTTTACTATATCCTTGTGCAATTAGCCTAGGTTTATTTCTATCTATATTCCCAGAATCATCAACTTTGTTCCTAAATACCCATTTATTGCCTATGGTCAAATTTTCCTTAGGTCTGTCAACTAATTCGCAGACTTTGTTTCTTTAAAATTTATTTAACTCTTCTTGCATATCCATTACCCAAAATTCATCATTTATAGCATCATTAATATTTTTGGGTTCAAGCTATGAAATAAATTATTTATGTTCAACCTGGATTCTTAGAGAAGTTGTAGTTTGTGTTCCTCTATTTAAATCACCTACAACAACATCTAGAAGATGATTCATGAAAGTCCTAATACCTCTATGAAGGATTGAACTAGATTCTTCATTGTTGTCTGTTGGTTCAGAATCGATAGGAGAAGATTCTATAAAATTTCTAGAACTAAAAACTTTTACAGGGGATTCACTATTCTTATCATCAAAGTTAAGATTTGAAAAATCATCCTCAAGTTGTTCAAGAGAGGTTTTAGGATCATGTGGATCAGTCTCATTGAATTTGACATGAACTGATACTTCCACACATTTGGATTTCTTATTGAAAACTCTATAGGCTTTACTTGATATAGAATAACCCAGGAAAATTCATTCATCACTTTTAGAAGCAAATTTGTCAAGATTATCATTAGTATTAAGAATAATGACTTTACAACCAAAAACTCTAAACTAATTAACCTTTGGCTTCCTATTATTCCAATGCTCATAAGGGGTTCTTTTTTAGAACAGGTCTAATAAAAAATCTATTGATAACATAAAAATCTGTATTTATAGCTTCAGCCCAAAAAGAAATAGGTAAGTCAAACTCATTAAGCATAGTCCTTTAAATTTCTTGAAGGGTCCTATTTCTTCTTTCTACAACTCCATTTTGAAATGGTGTCCTAGGTGCGAAGAAATTGTGACTATATCCATTGTGTGAGCAGTAAGATTCAAACTCATGATTCTCAAACTCAAGGACATGATCACATCTCAGGGTCTTAATTCATAGTCCACTAAGGTTTCCTACAGACTTGGAATATTTAATAAAGTAAGAATAATATTCACTTTTTGGAGCTAGAAAGAATACCCATGTATATCTAGAGAAGTCATCTACTAGAACATAAACATAGTGCTTCCCATTTAAACATTAAACTCTTGATGGTCCAAACAAATCCATGTGAACCAAATCATGTGGTTGAGATGTTGAAACTTCCTTCATTGGTTTGAATGAAATTTGGGTTGTTTCCCTTTTGACAGGTATTACACACTTTATCAATTGGTAATTCAAATTTAGTTAAGTCTCTAACTAAAAATTTCTTAGATAACTTCCTATGTGATTGCACATTATAGTGTCCTAACCTTCTTTGCCACAACTAAGACTCTTTATGAAAATAATTAATGATGAAAAATATTGTTTGGATAAGGAATTTAAATCAAAAACATATACATTATCATTTCTACAAAAATTGAAAAATAAATCATTTTTTGACTTAAAAACATGGCATGAATCATTTTCAAATTTACCAATAAATCCATCATCACATAATTGAGATATACTAAGTAAATTGTACATTAATCAATAAAAAAAGTACTTTAGAAATTATTATTGTATCAGGGTTACCAATCTAGCCTAAGCCAGCGATTTATCCTTTCGCATTGTCACCAAATTTGACATTCCCACCATCAACATTAATTAGACTCTTGAAGCAAGAATAGTCTCTTATAATATGTCTAGAAAATCCACTTTCCATGTACCATATGGTCTTACAGGAACTCTTTAAGCAATTTCCCTGTAAAATAGATTAATCATGTGGTAATTTAGGTAACCATATCTTCATGGGTCGAGAGAGGTTAGCTAGTAAAACTTTGGGGACACATATTTTCTTTATATTTTTTCTACGATAAAAAAACACATTTTGAGACATAAATACTTTGTTAGGTACTTAAGAAAATTTTTTCTCAATAGATGGTCTTTAACATCCAGTGAACTATCCAGATTTTGGAAAAAATTTATTTTTGTTAATTTGTCACTGTCCAGGATGATATCCTAGAGTAGTTGTATATTTTAGAGCAATATGAATTCCTAGCAACTGTGTCAAGGTATCCCTACCAGTAGTTAACTTCTCAATATGCTTTCATAATTGTTCATTAGATAATTTGAGTTCAGTTTTCTCTTCAAATAGTTGATCATACTTTTCTTTTTCTACACATAGATCTGTTTTAACATTACAATTCAAGGCATGCTGTTTCTTCAATGATTTATATTTATATTTTAGTTCATTACATGTATCTTCCAGAATAGTGAAATATTCAAACACTTCCTTCTTATAAATATTTTCATCATTATCTGAATCACAGTTATTTCCAAAATAATAATCATTTAGAATAGGGTAAACATGTACCTCAGATATGTTAGTCAAGAATCACATGTTGGCAGGATTCTTTTCAGAATCAGTACCTTCTAATTCACTTGTGCTTTCTTCACAAGCACTCCAGGTTGCTTTCATGGCTTTCTTGTACTTCTTGTCCTTATATTCATATTTATTTATGAATTTTAACTTTGGAAAATCATCCTTTATTTTTCCTTTCCTCTTGCATTTATATCAGACTATATCATCTTATTTATTAGATTTCATCCAATCCTTCTTCCACATACATTGTTGATCATAGTTACCCTTGTAGTTTGGTTTTCTGAAAAACATCTTCTTCTTATAGAACTGGTTAAATCTCCTGGCTATTTGTTCCATTTCTTCATCAATTTCCGAATCTGAATCTTTACTTGTTGATCTTTCAGTAGGTACATGAAATTTCTCATTATCTTCACTCTTTGAAGTAGTAGACTTGAATGCCACAGATTTTCTCTTGGGTTCATCCTCTTATTCTTTGTTAACCTTTAGTTCCTCTTCATACATCATTAATTTACCAATCATCTCCTTAACAGGTAGATTTCTGATGTCCCATGACTCTCGAATAGACACAGAAGTGCCTCTCCATGTCTCTGGAAAACATCTCAATATTCTCATGATCTTCTCCTACTCTAGAACAGATTTTCCCAGTGAACTCATGGTGGTGACAATCTCATTATACCTGAGGTACATGTCAGAAATGGGTTCATCAGGTATCATCTTAAAATTATCATATTTTATAGTATAATTATTTAATCTCATTTCCTTCATGTTGGGTGTTCCTTCACGAGAAACAACCATGGTGTCCCAGAACTCATGAGTTGTTTTACATGCAGAAATTCAGTTAATGTCCTCATCTCCAAAAGAGTAGTAAAGGGAATTCATAGCTTTATAGTTATTGTTATAGTAAGACTTTGTAGCATCATCTCAGGTAGATCTAACAGTTTTGGGTATCTCATATTAGGAATCTATAGAAGACCAAATATCAAAACCAATACTCTCCAAATGAATTTTCATTTTAATTTTCCATTGATCATAATTCACACCATTAAATAAAGGTGGCCTTTATGTAGCAGAACCTTCTAGTCTATTTTCCATAACAAGATTTTTGAAAATATATTAAATAGATAAAATTTAGAACTAACAGAAATTTAAGATCATTATGATAAATCAAAATTCACATCATGAAAAATAGAGGGTTTGAAAACATTTTATAAATTAAAATTTTACCTCTGATACCAAATGTTGGTCAGAGTGGATACTCAAGAGGGGGGTGAATTGAGTTCTAATTAAAATTTTGGTTAAAAAATTTTAGGATTAAAATCCCCCAAATTAAAATGGCCCAGTCAATTAAGGCAGTAGAGATATAAGTGACTTATTGTTCAACATGTTTTGTCAGAGGTTGATTACTCCTCAGTTGAATTAGTATGAGAACTAATTCCACTTTTGAAAAAATTTTACTAAACAAATCACATATATAATCTAACCAGAACTAACTATCATAGTGAATGTAAAAATAGATTTCTATCTTTGATAATATATGCATAGTGGATAAGTATAAAACTGAGTAAGTGAAAGATGAACACAACAACAAAAACAAGAGGTTCAGTCTTAAGTCAAGACCTAGTCCGCTCCACTTAGTGATCACCTACAACCAAGAAATTATATTAAAAAGTGATACACAGCATGTATCGGGCTTTACAACAGTTTTCACAAATTGTTCAGGTTTTTCAACCTCTACCACAGTTATACGTGGGAAAAGTAAACTACCAAGCCACACTAGGATTCTTCCATAGTTATACGTGGTAAAAAAATATAAAATGAATTTTGTATGGGGATTTTTAGTATCCCTCTGTTCAAGCACAAGACTCGGTGTGTGTAACAAAGATACACTACTCACAGATGTAAGATACATAAACATAGTAGAGATAATGATAGTAGAGGTAAGTTTAGCATGCTCTGTTGTGTTGGAAGATCAACTCTAGACTCGTTGGAATGAAGGAAGTGAAGTTTTGGTCCTTATCTACATGTTGCCTCCAAAACAGAGTGTCGTAACTTCCAGGTTCTGACTTCCAGATGTATAGATGATAAACTTCTTGGGTTTATAGATCTTTTTATCACACCACTACGGCTTGAAAAGGGTTCTTTCAATAGATCATTATGAAGGTTTGTTTTCCTCTGAATAAGTGCTTGAGTGTTCTTCTCTAGATGTTGTATGTTTCTTTGTGTGTATATCAAATATTTCCACACCTTTTTTGATTTCTGTCTCTACTAATACATATATACACTTTTCTAGCTGAGCTTCTTTTCATTTGGTTTAGTAGGGGTCGAAAAGCGAAATGTTTCAACCACGTGTGGTTTTCTCGTACATCGTATTGTCTGCTGATATGCATACAAATAAAATTAAATAATGTCAGGTGCATTAATTTGTCCAGATATGACCATTATGATAGTATAAGGAAAATTGGTAAAATAGATAATAGAATATCATTTGACTGGTAGCATATGCATGTCACATGGTAGACTACAACGGTAGTCTCTACAACTATGGACTTTATCGGTAGGCTATTCAACGGTGGGCTTCATCAGTAGGCTATTCAACTGTGGGCTTCATCATAAGTCTTGATCAACTGTGTGCTTCATCAGTAGGATATTATAATGTGGGCTTTCTAATGGTAGTCTTATCTCAATAGGTAATTTCATTAACAGTGGAATATGTCCATCAGAAAACTTTGAACAACGGTCTACTATCTCGACAGTATGAGTTTCCTAGTGGTAACCTTCTACTAACGGTAAACATGTCCAATTGTAGACTTGAATAGTGATGCTCTCGACAGAAGACTTGAGAAAGAGTCTGACAGTGAACTTCTAACAGAAGCCTTGTCATAGTAGTAACCCCGTGACTGTGACTCTTTGAATGTGAGCTTCGATAAGCAGATCAATGGTAGACTTGTGACATTGACATTGTACCGGTATATCAATGACAATATATCTTCAATAATAACCTTCTAGGATCAGTGACCTATATTAGTGACCTAGAGTAACAGTGACCTATAACAGTGACCTTGAACAGAAGGATCTTCCCAGTAGCCTTTAACAGTGAACTCATATTTAGATAAATGTAAATTGTAAGCTGATGCAACTAAATTTTGAGACTAATAATATTAATTGTTCAGGATAAACAACATAAAAATAGATTAAAAGGGTTAGAAAATGGCTTAATATAGCATGGTAAATATTTAAACATGATATGGTATTATCAAAACAGGTGAGTCCAACACACCACAATATTAAAAAGACACATATAACATTTCCAACTAACTCCATCATCTTAACCATTCATTTGATTAGTAAGAATCAATCAAATTTAACCACACATACCATCATTTAATCTTTTCCCAATAATTTAAACCCAAATTAAAAACCAAACCCCCGCCATATACATTAATATTAAAAATTAATCATTCCATCACAACATAGGAACATAACGCAATGTAACCACACAAAATAAGAAACTCATCATCCCCAAAGAACTATCAACTCAATTTCCAAAAATCACAACTGAAAAAAACCACCTTAGCACAAACAAAATCAAGGCCAATCAACAACTATATAGCCTCCACAAAATCATAGATATATAAAAACCACACAACCACCCCAAAATAGTGTAAAAATAAAACCAATTCACCACCCAAAAAGAAAATAAATCAAGATATCATCTCCCCTCATTCTCCAAATAAAAATAAACCACACATCACTACCTGAAATCAAGGATTCACATCAAAAAACATAAAATGTAATTTTATTTATTTAAAAATGGGGTTTTACGACATTTAACTAAATTTTAGGGACGGTACCTGAAAATGAATAATCTCAAGAAACCATTTCATAAAAAGATATAACCAGTTATCAAATTTCCATTTTAGTTTTATATCAAAATAATAGCAAGAGTCAGAATAGCCACAAAATATATCATCCTAACCAAAAAAAAACCTAATTTCAACTTCCCCTACATTTTATATTATCTAAATACATTCATTCATTAAGTCATCAAGACCATATCCAAAAGATAAACAAGAGTAAACCCCTCCAACATGATACAAAATAATGTGAAATGGGGGATTCCCATCCTAAAAAATCTTTATTGACTCTCTCTTCACAAAAGAGCAATGAAAAAATTTCCCAACACCAAAACTGAAAATGAGAAACAATATATCAACCTAAACAACATCAGTGGATCATTAAGATGCATCCTAAATCACAACAAAAAAAAATATACTCCACCACCAAAACATATCACTAAGATAATAATCAAGATAAAACTATCAAAAAATAATGAAATGACTTCCCATAGATATCCAATGGGAGTTCTCTAAATACAACCAATCCATGTTTGAGGATGAAGATATAATATCCACCAAAAAAACCTACAGATCACAAAAAATGAGGAAGTGGAGGGTAAATCCAAATGAATAGAATCAGCCATAAAAGGACTAAAATCCTATAATCCTACTGATTTCACTCCATGTAAAATTTAAATATATTATAATTCATGGGGTTCCTAAAAATTATTAATTTCATTGAAAAAGTTTTGTCACTACCTTTATTTATTAAAATAATTTTATTCTAATTGTATGATTTTAACTTGTTCATGGGTAACCACTTAGTCGAATACAATGTTAATGTTCCATCATTTCAAATTGGGTAAACAATGCAGTGTGAATTTTCAACTATATCCATCCTCATCCATAGCCTCCACCGGACACACTCATAACATCCCCCAGACACCTCAAACTACTAAAACCATATATATAATAGACCATGATAGAAACAACCATTATAGTGCAACAATAAATTTTCTTATTTTGAAAACATGGCTTGATGTATATTTTCATTTATTATAGGGAATTAACCAAGATAAAAATCAATAACATGTATCCCTTAACATGTATTGATCACTTGTTTGATCAAACTTGATGAGATCTGCACTTTTCTAAGATTACCATTCATTTTGGGTTCCTTCAATTGAGGGTTATAATTTTGGATAACCAAATAATAGATTTTGTACCAGGTATATACACTAAAAACATATTTTTATGTGAATTGGTCTTATTAATTCCTTATCTATCATCATGAATTGAAAGAATAATATCTTTAGAGATTAACTTGATCAGTTTGTTATATAATTTTTATTATTAATTTTTATATATTCTAAGAGTAAATAAGATCATTTAGATATATTGGGTATTATAATAATTTCATTTTGGATGGTTAATATATATTTTAAATTGAAAACAATGAATTTAGGCAACATTGAGTTTTATTTTTATAATATAATCTCATAAGATGGTGTTTTAATGGATCCATCAGAAATAGATTTTGTTTAATGTTGGTCCTATCAAACCAATTTTACTGATATCTATATTTTCATGGTTTGATAAGAAATTTTTCATTGTTTTATGGTAATGATTAATGAAAATACATTCCTATAACCATGTTACCTAAAAAGGGATCCACACTACTTTGGATATTGGAATTTGAGGAAAATTTCACAAAAGTAAAGAGATAATTAAATAGATCAACTGTTTTTATAGTAACCTATAGTGTAGAAGGAATTAATGTATATAGGGATTCATAAATGAAGGTATTAGTATTTTATATAATGTATAATGATATGGTGATAAATTATGCCTTGTGATAATTTATTATTCATAGAAAAATCACACAACATATGATTTGGAGTTAGTTGGATTAATTTTTACATTAATGATTTGGAGGTACTATATTTATGGAGAATTGTGAGATATTTTTACTAATGGTAATGTTTTAAATTCTATATTCAAAACAAAAGAGTTAAACATTTTTTTAAGGAAGACTGTTGTAGAAGATTAATGATGATGAGTTCTCAATACAATAGCTCCATTGGAAATATAATATATTGGCTTACATTTTGAGTGAAATTATCATTCTACATTATCATTGATGAGGAATATAAAATATACAATATTTTAATATATTCAAAGGATGGATCTATAAATAATAATGTATATAGGAAATATTATCTTTCTCAAATTATTATTCAACCATTAATCCATATTTATTTCAAAGAGGCTTATAAGGGGGATGTAGAGCGGTAGAAGATGGCTATAAATTATCATGAGTTTTACTTGATTATTATGGAATGATAGGGTTTAAGAACCATGTTTTTGTTCTATCCATACCTAATTTTAAGAAGGATCTATTAGAGGATTCTCATTTTACTTCATTATATATTTATCATGAGAGTACAAATATGTATAGATATTTGAACGAGTATTTATATTATGAAGGAATGATCATATATATTGTAGATTTTATATGTATTTGATTATTATGCCATCAAGTTAATTATAAGATTCAAAAATCTAATGTTATTTTACAACAATTGCACATTTAAAAATGGAAGTGGGAAAAAGTCACCATAGAGTTTTTCAACCAAATCCCTAAAAAGTCTCCATTGCAAATTGAACAATTTGATTGTAGTCTGTCACCATTCAAAGTCAGAATAGTCTTTCACTGTTACATTTTAATTATGTAAATATTATATTTACTGGATATACATTAAGAATGCTATAATTTTTAATGTAGTGACAAATTCAATTATATATAATCATGATATGAGGTTTTCTTCATTATTATACTAATATATTCTGTTGGATGTGTATAAAGTGTTATATTTTAGAACTCTATATCATCCTCTAATATATGATCAATTTGATAGAAAAATACTGATCCTAGAGGATATATTTATATATTTTATTCTATGGATTTCATTGGTTTTTTGGCATGAAGACCTTTCTCTAGACAAGTTTTAATATGAAAATAGATTTAAAAAATGATTAATATGGATTATAATGAATCCCTCTATGGAAAGAAGTGTAGAACACCAATATATTGTGAAAAAGTTGGACAATGAAATGGTAGATAAGGTTATATCCATTCAACAAAATATAAGGTAAATGAAATGTAAATATAAATTATATGATGAAAATTATCAGTAAGATCTATATTTTGATGTTGTTGATAAGGTGATTAGGTGATTTTATCAACAAAATATTCTTATAATATTTTTATATAATAGAAATTTGATTGTAATGTCCCGATTCATGAAGCCACCCAGAGGCGCCCCGTACCTGGTTGGTAACATGGCCTCAAGTGCATTTCCCCAAACAACAGAGGCTACCGACCAACAATATAAATAGCGGAAAACTAAATCAACAAACTGGAGAACAAATGTATACATATGATATGATGCATGATACAATACTAAGAAAGCATCCAAACAAGTCACAATGATGGAAAATTGTACAGTACCAAAAAAAGTAAAAATAAAAGTAAACAGCTCCTCAGCATCGCAATCCAAATCTCGGTCCCATGCTCTCCTACTCCAAGCAATCAAGTTCTAGAAGTCGATGGACGCTTTCCCTTGTCTCTACCTGCGACAAAAAAGTATGCTTGGGTCCAAAAGAATGGCCCAAATAGGGTGTGAGATAAAACCCAAGTATGCATTCACTCGAAGATATGGGCCTAATAGTCAGTTAATATATGGAAGGTAAAAGTACAATAAGCAGTAAACAGCAACAACCAGCAAAAGGTAGTAATAGTAAGCAGCAAAACATGATGATACAAAGAAGGAAACAATCCACAACCAATCAACGACAATGAAACAAAAAACTAAAAAGCCAGAAACCCTATAGGAAGTACTTTCAGCCATCCCCTCTGGTCCTATCCAAGAACTACCACAACCCTCTGGGCAGTGCACTCAGCCCAACCCCTCTGACCTGGTCATACTAATTTATGAGACTCTCTTTGGAAGCTCACTTGGTCAATTCCCCTTATAGTTTAGGGTATTCAAGGACTCCCTTGAGGAAGATCACATGGTCTAACCCTCTTAGCCCCATGGTCTAGAGACTCTCCGAGGAAGCTATCTCGGTCAATTCCTCCTATAGACTCAGGTATACCATAGACTCTCTGAGGAAGCTCACTCGGTCAATTCCTCCTCCATCCTGGGAAGGTTCTCAAAGAGATTCAAACAAGGTATGACTCTCCGAGGAAGCTCACTCGGTCTACCCTCCTGTAGTCTATAAAATCTTAGACTATCTAGGAGCTCACTCGGTCCATCCCCTCTATAGTCTATATTATCTAAGACTCTATGGGAAGCTCACTCGGTCTATCCCTTATAGTCTATAGCACCAGGTTCTCTCAGCCTTGTACCGGTCATTGAATAATAATGATATAAGTACAAGTACACCTATAGAGCTACTTCGCTAACCAAATTAAACCTATAGAGCTACTTAGCTAAACAGTCTACAAGGCAACAAGTATGTCATGATTTCAACTTCAACCTATAACCGCAAGGCATGAAGCAAGTGTAACCGCCAAGGGAAAACAAGAACCAAAGGACGTATACAGAATGAAACAATGGAAAAACATACAATAACAACAATTTATCCTCTAACATGGTCAAATTACCACTACACAGGCATACGGGCAAGGTAGGAAAACAATAAGGGCAAAAAGGTAATCACGCGATACCCCGTTAACGCATATCGGTGAAACTTCGCACATAAAACTCATAGACATTTAACGGTATGGAAAAAACCACCTACCTCGATCCTAGGAGATCGATATACTTTAACCATGAAGCCTAAATCCACCTAGAACGTCATAGATATGAGAAAACGAAAAAAATGTTCAACATTAGAAAACGTGAGAAAGAGGAAGAATTGGAAAACAAGGCTCAAGAAGAAAGAAACACTCACCGCTGCGCTTCCAATACAATCGAACGTGCTCGAAATGGAGAACTCACGGAGATGTGGGGGCTCATCAATGATCTGGTCGTACGGGTCACTCTCAGACGAACCAGACCTAGAAGAAGATGAATATGTTGATGAGGCGCGACCCCTTTCCATTTGGTAAAAAAAAGAAAAGTACCCGGAGTGTATTTTTAAAGTACACGACGTGTAGTGGGTTTTTTTTGTACTCTGACAAAATTGGCCTCAACATCACCCCTACACATTGTGTGTGTGGCCCAAGCATGGCCAGCGCATGGCATCGAGTTGGAGAAGAGTACATGATGTGTACTCAGGAAGTACACGGCGTGTACTTTGAAATTTTCCAGAAACTACATTTTTCTTAAAAACACTAGAAAAAGGAAAATCATACCTCAAACGAAGATCCGGGTTCTTATATACATCCCCCCTTAAAAAATTCATCACCGAATTTCCCTAGCTAGGCATAGAAGAAGAAACCTCGAACAGCTCCAGCCACTGCGATTGAACCTCGGACTCCATCTCCCAAGTCCCATCCTATACTCGCTTGTGCTGCCATAGCACTCGTACCAGAGGAGCAGACCGGCCTCAGAGAACCATTTTACTACGATCGACAATCCGGATAACATGCTCTTCAAACGACGCATCCGCTTCGAGGTCAACCTCCTCAGGCTGAAGGACATGAGATGGGTCTGAAAAGTAACGTCGTAGATGAGATTATTGGAATACGTCATGCATATCCCAGTACCTCTGAGGTAGTTGCAACCGATTGGAAACCGGCCCATGACTCTCCAAACCCTCAAATGTCCCGAATTACAATAGTGAAAGCATACCATGTATTTGAATCCTCTTGTGTCCCAACCTTGGTGTGACACGTAGGAAAACCTGATCCCCGACCTTGAACTCCAGAGGTCATCTCCACTGATTAGCATAAGACATATTTCGAGACTGTTCTGTAGCCATCATTTTCCGAATCAGATATATCTACTAAGAGGTCTCTTAAACAAGACGAAGTCCCAGAAAAGCTGCCTCTAATACCTCCAACTAGAATAAGGGTGATCAGCTTGGCCTACCGTACAAATCCTTGTATGGTGCCATATGAATGGTTTCCAGGAAGCTGTTGTTGTAGGAGAACTCTACAAGAGTTATATGCTTCTCCCAAGAACCACCGATGCCTAGAATGCACACTCGTAGCATATCCTCAAGCACCTAGATTGTTCGCTCGTACTGGCCATCTGTCTGGGGATGGTATGTTGTACTCAAAAGTACATGTGTATCCAAAGCCTTCTGAATTCCCTACCAGAACCAAGAAGTGAAGTGCACATCCATGTCTGAAACAATGGAGTGTGGAACTCCATGTAGTTGTACAATCTCTCGGATATACAGTCATCACAGATCATCAATACTGAAGGACTCCTTGATCGGAAAAAAGTGTGCAACCTTCGTAAGCCTGTTGACGACAACCGAAATAGCATCACATCCATGATGTGTCCTCGGTAACCCAGTCACAAAGTCCATTGCTGCATCATTCCACTTCCACTCCGGAATGGGTAACTACTATAAAATCCCTACTGGTCGCTGATGCTCTTCTTTCACTTCCTTACAAGTAGAACATCTCATGAAAAAACCAGCAACATATCTTTTCATACCTGGACACCAGTACTATCGATGAAGATCCCGATACATCTTGGTGATGCCAGGATGAACTGCCCAAACTGAGTAATGGAAATCCCACATTAGCTCCTGGAATATGTCTCTTGGAACCCATACACATCCCTGAAAAAGCAAGATCTCATCCTCTCCCACTGTCCATCTAGGAAGAGGGTCCCCTATTGACACTCTCTCCTACAAGATCAAGACCTCTGAGACTGATAGCTTCCTCATTCATACCCAATCAAGAAGTGTAGATGTAACAGCTATAGAATATAGGACAGTCTTTACCTACCTGTCTTGTACCTCTAGATGCATCTCAGAGAACAGAGCCATAAAATGCCACTCACTGCTGGCCTCCTGAACTACCTAAATCTGAGTTCTCTAGGTCAAAGCATCAGCCACAATGTTGCCCTTTCCCGGCGTATAGGCGAGCTCGAAGTCAAAGGACTGAAGACACTCGACCCACCTGCACTATCTTAGATTCAGATCGTGCTTAGAGAAGATATAATTGAGACTCTTATGGTCGGTGAAAACCACAAAGTTCTCTCCCAGAAGATAGTGTCTCCAATAGCGTAAGGTGTGAACTACTGCCGCCAACTCCAGATCGTGTGTAGGGTAATTCCTCTCGTGTGGCCTCAATTTTCGAGACCCATATGCAATGACTTCATCTCCCTGCATGAGCATAGCTCCCATCCCGATACCTGAAGCATCACAGTAAACATTATAGCCCTCTCCCGGCTCTGGAATGACTAGTATCGGTGCTGACGTCAACCTCCCTTTCAGCTCCTAAAAGGAAGACTCACAAGAATCTGACCATAAGAACTTTTTCCCCTTCTTGATCAGACCTATCAACAATGATGCTAGGCCCGAGAAGTCCTAAATGAAGCGTCTGTACTATCCGTCCTGCCTTAGGAAACTACGCACCTCAAATAAATTCATCGGTTGCTCCAAGGAAACTACAGCTATGACTTTATCTGGGTCCACTGACACTCCTGTCTCCGAGATAACATGACCCATGAAGTGAATCTGATCCATCCAAAAGTGGCACATCGAGAGTTTACCATAAATCTGATGCTTTCTCAGTGTAGTCAGAATGATCTCAAGATTTGTGGCATGGTGATGTCGAGTGTGAGAGTACACAAATATGTCGTCCAAGAAGACCACGACGAAGGAGTCCAAGTATGGATGGAACACTCAGTTCATTAGTGTCATGAAGACTGCATGCGCGTTCGAAAGACCAACGGCATGACTGTATACTCATAAAGACCATACCTACTTATGAATGCTATTATAGGTATATCTGATGATATAATGTGCAACTGATGATAACCGGGCCTCAAGTTGTTCTTCGAGAACACCCGGGATCCTAGATACTGATGAAAGAGGTCATAAATCCTTGGAAAGGGATATTGGTTCTTGACTGTCAACTGGTTCAGCTTCTGATAATCCACACAAACCCGAAAGGTACCATCTACCTTCTTTGCAAACAGGACATGCGATCCCCAAGGAGAAGTACTGGGTCAGATGAAACCCTTTGCCTGCAACTTATTTGTAGCCATCCTATAAGGAGGAGTGGACACCAGTGCTGCTCCTGGAATGATATCAATCAAGAAGTCTACCTCACGCACCAGAGGTAAACCTGAAAAGTATTCTAGAAAGACATCCTTGAAATGATCCATCACTAGAAAGATGTCTAACTGTGAAGTCCCCTAGTCATCCAGATAAAGACTGGAAATATGGGCTATAACTTCCCCTAGCCCATGATGCTCTATTCTAGCTCAACCTGCCTAGAAATCCCACTCACCTCTATGAAGGAATGATCTTCCCTCTGGTGATATGAATCTCACCCTGTGGAGATAGTAGTCAATGACTACTTGGAAGGGGACCGAATAGTCCCTATCGAGAATGAGGTCATAGCCCATCATCTCTAGTACATAGATGTCCCATATGAAATGACACCTCGAAACCTCAAGAGGGAACTCTCTAGGCTGATGTATGCCAGATTTCCTCATTCCCAATGGTGTGTCCAGATTCAACAAGTCGGCAGACGAAAAGATACAGAGCCCAAGGTTCTCCACAACCGCAATAGAGCTAAAGCAAATGGAAGCACCGATATTGAAAAGAACTGAAGATAAAACTGAGGCTACCAAGATCATACCTCGATCTATAGAAGGGTTTAGATCCTTCTCTTGATAGGTCTCCTCCACGGTGAAAGACTGGACTCTGCCGCGGCCCTGCGCCGCTGACTGACCGCTCTGAGCTGATCCACTTGGCTATTGCTGATGACATGGTGATTGACCACCACGACCATGACCTCCACCTTGTCTTGAACGTCCGGAAGAAGTCCAGTTCCCTGAATAGTGGGAAACTATTGAAGCATCTCCAGAATGCGGGGTCATAGAGAAACCCCTACCACCAGCTGAAGGTGAGAAGATGTGACAGAAATGCCGAAGATGGCCTATCTTGCCGAAAGACCGGCACTCAATCGGTTCTCTCTGGCACTGAGGCCTAGTGTGTCCACTTATACCGTACTGGTAGCATACAACTTGGCTGCCAGAAGACACATCTTGCAAACCTAGATATCCTCATGAAGACTCTCTGCGATGCATCCTACTGTCCGTAGGATGAACACCATCTCTGGATATCGAACCGACCAGGCTCACTGCCCTAGAATCTCTCAGATTTCACTCAATGATCAGCACCTGATTGACGATGGAGGATATGAAAGTCAATTAAAAGATATTCACCTGGGAACCGATCTCTTTCCTGAGATCTTCCTTGAACTTCCTAGCATGGAACAACTCATCACCTACTGGGATCATTGTGAAACGTTGTTGCTCAGTGAAGAAAGGCGATTACTCAATAACAGAGAGAGTACCCTGCTGCAAACTCATAAACTCCCGGGCTCGATCGGCCATCTGGGTCTCTGGATAGATGTTGTCATATAAGGTGCGCCAAAACTCATCCCAAGACATTTCTTGCTGACGCCATGACCGTGAGATCACCTCCCAACACCTCTTGGCGGTTTCCTAGAGCATATAATTATACATATTTACCCTTTTCTCTAGAGGGATCTCTAGGTGCTCAAAGATGGTTAGTGTGGTCTCTATCCACGACTCTACAGCCTGAGGTCCTCCATCCCCTAAAAAAGTAGAAGGATGCTACTGCTGGAAAACCCACGTCAACTCAGCCATCAACGGGGCAAGAGGAAGCGCTCCCTGGATGGTCTGCATCATCCTTAGGATGTCCTCCCTAAACTACGCCTCGGTGCCTGCAATGGGTATGACAGCCGGTGCCAAGGCGGTCCCGACTGGAGGATTGGCAGGAAGTCCCTGATCTTCCATTTCAGGCGTCTGATCACTGCCTGACGACAGATGTACAACTGGAGGACGTCTCGGAGGCATAGCTCTGAAAGATAAAAAGTATACCATTGACCAGGAAGACAAGGATAGAGAACAAAAGAGTACAAAATAGGAATGGGGAATAAAAACCCACAAGTTTACAAAACAGGACTACACGGCGTGTACAAAAACTACACGGAGTGTCTTCTTAAGCCACTGACATGGGCGTGTACCCATTCCATACAGGTCGTGTAACACCTCAAACTACACGGCATGTTGACCCAAAACACAGTGTGTACTTGAAGAATCTTCCCCTACCCGAGTCTCTTTACACAACTAACCCACACGGTTCAAAATATCCCTAGACTACACGGTGTGTTCCCTAGGGACACGATGTGTACCAGACACTGACTCAGTGGCCCGTGTTGTTAGTTACACGGTCTTCTACACGGCTGGACCTTACACGGCATGTTCTGAACAAACACGGCGTGTATAGGAGAAGGTGACATCGTCCCATGTTTTTCATGACACAACCGGGTACCCGGGCAAGACTACATGGCGTGTTCCGAAAGCAACACGACGTGTCTTAGAGAAGAACACGCCGACCCATGTTGTTATTGACATGACCGGATAACTGGGAAGAATTACGCGGTGTGTTCCTTTAAAACATAGAGTTTTCTACTTGAGCATCCCCAACCCGTGTTGTTAATGACACGGCTGGGTACACGGCTCAAAACTACATGGTGTGCACTTACCGTACACGGTGTGTTCCTGATGTTATTTCCAGAACACCATGTTCCTGCTCATACGGTCAAAGTCATGGCCTGAAAACTCCACATCATATATCCTGAAAGTACACATCATGTATTCTGGGTTTTGCTCGGCTGCAACTGAGAAGCTAAACAGAAACCCAGAAACACAGAAAACAAGGCATAGGTGCCAAATTCCGATCCATGAGGGCCCATACACCCTGCGAATCAAAGCTTGGCATTCCCTACAGTTATGTAAAAGAGAAAAGATGATCATGATCCACCAATTTCCGATTCAGAGGTCCCATAACAGCTCAAGAATCAAAATTTTCCATTAATTTAAACAAAGTACATCACAACAATTCTCTAACAAGTAGTGGAGATTGTATCAACCATCTATCATAATGGAATGCATTATCTACACAACGCCTATCACAATAGCTAGAAGTCGCTAACGCACCCTAAATGGCATGGCATGAATGCATGGAATGTGATTTATACAAGTTCCTATATGATAAATGAGATGAAATACCCTCATCTCATTAGTTTTCGACAGAAATAGAACCATAATATCAAAAAAATAACAGTACAAAGCATGTGAATCACTCTAGGTGAAATCATATCAACCATAAAATCACAAAACTAGAAAACTGAAATAAACGAGGTAGTATGGTTTTTCCTTATACATGGGTAAGCTACTCCCAGGTACAGCTTATTACCAAGTACCAAATCTGTCCTATCCCTGGCTAAAGTCTCCAAATAGTAATGCAAGAGAAAAGAATTCATCTTATTCCACTTTATAACGTCCCGGTTCCAGAAGCCACCAAGAGGCACCTCGTACCCAGATGGTCACATGGCCTCAAGTGCATTTCTCCAAATACCAGAGGCTGCCGAATAGCACCAAGGGCCTTTGGTGTGATAATGGGGAAACTATGCCCTCATTGGCAGAGTACACATAGATAGAAGAATAAACATGCAATAACGGAAGCAGTAATGACCAACAATATAAACAGCGGAAAAATAAATCAAAAAACTGGAGCACAAATGTATACATATGAAATGATGCATGATATATAACTAGGAAATCAGCCAAACAAGTCACAATGCTGGAAAACACAACAGTACCAAAACAAGTACAAAAGAAAAGTAAACTTCTCATCAGCATTGCGAGCCAAAGATCGGTCCCATGCTCTCCTGCTCCAAGAAATCATCTTCCAGAAGTCCAAGGGCGCATTCCCTTGTATATACCTGCAACAACATAGTCTTCTTGGGCCCAAAAGCATGGCCCAAACAGGGAGTGAGATAAAATCCAAGTAGGCATTCACTCGATGATCTGTACCTAACAGTCAGTGAGTATATGGCTGGTAAAAGTACAATAAGTAGTAAAGGGAAACCACAAGAAATTGGCTATAATAATAAGCAGAAAAATAAGATGATACATATTAGGAAACAATCCAAAACCAATCAACAGCAATGAAAAAAACAACTAAAAATCCGGAAACCCTCTGGGATGTACTCGCAGCCATCCCCTCTGGTCCTATCCAAGAAGTACCACAACCCTCTAGGCAGTACACTCAGCCTAACCCCTCTGGAATGGTCATACAAATTTACGAGACTCTTTGGGGAAGCTCACTTGGTCAACACCCCTTATAGTCTAGGGTAGTTAGGGAGTCTCTTGAGGAAGATCACGTAGTCTAACCCTCTTATCCCCAAGGTATATAGACTCTCTGAGGAAGCTATCTCTGTCAATTCCTCTTATAGCCTCAGGTATACCACAGACTCTCTGAAGAAGCTCACTCGGTCAATTACTCCTCCAGCCTCAGATGGTTCCTAAAGAGATTCAAACAAGGTAAGACTCTCTGAGGAAGCTCACTCGGTCTACCCTATTGTAGTATATAAAATCCAAGACTCTCTGGGGGTTCACTCGGACAATCCCCTCTTAGTCTGTAATATCTAAGGCTCTCTGGGAAGCTCACTCTTTCTATCCCTTATAGTCTATAGCACCATGTTCTCTCATCCCCGTGCCAGTTAGTGCATAATAATTCTATAATGCCAAGTACACCAATATAGATACTTGGCTAACCAAAGTACACCTATAGAGGTACTTAGCTAAACAGTCTACAAGGCAACAAGCATGTCATGAGTTCCACTTCAACCTATAACCGCAAGGCATGAAATTGGTGTAACATCCAAAGGAAAACAAGACCCAAAGGTCGTAAACAGAATGAATCAGGGAAAAAACATCCAAGAACACCAATTTATCCTCTAACATGGTCAAATTACCTCTACACAATCATACAAGAAAGGCATGAAAACAACAAGAGAAAAAAGGTAATCATGTGATACCCCGTTCACGGGTATTGGTGGAAATTCACACCTAAAACTCATAGAGTTTGAACGGTAGGGCACAAACAACCTACCTCGATACTAGGAGATCGATATACATGAAACACGATGGCTAAATCCCCCTCGATTGTCATAGATATGAGAAAACGCGCAAAACGTTCAACCTTAGATAACTTGAGAAAGAGGAAGAATTGGAAAACAAGGCTCAAACAGATGGAAGAACAACCCACTGTACTTCCAACGCAATTGACCGTGCTCGAAATGGAGAACAGACGGAGAGGTGGGGTCTTGTCGAAGATCCAACCGTACGGGTCGCTCTCGGACGAACAAGACCTAGAAGATGATAAATATGGAAGTGAGGCATGACCCCGGTCCGTTTAGTAAAAAAAATAAAAGTACATGGCGTGTATTTGTAAATTACACGACGTGTAGTGGGTTTTTCCGTACTCTGCCAAAATCAGCCTCCACGTCACCTCTACACACCGTGTGTGTGGCCCGGGCATGGCCAACACATGGCTTCGAGCCGGAGAAGAGTACACGGCCTGTACTCAGAAATTAATAGGCATGTACTTCAAAATTTTCCATAAACTCCATTTTTCTTAATAACTCCTGAAAAAGGAAAAGCGTACCTGAAACGAAGATCCATGTTCTTACATTGATCCCTGTATATTTTCTGGCTTATTTAATTTTTGATTAAGTAGTGTTTTTTTCTTATTCATTAGTACTTTTATTAAAAATATATCAAGTCCATGATGTATTCTATATATCACTCTTATGAAAGTAAATATCTGATACATCACATATAATCAACTTAGAGGTTGTATTACAGGATCATAAATTTACCTTGGTAGAATATACATTAAACATTTTATTTCGTATAGTGAAATTACTATGAAATAAGAACACACACCAAGAAATTTTTTTGGTCAAGCAAAAAATTTGAAAATGCTATGAGGGAAACAGAGTATCTAATGATATAAAATAACCCTTAGTTTTTTTGTATAAATGTGATAGAATTTTGATGAAAATAATAATCTTATGTGGGTAAAATGTAGATAATAGAGATTTCATAATTTTTTTCATTCAAATAAATTTAATTTTGAATGTTTCTATTACCCACAACAATATGTTTCATTGAATCATTTTATACTACTAAAATTATAATTTAAATGTGACTATTACACCATACCCATTATATTTTTCATAGTGAATATAAATATTAATTTTTAAAAAAATTTGTATACATTTTTTATATAATTTATTCATACATATTAAAATTAACATAATATAATAATAGTAAATTTATATGAATAAAATATAAGATAAAACATATAATTATTATTCTAATTTAGGTCTTCGGGTTCAATTAAATGTCAAACATTGTTATAAAAACATTTTATGCTTCTAAAAAAATTATCTAGAAAGATAATTTTTCATCGTGTATGTAGGAATAAATTTAATATTATTCCACCGACATAAAAATATTGAATTTGAAAGTGGATTCCATATTTTTTTATCAAAATTATTGACATTTTATGATAGTTATAACATTTATTTTTGGTCATAATTAATATATAAAATAATAACTATTAATTTACGTGGTTATGTATTAAATGAATTTAATTGGGGATCATGTAAAATGATAAGGATAAAAAGACTAAATTTTTTTTTCAATTATTAATATATTTCATATTTCAACCTTATCTGTTATAATTATTTATAATCTGCCATGTTTTTGATATTTAGGCATAAAACATAGGTATAACATTTTCATTTCAAAAAATACAAGAGTGTCATCTCCCCCACTTAAAAAAGATCACCCTCTGTCCTCTGATATATAAACTCAAAAGTCATTTTTGAGTCAATACCTTCCAAAAAAACCATTTATATTTAAAAATACATTTTTAATAGTCCTTTTTTTGATTTGGAAACCCTCTTATGAATTATTTTGGTATGAACATAATGATGTCTTCTAAACAAGAGGTGTCATTCCTAACCAAGGGTTTTGTTTTATTTATTCTTCCACTCATTAAAATATTTTTTAATATTATTTTCTAATTAAATAATTATATACCATATAAATAAATGTTATTATTTCAATTTCATACCATATTTCCATCTCCACATCCTAAAATTTATAAACAAAATCGTCGATAGTTTGTATAGAGGAATACCATTAAGGGAACTGATGTAATTATTATTCTTTCACAACCTTCATTTGATGTAAATGATGATGGATTAAAAATAGTCAAATTATATTTATGAAAAATTATATTTTGTGAGTTATAATATCACCAATATATTATTACTTTCAAATCCATCAGAAAATGATAACGTTGCTCGTGCGTACATGTGGACTTTGGCCTCCACGAAGTGATGTGATATATTTTTCCTATTATATACAAATATATTTTGATATGGATAAATATAATGAATATATATAATTAATACAATATAAAATTAAATATTTAATAGTTAATAAATATTTAACAATTTTTTGTTCCATCTTTAGAAAAATTAAATCAACATTTATGTTTTTGTATGACCAAGCTTCTCTATGAATAGTGTAATACATATTTCTATGTTTAAAATTTATGGACGACCATAAATATTTATATAATAAATATATGTGATATTTATATCATGATTAAAAAACATGAGATGACATAACCATATTCTCTTTACATGGACCAAAACTACTAATCTAGAGCATACACGACAAACTAAGAAATTATCACCCAATACAATGATGTTAATAAATATTTGTTAATAAATATGTGGTAAATGTTTATAATTTAATTATACAGGTAATTATATAAATTATTATATTTAATTAACATTTTTATAATGATACATTACTAATTATATTTCACTATATAATGTGTACAATGGAATTTAAGACTTTAGGTAAGGGAATTTCATCTCACGTTTATTTATGTAGGACAACATGCCAAATTAGCAAATAGTTTCTTTTGTAATGTTTGCATACATAAATCATGTATAAAATTGATTCCAATTTACTCTATAATATTATTCATAATATAAATTTTCTTGTGTAACATTTTAACTATTTAAGAAAATTAATTTACAAAATCATGAAGTAAAAATTAAATTTTCAATAAAATATAGTATTTTATACTATTCCGTGAAAGATTAATATTTTTAGAAAAATCATTAAAGACATACAATTTTAATATTGATATGTTAAATGAATCAATCATACAAAATGTTTCACATGAAAATATTAAATTTATTACAAATTTTAAATTTATTTCAAATTAATTATAATATTAATAAAATAATTAAATTAAAACCCATTTTTTAAGAAAATATATTTTTGAGACATAAAAAGACATTATTAATAAAAAATCAGTAGTAATTTATTACACATTAATCAATGTATTGTAATTATATAAAACATGTATACATATTTTCAATTATTTGGTTTTTCCAATTCATGTGCTTATTTTTAACAGTTGTGTTATAATAGTAAAGTGTAAATAATAAAATTTCAATTGCATATCATGATTCATTTAAACATATTACTACACGTAACATAGGTTACAAAAAAATTAAAATTCATTGATGAATTATTTTTCTATAAATATAATGAGGTTTTAGGTAGATCATAAATAAAAGTAAAATTAATAAATAATAAATAATTTAATATATAAAATATCAATAGTTGATAATTTAAACCACATAAAAGTAAATTATTTTATAACAATGAACATTTACTATGAAATATAAATTTAGCCACTAAATTCATATGACTTATGCAGTGTATGAATTTAATGATAAGGAATACAGAGGGAATAAATTAAATTGATATTTCCAATAATTTAATAAATAATGATTTTATAAAATAAAATATAGCATTATGTACACCATAAAATATTAAATAGGATAATATATGAACCATGTTTCAACAAAATAAAATTTAGGAAAATAACCCATAACTTATGCACCAATTTATTTAATCACATTCGAAATCCTACATATTAAATAAATGATTATTGTTAAACATATACATGACAATATTATATAACTTTTTTAAATTCATGGTGAGTTATGATAATTTTAATTTATTTTTCAATAATTATTTTAATGGGATAATTCCTTGAATAATATATTTCTTTTAAATTGTCAAATTTTATTTCTATTTCTATTTTTTATTAATTGTAATTTTCTATTATGTAAATTAAATTTTATAATAAAGGAATAAATTAAAATAAAATTATATAACAAAATATAATATAACTCTCCATATATGTGGTATTATTATGAAATCCTTCATTATTGTTTGAAAATAGTTCAAAATTTATCCAAAACATATCCCTCAAGAAATTAGTGTGTAACTATAACATCCTTTCATGCATCAGTTGAAGAACACGTTAATCCCCAAAAATCCAAATTTGGGTTATTACATGTATGTGAATTGGGTCGAACATTTTATCCTCTTATTTTTACCAAAATTAGGATTCCATTTATAGGAAACCACACCCTCTATAATCTATCAAATTTTACGGCGTTTTATGGATACAAGGGTATTAGATAATTTTAATAGCTTATGAATATAATATAATTAGAGGGAATGGTTATATAATATTTATATTGTTTTAAATAATTCAAAATAATTAATGATATTATCATTTCTCAATACAAATAAAAGGGAATGGAAATATTGAAAAAAATTGAATGCCAGAAGCGGTAATGAACAATTATCCTGAAATTAAGATTCATAAAAATTGATTGAAACACCTTTTATCATTACAAACCCCATGTATATACACTTGACATTAAAAATTAGATTTAATTAATAATAAATGGTTTTGTAGTAGATGATAATGAGAGAATGGGTGGGTACATATAAATGAGGAGGATGTTTTTAGGTAAATATATTAGATGTTTTGTTTTTAAAAAATATATCAATTGGGTGGAATTATTTACCATGATATTTGTTGGATTATTATTAAAAAATGAAGGATATTTTACATTTAAATAAATTTAAAACTACATGTATCCTCCTGGGATCTATGAAAAATTCAATGAACAAAAATGTGTTTTAATCTGGGAAAATTGTAATTTAGGTTCTAAAATGTCAAATATATGTTCAAAAAATAAAATTAATAAATTGAAATTACTTTTTATAGATAAAATATATTATTTTTCCTGGAAAACGTTTCATTATTTTTTAATTCACTTTTTAATTATTATTATTATTATTAATTTTAGTCTTTATACAAATGGTTATTTCTTTCTAATTCACCAAAAAATAAACGTTTTTATTAAAATTTATAAAATTCCCTAAAACAATTCAAAAATGATAAATCCAAGATTAGATTACTTTTATGAAAATAATTATATATCTATGTGAACTATTAATATTAAATAAAATCAATTTTTAATTTCAAAATTTTTCATCTGGTAATACATCTAATTTTTATTCTATGTCATATGTTTATTTTTTACAGTTTATTGAATAATATAAATTTCTGATATTTAATAACAATATTAATATAAAATTATATTATATATTTTATTTGTCTAATAAAAAAATGGTTTAATTACCTTATTTAAGTCTCATGGCTTACAAAACTTCCTTCTCCTTGGAGATTTAATGAAACTTATTTTAATTCGTGTAAGTTTTAATAGATAGGTTGGATTTACCAAAATTGTTATAATGAACTAATTAATATTAAATCACCTATTTAATGAGAATAAAATGTTTTAAGAGCTTCTAGTATAACATTAAATTGAAGAAATATAATTCAATGTAAGAGAGAGATTGAAAATTTAAACCTCAGCTAAGATTGAATTACCCAGGATGCTCACAACATTGGATTTCATTACAATTAGTTATGATTTAACTATTAAAAACACATAATATGAGAATGTAAATAATATACCCCATATTAATTTCTAAAATAATTGGATACAATAATATTAATTTAAATGAGGAATGTAAAAGTAGAACATTGAGGATTAGAGTAAAGGGCCTCATTGGAAATAGGTTATCATGATCGACCTATGGTAATCTAGTTGTTTCGGAAAATGTGAGAATAGATTACTAATTAATATCAATTCGTTATAGGATTAATGAATTCAAAAATTACTTACCAAACTATGATCCACTAAATTGACATGGGTATTATCAAAATTACTCAATTGTCGGAATTGAAGGGTCAATTTAGTTGGATCTCAGTTTTAGTATAACTAAACTTTAAATGATATCTCAACCAAATTTGATGAATACTCTAATTGAATAAAAAAATATTGTTTAATAGCATAATTTTAAAAAGGACCATTTTCAGGAAGAATTCTATATAGGATTTAGTAACTAAGAGACTGTAATTATTCAAGAATTTCATTAAATCAGTTCATTGTAGGGATGTAGAAATTATTCTTCAGCAAAGGCCTCAAATAAGAATAATTTTAGTTGAACAATTATAAATTCTTTCAATCCCATTTTAATCATTCCAATATCCACCATTGTTACCCGTGTTACATAATTTCATCTTATCAATATTTAAATTTCACATAGAAAAAATTTAATTCTTATTTTATATTCCTAAATTATATTACAATGTTTTTTATTTCCCCCATTTCATAATATAATTAAGAAATTTACTAACTTTTAATAGAGTATACAAAACATAAAAACCCTTCTAACTTCATAAAAACCTTACATATTTCCACATAGTTGTAAACTCATACATATTCACCTTATTCTGAAAAATTTTGTGTTATGTGTTTCATTGTGGAGTTTTCCCAAAAAATATTATAGTATTTTATTTTATTAAAATTATATAGGGTATGATGATTTTTTTATTTATGGGATGAGATTGTAGATTCCAACCATTCACCTCCTCTATGATTTTTCCTATGGACCGAAATTTTTCTATATTATATAAATGTATAGAATAAATTTTATACTATGATTTTTTATTTCTACCTCTTCATTTGACATTGTCTCTTCATTGGGTGGTATATTATTTATGCTTTGTATCATCTTCTACCTATATAATTTCAAATTATTTTCATGGGGATTGGAGAGAAGTCATTACATTCTAGTATAAAATAGTTATATATTTATGTTTCTTTGAGTTTATAAATATTTTTAATCATTTGGTTAATTAACATTATAGGTACATAGTGAAGTTGATATTTAGATATCTTGAAGTCCTTTATACATAGATAATATGTTCTTTGACACCACATTCATCAAAATTTAAACTTCACAAAATTATTTTATCTCAATAGATAACATCACTAGGTATTTAGTGGTCAAAATAACCTAAATATGTCACATTGTGAGGGAGACCACCCAATTAATATGCCGGTACTTAGTGAGATCCTTACTATAGTTTTGATAGAATATCAATACTTGAAAGAAATATTGGTATGATTATTTCAAAATTTAATTCATGTTGGTTGAATAACCATATGGATGATCACTAAATTGATAGAGTATGATGATATATAATAAATCATGTTCATATAATTATGAATAGAATTGTTTTAATTGAACACTTTACTGATTTAATTGGTTCTAAATAACACTTTTTGAACTCTTTCTTTCCTTTTAGAACCCATTAAATATTATTTCTTCATTTTTCACTTTTCAAATTTTTTTCAATTTCTCACCCTTAGTTACATTCATCAAGAACATTGATTTCCATTATTTTGAATATTCAAAATAAAAAAAAATATTATTTAAAATTTTTAAAATAAAAAAATATAATAAAACATAATGCATCACTTTGAATAAACCATATACTCTCTAAGTGAATTATCATCAAGGGTGTCTATATTTTTTATGTCATTTTATTATATTAATTTCGAATGTTCATTAGCCTACATTTGATAAAGTATTCACATCATATATTTTTGGAACACTATTTTGACGGGGAGGTTCATTAATTGTGATATCTTTATATAAAAATACATATAAAACTAATTTCCATAAATAAATATATAAAATATTTGAATTTATTAGAAATTAATATTTATTTAAACTTAATAAATTCAGATTATGTATGATCATGTTTTTGTATTATTTTGTTGGGTTATGGGTATATGAATCCTTCTTAGAGAGTTTTCTAAACTTATTTTGGCTAATATGTACACACATCATGGATTAATATACATAAATCAATTTCATTATCTAGGTGAAAAATTTAAACTATGAATTATTTTGGAGAATATATATAAAAACAGATGAACATGAAATAAATAACAATCAATTTAATGGTTAAGGAGGATCATAAGTGATCATTTGAGAAATATGACAATAAATGTAATAAAACACACATTAATATATGTATCTAATTATTTAAAAAACTAGGTAAAACACTATAGAGTGTTATTGGATATTAATAAATAGATGACGAATACATTTACTTAATAATAAATTCACTCCAATAGAAAGTGAAAATAATGATTATGTATGTGAGACAAAACATGAATAATAAGAGAGAGAAAAATTA
Source organism: Viscum album (assembly GCA_963277665.1). NCBI lineage: Eukaryota > Viridiplantae > Streptophyta > Magnoliopsida > Santalales > Viscaceae > Viscum > Viscum album. Next base: position 699,926,749 of record OY728119.1, on the reverse strand, counting down.
ATGAATTTTATTAATTAAAACATATTATATATATATATATATTATGATCATGACTATTAAATATAACATAAATGATAAACATATTTCTGTCGACACAATGCATCTATAGGACGAACCTGAGGTGATCAAAATTTAAAATTGAAACATTAGAGGTAAACAATATTAAATCAAAACTAGATAAATATTCGTGAAGGGAAGTTTTCATTTCAAACTAAGAACTATTGAAATGAAAAATCATGTCAATTTTACCTCTCCCTATAAGTAGAAGAAGAAACATTATTGTACTTTGGGAAAACCTGGGAGGCGTCAATTAAGGATTGAATTTTATATTTTTATTAATATTTTATCCTCTTATGAAATTTTTAGTAGCATAATTATGCTATTATAGTTTTAAGTATATTCAACATAGTTGAAAATATATATGTTTAAACCAAATTTATATTTTTTACTTGGTTCCCCATTTGGGATAATCTAGGAGAATACACCGATCATGTGTCAATTAAACCAAAATAAACTAAGTTTCACTAGATTTAATATATTATAACAATTTGTTCATATTCACTCTATGTATATATAACTACTATTATAATGAATTCATGGAAATTACCATAGCAAATTTTGATTACTTATGTGGAGTCCTCCATTATCACTACATCAAATAGAGTATTCTACTATTTAATGAAAAAGAAGTTCAAAACCACATTTTCAATTATATATTATTATATTTACATCCTAAAAAACAAATAAGTATGTATAAAATTATTTTCAATTTCTAAAAATATTTTTATAAATATCCACCTAAAATAGAATTCTATAAAACTTCATTATCACTATGTGCTATATTGAAATTTTTTCCCCTTACACTATACATATCACTCTAGATACATTTATTTTTAAAGGAACTATTAGTATATTTATTTGTGATATTTTTCATGGAATCATCGTATGTGAACATTCATCATTGTATGAAACATCATGAACTTTTTCCCATAATATATTTCATGAACTAATCATTTAACACAATCCATCATTTCTAAATGAGTGTACTACCTTTCTCAAAATTTATTCAACCATTTAATCATCATTAAATTTATTCTATATCACTAATATTTGTAATAATATGTTATTTATAGGGACAAAACATATGAGAACATCCTTGATCACAAAAATTAAATTAATCCCTTTGACATCAACTCACAATATGACCACTTTGAACCTCCTTAATTAATCATTACCCGTGAAATTATATGAAAAAACAACGTTGATGTCTTCGTAAAATAAATAACCTTACATAAAAAATGTCATTGATCCATTTCAGGAATCATTTTTTATAATAACTGAATCACTACATTCACATAATATATGACTCATTATATGTGGCTTTCATATAAACTATGAAGGATTTTCTAACAGCATTGATTTCTTGTAGTGATTCCCTATATTCTACAAAATCCATTTTCATTACTTTATATACTATCGCATTGTATACTTATATATAAAATATTTTATTTTCTATAACCCATCATACTTAATATTATATCTCCATAAAACCCATAGATAATGATTAACCAAAAACAATACATATCACTATCCTAAAACACTGGGGTTCCAATACATACATTGGATTATTAGGTGATATAAATGAAGAATTGAGGATTATTTTATACTACCCTCATAACTGACAACCTCCTAGAGTAATTTTAAGTGGAATATGAAGTAATTATTTATTAAATTATTGGATATTCATATTTAAATTCAATTTATTATATTTTTAGTAAATATGAATTATAAAATATATCTCTTCTCGGATAATTGAGTCCCTCGCATCTATTTTCAATTACAATGAAGGTAAATTTGAGATTTCATTGGAGTAATTTTATATAAATTAATTAATTATGTCCCTTTTTCTAATTATCTATTTTTAGAGATTTTGTATAGAGAATATGTGCTAGAAGTAGTGAAAATAGATGGGTTAATTCAAATAAATAATTTTTTAATTAAATTTATCTTAATCCAAAATTTTAATATACATTTATATTCTGGAATATATAAAATAGTAATATGGAGTTAAGTTTTTTATGTTTTTGATGAATGGAAAAAAATTTATTTGGAAGATGAAGGTACAAAGACTGAATCAAAGTAACTTGATCATATAGTGCTACTATCTGAGTAAATTGAGGTTTTTTCTATAGAATTGTTAAACATTAAATAACTAATTTATCATAAAAATGATTTAAAGTCACTACTTCAGATCTAGGGACAATACACAATATATATCATAATTAATCATCTATTTGTTGAAAAGGCACAACCACATCTTTTTATAACCCACAACCATAATCATAGTTTTCATATATATGGGGTTATGAAAGACCAAATTAGATTAATAGTATATTCAATAAAATCTATTCAAAATGAATAAAATCAGAAGTAAAATGTTCTCTTGGTCCATTATTTGAATACAAAACCCCCTAATAAACAATATAAAAAACATTTAATATGTCCAGTTGTATATAGTACTATGAAATATCCATAGGGTGGGGTAGGGTTAAACCCAACACTTCGTTACCATTTCAATACTGATTATTATTATTGTTAGTATTTTGATTAATTAATATTCTTTCCATTTTATGGTATTCGTTAAATAAATGATAGTTGTGTGTACATGCATTAAAACATGACACCAATAATAGTATACATGTTTGGAAAATCCAATTCATATTTATCTACTTTATTCTCCCATATTTTTGAAAAAATACATTTACCTAACTAAAAATATATTTTCGTAAAACATTTCTGAATTTGTGGGATAGGGGTAGGGATGGTTGGTTTTTATTTTTTGGAATATTATTTTTATTTTACATTCAATACTGGTTTTATCTTTTTGGATGTACTGAGCATAAAATAAAATATATACATGTTAATTCATTAAATCCTAGAGTTTTAAAATGTTAAAACTGATTGAATATAAATATGATTATTCATTTTTGAACCCCATGATATTTAATTGGCAAATAAAATATTTTTCATCACTTGTGAAACCTAAGGAGTTGATAAATATCATATATTAATAAAGAAAAAACTAATGTTTTTTTGAATTCATTTTTAATAGTACTAAATTTACTATTTCTTATGAGAACATTATTCAATTCTGATCATGATAATTTATTTTAATTCTATTTCAATGATGTTTTCTAAATTTTTGATTTTTATAAAAAAATTTGGAATTTTCCATTGAATCAAAAGTTTATGATTTATAATATTTGAGTTATCCATTAAATATAAATTTTTTTCCCTATAAAATTCATAGACTCAATTATTTGAATACAATTTTTGTTAATAAATCCTTATGAACTTCAGTCTTGAACGATTGTACTTTATATTCCTAGAAAATATGTGTCAGTGGATAAAATTTTTTATTTTACTATTTTAAGAATATTTAATGATTCATATATTTTTTTATTTTTTTCCAAAACACTTTGAGTAAATAGTTTTAAAATTATAAAGGAATTTTAATCCCATTGAATCAAACATTAATATATTTTTCTCTATCTTTTTAATTTTAACTAATTAATGCCTTATAAAACATGAATGGCCTTAATTGGATAATTGTTACAAAATGAAACCCCTCCTACCCATTTTACTAAGAAAATGAATTGTTGATATTGGAATCATTGTGTGGGGAGAGAATAGTTTCCCTTTTCCTTCTTTAGATGAAATTAATTACCATGTGGACTGTAATTATTTAATCATACTTTTGAATTGTGGTCCACAACATTTAATAAAATTTTGGGGGATCATCAGGTAAAAATAAGTTAATATAAAAAACATAATTTAATAAAAAATATTGAATGCTTCATTATTTAGTTTGTCATATGTAATTTTTATGGGAATATAAATCAAATATTTCATGGAGAGATATGTGGGTGATATTAGTTTTTAATTTTTAGGGGTTTACATGTAGTGTAATTTAATCTATCTAAATTTATATTTGATGCATAATGTTGATTCCATCTCATCAATGAATTATTTATATATATCTAAAAACAATCATAAAACTCTAAAGATTACCTTGAAAATGTCATTTGATCAATACATCCTTACTCATATGAGAAAAAAATTCGAAATATAACTATAATTTTAACAATGTGTGATTGTTCAAAAATCACGATTAGGGTAGAGTGACACTAAATATCTTGAAGATTCATATTTAAATCCATATCTAGCAAAACAATTTTGTTTATAAATATATTAAATAGAAAAATGGATGGGCATGATGTATCCTTCATTGTAATCATCATTTATTATTCCCTATATAAAATAGTTAATGCGTGGTTAGGAATATAATTTTATGATAATGAGTGATTTATTATTATTTTTATTTTTAGACATGTAAACAAAAATATTTTTCTAAAAAAGCCACCCTACTTTTCCAAATTTTTGTTTTGAAATTTTATACCCCATCCATCAGTAGTATTGAAAAATTTAAACATCATAAATATTCACATATAAAAATGATAATATTTTGGACAAAAAAGTATATTATAAATACATTGGTGATGCTTGTGTGAAATTGGATTTAGAATATCTATAAAAAATATTATTTGATTGATGAGGGAAAACAATTTAGGTATGAATTAAAATATTATATTTTGGTAGATCATTCCACATTAATAATTATTGTGTAGTTAAAAACATAAATGATCTTGACAAAATAATTATGATTAAAATAAGTAGATAAATATTGTTTCTTAAAGTATTCTCATAATATTAAAATGTATATTTTAAATATATTTAACCCAAGATAAGTATAATTATTTTAATGTGACTCATCAAATTATTTTTCATTGAAATTATTTATCATAATATTACTATAAATATCACATCAATAAATATATAATAAGAGATAAATAAAATTTATTAGATATTTATATTTTTAGTTAACCTATTAAATAATTATATCATCTTTATTTTTTTGAATTTCATGTAAAATACATATGATACTATTTTTATTTCCTATAATATTTTTTAGTAATTTATTAATGTGAATGTGTCCTTTTGATGTTAATTTGAAATTTTTTTCTATTTATATTTCAATTTTTTCTGATTGTTTATGTGATTGAATGGATTCAGACCTATCTTTGAAAAATGATTTGTTTATAAAATTAATCAAAAATTAATATTAATTAAAAAATCGGATGTAAACATGATTAAAACGGATAAAAACTGTCTGGAATGATATTATTATATACATAAACCCACTACATGTGTTTAATTTAATGAACATGTAATTTGAATATTATCCATTATATGAATAAATGATTATGATGCACTATTTTTTCAAATAAAACAAAGGTATGGCTTCTTTGAAAATAATGTGTCGGGTGTGCTTATGTATAATAATGAATCATGTGATGAAACCCTTACAGGATGTTAATTTCCTTGACATAAAATTAAATATTCTTGTACTAGTAAATATTATATTAACATCTCATTTTCATGTGAGATTAAATGGAATAAGGAGTAACATATATAATATTAAAAAGTAATATAGGATCTCCCTTATGATTTTTATTGTTTTGTATAATATTATATATCATATCATGTGAGAGTAAGAGTGGGGAAAATATTCAAACGTTTAAATAAATGGGTTGAATAAACCATTGTGTAAGAATAACATGGATAATCTAAATGGTATATAATATTAATTTTTCATAAAAACTCATTATATAGGGTAAATAAATCATATGAGAGATTAAAAGAGAAAAAACCTCCACATCATAAGATTAAATAATGTACATGTTTAATAATTTGTGGTATGAGTGGATATTTAAAGATAAAACCAAGCTAACTATTTGGGAATAGAGTTTCAATATAAGTTATTAAGGATCGAGGTGGGAGGATATATTTGATATAAACCATAGGGGAACCATTAGTTAATTATTATATGAGTTTCAAAAACTAGACAATATAAATTATAGGGAAGATGTAAAAAAATATTTACCAAAATAGGACTAACAAAATTTTCATTTTTATTTGATAAAAGAAACTGTATTTCTGAAACGACCAACTGTGGTTGGATATCAATTAATGTTTATCTGATGATGAAGTAAATCCTCAAAAAAATTTCAAATTGAATCCATTCAATCAAATTGATGTGGGGATTCAAGTATTTTTTTTGAATATCTTATTCCCATGATGTTCATATATGTGGTTTTAAGAATTTTAGGATGTATAATTTTTTAAAAAATATATTTACATTAGTGATTTGTGGGAATAAAAAATGTATAATGAAATACCTAAATATGTAACATGTGAGTCATCTCTACTCCAATAGTTCATAACCATTTAAACCATTATAATGAATAAATATAATGGTTTGTTCCATATTAACTTGTTACTTGGTTGGTATCTGAGTGGTGTGTGTTTAAATGAGGATTTATTTAAGGTATAATAGAGTTTAGAGAATAAATTATAATACCCAGTGAAGTTAAATGAATGATAATATTTCATAATGTATGATAATTTAATGATAATTATCCAGGTATTTTGATGGATGTTCATCAGGTTTGGAATTGTTGTCATTTATAGCCAAAATAGATTTCATGTTCAAAATTACAGGGAATGTTGAATCTTTACGATGTGATTTAATATACCAAGACATGAATTTGTTATATTCATGTTTTTTATAAAATCTTGAGAATGATCTAATTTTCCACATTATTATCTCATTCATCCCATGATTAAGGTTATCCCTATGAAATTTTTGAAGGATATCCCACCCCCCATTATTTGACTTTGATCATGTCATAAAGATTTTGATCATAAAAATAAATGGTGAATCCTTATTGTATATAATTTGATTTCATACTATTCCACTCATAATGAATTTATATTGTATGAAAATTTAATGATATGAGTAGTGGTTGGAAAAATATTTTTATGGTTGATTGGTAATATTCATGTTCATCATTGGTTTTTGTATATGTTTTAGGAATTTTGATTGTTTCATATTATCTATATTTTGTGAGGTGATTCAGATATATCCCATAAGGTATGGGATCCTCCTTCTCAACATTATAATGTGAATGCATGGGAATATCATGATTTTTCCCTTTTTAGAGAAAGTATCCAGTATAAATGTAAGATGAAATTTTTTTCCATAACTAAAACTATATGAGAAGTGATCGTATTCGCATATATTAACTAATTTTGATTATTTTTGTAATTTAATTTTAGTTTATTGTTTTTATTTATGAAAAATAAATCTATTGGTATCCTTGGTTTTTTTTAATTGTTATTATTTTAAAGTTCTCATCATGTTGATTATTTTATCTCACCTTAAACAAAATGATAATTACTTTTATTTGACTAATGAATTAAATTTCCTCAGGAAATTGAATTTTTTTCAGAATAAAAATTCTTATTAATGAAGTAACATGATCAAATTCTTTTTTTAATCTAAAATATGATGATGTGAAGGATATAAATTTTTACTATATTTTTATTTTCATGTTATGAATATATTGTGGTTATGTGAACATTGATGGTGCTAATCAATAATAATAGTGGGGACCAGTTTTTGTGTGGGATGTGTTGGGTAGTAAGGAATATGTGGGTTTCTATGGGATATTATGATGGATGATTTACAATGGTTAGATTGCTTTTATCATGGTGATATTCATAGGTTTTAATAATGACTTCTAATATGTTTTCTTTTGTCTGCAATAGACGTGAGATGGTTGTGAGGTTATGTGATTTGATTTTTCTTTTTTTCTGTTTATCAATTGAGTGAATATTTTAATGATGAAAACTACAATATTTGGTAAATGAATTATGTGTCTGGAGAAATTTATAATAAGAACTATGAATTAATGAATTAATTATTAAAGAACTTATGTTCTCTTATATTTGGTAAATTTCAAGAAAGATATGTTCATGTTATTGAAAAATTAATTTATGTGGTCATGTTTGGAGGTTGTTTGGTGTGATTCTTCTAGTGGTTATAGAATTTAGTAATTTATGTTACGAGTTATAGCAATGATATTTTTGGGTAATATAGTATTATGGTTTTTGACAAATAGGTTGGGTATTGTGATTTATAAATTAAATTGTATTTTAATTTTTTATATATATACACCCCACATTAGTTATATAACCTTACAAACACACAAATGGTTTGGCCCTTGGGGTTTTACCAAACATATACTATAGTAGATAATTGGATGGCTGGATACCACGATATCAATTCTCATCCTCCAGTTGCAGCAGTCGTGAAAATAATTGTTATCGGAGATTACCTATGTGATGAAAGGTTAGTGTCTTAGAGAACCCAATGAAGAAAGTGATGTTTTATTTTGTGGGAGTCATGCATGGTAGGAGGACCGAATGAGGTTTATTTCTCAATGATTATGATACATTCATCCGTTCATATGAGATTTAAGATGTTATTCAAAGGTGATTAATGCTATCCTATGATGCTATACCTTATGAAGATGGGGTAGGTGTGGAAGTGTCCTTACCCACATATATATTACATGGATATGTGATGATATGGGAAGAAAATGGATTATAGGATAGGAAGTTTAATGTTGGGGAATTAGAGAGGCATATTAGTGGGGAAATAGTTACAAGGAACCTTGTTTTTTATTCTTTTGACATTATATTAATGAATTGAAAGTGTTATTTGATGAGCATGTCATGGTGATGTTGGGACTGGTTAGATGTTATTTTATGTGTATTGTTTTTATATTTATTAACTAGTGTATTAGTATCCTATTTTCACCTATTCACAAGAGACCGTGGGTAATAACAAAATTGGTATACATGTTATCCTCACTATATATATTTATATTTTGTTTTATAGTTATAAAAATGGTCTTCGGTAGCGATTTTGATATTGCTGGATTATAAAATAGAGATTAAATAAGTTGTGTGTAATGCTCGAACCTCACTCATCCATTACATTTTGAAAATACGGTGTTTGAAGTGTTGGGGGGGGGGGGGGTAAATGATACTTTCTACAACACATTGAAAATAGTCCCTATTTTTCATGTTCTCTAACTACAACACCTGGTGGTGAGTCACTAGAGGGGACTCCCCAGCTGAGACTCACTAGCAGTCTCTCACTAGAAGTCCCTTGTCTAGAGGTAACTCATAAAATGATGAGTCAATTATTGATCACTAAAATAGAAGTGACTCACAGAATGGTGATTCATTTAATGGTCACTCATCCAATATTGACTCGCTGATCATCCAATCACTAAATGGTCGCTCGTCCTGTAGTTACTCATAGAATGGTGACTCTATTAGTGGTGTTTCACTGGTGATGGTGGGCATTTCATCTAATGGTGACTCTTTGAGCAGTGACTCACTGACGTTGGAAAGCATTTTTACTAATGGTGACTAACCGAATTATGGCACACAAAATCAGACACTCATCTTGTAATGAATTGCAGAGTGGTGACATTCCGAATGATGGATCATCAAATAATGACTTGCTGAATGGTGACTTGTCTAGTTGTGAGTCATGAGTAGTGTTTCCAACATCCTATAGTTTCACCCCTTTTATGTTTTAGTTTGAGTAAAATACCATTGAAGCCTTATTTTATGGGATTTGAGACCAATTCCAAGACCATAAATCCTGTATTTATTTTTCTATGGAAGGTTATTTTATCGAGTCAAAACATTTTACCTTGAATGGATCTTCCATTAATGTAAAACACAAAAGGTATCTAGTTTGTCTCTCCATTTAGATTGTCTAAATGATATGATAGATTCCACCCTTCTTCATCCTTCTTGTTTTACCCTAGTGTGAGATTCCACAGACCTATCTTCTATGACGATTCATGTGATTTTGTTTTATACATTGGATCATGTTTTCCATATATGATTTTCCTAATGAATGCACGCCCCCTATATTCTCAAAATAAGAAAGTGTTTATTGTATGTGAAACCAAGTAGGTTTTCCCTCATATTTCTTAATTTGTGCATCATGAGGGGTATGTATATTAATGTTATCTTTGTGAAGATAGTTTAATTTTTATTAATTATGATAATTAAACTAATTTTTGATCAATATATAGGGGTTGGAAAAAGTGATTTATGATCTTGACATATTACTATTTTTTAGGATGATTCTATGATTTGTATATGCTAATTAACCACTAAAAATCTTGTCTATAAGGGGTCCTAGTTTGTGTACAGTATGGTATGTTGACTTCATGTTGTTTGTTTCCTATTTAATGGATATTTATGGAGACTATAAACCATGTACACTTAGATAATAAATGTATATACCATGATCAAATGAAATCTATGTTATCCTTGAAATGGCAAGTAGAATTAATGAAGGGATATAATATTAAATCTCAATATATTTTACATTTTTTTTGTGTGGAGATGTATTTATGGTCACAATCATGCATATGGGGCTTGTTTTATTGTCATGGTGAACTGGGTGTGGTGTGATTGTGTAGTGTATCTATGAAACTTGATTTGTAATTAATGATAGGTGGATGTGGAAATTTGGTTGTAGGGTTATTCTTGTCAGTTAGAGGATGGTTCTCATGATATGTAACAGGAGCTGCTGAGTTTGAGGAATGATGGTACTGGATATTATGGGTTCATTCTCATTGATATAATGTTATATGAGTTCCCAATTTTTTTAAAATATTTGGTGAGATGGACTTTTACTGTGAAGTTGGTAAATTTACCATGGATCTTCATCTATTGTTTGGTTGTTACTGTGTTACCTGCTAGAGTTATGCATGTTAGGATCCTGGGTAGTAGTGGGATGAATAAATGATTTTTTTTATAAATTATGGAATGGTTTGAGTTGGCATGCCTAACATAATTTAATGAGTAAATATCACAACATTAATGGTTGTTTAACATGGAATTAATGTAAATCAAAATTATATTATCTTAATATTCTCTTTTGGAATTGTTTATTTTCTATTGTTTTATATTTTTGAGGTAGAAAAAAAGGTTCTTTTGAGTTTGTATTTATATCACCATCCCCTAGGATCAGCTTGAGTGTTTTGTATCGTATATGTATATACTTGTATTTTAGTTTTTATTTCAATAAGCACCCCACCTTAGTTGATCATGATCTGCCGAACATCCTTATCTGCATGGGGTAGGTTGTGATTCCCAATCAAATTAGTGGGAGCATGGATGGATTCCCACCCAGTTTTCCCAGATTATTCTATTTGGTGGTGATAGCCCAATATTATTAGGATATGATATGGTTTTTGAATCCCATGTTTGTTGGTGCGGGTTTCTCTTCCCAAATATCTTGGGGAGGTGTCATGTTGTGCTTCCTAGGAGTCATCAGGATGACATGTGTTGTGCTTTCTCAAGTGTCTTCATGATGAGGTGTTGATTTTGGTGAATGTTTATCATGGTGGTATGATGTGTGGTTTGAGGCCTAGGTGTAAATGGGAGGTATGTGATGTGGTTTCTTGTCCAAGTGTCTATAGGAAAGATGTAATATGGGTCAGGGCTCAGGTGATAGGTCGAGGTGTGGTATGTGTGGACTATGTGATTGCGGGCAGGTTGTGTGATCATGATGTCCTAAAACATCAAATTGATTTTTTTTATGGTTGATTTATAGTCTATGGAAGACAATAGGTTGTCTCTCAAGGAGCATTGATAGGTTTTGAGTAAGTATTTTCAAATAGAAAAGAAAAAGAGGGGGTAATTTTTTAAACTATTTTAAGAATATAACATAACATAAAGAGTTATGAAGTAGAAAGACAAAGTGGATTTAAAAAAATATGAGATAAATAAGTGATCATTACTAAGTTACTATAGCACTTAAAGAGTACATTTTTTAAATTTTTTATTAGGTTATATTTTAATCCATTGGTTGAGGGATGAAAGTGATCTTTGTTCCCCTATTTCCTCTTAAAATAATGCACATAGAACCACCCCTTGAGATAGAAATCAGGTTTTCAAGGTTTGGAACTCAATAATATAGTGAATTCTACAAAATAATACTAAAATATCATGTATGTGTGAGAAAAATAGGATCTTTATGTTGTCCAATTGGAACAAGTCAAGATTCCCACTTGAATCTCAACCTAATCTGTAATTAAATGAGAAATGTTTCACTAAATTAAACAAAGTAAATGCTTTCATAGAAGAATAATATAAATATTAAACATAAGTGAAATAATTCACACACAAATTACAAAAAACTAGTAGAAAATAAGGTGTCATAACTCCCTCTTCAAGTGTGTAGCTTCCTCGCAATGATCTCCCACCATTGATCTCCCCATCAAGAGGAGGATAAGACTCGGGTGGAACTACTTCATAATTGTTGACCCCCCTATGATGATAGGGGACATCGGAACTTCTTGGATGAGTCGAGAAATCATTTGGGTCTCCAAAAAAACAATGATTTTCCTCTTAGTCGAACATGCAAATGGGGAACCCAAGGTTCCAATTTATACGAAATTGGGATGGTTCTTTTTAGCACACTGATTTCTTAAAACCTCTTGTCACATGTGTTTATACATCCAGAAAGCCTTATATTGCATTAGAGAAAAAAAAATGTTATCCACACATCATGGTTGTCTCCATCAAACTGTTGGCGCAATATGAAGAACTACATCCCGAGATATGGAAAGATCACAACACACCACTTTTGACTTCATGCAGATTTAGTGATTTGGACATATTAGGTTGGTACGACCACCTGGTTTCTGAATGAGTTTTGATTTCCTTCAGAAAAAATATAACCAAATCAATTTTAGACTAGTACAAAAAAAATTTTTCCATTTGGAAGCATAATTCAATCGCAGTGCACAGATGAGTCCGCTGGTGTGCATGGATCTTTCTCAGTTTGGCCCATTTATCATAGACATCATAATGGGTCCTCCAAATCACCTCCTCCTGCAATGGAATCCAAAAACAAGGTAACATTTTCGGTTTTCAACAATGATAAACAAAAAATAAATTATTCAAACAAGGGATGATTTTTTTTATTTTTATAATTTTAAATATCAAAAAAGTTTACCATAGTGTTGTAAGGGTGAAAATGAAACAGTGAATCGCGGTGTGATCAGACCCCCACACCTAAATATTTTCATTCCTAGGAAAAGTCATAATTTCAAAAACTATGCATGTAGATTTTTCCAAATTCATAAATATTTCGGATTGAATGAAAATTTTATTCATGATAGAAATGTGGTCAAATAAAAAATCACATCGAGGTGTTATTTTCAATGATCATGGAATAATTCATCTCAAAAATAGTTTCCAAATGACATTCCATGAGATGAATGATACTAATAAATGAAAATAATTCAAATGTTAATCATGTCACGAATTCTCCACATGTGTGTTTGAAAATTATTTCATTCTATTCTTTCCAATTTTTATCGAGTAAATATAAGTTATTTTAATAATTTTCTACACACAAGATCATTTCCACGAAACGTTCCCCACATCATTTGCAATAATATTTCATGACCCACTCACTAAAGCATTCCTATAATTCAAAACATAAGATCCCAAACTAGATATCCCCATATGTTGTACATTTATTCACTCCCCTCATTTATTAATTTTTTAAAAGTTTCCCATGGAATAAATATTACACTCTTCTCCAAACCCATGTTATATTTATTCATGGAACTAATTGTAATAATTATAACTAGATCAAAGGTCATGGAAATATGGTTTTTGACCTGCCCATAATAAAATCCTTTATTTAATTAAAAAAAATTAGTTTGTACAACTAACAAATAACAGGTACACCAGCATATGTTAATCTGTTACAGTAATGAAATAGATCGTATAAGGAAAGAGAAAATGGAAAATTATTTGGGAAAGTAGTGGAAAATAAACATAACTAATAATAACCTTCTATTAAGTAATAAATTTTCACACATCATGGTGGTGTGTAAAAATATTTGTGGAGAGACTAATTGACACAATTTACCTTTAAACTATTCAAAAAATGGCACTGTTCTTCTCAAAAGATTGAAAATGATACAATCATTTTAATTATCGAAAAAGAAGGAAATTTCAATAGAAATTCATACCATAGTATTGATTTTTTGATGAAATACACATTTCATTCATATTATTTATGAATGTTAAAAAAACTTGATATACAAAAATTCCACATGCATTTTCAATAAAATACATGATTAAACCGGAATCATTTTCAATTATAAAGAGGGAATAAAAAAACTAATATTCTGGAACAAAGGTGAGTGGTAGTTAATGGTGGAAAGGTACAATATTATTCAGTAAGATAAAAAGGGAAAACGAAGAATGATGATGAAAATTCATAACATACCCAAGAGTATACCCATCCCCCCACACCTTGAGTTTGCAGTGTCCTTTCTATAAAAATAGAATGTAATATGGAAGGATAAAACATGGTTGGTGTCATTTGTAGACTACTTCATGAACATGTAGTTCCTCTATCGGTGACTCCAGGAGGGTTTTGTGGAAGTGCATTATCCGCTTCACATTAATTGTGATGGTTTTTACGGGTTCTTCTTTTGAATCATGGAAAACACAAAATATAGATAGGTTAGTTAAAATGTATGGACCGTACCAGCAAGAACGAATTTTACCTGGATTCAACATCATCCTTTAATTATAAATGATGGCCCTATTCCCAATGTGGAACTAATGATGAAGGATGAGAGGGTCGTGGGCAGCCTATCTTTGCTCGGTATAAATCTAGGAGTTATCTTATCCATCTCTTCTAATTTACTCCATCTCCTGAATTTGAAGCATCCTTTGAGAATGAACACTGGAAAGAATAGAGTTTCATTATTTTATGGCCCAGTAGTCTGAGTGTTTATTCTTAATAGGAAGGTGAAAAATCTTTCGAAACCAAAAATCGGTAGGGTGACATTCCAATGGGAGTTTTGAAAGATGTATGGTATACTCATAATGAGTCATCAAGTTGAAGATTCTAATAATTTCTTTTGGGTTAAACCATTTTTTTAAGAATATATTTTACTTCTATATTTTTTACCTCGACTCGACCATTGGTTTATGGGTTATATGCAGTAGAAACTCTATGACTGACCACATACAGACACAAAAGTGATTGCATTTTTTCATTATAGAATTGAAAACCGTAGTCACTGATGATGAACCTAGGTAGGCCGAACTTATAGAAAATCGGGGTTCGTAGAATTCTACAACTCAATAGAATCATCAGTCATTGTATCTCGTTCCTTTAACCATTTCAAAACATAATCCACTTCCAAAATAATGTACCCTTTACCTAATGAAATGTGGAATGGTCCCAAAATGTCAATGCCCGATCCATAAAAAATTTCATTGAAGAGAAATGGTTTTATGGAATCTCATTTCTTCTAGATACATTCCCCATTCATTGACAGTGAGGAAAGGATATAAAGAAGTCATGGGAATCCCCAAACAATGTGGTCCCAAATAGATAAAATGTCACGACCTTAAGACCAGTTCATTGGGGACCAAAGTGGCCCCCATAAGCAAGAGTGTGACAGAACCTATTTACAGTCTGAAATTGAATATCTGGAACACAATGCCAAAGGACATGATCAATAAAGGTTCTCCAAAGGTAGGTGTCATCCAAAATGTTCCAACGAGACCCATGTTTTAGACCGTCATCCTTGTTTTTGTTGAAACCATTAGTAATGAATGATGCTACCAAATAATTTAAAATTTATACATTCCAAAGAATATAATCATGAACTTGGTACTATTTCTCATCAATAATCACTTCATTTATAGTAATATAGGTAGATGAGTCAATGTTTGAGGATGGGGGTATCCTACTAATATGGTTATCCAGCACATTATCTGCTCATTTTTTATCTCTTATTTCTAGATTGAATTTCTCAAAGAGGACCATCCAGAGAATGAGGCATGGTTTTGCTTCTGGTTTCATAATGAGATACCGGAGGGCTACATGGTCAAAGAATAAAATGACATTTTACCCTGAAATATATGACCTAAATTTATCCAATGAAAACAATATGGAAAAGAATTATTTTTCTCTCATGGTGTAGTTTTCTTGTGCAAGGTCCAACGTACGTGAGGCATAAGCAATGAAATAATGAGTTCGATCGACCCTTTGTGAAAATACATCCCCTACTTTTTAGTTACAGGAATCACACATGAGCTCAAACGGTAAATCCTACTAAGGTGGTTGGATTACTGGGTGTGACGTGAGACTCTATTTTAACTTATCAAAGACATCCTCACATTCTTTATAAAAAACAAATTCTTTTTCATTTTAGAGTAACTTAGAGGGTGGGAGTGAAATCTTACTAAATTCACGAATGAAATAAAGATAAAATCTTGCATGACCTAGGAAAGACCACATATCCCATACATTTTGTTTGAATGGTAAGAAGGAAATGACATCCACTTTGGATTTATCTACTTGGATACCATCCCCAAAAATGACATACCCCCAAACTATAACTTTTCTCTCCATGAAATGTAATTTCTCCTAATTTAATAAAAGATTATTTTCTATATAATGACGTAGGACTAAACCAATACAACTCAAACATTCAACAAAAGAGGATTCCAAAATAGTGAATTCATCCAGGAAAACTTCCACGCAATTGTCTTGGTTATCCGAAAAAATACTAACCATACATTGCTAGAAAGTACCCGAAGCATTGCATAGACCAAATGGAATCCTCATATATGAAAATGTTCTAAATTGGAAACTGAAGATTTATTTTCACGATCCTTAGGGGAAATATGTTTATGAATGTGTCTAGAATACCCACTAAGGAAAGCAAAGTGGGAATTACCAGCTAGCCTCTCCAGAATTGGTCAATGAATGGAAAAGGGAAATGTTCCTTCCTAGTATATTGGTTTAGTTGGTGATAGTCTATGCAGACACACAAAGTATTATACACAAGAGTCAGAACCAATTCATTGTTATGATTTTTAATTACTATAATTCCAGTATTTTTAGGAACAACTTGAACGGTACTGACCCATTGGCTGTTCGAGATGGGTTAAATGATTCCATAATCCTATAATTTTTTACCCAGTTTTTCTTAATACATAGTAGGTTTGGGATTAGTAGAATTTATGCCTACCTCCTTGGTTTAGTCTCCTAATTTAATAAAATATGATTTGTAAAAATTTATGGGCTAATACTAATAATTTCAGAAACTTTCTATCATAACTATTTTTTATACTCCCTAAAAAGTTTGAGCAGATGCAATTCATGCTCAGGAGGGAGTGAACTATCAACGATGACATGCATCTTGTTTTCATTCTCAAGATATGAATATTTTATATCTCGATGGATTTTTTTTATTCTAATTCCGGGGGATTTGGGATTGACTGGAGTGTGTGTGATAGTGAGAGTACACTGATCTCATCTATCTAATTAATGGTATCATCCTCACATGAGGAATGAAATTTTACTAGCTTAGAAGAATCATCAATGCTCATATGATCCTCAGTGTTCAAGAAATCATCAATCAATGAACATGCATGACACATTTCAAGAACACTACAATAATCAATGCATGAATCAGTAAAGAGTATTTATATCAATTAAGAAAACTAAAAAATGGGATCAGGGGAATGGAATGATGTCTTGTTGAGGGAATAGAGTACAACTATAGAATTAACAGAGAGATGGGAATGTTCTTATGAGGGGCGCTTCATTACATCAAGAATAATGAAGTGGACAATTTCACCAACAAAATCCAGTAATAATGTAAAATTGTGGGAATTAATTATAGTTTTATATGTTTTCAAGAAGGGTCTCCCAAATATAATCATTGTATGTCTATTCATCCTATCATTAATCATTTTAAGCACATAAAATTCTATAATAAAAATTACATTTTGAACCCTTACAAGAACATACTATAACACACCAGAGGGGTGTGTAGAACATCAGGTAGCCAGTTGAACAATAATTGCAGTGGGATTTTGTTCCGCATCTGGAAATGTAGATTAAATGGAATGAGGAATCACATTTATAGAAGAACTTAAATCAAGCATAGAATTTGAAAAATATTTCTCCCTTATGATGACGAGAATTGAAAATGTTCTGGGATCATTCCACTTGGTGGGAAGTGATGGATCTATCAATGCTGGAACATTCCTCCCCATTCTCACCTTCTCATCACCTCGAAGTGGACTTCGTTGTGTATACATGTCCATTAGAAACATGACCTATCATAGAATTTGTTTCACTTAATCAATCATGGGAATGTTTACCTGCACTTTTATGAAAGTCTCTAAAATTTCATTATCAAGTTCAATTTCTTTTTGTTTTCTAGGATGGGTGGCCCTTTTTGGAAATAGAAGAAGGATATTTGGGCTCAGTGACTAATAAATATGAACACTCTATCCTTTAGAGGGGATTCTCTCTGAACATGGTTCTACTTCATTTGTATCATTTCCAGTAGTTGGTATTTTGGTTTCCTTGGAAGGGGAAGAATCTAGTGGGGGTCCATTTGGCTTTTTAGTTTTTTCCACTCTGAAGGCAGATGGAACTGACTTTTCCTTTATCTCTAGGGTTAAATATTGGTTGAGAAGATAGTTTACCTGACCCAAGGCTCAGGATTTCCCCCACATAGTTTGAAAGTTGGCAGAATTGGGTTTTTATGTTTTGCATGGAAGCTAGGGTGGTTTGTTGGAATTGGATATTGTTGGAAGCAATTTTTTTCATCAAGTCATCTAATATACAATTGGGTTTTGGAGGGTTTTGATATGAAGACCTCTTTTGTGGTTTAGGATTTATGAGTGGTGGTGGTTGACAACTTTTCCACGATAGGTTTCATGGTGGTTGAGGTTGGTTTGAATACCCCCATTTCCAATAGGATTGGTGGTCTTCCCACCATGTATTGGATGGATAGTTTAGTTCCTACCTAAAGGGTTGGTTATAGGGGTGGCCTGGAATGATTCCCTAATAACTCTTAAAAGATACTTTTTTATGGGGGCACTGATTATAGTAGTTGTTGTGAGTAGAACATATACCACAATGGATGGGTGGAGGAGATTGGGATTTCCCTTGGGAAAGAGAATGTTGTTGAAGAAGGGTACTTACCTCTTCGAACTTCGTGTACACATTCTTATCAAATTATGCAATTTATACCTCATGGACACCTTGAATGGGTACATTGGGCATTGAACAAAATTTTGTTATATTCTATGTCATGTTCATAGTCATGGAACATGTAGTGATTGGGGTTTTATCCACTAGAACACAACCTTTAGCAGCATCAATCATATTTCAGTAAATAAAAATTATACCTTCAAAAAACACTAAAATAAATGTTGATCACCCATTTGGTGGTGTGGAAATCCTGAACATAACATTTTAAAGCATTCCCAATATTCATGTAATGTTTTCACATGAGATTTTCTTATACCACATATTTCTTTTCTTATCTTTTATGTTTGAGAGGCTGGGAAATTGTTTTCAAGAAAAAGGAATTTCATGTCCTCCCAGCCACTAATAAGTGGATTAAACTAATAATTCCAGAATATTCAAGTGTCATCCAATGAAAATGGGGATTCTCTGAGCATTACTTGTTCTTCATCCAAATTTTTGGATTTTAATGTATAACATATGATAATAAATTATTTATTTTGAATGTGTGGATCTTCTCATGCAATTCCACGGAATCTTGGTAATAAATGAATTAAACCAGATTTATGTTCAAAATCGGGTACCTCGCCTTGCATTTGAATGTATGTGGGTTGGATATCAATATCATGGGAGGTTAATAATTTTAGTGTTCTTTTGTTTTCATCCATTTTATACACATTATTTTCAGGTTCTAATTTGGTTCCAGAAGAATATGGTTTTAGAAAAATCTCGAGATGGTGTGTGTCCTCCTTCAAAGGGTTGTCTTGGGCATCTCAAGGTCGCTGACGTAAGATCCTCTCTAGTTCGGTTTCAAATGGGGGTAAGTCACCAGGATTAGAAATCATCATGAACATAACCTATAGAATAAATACACTCTAACAAAATCTTGTATGAGAAAGTAGAAGATAAAACAAATAAATATTCACAATAATTACAATGAACTTACCAAAAACACCATGTAAAGCAAATGTGCTCCCCGAAAACAGTCCCAAAATTGGACTGTGCTATCATGAAACAACAAATTAATTATGTTTTTAAGGTAAATTTATATTCTAGTTAATAACCTAGGTTTTCTCTCATGGAGAGTTGATAGGTTTTCAGTGTGTATTTATAATAAGAAGAACAAAAATGGGGTGATTTTGTAAACAATATTACGAAAGATACTTACGATAAAAAGTTGTAATGTTGAAAGACAAAGTGGATTTTGTAAAATAAGAGACAAATATGTGATCATTACTATGTTTTTATAGAACATGAATAGTTCCTTTTTCTCAATTGGTAAATAGGTTTTTTTGTAATCTTAAGGTTGAGGGATGACCAAGGTCTTGGTTCCGCTCTTTCCTCTTAAAATAATGCACAATGAACCAGCCCTTGACATAACAATAGTGTTGTAAATGTTTGGAACTCAAGAATAGAGTACTTTATACCAAAACATACTGAAATAATTTGTATTTGTGTTATAAATTAGATGTTTTTGTTGTCAAATCGGAACAACTCCATATTCCCACTTGAATCTCAGTCCTTTTTGTATTGAAATGTAAAATGATTCACATAATTATACAAAATAAATGAATTCAGAGAAGAAGAATATAAATATTAAAAATAAGTGAAATTATTCTCACACAAATTCCAAATACCTAGTAGAAAATAAGGTTCTTGATCTCCTTCTTCAAGTGTGTAGTTCCCTCACAATGACGACCCACCGTTTAGCTTTCCATGTCGAGGAGGATAAGGATCAAGTGGATCTCCTTCATCATTGATGATCCTCCTATGATGATAGGGTAATAAATAAATTTTTGGATGAGGATAGGAATCTTTTGGGTATCCAAAATACAAGAAGTTTTCCTCTTGGTCTAACTTTCAATTGGGGATCAAAAGGTTCCCTTTTATTGGAAAATGGGATTGTAGTTTTGAGTCACATATTTCTTAAAACCAATTGTCACATTGGTTTTGACCACCATAAAACATTATCTAGAGTGTGAGAAAATAAAAAAAGACACATCCCAATCATATGGATTTGTGAGATGAATATTAGGCACAACATGGAAATCTAGATCCCGATATATTGACAGATCATAGAACATCTCTTTTTTACTTCATGAAGATTCGGTGTGCTGGATAGATTCGGTCAGTAGGGACACCATATGACTGAATGATTCTTGGTTTCTTTTATATGAAATGTATCCCAATGAATTCAAGACCGGTGCTCAAAATTTCATCCAATTAGGATGCGTGGTTAAGTTGTAGTGTGAGGATGAGTCCATTGGTGTGCATAGATCTTGCTCAGTTTGGCCAATTTTTCATGGACATCATCATAGGTCATCCAAATCACCTGCTCCTACAATGGTTTCATAAAAAAAAGTAACATTTCGCTTTTTAATAGGGATAATGACAAAATAAATTATTCAAACATGGAAGGAAATTTTTTATTTTATTTATAATACTCAATATTAAATAATTTTAGCCTAGTGTGGTTATGGTGAAAATGAAAAAGTGAATCCCGGTACGATCACACCCCCAAACGTAAACATTTTTCACCCCTAGAAAAAGTCATAATTCCAAAAATAAATCATGTAGATATTTCCAACATCATAATGATTTAGCATTCAATGAAAATTTTACTCTTAATCGAAATGTGATCAATTAAAAAATCACACTACTAAGATATTTTCAATGATCATTGAAAAAGATGCCGCAAAAATAGTATCCAAATCAAACTCCAAGAGATGCACTATACCAATCAATGAATATAATTAAAAAGTTAATCATGTCACAAATTCTCCATGTGTGTGCCTGAAAACAATTTCATTTTATTCATTCCACTTTTTATTGTGTAAATATATGTTATTTTAATTATTGTCTTATTACAAGATCCTTTCCACAAAACATGCCCCACATCCATTGCAATCAAATTACAAAACCCAGTCACATAAGAATTACTAGAATTCAAACCATAATCTTCTGAAATAGATATCCCCATATGTTCTACATATCTTCACTCTCCCCATTTAATAAATTTTCTAAAGATGCACATGAATGAAATATCACACTCTCCTCCCAACCCAAGTTTGATCTCCTCAAGACACTAATTGTAATAGTTATAATAAGATCAAAGACTGAGGAATGGCGTTTTTGACCTTCCCAATAAATAATCCATTTTTTATTTTATTTTTTAATTTTTGAGGATGTGAAATAATCAGATAACATGTACATGCCCATAGGTCAATCTGGTCCAGTAATGAAATATATCAGATAAGGAACGAACGAATGGAAAAATGATTTTTGAAGGTAGATAAAAGTAAACCTAAGTTATATTTACCTTCAATTAAGTAATAAATTCTCACACATCATGGTTGGTTAAATAAATGATTGGAGATATTAAGTGAAAAAATTTTCCAATAAAATATCCTCAAAAAGTTCACTATTCTTCTCAAAGTTTTTAAAATGATACAACCATTTATATCATTGAAAAAAAACTAAATTCCAAAATAAAACCACATTATAGTATTTAATTCTTGTTGAAATACAAATTTCATTAGAAGTTTTACTGAATGTTAAAAAAATGAAATACAGACAATCCACATGCATTTTAAATGACTTCCATGATTAAATGGGAATCATTTTTCATGATAAAGTGGGAATAAAAAATAATGTTTCGATGTGATATTGATTGGGAGAGAAAGGGGGAATGTAATAATACTGTCTGGAAATCTAAATAGAGAAAAGAATAAAGAGGATGAAATTTCAAAACAAACCTAGGAATATACTCATCCCCCCACACCTGGAGTTTTTTATGTCCTCAAATTACAATTAGAATGTATGAAGGAAGGATAAAACTTTGTGGGTGTCATTCGTAGACAACTTCTAGAACATGGAGATCCTCTATTGGAGACACTGGAAGGGTTTCATGGATGTGATTTAGTCGATGCCCATTAACTATGAAGGTTTTCTTGATTTCATCATTTTGAATGTGGAAAAAAACTAATAGAGAGACGTTATTAAACATTTATGCACCAAACTAGCATGAACAAAGCTTAATTGGATGCAACATCATCCCTGAATTAAAAAGAAGAACAATCTTACCAATGTGGAACTAACGAAGAAGGATGAGACTATTGTGGGAAGCCTAAGTGCGCTCCTTATAAATCGGGGAGTTCCCATATGCATCAATTCTCATTTCCTCCATCTTTTAAATTTGTAGCTTCCTCTGAAAACTAACAGGAGAAATATTATGGTTGAATTATTTTATGGCCTTGTAGGTCTATTTCTCAATCTCAATAGGAAGGTGGAAATTCTTTCCAAACACAAGATGATGGGGTGACATTCCAATTGGAGATTTAAAATTTGTATGGTATACCCATATTTAATCATCAAGTCAGAGACTCCAATATTTTTTATTTGGTTGAACCGTTTTTTAAGAATCTATTTTACTTCTCTATTTTACTCCTCGGGTTGACCATTGGTCTATGGATGATATGCAGTAGACACTCTATGACCGACCCCATACTGATGCAAAATTGATTGCATTGTTCGGTTGTAGAAATCAGAATCATAGTCACTGATGTTAAACCTAGGTAATCCAAACCTACAGAAAATTTGGGTTCTCAAAAATTCAGCAACTGAGTTAGAATAATCAGTCCTTGGAGCTCGTGCCTCTACCCATATGGAAACATAATCCACCACCAAAAGAATGTAAAGTTTACCAAATGAATTGGGGAATGGTCCAATAATTTCAATGCCCCAAACATCACAAATGTCACTGGAGAGAAATGGTTTTTGTGGAATCTCATTTCTTTTATAGACATTCCCCCATTCATTTACAATGAAGACTAGATTTACCGAATTCATCAGAATCCCAAAACAATGTTGGCCCAAAGAGACCAGAATCAAGGACCATGTGAGCAGTCCGTTGGGGGCCAATGTGGCCCCCAAAAGGAAGGGTGTTGCAGAACCTATGGATGATCTGAAACTCACTATCATGAACATAAATCTTGAGGACATGATCACTATAGGTGTGCCAAATGTAGGTGTCATCGAAAATGTACCAACATGACTCCTGTTTTTGATGGTCGGATTGGTTTTTTTCAATCCACATGAATGAAAGACGCTACCAAATAATTTACAATTTCAGCATACTAAGGAATATAATCATTCCCTCGGTATAGTTGATAATAAGGAAAAATTTCATATATATGAATACATGGAGATGAGTCAATGGTTGAGGATGGGTGGATCCTAATGATATGGTCAGCCACCACATTCTCTGCTCTTTTGTATCTCTAATTTCAAGATTTAATTTCTAAAGGAGGAGAATCCAACAAATGAGGTCTGGTTTGGTGTCTGGTTTCTTAAGGAGATACCCGAGGGCTCCATTGTAGGAGAATACAATGACTTTGGACCCTAAAATATATGATCTAAATTTTTCCAAGTAAAAAACTGTTAAAAGGAATTATTTTTCAATTATGGTGTAGTATTCTTGGGAAAGGTCCAAAGTACATGAGGCATAGGCAATGACATGTGGATCTTGATCAACCCTTTGTGACAAGGCTGCCCCAACTACATAGTTCGAGGCATCACACATGAGCTCAAACGGTAAATCCCAATGAGGAGGTTGAATTACCGAGACTGACATGAGACTCCATTTTATCTTATTAAAATATTCCTCACATTCTTGATCAAAAAATTATTTTTCTTTTTTGAGTAACTGGGAGACTGAGAGTGATATCTTACTAAATTCAATAATGAAACAATAGTAAAATCCAACATTACCATGTAAAGACCACACATCCAATGCATTTTGAGGAAAGGATAGGAAGAAATGAAATAAAATTTTGATTTATTTACTTGGATTCCATCTCTATAAATTAAATTCCCCAAAACTATACCTTTTCGCACCATAAAATGGAAAATCTGATAATTTAAAACAAGATTCTTTTCAATACAACAACATAGGACTAAACCAATACTACTCAAAAATTCATCAAAAGAGTATCCATAAATAGTGAAAACATCGATGAATTATTCCATATAATTCTCTAGGTAATCTAAATAAATACTAACCCTACATCACTAGAATGTACATGGAGCATTTCATAGAGAAAATTGAATCCTCTTATATTAAAATGTTCCAAATGGGAAAGTGAAGGTTATATTTTTCTAATCCTTAACGTAAATATATATCTCAAATTAGCTAGAATTCCCATCAAGGAAATAGTAGTGGTACATCCCATTTAGCCTCACTAGAATTCGGTCGATGAATAAGAAAGGGAAATGGTCTTTCCTAGTGTGTTGTTTTATTCGGCGATAATCTATGTAGACATGTGAATTATTCTACACACGAGTTGGAAACAATTCATTGTTTTCATTTCTGAATACTATATGGCCTGGTTTAAAGGAACTACTTAAACATGACTGACCCATTGGCTGTTAGAGATGGGGTAAATGATTCTATAAGCCTGTAATTTTGTTACCTGCTTTTTCACAACATATAGGTGGTTTGGATTTAGTCGACGTTGTGCCTACCTCACAAGTTTAGCCTCATCATTTAATAAAATATGATGTGTACAAATTGATGGGAAAATACTTGGATTCTCCTCAGGTGTCAATCCCAATGTTTTTTATATTGCCTCAAAAGTTCATGTTTTCTCAATTCATTCTTAGGAGGGATTGAAGTGGAAATGTTTAAAGACAAATTGTTTCCATTATCAAGATATTAATATTTTAAAACATGAGGTAGTTGTTTTAATACCAGTTGATGCGGATTTTTGATTGATGGGAGTGTGTGTGATTGTGAAAGGTCACTAATCTTATCTAACTTATCAATAGTATCATCCTCATACAAGGAATTAGCTTTTAGAATCATAGTTGTATCATCAATGGTAATTTTCTCCACAGTGTTCAAGAAATAATCAATCATGGAACATGCATGACACTTTTTTAGAACACTACAACAATCAATGTCAGAATAATTTCCTAGTAATTCTATCAATTATGAAAACAAAAAAATGGGATCTGTGGAAGGGAAGGATGCTTTTCAAGAGATTTGAGTATATCAATATAATTAACAGAGATAGAGGAATGTTCTTTTGAGGGGTGCTTCATGGTATCAAGGATAATGATGTAATGTCACAACCAAACGCCATTGATAATGCACCATTATAGACATTAATTATGGTTTTGGTGCTTTTAAAGAGGTTCCTTCCTAATATAAACGGGGCATGTCCATTCATCATATTATCCTCAATTTTAAGCACATAAAATTCAGCATAAAAAATTAAATTTCGAACCCTCACATGAACATCTTCTAACACAACAGATGGGTGTGAAGTGCTCCTGTTATCCATTTGAACAATAAGTTTAGTGGGATTCAGTTCCCCAACCAGAAATATTGGTTAAATGGAGTGGGGAATCACATTTATAGTACCACATAAATCAATCATAACATTATAAATAGAATACTCCCCTATGGTTCATAGAATAGAAAATGTATTGGGATCTTTGTAATTAGTGTAAAGTGATGGATCTGTCAATGTTGAAACATTCCTCCCTAAAATCACCTTCTCACCACCTCGAAGTTTACATCGGTGTGTACACATCTCCTTTAGAAACTTGTTATATATTGGAATTTGTTTCACATCATCCATCAAGGGAATGTTTACCTGAACTTTTTTTGAAAGTCTACAAAATTCCATTATCGAGTTCAGTTTCATTTTTTTTATAGGATGGGTGGCCCATTGTGGAAATGGAATATTGATTTTTTGACTAGATGACTCATCAATAGAGACACTATTTTGGTTAGATGTGATTATCTCATTACATTTTTCGACCTCATCGGGATAATTTACAGTATTTGGGATAGTGTTTTTCTTATGGGGGGATTAATCTAGTTGAGGGGGCATTTTGATATTTTGATATGTTACACTATTCATGGTGATGGAACTAACATTTCCATTTTTCTCTAGGGGTAACTAATGGTTGAGATGGTAGTTTAACCAAACCATCACTCTAGATTTCCCCCACCGAGTTGGAAAGTTGTCCTAATTGGTTTTTTAGGTCTTGTATGGAAACTTGGGTTGTTTTTGGAATTGGGTATTGTTGGAATCCATTTGTTTCATCTTGTCTTCCAAGCTAGACTTGGGTTTTAGAGGGGTTTTTTTAGAGAGATCTCTATCGTGGTTGAGGATTTCTGGGTGGTGGTGGTTGAATACTCATCCCTAGTTGGTTTTGTGGTTATTGAGGTTGGTTTGAATTCCCTCTTGCCTATAGAATTGGTTATCTTTACAATCAGGATTGGATGGATAGTATGATTATTTCTTAAAGGGATGGTTATATGGACAACCTGGAAAGATTGTCTCACAACACTAAAAAGATTCTATTAGTTGGGGCATTGATTAGATTAGTGGGTGTCATAAGAACATATACCATGTCAGATGGGATGAGGAGATTTGGATTTCACTTGGCAAAGAGCTTGTTGTCTAAGAAGGGTACATACCACTTCAAACATCGTGTCCACCATCCTCTTGAATTCGGTACATTTCACATCGTGGACACCTCGAATTTGCACGATGTACCTTGAACCAAATTGTTGAGTGTTTTGTGCCATGTTATCAAATATGGTCTTTGAAAAAATTGGGGTTTTATCAACTAGAACACCACATATAACAGAATCAATCCTATATAAGTCAATTGGAATAAACGCTTCATAAAAATACTAAATTAAAATATGATCACTTATTAGGTGGTGTGTAAAACTTGAACATAACCTTTTATATAATTCCCATTCTTCATGTAATTTTTCCCCTTGATATTGCCTTATCCCACAAATCTATTTTCTTATATTAGTAGTTCGAGAGGCTAGGAAATATTTTTTAGGAAAAATGCATTTAATGTCCGCTGAGCCTCTAATTGGTGAATTAACATAGTTAAGCTAGTCATTTGCAGTGTCTTCCAAAGAAAACAAGAATTCTATGAACTTCACTTTTTGTTCATCCACATATGCAGTTTTTAATGTAGAACCCATGGACGAAAATTATTTAAGATTTTTCAGTGTATATTGTCCAACAAGTCTATGAAATCCTGGTAATAAACTAATTAATCCATATTTATATTCAAAATTGGGTGCCTCACCTTGTATTTGAATGTAAGTGGGTCAGATATAAACATCTAGTTAGGTTAATTATTTTAGTGTTATATTGTTTTTGTACATTTTAAAAATGTTAATTTCAGGTTCTAATTTTTTTCAAGAAAATGATGGGTTTAAAAAATTCTCCAGTTGTTGTGCGTCCGTCTTCAATTTGTTGTCTTGTGAATATCGGTGTTGCTGACGTAAGATCCCTTACGGTTTGGGTTCTAAAGGACATAAGTCACCTCGATTAGAATGCATCATTCACATAACCTATATACTAAATAAATCATAACAAAAACATATATGAAAAGGTAGAAGATAATCGATATATTTATTCAAAAAAATTACAAAAATCATATAAAAAACTCTCGAAAACCATAACGCTCCCCAGAAACGGCGCCGAAATTTGACCGTGAATTCATGAAAAATAATATTAATTATGTTTTTAAGGATTCATTATAGTCTAGGTCAGACCCTAGGTCGTCTCTCAACGGGAGTTGATAGGTATTGAGTGTGTATTTTTAATAAGAAGAACAAAATATAAGGTTATTTTTTAAACCATTTTAAGAATGTGACATTAATTAAAGAGATGTAAAGTTGAAAGAAAAAGTGGAGTTTGAAAAATATGAGATATATAAGTGATCATTGATAAGATATTACATCACATGAAGATTTATTTGTTCTCAATTTGGAATTAGGATTCTTTGTAATCCTTTGGTTGTGGGATGACCATGATCTTGGTTCCCCTCGTTCCTCTTAAAATATTTCACTAAGAACAAAACCTTGACACAAAAATCACATTGTCAAGGTTTGGACCACAAGAATAGAGAGAGGTATAACAAAGAATACTAAAATATCATGTATGTGTGTGAGAAAGAGGATGCTTGTGTTGTCCGATAGGAATAACTCAATATTCCAACCTGAATCTCAACCCAATCAATATTTAAATGAGAAATGTTTCCATTAATTAAACCAAATAAATGAATTCAGAGAATATTAATATAAAGATTAAAAACAAGTGAAATAATTCACTCAAAAATTAAAACAAACCAGTAGAAATTATGGTGTCATAACACCCTCTTCAAGTGTGTAGCTCTGTCGCAAGGATCACCCACCATTTAGCTCGTCGTCCCGAGGAGGTGAAGGCTTGGGAGGAAATCCTTCAACATTGTTGATCACCGTATGATGATAAGGGCCTCCAAATATTCTCAGATGAGGATAAAATTCTTTTGGGTCTGCAAAATACCTGAGATTTTCCTCCTGGATTATCTTTCAAATGGGGATCCCATGGTGCCATTTTATAGGAAAATAAAAAGATGATTTTGAGAACACAGATTTCGTAAAACCATTTGTCACATGGGTTTCAACCTCTATACTGCCATATGTCACTTTGGAGAAAATAAAAAAGTTTTTTTCTCTTCATATGGATGTCTCATCCAAATTTTGTTCACAATTCGGACCCTAGAGCCCATGAAATTGTTAGATCACAACAAACCACTTTGGACTTCGTACAGATTTGGTGTGCTGGACAGAGTAGGTTAGTAGGGATACCATATGGACGAATGAGTAATGAGTTCCTTCAGATGAAATGTAGAAAAATGGATTTTTGACAATTACCTCAAATATCATCTCATTTTGATACATTTTTTATGATTAGTGTTCTGATGAGTACACTGGTGTGCATGGATTTTCTCAGTTTGGATAACTTTTCATGGATATCCTCATTGGCCCATAAAATCATCTCCTTCGACAATGGAATCATGAAAACAAGTAACATTTCACATTTTAACATATATAAACACAAAAAAAATATGATTCAAAAATTTATTGAATTTTTTTATTATTTTAGTAATTTTCTATATAAAACATGTATAGAACAGTGGTGTAAGGGTCAAAATGAAACAGTGAATCATGGTGTGATCATTGTGACATGGTTATTTTAGGAGTGGTTGGAGAACGAGTATATTTTACATTATCCGAGATTGGATAATCATGTGGGAATTTGTGTGGGATATTCAAATCATCAATTTGTTTACTATATTACAATACTTACCTTGTGTTACTTCAATAGCATTCCTTGTTGAGGATGGGGTAGATTGTATACCTTGTTTTGTGATGTTTTCTTCTACTATATTCTATTGGGAGAAATAGTATGCCTCTATTGCTTGTTCAAGAGGGACTTTGGTTTTTCTTATTGAGTATATATTTATGCTCACCCAACATATATAAATCTACATTCAGGTTTTCAGGAGGACTACAGGAACCATCCTAGACCATACTAGCTTAGAAATTTAGATAGTTTTTGTGTCAGTACATGGCCTTACTTTTGGCACATACTTTGGAGTTATTATTATTAGTGTAACGTTTTTATTTTAAACATACAGGTGGTATGGAATTGGATTTATCATATATATATATATATTACTAGGAGTTGTTTTGGATGATCCATCATATCTGTTGATCTTGTTTCTCTAAAAAGGGAAATACCACTCATTTTATGAGACTTGTATTCAATTTGTGTTGTACTTCACCCCATTAATAATAGTGATGGGACTCGGGGGATCATTATATTTCATTCTTCATTATGATACCATGATGGGAATATTTGGAGGTAGGGGTTGTGAAATAATGGTATCATAAATGTTGGTAGATAAATAGGATAGATTTGGCAATTAGGTATATAGAGGGTTGCATGGATTGTTAGGGAAATAGTATCAGGTTATCTTGTTTTATGACATAGGCTATTGATGGCGGTCGAGTACATGGTATTGTGGGGCCCACAATGATCATATTCAAGGACTTTGAGTATAACACCCCAAACATTTTATGGTATGAATACCTTGAAAATATTCTATTTATAACCTATATTTCATAAGGAATTTTGTTCTATTAAAACAACACTTTAATATTTAAAATATAGTTATAACTTATACATTAAAAATAAATTTTCCACGTTAATGTTTTGAATTTTGAAAAATGGTCATCTAGAATTTTGACCAGCAAGTTATTTGGAGTCTGATAAAACCAACTTGATTTGTTATGAATAGTAACATACACTTATGAAATGAAATATGAATAGTAATATGACCCTTATGAATTTTAAATAATGATAATATTTTATTTTATAAAGGTAATAGGATAATAAGATCTTAATTAATTTTTCAATGTTATATAAAACTAATTATACCTTTTAAATTATTCTTTATTGATTTAACTATGAATATATTTAAAAATTAAATTATAAAACATTATAAAATTAATTTCAAAAAATGGATTTCACATTTCATTTCTACATGTCAAAAAAATATTAGGGTAAATATTAGGGTTTTTTCTAAAATACATGATTTTTTCGTGAATAGTTAAATAGAGTTTTGAGTTTTCAATAGTTTAATGACATCATAATGACCTAATAATTAATATAAACATCTAGTCAACTTTTTTATAGTATCATATGACATGAGGTTTCGTAAGTTGCTAATACCCTAGGAAAATACCATGGTAATGCCCATGGGTTTTCAAAAACCACTAATGAGGTGTCCCTTTTAATTAATAAAAAACTATTGCTCATTTACCACAAATACTCACTCACCACTATTGTTTTCATTCATTTGAAAATATTTATCCTATATGATGTGGTATTATTACCTCCATAGGAGTCCTCCCAAGGTGTCCTAAACCCCATATGGTCCCAACCTCATGTTTTTCTAGTTACTCTACAAGGTAAGAGAATCAACCACCCTTCTTTTTTCATACAACTTTATTTTATGTTTTATATTTTATTTTCAATTGGAATATGTTGGGATATGTTATTCCATATTCCCCTTTAGGTAAATATTATGTAAGGGTTTTTAGAGTACCCATTTCTCTAATAAATCTATTTTATGAATGTTTAATTTACACCATTAGGTTGCTGAATTTTCATGAGAGATTTTTCAATTTTCTTCAATTTTGAGTTCCATTATTTTATACTTCTTTCATAATCACCCATTATCCAAATGATATGATAATTAAATAACAATACATGAACTGGAATTATATTATGCTAATGGAATATTTAATCATTATCTCTTTTCCCCCCTCCTCTTATACAAAAAATGAAAACACTTTCAAAGATGTGTTAATTTATAACATTCACGAACGAATGGTTCTCAATTTTCATTACCATGTAATATTATATTCACAAAACCATTTTTATGGCCTAAACAATCATAGTATATGTATTTAATCTCATTAATTTAATTTAATACTTACGCACACATAATATAAAATAATAATACAAAACTAGTTCATTGTGAACAAATCTGACAAGTTAATCCAAACTTTTGTAATTAAATTTTAACTAATGAATCATCATCATGGTATATATCCAAATATAATTGTAAGATAATTTATATATATTTAATTACATTAATAATATATATTATCAATTTGGTATGTTTAACCACATTTCAAATGATTATCCATTAATGAATACAAGTAACCAGATCATGAAAAACAATGAAAAAATTACTTCCGAAACAGTTAAATTGAACTTCATAAACCCATAAAAGTGACATAATTAACCTAATAATGTTATACTAAATCAATTACATGTATATGAGTTAATGTACTAATTAATTAATGATGATAAATTTTATTATTCCTATCAATAAAACTAACAATGAACACACTCGAGCATAAGGTAAGGAGTTTCTCATCTCACATTCTTTTTCATGAGATTTCCATGGTTCACCACTTATTTCATGTATATGGTATATTAGTACTGCCATTTGATATATAATAACATTATTATATTTATATTCCTGGTATTAAAATTTAATTTGATTTTTTTTAATTTCTAGTCATATGATTCGACAAATTACATTGTGGTAAGGGACTTTGTCTCAACTAAAATTTCATTAAGACTAATTTTGTATTGTGCACCTAATAAACCTTATGTGGTGTACCTTTATAAGAACTCAAACCTTTTTTCACATACGTTTTTCCATTTTCTGGTGTTTTTGGGAAAAGAGGAGTTTCTGGAAATTTTTGAACTACACGTCGTGTACTTTATAAGTGCACGCTGTTTACTTCGATGTCATGTGGGGCTATGTGGTGGTCATGTCCAAGAAGCACACACGGTCGTGTTGGGTGATGATGAGGCCACTTAAATCGGAGTATAGAAAATCCTAGTACATGCGATGTACTTTTTTTATTAAACGTATTGGGCTCGTGTCTGATCACTAAAAACATCTTCTTCTAGGTTACGTTCGACCGAGAGAAGCCCCACAGCACCAGAACTTCTCCTAGGACCCAAACCTCCATTTGGTCTCCAAATAGATTGTCGTAGATTGAGTTGGAACCACAAAGATATGCTCTTCCTTATTCTAGAGCATCTTTTTCCAATTCATCCTCTTTTGAATGTTATTGTGGGTTGAACGTTTTTGGTGTTTTCATAGATCGATGATGTTATAAGGAGATTCAAGCCTCGTGGTTCAAGTATATTGATCTCCTAGAATGAAGGTCAGTGGTTTGTTCCTTTTCGTTCAATTTCATTTTTGTATTATGTGAAAATTCCACCAATACCCTTGAACGGGGTATTGCGTGTTTAATGTTTTTCCCCTGTTGTTTTCCTTCCTTACTTGTATGCTTGTGTAGAGGTAATTTGGATATGTATAAGAATACTTGTTGTGCTTGGATGTTTTTCCC
The DNA here is from genome assembly GCA_963277665.1 of Viscum album. Taxonomy (NCBI): domain Eukaryota; kingdom Viridiplantae; phylum Streptophyta; class Magnoliopsida; order Santalales; family Viscaceae; genus Viscum; species Viscum album. The sequence continues at coordinate 699,892,835 of OY728119.1, read as the reverse complement.
AAGACTTATTCTAATTATGACCTTTTGGTCTTGTTCAGCCTTTGTCCGTTATACATATTTTACATTCCATGTGACCGTAGGATGGAGTGTTGTTCCCTGACATGCTTTTTATGCTTTAGAATGGTTATCCATGTAGCTCTATAGGTTTACATTGTACATAGAGCATTATTATGCACTAACTGGCACGAGGTCGTGAGAACCTGGTGCTATAGACTATAAGGTGATAAACCGAGTTATATTTTTCATAGAGTCTTGGACATTTTATACTATATAGGAAAGACCTAGTGAGCTTCCCATAGATTCTTGGATATTATAGAATACCAGAGAATAGACCGAGTGAGCTTCCTCAGAGAGTATTGAGCTTTATAGACTATACGGGGGTAGATGAAGTGAGCTTCCTTAGAGAGTCTTTGTTTTGTTTGAATTTCCTTAAAACATTTCAGGCTTTAGGAGGAATTGACTGAGTGATATTCTGCCGAGAGTCTTTGATCGACCTGAGGATATAATAGGAATTGACCAAGTGAGCTTCCTAAGAGAGTCTCTAGGCCTTTGGGATATAAGGGGAATTGATTGACCGTGTTTCCTCATAGAGTCTTATAATTTCATATGATCAAACCAGAGGGGTTAGGCTTAGTGTAATCCCCAGAGGGATGTTGGTACTACTTGGATAGGACTAGAGGGGTTGGTTGTCAGCAATTTCCAGAGGGATTCTTGTTTGTGGTTAGTAGTTGTTTCACTGCTACTTGTTGAACTGTGGATTGTTTAGTGATGTGTATCTTCTGGTTTGCTGCTTCCTGTTACTACTTACTATACCATTACATGCCATATACTCACAGACTATTAGGCACTGATTTTCGGGTGGTTTCCAACTGGGATATAGTCTCACACCCAATTATGGTCATGCTTTTGGGCCCAAACAGATTATATAAATGCAGGTATAGAAAAAGGAATGTGTCCTTCAACGTCAGGTACTTGAATTGCATTGGAGAAGAAGAGCATGGGACCAAGATGAGGCTAGCAATGTTTAGGAGTTTCTAATCTACTTTATTTTGTACTTTGGTTTAGTATTTTATTCAGAATTATGACTTGTTTGGTTGTTTTCCAGGACATATGTATCAGGCATCATATATACATGTTATCCTTTTATTTTTCTTATTTCTTCTTCCATTGTTCTCTTGTGTATGGAATGTTTACTACTTTCGCAATTGTATATTTTGTTTACTTCAAATATGTACTACGATAATGATGTCATAGTTTCCCCAATAAACACACCCAAGGACCTTACAGATAGCCGGATGCCTCTGGAATTTGGGGAAATGGGTTTGAGTCCATGTGACCAACCGGGTACGGGGCACCTATGGGTGGCTTCCAGAACCGTACAAAGTGGTATCAGAGGGATTTTTTTCTCTTGGCATACTGTTTAGAGCCTATATCCATGGATAGGATGGAATTGGTACATGGTAATAAGTTGTGCCCATGATTATCTATCCTGTGTATAGGAAAAAGCCAATATACCATGTTTATTTCAATTTCTTCAGGTTTTTCAATTTCTTCAGTTGATATGATTTCACCTTGAGTGACTCACATGATTTGTGTTGTTATTGTTGATATTGTTGAGGTTCTATTTCTGTTGCAACCCGATGAGATGAGGGTATGCCATCTCATGCATCATGTAGGAACTTGTTAGAAATCACATGCCATGCATTCATTCCATGCCATCTAGGATGTATTAGCAATTGCATGTTATTGTGATAGACGATGTGTAGATTATGCATGCTGTTGTGATGGATGATTTGATTGAATCTCTCCTGTTTGATCAAGAATTTGTTTGTATTTTACATTGCTTAGATGGAAACCAAACATTGGTTCTTGAGGTGTTAAGGTCCCCCATGGACCGTAATTTGGTGGATCATTACCTGGTTTCCTTGTTATAACTTGCATAAGATTCCAAGCTTCGATTTTCAGGTGTATGGCCCTCATGGATCATAATTTGGCACCATATGACTAGTATTTTGTGTTTTATAGGATTCGGAGTAGTTTCTGATCTACTACACTGAAAAACCCAGAATACACTGTGTGTACTATATGAATACATTCTGCGTAGTTTTTAAACTGTGTCAGTAACTGTGTGGGTAGAAACATGGGGTTGTGAAAATTCTCCAAGAACACGCCGTGTATGGTAAGTACATTCCGTGTTGTAGTGACCATGTGTTTACCCGTGTGTCTAACGACATGGATGGATGCAACATCAACTATAGATGTTGTGTCTTATTATCACACTTCATTCCATGTAACCTAAGTACCCAGTTGTGTCATGAACAACACGGTTCGGGAAAACCTTCAAGTACACCGCGTGTTCTTAGGGTGCATGCCGTGTAGAGTAAACCATGTAGTCGACCATGTAACAAACAAAAAGGTTCATCAAAACATGTCATGTACACCTCGTGTCTTTAGTTAACAAGACGTGTAGTCTTGGATAATGTGGACTATGTGGGATATCTATGTAAGGAGACTTGGGAAGGGGAATATAGTTTAAGTACACACCGTGTGTGGGGACAACATGCCGTGTGGTTGGGGTGTTACACAAGCAGTTGTGGTAGAAGTACATTCCCATGTGAATGGCATAAAAAAATGTCGTGTAGTTTTTATACACATCGTTTAGTCCTGTTTAGTAAAACATGAATTTTTCTTTCTCATGTTCCACTCTTCTACTCATGTGTTCTCAATCTTTGATGATCTTAATCTAAGGTGTGATTTAAAAATTCAGAGTTATGCCACCTAGATGTACTTAGGTTGTACGTTAGCTACCAGATGGTGATCAGACACCAGATATGGATGATCAGGGACCTCCTGCATAACCTCTTGCTATGCCATCTTTGGCACTAGTAGTTATACCATTAGCATGTATTGATGCACAGTTTACGAAAGATTTTATAAGGATGATGCATACATTCTAGTGAGCGCCGCCTCCTACCCCGTCGATGGTAAAATTGACTTGTGTTTTCTAGCAGTAGAATCCTCTTACTTCTTCTGGGGATGGAAGACCCTAGGCTGTAGATTCTTTTCTAGAGGCCACGATGATGATTTTCAAGCATCTGGAGATACCTCCAGAAAATAGGGTGAAACTAGAGACCTATACACTCTTAGACTCCGCCAAGAGGTGGTGGGAGGTGATCTCATAGTTAGGATGCTAGAAACGTATGACATGAAATGGGTTTTGGCACATCTTCTACGATTAATTGTACCTGGAGACCTTGAGGGCCGATCGAGCCCAAGATTTTATGAGTCTGGAGCATGGTACTCTTTCTATTATGGATTACTCATCTCACTTTACTGAGCTAAAACGTTTCACACCTATTCCAGTAGGCGATGAGTTGTTCCTTACGCTAATTTTTTAGGATGTTTTGAGGCAATACATACACTCGTAGGTGAACATATTATGGTTGACTAGATTATCTTCTATCATCAACCAGGCGCTGATCACTGAGCGCAATCTGAGGGATTCTGTAGAAGTGTGCTAGGGTGGTTTGACATCCAAAGTCTGTGTTCCTCCCACTGATAACTGGAAGCGCCACAGGGAGTCTACTCAAGGAGATTAGAGTAGGTGTAATGTATCTTCGGGCATCCTGGTAGTATGATACAAATGCTAGAGGAGTGGTAATACTAGGCCTCAGTGCCAGAGAGACATGATGGAGTTCCGAACTTGTAGCAAGATGGGCCGTCTTCATCATTTTTTTATGTTCTTCTCACCTACAGCTGGTGGTGGTTGTTCTTTTATGACCCCACGTTCAGGAGATGCATCGCCAGTTTCTCACATGTCTGAGAACTTGTGTTCATTAGACCGTTCGGGCCGAGGTGTAGGTCACGACTGTAGTGGTCCATCACCAGGCTACCAGCGACAACAGAGTGGATCAGCTCAGAGTGTTCATCCAGGGTCACAGGGCCACGGTAAAGGCTAGAATTTTGCAGTGGAGAAGAACCGTCAATAGAAATATCCCAACAATTCTATAGTTTGAGGTATGATATTGGTATCCTCAGTTTTATCTTCAACTCTTTTCGATAATGGTGCCACACGTAGCTTTATCTCTAATGATGATGTGGAGAGCCTTGGGCTATACATCTTTTCCTCTATTGATACTTTTATTCTAAACACACCATTGGGGCTAGAGAAGTTAGTGTACATCAGTGTAGAGAGTGATCTCTTGAGGCTATAGTGTGTCACTTCGTATGGGACATCTATGTCCTAGAGATGATGAGCTATGATGTCATTCTAGGAATGGACTGGTTAGTCCCCTTCCAGATATTTGTCGATTTCTATCGCCGCAGGGTGAGTTTCATATCACAAGAGGAAGGATACATTCTTCATAGAGGTGAGTGGGGTGTCCAGGCGAGCAGACCAGGTCTAGATTATCATGGTTTGGGAGGAGTTACATCACAGATCACTAGTCTTTATCTGGATGACAAGGGGACATCACAGTTAGACATTCCTCCAGTGGTGGATCATTTTAGAGTTGTCTTTCCAGAGGACTTTTCATGTTTTCCTCCTGATCGAGAGGTAGAATTTTTTATTGAGTTTGTTCCAGGAGCAGCACTGGTGTCCATTCCTCCTCATAGGATGGCTACACCTGAGTTGCTGGAGCTCAAGAAACAGTTGTAGAAGTTGTAGGAAAAGGATTTCATCTAACCCAGTACTTCTCCTTGGTGTTAGCCTATTCTCTTTGTAAATAAGGAAGACCATACCCTTAGGCTTTGTGAGGACCATAAGAAGTTGAAGTAGCTGATGGTCAAGAACCGATATCCCTTTCCGAGGATCGATGATATCTTCGATCTACTTTGAGGAGCCCTGGATTTCATGAAGATTGTTTTGAGATCTGGTAATCATCAGTCACTCGTTAGAACATATGATATAACTCTTACATTCATTAGGAGAAGTTATGGTCTATACGAGTATATGGTTATTTCTTTTGGTCTCACAAACACGCCAGTAGTTTTCATGGCACTGATGAACCGATTGTTCAATTCATACTAGGATTCCTTCGTGGTTGTTTTCATTGATGATAGCATGGTGTACTCTTAAACACGATATTGAGATCATTTTAAGTACATTGAGAGAGCATCATTTATATTCTAATCTCTCGAAATGCCACTTTTGGATGGATCAGATTCACTTCATGGGTCATGTTATCTCAGAGACCAGAGTATCAGTAGTCCAAGAGAAAGTGAGGGAAATATTTTCTAGGGAGCAGGCAAAGAACATATTTTAGGTACACAGTTTCCTTGGACTATATGGATAATACAAACACTTCATACATGACTTTTCACATGTAACAACACCACTGACAGGTCTGACCAAGAATGGGGCGAAGTTCTTATGGTCAGATTCTTGTGAGTTATCCTCTTAAGATATGAAAAAGGAGTTTTACATCAGCACCAATACTAGTCTTGACAAAGCCAGGTAAAGGGTATACTATTTATTGTGATTCTTTAGGTATCGGTATGGGTGTTGTGCTTATGTAGGGAGATGGAGTCGTTGCATACGAGTCTTGGAAGTTAAGGCCACATGAGAGGAATTACCCGACACACGATATGGAGTTGGAACATGTTGTTCAAGCCCTATGCTGTTGAAGATATTATCTTCTGGGAGAGAACATTTTGGTGTTCAACGACCACAAGAGTCTCAAGTACATATTCAATCAGCTTTACATGAATTTGAGATAGTGAAGTTGGGTTGAGTATCTTCTGTCTTTTGACATTGAGCTTGCCTATACGCATGGGAAAGGCAATGTGGTGGATGATGCACTGAGCATGATAACTTAGATACTGGCAGTTTAGGAGGCCATCAGTGTGTTTCATCTTATTTCTATGTTCTCTGAGATGCATTTGGAGGTTCACGACAGACATGGGTAGTCTTTTTTATCACTTGAAGTTATTACCACTACTCTTCTCGATCAGGTACGGATGAGGCAACAATCAGACTCAAATGTCCTATTCCTGTGGGAGAGTGTGTCATGAGAGGACCCTCTCCCTGGATGAACTGTAGGAGAGGATGAGATAATATGTTTCCAGGGATGCGTATGGGTGCCAGTAAACATACGCAAGGAGTTTATACAGTATTTTCAATCCATAGTTTGGGCAGTTCATCCTGGCATCACAAAGATGTATCTGGATTTACACCATCAGTATTGATGGCCAGGTATGAAAAGGTATATTGCTGGATTCATCATGGAGATGTTCCACATGTCATCAAGTGAAGGCGAATCATCAACGACCAATAGATCATTTGCTGTAGTTACCGATTCCTGAGTAGAAGTGGAATGACGTCAGGATGGATTTTGTGACCGGTTTGCCGAGGGTGCCTCGAGGAAACGATGCAGTATGGGTTGTCATTGATAAACTCATGAAGGTTTCTCACTTCTTTCGGAACAAGGAGACCTTCAGTATTAATGAGATGTGGCGGTTGTACATCCAAGAGATTGTACGTCTTCATGGAGTTCCACAATCCATTGTTTCAGACATGGATGCGCGTTTTACTTCTCGGTTCTGGTAGGGGATTCATAAGGCTTTGGGTACATAGGTACTTTGGAGTTCATCATACCACCCCCAGACAGATGGCCAGTCCAAACGTATAATTCATGAGCATGAGGGTATGCTCCGATAATGAATTCTGGGTTTTGGAGGTTCTTGGGAGAAGCATATTCCTCTTTTGGAGTTCACCTACAACAATAATTTTTAGGCATCTATTCAGATGACACCTAATGAGGCATTGTATGGTGGGCTATGCTAATCACCTTTATGTTGGCTGGAGACAGGAGAGGCAGCTTTTCTAGGACCTCGTCTTGTTCAGGGGACCTCAAAGAAGATAGAGTTGGTTCGATAGAGGATGGATATGGCACAGTCTCGATGGAATACTTTTTCAGATCAGTGGAGATGACCTCTTGAGTTCGAGGTCCGGGATCATATTTTCCTGTGTGTCGCACTAAGGTTAGGATACAAGATGATTTAGAGACAGGGTAATAATTCACCATGGTATGTTGGGCTGTATGAGGTGTTGGATTGAGTTGGGTCGGATGCCTATCAGTTGCAGTTATCCCAGAGGTATCAAGCTATGCACGACGTCTTCCACGTTTCATAGCTCTGATGTTACTTATTAGTCCCGTCTCATTTCCTTCAACCTGAAGAGGTTGATCTCGTAGCAGATGCATCGTTTGAGGATCATCCTATCCAGATTTTCAATCGCAGTTCACAGTTTCTTCATAACAGGTCTATTTCTCTAGTACAGGTGCTATGGTAGCACAGGCGAGTACATGATGAGACATGGGAGAGGGGGGTCTATGTACGATTGCAGTGGCTGGAGCTGTTCAACGTTTATTCTTCTACGCCTCTCTAGGGAAATTCTGGGATGAATTTCTTTATGGGGGGAAGTTTGTAAGAACCCAGACCTTCTTTTCAGGTATGTTATTCTTTTTTCTGAGTTTTTGAGAAAAGTGGACTTTTTGGAAATTTTTGAAGTACATGCTGTGTACTTTATAAGTACATGCCATTTACTTCGATGTAGCGTGAGGCTGTTAGCTTGCAATGTCTGGGCCTCACACACAATCGTGCGGGGTGATGTGGAGGCCGCCTAAAGCAGAGTACAGAAAATCCTAGTACACATTGTTTACTACAAAATTACATGCCATGTACTTTCATTTTATTAATTAAATGGACCTTCCTCATGTCTGATCGCCATAAATGATTTCTTCTACTTCTTTTTTGACCGAGGGAACCCGTATGGTGCTAGAGCATCTCCAAGGTCCCGAACCTCGATATTTTTTCTGAATTAATCGATGTCGATTGCATTGGAACTGTAAAGGTAATCTCTTCCTTCTTCTAAAGTATCATTTTCCAATTCATTTTATTTTGATTGTTATCATGGGTTGAACATTTTTTTCAGTTTTTTAGATTTACAACTTTCTAAGGAGATTCAAGCCTAGGGGTTCAAGTATATTGATCTCCGAGAATCAAGGTAGGTGGTTTGTGCCTTTTTGTTCAGTGTCATTGAGTATTATGTGAAAATTCCACAAATACCCTTGAATGGGGTATTTCGTGTTTACTATTTTTCCCCTGTTGTTTTCCGGCCTAACATGTATACTTGTGTAGAGGTAATTTTTCTATGTATTAGAGTAATTACTATGCATGGATATTTTTCCCATGCCTTGTTCTGTTTACGACCTTTTGGTCTTGTTCAAACATTGTCCGTTATACCTATTTTCCATGCCTTGTGACCGTCGGATGGAGTGTTGTTCCCTGACATGATTGTTTTGCAGTAGACTAGTTATACAAGTAGCTATATTTGTTTAATTTGTCCACATTGTAGTATTATTCACTTACTGGCATGGGGACATGAGAACGTAGTGCTATAGAATATAAGGTGATAGACCGAGTGAGCTTCCTTAGAGAGTCTTGGACATTATAGACAATAGGGGAAAGACCGAGTGAACTTCCTATAGAGTCTTCGATATTAGAGACTATAAAAGGATAGACCGAGTGATCTTTCTCAGAGAGTCTTAATATTTATGGAGAATACGGGGGTAGTCCGAGTGAGCTTCCTCGAATAGCCTTCGTTTTGTTTGAACATCCTTAAACCATTCCAGGTTATAGGAGGAATTGACCAAGTGAGCTCCCTCCAAGAGTCTGTGATCGACCGAAGGCTATAAGAGGAATTAAAAAAGTGAAATTCCTGAGAGAGTCTCTAGACCATGGAACTATAAGGGGAGTTGACCGTGTGATCTTCCTCAGAGAGTCCCTAACTACCTTAGACTATAAGGGGAATTGATTGAGCGTGCTTCCTCAATGAGTATTGTAATTTCATATGACCAAAATAGAGGGGTTAGGCTGAGTGTTCTTCCTAGAGGGTTGTTGGTACTTCTTGGATAGGACCATAGTGGATGTCTGTGTGTTCACCCTAGAGGGATTTCTGTTTGTGGTCACTTGTTGTTCCACTGCTGCTTGTAGATCTGTGGACTGTTTACTGTTGTGTATCATCATGTTTACTGCTCCCTATTACTGCTTACTGTACTATTACCTGCCATATTCTCACTGACTGTGTGGCATAGTTCTTTGTGTGGTTTCCTACTCAGATTTAATCTCACACCCAATTTGGGTCATGATTTTGGAATCAAACAGATTATATTGTTGTAGGTTTAGATAAGGTAAAGTTCCCTTTTACATAAGGTACATGACATTCATTGGAGCATGAGAGCATGGGACGAAGCTGATGCTTGCGATGCTTCAGAGTTGCTTATCTATTTTCTTTTGTACTTTGGTTTAGTATTATATTCATCATTGGGACTTGTATGGTTGTTTTCCTAGATATATGTATAATTAATTATATATATATATATATGTTCTCCATCTGTTAATCATATTTAGTCTTCCATTTTTCATTTGTGTATGGATTTTGTACTACTTCCGCTATTGTATGTGTTATTTACATCCACTGTGTATTCTACCAATGAGGGCATAGATTCCCCTCTAACACACCAAAGGCCCTCCCTGCTAGTCAGCAGCCTCTAGCATTCATGGAAATGCGCTTGAGGCCATGTGAAAAACCTTGTACGGGGTGCCTCTGGGAGGCTTCCAGAACCAGGGCATTACAACCTACAACCCTTTTGAGATCACTATTCATTTGAAAATATATTTCTATTAAATATCTATATTATCATATCATGTATATGTTTATTTTTTAAACTGTATAAAATTTTACATACTTTGTTTATAAGGAATGTTATTTTTTCTATAGAAATATTTATGAATCTGTATTCTCTACTATATACAGATATTGAGAAGGTATATTGTACTTGTATTTAATATTTTTATAAAGTGTTATTTGTAATTTCAGTGGTTGGTGGGGTCTGCGATATCCCCCTGATGCATCGATTGGTCTAATGAGACAAATCACTTGGTGAAAAACCCTTCGAGTTTGTTTCCAAAAATCATATGGGGTTTTACCAACAAAACAAAACTATTTTAACAGTATTATGGTGTCATGCTTCAAATACATTATGTCAAATTAATAATAATTATCTTTATTCATTATCAATTATCACTATTAATGAGGTTTTCACTGTGTCAAAATCTATGGTTGTCGTTTCATTCTCAGTTTGTAAATGGCGTGAGTTTTTCAATTATTCAATATTCCATATTAACTACATCAAATTGTTTACTTGTTATAGAATTCATTCTCACACTATTTGAAACCCTTACTGAGCATTTTATTTCAACCCTATCAATTTCTACCTTCAACAAGTTATGAAGAGGAGATCATTTATTGAGTTTCTGTGGATGCTGTTTTTTGGATTTTTTTATGTATTGTATTTTGTTTCTTTTCCAAATGTAATTTGAGTTAGATATATGTATCTAGATTTTTCTATACTGATAAAATGATAGTTAGTTCATGATTTAATTACTTATAACCATGCCAATGTACTTAGTAATTCATTGAATCTGTTCTGGAGGGTTCAAGGTGTTACAAGTGGTATCAATGAATGTTTAGTAGAAAACATGTAAAATAGATTAGAAATTGTTGATTAGGGGTCTAATCCCTAAGGTAGTATTTTAGGATAAAAATAAAAGATCATCCTGGTATTTTGTTAAGGACTAGTTAATGTAGATCTTTCTAGAAAATACAGCCATGTCTGGATAAAAGTAGTTAGAGGTGGCTTTGGTACAAGTATACCTAGGAGTGGAAAATCTGATAAGGAGTTTCATGCTTGACATGAGGTATCATGGTACACAAAAACATGCCTTGCTACACTCATGGTATTGACACTCACGAAGAATATTCTTAGGATAATTCCCATTTTATTTTCATGCCATCATGAAGGATTTTAATGTAAATGTTTTCCTCCGAGAAACCATGTTTATAAGATTTGTTAGGAATAAAATTTCAATCTATGTTAAGTGACTTTTTCTTTGAGATTCATAACCTAATATAATGTATGTAATTAATTTTAAATAGCGCCTAATGGAAGAAGAGGAATCAATAATTGTGAAAAATGTAGGGATCTCACAACTGAGAAAGTCAACACAATCAATGTTGGTGCAGATCAGATCATGAACATATTGGGAAAATTTACATAGGTTGTGAAAAATCAACATGCTACACCTATGTAAGATCATTTCATGTAAAAGATGCCCCCATCCTTCAATCTGACTACTAATATTGTGGTTTCTGAGCAGAGGATCAAATCCATCAAATCGATATTCTGGGATTAGGATGCAATGAAAATGAAAAGGTAGTTCTCAAAGTATATTGTCGCAGAGGTGACTTTGATAAATGGTTGTCCATGATTTAGAATACCACTGAGGATGAAGAAATAGAAGATATGGAATGAATTAATTTTAATGGAATTTTCTTTGAAAAATATATTCCTCCTGAGTATGGAAACTAAATGAAGAGGAAATTCATTTTCTTATTAAAAAGGGAAGATGGCAGTGCAGAATAGTATGAGTATACCTTCACACAACTAGCCATCTATTCCATAGATTACAAAACAGACTCAGAAGAAAATATTGATCATTTATTTGAGGGTCATATGCCAAGTCTTTGAAGGGCACTGTAGTCTCAAAAAGATTCAAAATATGATGAAATTGTATCCAGTTCCATCAAAACAGAGAAGGAATTTTTTAGAACAAATTTGTTCAACGGAAAACAAGATAAGAAGTAGTACTCTAATAACCATGGAAAAGGGGAAACACCAATGAAGAACAAGGGGACAAAGAAATTCCTATAATGCTAGAACTGTGGAAATAATCATCTTGGGAAATTCTTGAAAGGCAGGGGAGTATGCTAAAAGTTTCGAGAAAATGGTCATCAATATAATAAATGCAAGTGGAAGAAACAATTTGATTATGTTCAATGATACAATTTTAAGGAGACTGGAAACTATTCAAATGATTTTCATAAGTTCCAATGAAGCATGCATCATTAAAGGACAAGAGAGCTAGGTAATGTTTATGCGATTACAACCACAGATTTTGAAGTTCCTTATGATGTGGTGGCAGGTACATTAATTGTTTCCACATACATGGAAATTTCATTATTTGATTCTTGAAAATCGCATTCATTTATATCTTCCTAGATTACCATGAAAAATAGACATTTCAAATTTGATTAAATAAAGGAGTTGTCATTCAAAACTCCAAAGGGATGTATCATTGAAACAAAGGAATGTTGATCAGTCCCCCTCATGAATCATACATGATTTAGCTTCAAATCTTATCATCATACAACTGATTGACTTTAATATAATTCTTTGTATGAATTGGCTATCAAACTATGATGTAATGTTATATTGTAAGAAATAAAGAATTTACAATTTTTGAAAATGGTGTCTAATCCCTTATTTTTATAGAAGAAACCATTCTACATGATTTATATCTAGATCCACCCCCAATATATCTACTAAATTCAATACATAGAGAGTATGATAAACCAATATATATGGGGGAGGAAATAAATCATCAAATTAAAGATGTGTATATAGTGAAAGAATACATTATGTATTTCCAATGAATTTATTTGGACATCCTTTAGAGCAAGAAGTTGAGTTCTCTATTGATTTAATTCTTGATGCAAGACTTATATCAAAGACTCCCTATAGAATGGACACTATGGAATTAGTGGATCTATACAAAAAATCTAGAGGAAGTTAGTGAAAAAGGATTTCTTCGATGAATTTTTTGTCCATGGGTAGCCTATTCCTCTTTGTTAAGAAATAAAATGGATCCATGAGGATATTAATTCATTACAGGGAAATCAATGATATTACAGTAGTGAATAAGTACCCTCTAATAAGAATTGATGATTTATTTGATCAACATCAGGGAGAACAATACTTTTAAAATATTGACTTTTGATCTGGATATCATTAGCTTTGTTTGAGGAAATAATATAATCCAGAGACAACATTTCAAACCAGGTAAGGGAATTACGAGTTTATAGTGATACCTTTTGGACAGAATAATGTATCACCTATTTTCACAGATTTATCGAATAGAGTTTTCAAGGAATATCTTGATATCTTTTTTGTGGTATTCATCGGTGATATCCTGGGATACTAAAAAAGCTATAAAGATATTGAGAATCACTTACGGATTATTATGAAAACTCTTTGAAGAAATGAATAAATTGCATATTTAGAAAGTGTAAATTTTCTCTTTAATCAGTTTCTCTTTGAGGCCATATTGTCTCTAAGGATGGAATCTTTGTTGATCCTTCAATGAAAAGGAAATTAAAGATTGGGCCACGTTAATAAACATAATTATGTACATTGATTTAATGTCTTATCAGGTTACTATCGGTGTTTTATTCATAATTTCTCCTAACTTGATAGAAAACTAACCAAGATCACATGTAAAAGAGTTATGTTTGTGTGGAATAATGAATATAAAGAATGCTTCAAAGAATTGAAAAGAATATTGTTCAATGCTCAAATTTCAACTCTCCCATCTACAACTGATGGATTCGTAATATAACTTGTTTCATTAAAGAACGGTTGGGTTGCATCCTTATGAAAAATTTTAATGTTATTGCTTATGCATCAAGGCAGTTGAACCCTCATGATCAAAATTATCCAACTCATTAACTCGAGTTAGTAGTTTTAATCATTTCTATGAACATATGGTGACATTATCTTTACAGTGAAAAATTATAGATTTTCATGGATCACAATAAATTGAAATAAATGTTCACACAAAAATTAATTCAACATGAGGTCAAGATGATGGCTCTAGTTAATCATAGATTACAATTGTTCAATACAAAACAACCTAAAAATGAAAATAAGGTTGCAGACGCATTGAGTAGAAAAGACCACAGAATTTTGAACAAGATGAGAGTTGAAAGGGATCATATGATCATTGATCTAGAAAATGATTGGATATTGATTGAATTCATATAGGAAGGTGGCATTCTAAAATTTTGAAAGAGGCTTTCTATTCCTTCCATTCTTTAGATAATGAGGGAACTATTTGATGATGCTCATAACCCCCATTTCTATATACACCATGGGAGAAAAAAAAGAAGTATATAGTTCTAAAGGAACATTTTGGTTGGGGAAACATAAAGACGGAGATTTCTTATTATGTGTCTAGATGTTTGGGTTTTCAATAGGTGAAAACTGGAAGATAACATCTTGGAGGAGTCATGAAACCCCTTCATCTACGTATGTGGAAATGGGATAATATTACGACGGACTTTGTCATGGGGCTACAAAATCCTCCCTGAATGAAAAATGTGATATGTGTCAATGTTGATCGTATTACAAAATTAGGACATTTTATTACTATAATAGAATATTTACAACTTGATCATTTAGAAGGACTATATATTAATGAGGTAGTAAAACAACATGGTGTACCCTTACTAATAATTTTCGATCGTGATCCCCGTTATACGTCAACATTCTGGAATCGTTTCCAGAAGGCTTTTATATCCATTCTTTGTATGAGATCTTCTTATCACCCCCAGCCTAAGGACAGTCTAAAATTACTATTCAAACTCTAGAATACAAGTTGAGATCATGCTCTATTGATATTCAAGGTATTTGGGATCAATACTTACCATTGATGGAATTTTCCTACAACAATAGTTTCTATTCAAGTATTCAAATGGATCCATATGAAAACTTATATGGAAAAAGATTTCGAACTCCAACATTGGGGGATTATGTGGGTAATAAGAATCTTATAGGCATAGAAATTATTGATGAGACCTTGTCAAAGGTGAATTCCATACAAGCCCATATTAATGCAGCCCAATGTAGGACAAAGAGATATGCTGATAATCGAAGAATGGATTTGGAATTCCAATTGGGAGATCACGACTTTATGAAAGTATCTCCATGGAAGTGTGTCTTAAGGTTTGGTATGAAATGGAAGCTGAGCCGTAGGTACATCAGACCATTTGAAATTTTAGAAATAATCAGAGCTATATATTACTATTCAGAAATTCTTCCAAGTCTCTCCAATGTTTTTGATGTGTTAAATGTGTCATTTTTTATGGAATACATGCCATGAACAATGCATGTACTCACCTATGAAGAAAAATAATTGGAACCTGATTTTTCATATTGTGACGATCCTATCGGTATTCTTGACACAAGGGAGTGGGTATTGAGAAATCAGACAACTCATCTAGAAATGGTTATTTGGAGAAACCAGAAAATGGAGGTAGCAGCATTGGATCCAAAGGAAGTTATGAAGAAGAACCAACCACATATTTTTTATGGGATTTATACATAAAATTTTGTGGACGAAATTTATGAAAGAGGGAATAATACAACACCACAAGAAATTTATGGTATGCTTCTCTTAAATATATTCTATTCAAAGCCTATATTTCATAAAGCATCGTGTTCCTTTAAAAACACACTTGGTTATTTATTTGATAGTTATTACTTATCCTTTAATCATTAATTTCCATATTTATGTTTTGAATTTCGACAAATGGTCTTTGAGAGTTGCGACGAGTAAGTCATTTGGAGTCTGATAGAACCAACTTGATTTTTGATGAAAAGTAGCATAACCATATGAATAGTAATATGAATATTAATAATACCCTTATGAATAGAAAATAATGATAATATTTAATTTTCTTTAGGTAATATGATAATAAGATCTTAATTAATTTTTTAATGTAATATAAAACTAATTATACAGTTAAAAATGTTTTTTTCAAATTAAATAAGATTCTATTTAAAAATTAAATTAAAAATACATAGAAAATTATTTTCAAAAATTATAGTTAGTTCATGATTTCTACACGTTGATAAATAGTTTTGGGGATTTTTTTGGATTTTTCTAAAGTACTTGAATTTTTGTGAATAGTGAAAATACTGTTTTTGAGTTTCCCATAGTCAATTAAAATAATAATGATATAATAATTTATATAAAAGGATGGTAGACTTTTAAATAATAACATATGACATGAGGTGTCCCAAGTGGCTAAAACCGTGGGAAAATACCATGGGAAATCCCATGGTTTTGCAATAACATCTAATGAGGTGTCCCTTTTAATTAATAAAAAAACTACCTCTAATTTACTATAAATACACACACATCCCATTTATTTTATATCATTCAAATATCATTATCCTTCCAACTCTAGTAGTATTACCTCCCTAGGTGTCCTCCCAAGGTGTTCCCAAACCCCCAAGGTCCCATCCATCATGTTTTGGGAGTTACTCTACATGGTAAGAGAATTAACCACACTTCTCCTCTCTTAATGCTTTAATTTTATTTTTTCTATTTTATTTTAAAAAATATTCTCTTGGGATAAGTCATTCTATATTACCATTTCATTCCATATTATTTATGAGCGATGAGAGACCCCTTTTCTCTCAGAAAACTATTTTATGAAATTTTACGTGACGTCGTTATGCTGTCGAATTTTCGTGAGAGACTTATCAATTCTATTTTATTTTTGAGTTACATTATTTTATATTTATTTCCAAATATATCCTTATACAAATGATATGATAATTCTAGTACCTTACATGAACTAGAATTATATTATTCTAATGGAAAATTTCATCATCATCACTCTTTTCTCCACCACTTATACTAAAAATAAAAACACCATCTGAGATGTGTTATATTATCACATTCTAGGACGAAGGGTTCTAAAATTTCATTACCATGTTCAATTATGGTAATGAAACCATTTTTATTTTTTATAAAGATCATAATATATTTATTTCATTTTATTAATGTACTATAATCCTTAAACAGTAATAAAATAAAATAATAATACCAAACAAATTCATTATGAACAAAACTTCCATGTTATTCCAAACATTTGTAATTAATTTTTAAATAATAAATTTTCAACAAATTAAAAAACCCAAAATAATTATAAAATAATATTTGTATCTATAATTTCATTAATAATATTTATTAACAATTTTGGATGTTTAACCACATTTCAATTTTACATCCATTCATGAATACAAGTAAATGGATAATGGAAACCGAGGAAGAAAATATATCCAAAACAAATAAATTGAACTTCTTAAACCAATACAAAGGGCCATGCATGAACCTAATTAGGTTATAATAAATAAAATATATTTATAGGAGGTTCTGGAATTAATAATTAATGTAGCTAAGTTTTATTATTCACATCATTAAAACAAACGAAGAACACACATAGGCATAAGGTAAGTGGTTTCTAATCTCAATTTCATTTCCGTGAGATTTACATTATTCTCCACTTATTTCCTGTATTTTGTATATATTTTCTTCATTATGAAATATAATAACATGATTCTATTTATATTCAAGGTATTAAATGATTCATTTGATGGTTATTATGTTCTGGTCATATGATTTGACTAATTATATTGTGGTAAGGGACTTTGTCCCAACAAACATTTCATTGAGACTGAAATTCTATTATACACCCAATAATACTTTTTGGAGTACCTAATACCCATTTAAGATTACTATTCCTTTGAAATTATATTTCTATTAAATATCCACATGCTCATATCATGGATATGTTTATTGTCTAAACTATATACCATTTTACATTCGATGTTTATTAGGAATGTTATTTTTAATATGGAAATATTGATGAATTTGTATTCTCTAATCTATATGAATATCGAGAAGGTTGATTATAATTGTATTAAATATTTGTATAAATATTTATTTTTAATTTAAGTGGTGGGTGGGGCACTCAATATCCAATTGATGCTTTGACTGGCCTCATGAGACAAACCAGTTGGCAACAAACCCTTCGAGATTGTTTCCAAAACTCTAACGGGTTTCTACATAGATAACTAAACCGTTTTAATGTTATTTTGGTATCTTGTTCCAGATACATGATTTCCAATTAATATGAATTATTTTTATTAATTATTAGTTATTAATATCCATTTTTTTTCTCTAGGAAAAAATCAATGGATGCAGATTCATTCTCATTTTGTAAATGGTGTGAGTATTTCATTTTTTAACTATGTCATATTGATTAAGTAAATTTGTTTAATTATTATTTAATTCATCCCTTTTATTTTTTATCCTTCAATTGGTTATGAAGCGGATATCATTTATTGAGTTTTTTATGTAGTTTTTAGTTTTTTTATGTATTGTATTTTGTTACCTTTACCAATGTAATTTTTGTTACATATATTTATGAAGTTTCTTCAAGAATTATAAAATGATAGTTCCTTCAAATTTTTCACCCTTCCAACCATTCAAATGTACATTGTAAGGCTCCTTCTCATGTCTAAAGGGGTTGGTGTGTTAAACTGAGACTACCGATCAACAAAGTAAAGCTACACCGTATGTAGGGTATAATGCCTAGGAATGGTACATGCAACATTGTGACCTGTGTTCTTTTTTGAATTGGGTTGTGTTATGAAATTATAAATGGATATTGAAATTATCTAAATTAGTTAAAATGATTCTTAAACAAAATTACATACTACTTGAGATTATGAATTCGTGGTTTCCCTTCCATCAATATCACACAGTCATTGTCAATGTGGGCCTAAGAATGTTGAGGGCTATTATGCTAATATAGTTAAGTGGTGGAGGGTTGATTCCATGGAGGAGGATAACGAGTGTTATAGGATGTTATGTGATTTCTGTAGCATGCCTTTGGAAATTATGAGGGTTGTGTTTCCGACATGGATATAAAGATATTGATAGAGGACCATGATATCACCTTTAATTTGATCTAGGATTAGGAAGAGTACTGTGATCATTTGGAAGTGAGTCAGAAGTGGGATGTTTTGTGTCAATGGTGGAGGATATACCTAGGGGAGAGTAAAGAGGATGATGTTTTGTGGGTTTACCTCAAGAATGTGTTCCAAAAGATATTCATTTAATCGACTATGCGGGCTGAGAAAAAGAAGGAGATACTCTAACTCTAGTAGGGGAGTATGTCTATACAGAAGATGGGGATCAAGTTCAAGGATATAAATTTCTCCCTGATCATTTTTTGAAAGTGTAGTATGGTGAGGAAAATCAAGAGGAGGCACTTCATCATTCTATCTAGTATGTGGTGACTCCATTTACGTTGTCGATGTACACGGTGGTTCAGAATAAGGCAGAGGTGATTGAGAAGATGCACTAGCATGGAGGTCTACTAAAAGTGGGGGAGGAAATAGAGTTCATAAAAGTGAAAGGCTACCAGATATAGTTCTTAAGAATTATAGACATCAAGATTTCCAATGGCATGGATTCATCCGTGGTAGCATCTTTTCTATACTTCCATTGCTAGCAGTTCCCATTTCATTCCATTGAATTTTTGGCATAGGTGTTTAAACTAGGGAGTCTATGACCATCTATAGAATATATTTCAAATTTTTTTTGTGATTTGTATGGTGGGGATAGATAGTTTTAGTGCCATCCTATGTAGCATTTTCCATCTAGGTCGTTTCAGTAGTGGGTATAATAGGCTAATTCTCCACCGATGGTAGATGGAGAAGGTGAAGGAAAATCTTAGGATTTTCCTCATGGACCTTGAATTTGGTGTGGTCATGGAGGTAGTCATTATCATAGTGGAAGAGGAGATGGGCATGGTCATCATCACTCATATGAAGCAGTAGTTCCCGTAGGACAAGAGATTGTTAAGTTATGACCATATTGTTTAATATAGTTTCATGTTCTTTGGTTGATTCTGGATATTCACACTCCTTTTTTCACCTTCTCTAGACCATGTTCTCGAACTATACATATAGAGGATTCTTGTTCCCTTGGTGTTTAGTAATATAGTTGAAGGTTGGACCATCTTGTTTGACGTGTTTTGGGGATGTGTATTGATGATGGGACTCCATCATTACAATGGGGGTACATTATTTATACATATGTAGCCATATGATTTCATCCTTGACATTGACTGGTTGTATTTCATTCATGTTGTCATTAACTTCTTTAAGGGATAGTTGTTTTTTCAGATATGGATGCCCATTCATTTTTAGAAAGTTTTTTTTGGTGGGTAGTCGACGTATAGATTCATTTCTTTACTTGTTGGGTGAATTGTTATTGGAATTAGTATATGTTGGGATAGTAGAAGTTCCCAGAGTTTTAGGGACTTCCTGGATGTTTTCCTTGAGAAGGTTGTAACGCAACCCGATCTATGTGATGTTGTGTTCAGGATATACATATAGCCCGATGCTTCTCCGATTTTGATAGATCCATAAAAGATGGATACTTATAACTTACATGAGTTTCATATTCAGATAGATGATATGGGGTTGAAGGGCCTTATATGGCCCAATGTCTAACTATGGGGTGCTCCAGTCATGTTCTCAAATAGAGTGGATGGTGGTATGTGGTTGTACATATGCTACTAGAGGTTGAATCGGTTAATGGTCATGATCCATTACCCTCTTCAAAGGATTGATGAACAATCCAACAATATAAGAGGTGAATGTTGGATTTATATGATTGATATGTGGTCATAATATCACTAGTTGAGTGTAAAGGACAGTGATGACCTATGACTGCTTTTAGATGTAGGTATGGGAACTTGTAGTTTGTCTTAATTCCATTTATTTTAATAAACACACTATCTATGTTCATGGGACTTATGAACACTATGTTTTGTAAGTTATTGGATTGGGTTTTCGTCATCATTATCAATGACATCGTGTCCTACTCAATGTTGGAGAAGGAATATTTCTAGCATATCAGGACCTTCTTGTAGGCTCTTCGATGCCACTAGCTCTACAAAACATTCTCCATGTGTAATTTTTCGAAACGGTAGGTACAATTCCTCATGAATGTGGTGTCTCGACAGGGTGTTACAGTAGACCCATTGATGGTTGAAGTAGTTTTTTATTAAGATGAACCGAATTTTTTCGATATAGATTCATAGTTTTCATGATTTTTCAAGATATTATCAGAGGAATGTACCCAATTTTTCACGAGTTTCCGCCCCATTGACAACATTGAATAGAAAGGACCAAGCTTTTGTGTTTATTGAGATGTGCTAGGTATAGTTCGACTATCAAAAGGGAATGCCGATATGTGCACTAATTCTCCGATTTCCTGAGGAATGAGTGATATTTGAAGTGTTTATTTATGCTTCCCATATGGTATTGGGATGCATCTTTATTTTTTTGTGGTAGTGTTATCTTATTTTTCTATCCAGATACACCCCCATGTGTGTATCTATTCCACCGATGATCTGGAGATATCAGTGGTCAAGTTTACGCTAAATTTGTGGTGACGTTACCTAATTGGTAACTGATTTGTGGTCCTAAATGATCATAATTTTATTTTGTATATATTTTCCCAATGAGATCATAATTTTTTATAATGATGGTGCATGGATATTATTGAGAATTATTATTTCAATATCTCTTACACATTAGTAAAGGGAAATTTTGTAGCCAATGTTTTGAGCAAAAGTTCATAGAAGGATGTTTTTGGGGAATCTGTGGATGCTTGGAATGTGATGGAGGAGTTAATATTTCTGAAAATAGATAAGGTAATGTATGGAGATAGAGGTTGTCTATTCCATATTTCAGTGCATTATTCTCATATTTAGCTTGTGGAGGAGTCTCAGTGGGGAGACTCAGAGGCTAATGTGTTGTGTGATCATGTTGTCTGATGATTTTATGAAGGGTTGGTTAGAGGATAGTGATAATAAACTGATATTCTATGGGTAGTTGATTGCTTCCATATAATTGTGTGATGGAGTTCTTCAAGAGTTTCATAAATCACCTTTAGCGGTACACCCATGAATTTGAAAGATGTACCAGGGCATTAGGATTAATTTTTTGGGGCTCAGGATGATGTAGGAAGAAGTGTATTTTTTGGAATGTTGTTTGGACTTCTATAAGGTAAAAGACGAGCACAATGATCTTAATGGTTTGTTTTGGCCATTGGATATCCCTCAGTGTAAGTGAAATGAAATATCAATGGATTTCATCACAGATTTACCTAGAGCTCCAGGAGGATGCGTTGATATATATGTAGTAATTTATCAGCTGATGAAATCATCTCACTTCATAAAGATAAATGACTCAGTTGTAGTGAATTTCATGGAAAATATATCTATGGATAAGGTGGTACGGTTATATTGAGTTCTAAGATCCATTTTCTCAAATCAGGATACACGTTTTACCTCACAATTCAAGAGGGGATTGCAGCAAGATTTTGGCACCCGGTTATGCCCCAACACATCATTCCACCCTAGATAGATGAGAAGATGAAACCGACTATACAGACATTTTAGGTTATGTTGCGATCATGAATCATGAAATTTGGTGGATATTGGGTGCGACACATTCTATTGGTGAGTTTTATAACCATAATAGTTGTCAGAATTCCATTGCAAATACTCCATATAAAGCCTTTCTTGGAATACTATGTTCTTCTCTCTTATGATGGGAACAGGTTTAGGAGACATATGTTCTTGGTCTCGAGAATGTTTAGAGCATAATTGAGAAGGTTCTGGTTGTTTTTTAGATGATAAAAGAGGTGTATGACCGGAATAATCCTTATGTGGATCATAGGAGGAGGCCTTTAGAGTACAATGTTGGGGACCAAATGTTCTTGAAGGATTCCCCATGACATGGGAATCAGAGCTCTAGCAGGGGAAAACCATTATCCTAGATTTTTGTAAACCCGTAATGTTTTGGGTAGAGTTTTAGATGTGGCATACAAGTTGGCATTGCCATAGTGGTTGAATATAATCCATTACGTCTTCTATGTCTCTCATCTTCATCGGTATCTTCATGAAGAATCCCATATCTATGACTTGGGAGAGTTCGATATCATGGATAATTCGGATTTAATAGAGATACTAGAATAGAATATGGATCTTTATTAGATGGTGTTGTGTTGAAGTACCATTCCTTTGGTTTTCATGTTTTGAATGCATGGTGGCATGGAGGAGAGTACATGGGAGTGAGAAGCACAGTTGTGTGTCTAGTACCCATGTTTGTTTTGAGTTCCTCCTTGTGATGTAATTTTTTAATCTTTTTTTACGAAATAAACTCTTTTACCTTGGGTTGAGATGTGTTTGGTTCAATGTGTGACATGTTTTGTATATCTGTAATGGGTAATACCATATTCCTAATTGAGACAAATTAAATTTGATTTGATTACACTTGTTCAGGAGAGTTAGTGTTTCCCAAAGAGGATAATATATTGACATGGATAAATAAATTCACTGACTCATTTGTTCATAATGGCATGGTTGTTGTGATTTCTTGGTTTGTTTTGTGATCATTTAATATGGTGAGTTCTGCTGGTGTTATTTCCTGAGGAGGGATGAGATTCTCAAGAGGTATCTCACATGGCGGGTTTTTAGATCCCTATTCTCTTCTAGGTTGGTTTTTAATTCTTAATGGGGGGAATAGTTTTAGAGGTATCTAATGTAATGATCCAGACATCTCTGGTAAATTAATTTATGAACATATAGTGATTTAAATGTTTTTGTATGTCAAGGAGACTTACTCCCACACTTTAAAAAATCCACATTTTCTCATGTCCTCCAATGTAATTCATATTAGTGATTCTCTAGCTTTGAGTTTCTGGTGGTGAGTCATTAGAGGTGAATCAATGGTGGTTTATCACTAGTGGTCAGTTGAATAGCAGTGTCTCGATTGAAGGCGACTCACAGAACAATCACTCATCTAGTGGTGACTCACCTATTCGTGACTCATTGAATAGTCAACCATCAAGCTGTGACTCATCAAATGATAACATACCTATCAATAACTCATACAGTGGTGACATTCCAATTAGAGACATTCTTAGTGGTGACTCACAAACGATGGAAGGATTTTCAACTAACAGTGACTCACTAATAGTCGAATGAATTTCATGCAATGGTAACTCACGATACAATGACACACCAAATGGAAAATTGTTTAGTGTGGAATCACAGAGAGGTGACTCACCAAATGGTGATTCTTCAAATGGTGACTTTCTGAATGGTGACTCTCTAGTGGTGGGTGATGAGTAGTGTTTCCACCTTCCTAATTTTTCTCCCCTTTTACCTTTTTACCAATTTCAATAAAAAATTGAAGCCTTGTTTGAAGGGATTTGAGACCAAATCAAAGCCCACAAATCCAATCTTTATTTTCTTAAAGGGGCAGTGGATTTTATTATGTCAAAATGTGTTATCTTGACTAGATCATACTTTAATGGAAATTCCAAAATATATCTAAACCATTTATCTGTTTAGATTTTAAAAAAGTTGAGATATCTTACCCATTTATCATTTCGTATAATTGTTCATGGTACGAGGTTCCCCATACCGTTATTTCCCAATGAGTTTTGTGATTGTGTTGTAGAATATTGATCATGTATTCCGTAGAGGATTTTTTACAGCATGAATGCCCCTATTTTGGTGTAATAAGAGTGTTCTTATCTTCTATTCATCCAAGTAGGTTTTACCTCATCTATATAAATTGTGGATCCTTCTAGGCATGTATAAGCATTTTACCCTTATGAGGAAAACAAAATTTGGATTAATAAATATAATCGAGCCTGTTTAAGATTAATATAAAGTTAATGGTAAAATTTGTGCATGATCTTGAATTGTTATTTCTTGTTTGAATGATATTTTGATTTGAATTGTCTAATTAACCGCAGAAAATCATTGTAATGGGGGGTCCTTACATTTACACATTATGGTCTCCCAACATAATGTTTTTTTATTATTATTGAATGATTGTGTTTGAAAATAGTCAATAGCATTTATTATTCTAGTAAATGGATTCCACATGATTAGATTATTTTGTTGGTAACCTCACAAATGACTAGTGTAATTAAAGAAGGATCTACTTGTTAAATAAATGTATCTTTTAAATTGGTTAATGTGATGATGTGGTTATGGGAAAACTCATACACATATGTTTTTTTGTTGACATGGTGATATGTGCATGGTGGGATTGTGTAGTTGGGTTGTGAAACTAGATGTGGCTATAAAGAGATATGGATGTGTAAATTTGTTTGTGGGGTTGTGCTTGTGACATGGGGGTTGGTTCTACTGATATATGACTTCATCAGATGAGTTATAATTATATTGGTAGTGGTCGAAATGGGTGATTTCCCTTAGATAGAATCCATAATGATTCCCCCATTCCATGAAAATCAAGGTATAGATGTGTCTTTACTATAGATGTGGGTTAATTTACCATGGCTCTTCATCTCCTGTTTTGATGATACTATGTTACCTTCAAGTGTTGTAATTGTTATTTTCCCAGGTAGTAATGGAATGAATAATTGTGTTGTTTAATAAAATATTGAAATTTTTTGTCTTGTTTGGATATTAGAATAGATTTAGTAAATATGGAAACATGAATGGGTGTTAAAGGTAGAAAAAATGTGAAGCAACATTAGTTTTTGAGGATCATACCCTTATAAACATTTTATGGTGTGTTGTTTTTCATTTTAGCAGTAGAATAAAAATGGTGGGTTTGAGTTGGTTTTTCAGTTGTGAACCCACAGGATGGGATTGAGTGTTTGGTATCATACATGTATATACTTATATTATCCTTATGATTTCAATATGAGCAATACCCTATTTGATCACTATGTTATGGACACCCCCATCGTCATTGGGGAGGGTGTCATTCTAAAACATCTCAATGGAAGGATGGATATCTGGTATCCATATATTCATTTCTCCCTCTTCCAGGTTGTGATTTCCCAAGATCTTTTAGGTGGGTTCTGGTTTTTGGGGCCCAGGTCTACACATGGGATTCCTTCTTCCGAGGTGTCTTCAGGATGAGATGTTATTTGTTTCTAAGATTTATTTGGGATGGGATTTTTTATGATTACCATGGTGTCTTTAGGATGTGGTTTGGTTTTTTTCGTAGGTGTTTATAGGTGGGATTAGGTGTGGTTTGTGGCCCAACTATCTATGGGCAGGATGTGAAGTGGGTTTTGGAACAGGTGTCTACTTGAGACATTTGATGTGGCTTGGGGCGTAGATCATTGGACGATATGTGGATTGTGGGGCCCATGTGAGTTAGGGTGGGTTGTGATCTGGTTCTTTCAGAATATGTGGGAGTGAGCGGATTTTTTCCATTTAGAAATAGTAGTTAAACTAGCCGAAACTGGTGAGAGGTACCCAAATAATAGATTTGATTGAAATATTACCTTACCTGAATTATTTTAGTTGGTGAGCTTACCATGGTGGGGGGGGGGGTCCTTGATTCTTTTTTTTCTTAGAAGATCATTAGTATGATTCTACCCATTGTTCATGAGAGACATTGGTTTTCACAGCGAGTTTACATTATGCTCTCCCTAAATATATAAAATTTCATTCTTGTATCCAAGAGGACTACAAATACCATGGTATACCTTACTAGATCAGACTTTGATATAGTTAGTGTTTCACTCCTTAGAATTACTTCTGGTACATACGTTGGAGTTTTTATTCTCATTGTAATAGATCAATTTTTAAAATTCATGTGTTTTGGTTTTTTGTTATTACATATATATATATATTAATATAACATGGATTTGGTTTTGGATGAACTATATTATTTACCAATAGTGTTTCTTTAAAAATTGAAATGCCTTCCATTTTATGAGACATGAATTCCCCTAGTTCTGGTCACCACCTTGTGACCTATAATAGGTGGTACATGGAGTTCATTATCCCTAATTCTTAATTTCCATCACAGGAAGGGCATATTTTTATAGAGGGGGTCATGACAAGTTGTCTTTTAGGTATTTTTTGATACCATTGTTTCTCTATGATAACATTGTTCTTCTATTATGTGATGTTTTTACATTAAAATTCATGTGAAGAAGTTCCATAGTGGTTAATTAATCATTTATATCTATCTTTATTAGGTCATTTTTTTGTAATTCCTTCTATTTGGTGTTTTTATACCTTTTTTCTAGTCGCTAAACCATGTTCAATTAATTTTTGAACTAGTGGTTCATTATCTCCATCCCTTAATTGTTGGCCTTGGAGCGGTAACTTGGTTGAGAGGTGGTGGTGATACCAAATTTTCTTAATGAATCCCCCTAAATCCAACCCCTCTTCACAATAATTTCATTAGGATAGAATTAAACCATTATTATCCAATTCTAAAATCAATAACTATGGCCTTCCATTATCCCAATTTACTACCTCAATATAGGACTAATCCAATATCCAAAAAATCACGAAAACCCCTAAATATCAGTTCTAGTGACATTGTATCATAGAATATTGATAATAGAGATACATTATTAATGGGTTTTTAGTTATTAATATAGGGGATTAGGTTCTTCAACATTCAGTTTCACAATCGAATTTCGATAATTTATATTCCGAAAATTCTATATGGGGAATTTTATATTATGTTTTTAAGGGTATGGGTAGAGATTTATTCAAATGTTTATTTTCAATTTCTTCTTTTTATGCATTCTACCTTACTTTTTTACTTGTTACATCTATAGACAGAGATATAAAATATAAATTATTCATTATAAGGGTGTGATAACATTATGTTTCTATAATATTTGAAATTATGTAAATGACCACATTTATCTGTATTCTGTATATATGATAATAATATAATTTTAGGTCTGAGAGGTCCTTTGTCTCTATATATTATATTATACTAAATCATATTATTATTCATTAAAATTTCCCCAATGTTATATTGGATAATATTATATATAAATTGTTTTTAAGTGTTCTAGATTTCAACAAGAGACCACTTCATGAATATAAAACCTAATGATGATGTGGTTGGTCCATGTGTTTTTTAGAATTGTTTTGAGGAAATATATGTACAAAAATGTCCTTAATGTATTAATATTTCATAAACCCTGAGATTATGATGGGGTAATTCAATATATAAATTACCCCAATGTGATGATTTTTTGAGAGATAATTAATTCAATTCATTAATTGATAATTAAGTTCATTTTGGTTGAAATCTTAAAGGATTGAATTATTTATAACTAATATGTTGATTCCATTTTTTCTTTTTTGAACCTATTTAATCTTCTCTCACTTTGTAAATAAATTAAATTATTTCAGTGTTTTAATCTTCATTTCATCCCACCACTATCCTCAATTACCTAGATATTGAAATAGTGTAAATACGAAAATATATAATATTCTATAAACATAAACATATAATAAGATAGTGTAGATCATATTAGTAGAACAAAATATTACACTAATGAATATTCCCATAGTGTTTCTTCATAAGGTATTTCATGAGGGTTTATAAAAATCATTAATTTTTTAGTGACCCTTGGAAAATTTCCCCAAATCATCACCTTATGAAAATTATATTTACTCAAAAATATTCAGAACATTATTTGTAATATATAAAGTCCATTAAATTAAAATTAATAAAAAAAAATAAATGTTAATAAAAAAATTCATTATAATTGAGTCTATTAGCATTATATCAATATATTATTTAATGGTTTTATTATAAAATAATATTATAATTTTTTTATAAATACTATGATAAGAAATAGTCAAAGATAAAACTCTTTACTCAACTGAATTTGAAGACACAATATTTTTCACTTCATGTTTTTTCTATCAGAAATCTAGCTAAAGGAACTTAATAATGTCTATATTTCCCACATATTCAAATGAAATTGTTTTTTATATAATCTCTTTCACAATATTCTAAATAAAACGTTCTTACAATTCATGCATATTATTGTTTTCATGAAATTAATTTCATTGTATTTAATATTATCTTCATTGATCATTAATTAAGAATTTTTGACATCAAAAATATGTTCCTTTGTGTTTTCCAATGCAATTAACAACATATAAAGTAATATATTTTTCTTAACATTTTTATTAATTTCTTTTTTAAATTAATTATGTGAATATATATTTCCTACATATCCCATTTGGCTATTTTCAATCAGTTGAACTACATTAATAAATTCATTCTCAATTTAGAATAATCATTCTTCATTATAAATATTCTAAATAAATTCAAAATGGTATTTTCGGTGAAATTTATTCACAGAATTATATTTCTACAAGTTCTCCCTTAATATTTTCTATACCTCCTTAAACTATATAAATTTCTTTCTAATATTTCATTAAAAGTGGAAAAAAATTAAAATGGAAAATTCTTTAAGACAATTATACGACATTATATTTAAAATATCATACGAAAAAAAAAATTATTTTTTATAATGGAAATATTACCCATCAATTTTTTTTTCATATAATGAAAAATCATGTTTATAATATAATTTTAACATAAAATATGGGGAAAAGGCTGACAATCATGAGGTATAAGTGTTTTCCATCATCCAAGAAGAGTATTTTCCCCTTAGACTTCATAATTTAAAAAACTATATTGATTTTCTATGATAATTGAATATGAAAGAAAAATATTCACCAACTTTTCACATGATCAATTACATATTCAAAATTTAATCTTATTTTGGTTTTTATATTGAAGTGTGTCAAATTATAAAATATATAGATCAGTAGAAGACATATATTTTTCAAATATGAGATCATATTGTTTGTTTATTTCGAAACACCAAATCTCAACCATTCATATGGTAGAAAATTTTAAAATAGTTTGAACATAAAGAATTGAAATCAATTATTGTATTTAATAAGATTAATGGAACCACACAAATAGGGGGATGGGAGAGTGTGGATTGTAATGTAAAAAATTTAAATCATATTCTTTTACTTACTACCTATTAATCTCAGTATATTTCAATCACTCCGATCACACTTAGTTTAAATTCATGAATGATATATAAAAAAATGAAAAATACATATATATATTTATGAAGCTCACTCACAATGATTGAACTAGTCCTCCGTGTATGGTGGTTATTTTCTAAGATACACATGATAAATATTTTTTTTCATAATACACTAAGGTAAAGGGAAAATCATTATACACTATGCCATGAAAGAATAAACATATCAATTTAAATGCCCTAACATTCAAATATATAAAAATCACAAAAAATATAATTTTCAAGAATGATTATAAAGGAAATCTCAAGACCATTCATGGACTAATTAAATAATATTTTCTTTATTATATGTGAAATAACCTCCACATGAAGACCATTATTTCCCTTATTCTTCCAGAACATTAATGTTCATAATTATTTATCAATGTACAATATCTATCACTCTATTCTAATATTTTTGTTTCTTCAGATTATCAATAAAAAAATCATCGACCTATCTTACCATAATATTTTACTCTTATTCAATTCCTAATATTAATGTTTATTCTATTCACATGATAAAAATTTTAACTATTATATATCCATATAAATTATCAACCTGAACATCCCCTTTTAAAAATTATTTTAATATAAAATATTATAAATATATTATTTGGATATTCAAAAAATGGTGTTCAAATATTGATTTTAAATATTTATGTTTCTATAAAGTATCATCTACAGAAATCATATTTTTATTATATTTTACATAAATTTTGGATTTTTCATAACATCGCCATTATTATAACTTTCACATAATCAATACATTAATTTCTAAATCTAAATTGAATCAAAATAATAATAATTTTTCTGCAATGATCATTCTCAAAGTGAAATCTTCAAATTGTAATCATATTAACATTAATAGCTTGAATCAGGGAAAATTTCATAATATCATTATCATTGATTCATGAATTACTACATATAATTGTCATATTTAATCATGTATTTACCCTAGAAAATCCATTATAAGCTTATGTTACATTCAAAATTATCATAAATACTAGTTTAACCTACACATTTCTCTAGCATTGCATAAAATTTTACAATGTTTTATCAATTCAAAAATGAATATAATCATACAAATCTGACAATTAATTATATGAATTATTGTATTTTTTCACACATATCAATATGAAAATGTATTTTTATTATTACATATCCCAATACATGTACAGATTCTTCCTTTTGAATCCCTATGTATATAAATAAATAATGAAGTTATTCTTTATTATTATTAAAAAATTGATATAATATTATATATTCTATTAAAATTATGGTTTAATAATTTATTGTTAATACATTACGAAATCATTAATATTGTAAACCTAAAACATTATTGTTTTAATATAACTGTTGGAAACTAATTCAATGCATCTAAAATATATATCATCCATCTTAATCCAAAAAAAATAATTCCTCTCATATATTAGTTATTCATAACCACATTTACATTAAATAACACAATCCATGATATATTTCTATGACATGAATATTTTTTCATAATAAAAAATAAGGATAAAATCACATTATAATACTTATGTAATTCATTTTTCTCAAACCTCATATGTCTCTAGAAAATCGTAAAAATATCATAACATTCAAAAATATTGATACTCCTCGGAACATGGGTTATCTTTCTTCTATGATATCTAAATATCCTCATATCATCATTATGTGAATGATGAATTTTTTAATACAGATCAAAAAACTATAAGCCATGCCATATTTTATCCATTCATATTATTTTCATGTTTTTAGATGATTTTAAAACCTCTAACAACATAATCACTGAATTCATATCCCAACCTCTTCATTGTTCATATTTATTCATAGTAGAATATATAGATCAAAATATTATACATGTTCTATCTCAATCAATGAAATATTCTATGCATTGACTTCTTCATCAATAATCTACATATATTGACATCATTTTTCCTTGAGACTAAATATAACATGTAATCCATGAAATCTAAATACGAAATAAATATATTGGCTTTCCATTGAATAAATTGAGCTATGTATATCAATGAATTAAATATTTTACCATAATTATCAATATTAAGGATATAAATTAATGATATAAATTTATGTTTTCATTAAAACAATATTTTATAAAAATAAAAATATTAATGTTTATATGTTCTTACAATATTTGAAAATCAATATACCACCCCTTTTTTAAAAACTTTTGATATTTCAATATCATTTCTATTTTAAACATATATATATATATTATATATTTTTGTGTAATTATATATTATATCAAATTAAAAATGATTTGATTTTTTATAAATGTTGAATAGAACACATCTATATGATATCATTTATTCTATACAGTTCTTACAGATAAATATACAATTAGAAAGTCTAATGTTTGTGTTTTTTGAATTATAATTGTTGGATATTATATAATAATATATAACATAATTGAATTGAAAAAAAATATTTAAATAATTATGATATATATGTTCTTGAAGTATTTAACTTTGTAACCATAAAAAATATATCTTTTTGGTTTATTATTATTTATCACATTTGTTTTCATGAATCTTACGTACTAGATTTACAAAAATTATTAAAAAATAATATTTTTACAGAGTTATTTGAAAATTTTAAATTCATAATTGGGAGATAAATTATTAATATACTTATCAATTGGATATCTCCACAAGTAATACAATTTTCAACAACATTTATCATTCTTGACTAATTAAATAGTTAAATTAGTCTCTACTATGAAAAATTTGTTGGAAATAACCACTATAAAGAAAAAATTGTTATTTGAATTATTTTTATATGTTCATCATGATTATATTGAGTTAGTTTTTTCTAATAAATAAATCTAAAGATGGAGGATAATAAATTTTTTTTTATTATTATTTTTTGAGCAAATAAATTAAACAATTACATGTGAAAAAAATTTTATAGTACATTTTATAAGTAATAATTTTAAAATCCATGTATAATTTTAAAATTTAACTAAGTGGACCATAATGAGTTATTTGATTACAAATTAAAAAAATTTATATTCTTTAATATATAAAACGGATATGTCACAAACTAAGCCAGGACACCATTTGACCTGGTGCATGACCCGATCCATGATAAGGCACGAAGTGTGTTCCTAATCCACACGCGCTAGCACAAGTGCTTGTGTATCAAATACAAAAATAGGGATTGTTTTAACCAAAATAAAAATATTAAAAATACTAACAAAAACATAAAATTATGGTTTGAAAAATTCATGCAAAATCACCCTAAACAATTTTCATAAATTATGATTTATAAATTTAGAAAAAACCCAAAAAGTACTACAATATAATGGAAAAACCCACTATAGGAATATTCTAGGAAATGAGAGTAACCACACCCTCAGACCACAACAACTAATATCCACAACTAAAGCCATAATAAACTCAAACTACAAACACTAACGTCATTATATAACATGAAAAAAGGGAATCATGGACTGTATACACTAAAAGGTGTATATAGGGTGTGAGCTAGATCCCAATAGGATGCCATATGTATAGATGGTTCAATGTAAAAACATTTTAAGGAAATCTAGTATGCTCAATTAAAATTTATTCTTTTAAAAAAAATATAGGATAACATTTTTGAGTAAAAATTTTATTAAAATAAACTACATACAAATAAAACTAATACAATCATCTACTTAAAATATAAAGGCCTTATAAAATTACACACACACACACAAGAGGTCCACTGTATGTTTCTGGAAGGCACCTCAGCATATAAGCTAGAGAACCATGGGTAAATCCTTAAGGATAAAAAAGCTGAAGTGGGATTCGAGGAATATCAAATCTCTATGAAAATGTGTTATAGTAACCATTAAAACTTGTTTTATTGTGGACAAGACACTGGTTAGAGACATCCTCATAACCCTAGTGTTCTCCAATCATCATCCAAATATTTTGTTAGTGTTGTAGTCTTCAATCCTACTATGTTAAACTCACCCATAGCCACTTTTGTATCACTAGCATGTAATTCATAGTCTATCCACATAGTTACCTAGGATTCATTGGGCTCAAGTTCATGTTTACATATCACTAACACATCAAATTTACAAAGACACGTCTATCGAAACAAGGTACAAATTGTGATCCACTACATGCACACCCAAAACATTCATTAAATGCATAATCACATAAAATTGTTTCATAAACGTTCCATACACCTCTTATTTAATTTAATAATTAATTTATTAAAAATTCTAAAATAATTCCTAGAGGTACCTAAAGGATTTACACCCAAAAATAGAACCAAAATATCATTTTTAGACCAAATACACAACAAAAACACTCCACGTCATAATTCACATCACATTCACGACTTGATAAATTACATAAGCAATTTATACAACATTTTTAAATATCTCATCAGGGGTTTTCACGTGAAAAATGCCAATGTTTCAAAAAAAAGACACATTAAAACTCAACACTTGTTTAAACCTCTCAAGAACTACATTCTCACATCAAATTTAATTTAATAATTCTATTTAAATAGTTTATAAAACAAATCAAATTATCATAAATTAAATTACACGAAAAATACACTTGATTTCATAAAAAAAGCATGACCATAAAATCAAATGCATAACACAACCATACAAAAACATGTTTTACATCACTCAAACTATTTACAATTTAAATTCAATGGTGTAAAATAATGTGATCCTTACAAAATAAAACATTTTCCCATCAAATCATTTTTTAATACACTCGCTCCTTAAGTGAATTATAAAATATTTCTCATCTTCAAAACAAGGAATGAAAATGTATTCCAGAAACCCTAAAATTCAATATGCATGACACACGACCAATTCTTTTTAAGAAAAATTAATTTTATAACCATGTAAAATTCAATTCATTATGAAAATATAATTTTCACACCTATAATAATTAATAGAACATTTCCATAAATTCATACAGTAAGACCTATAAGAAAAACATAACCATTTCTAAAAGAATACCCTATTCCAACACACATGCATGTCAAAATATTTCAAGATCACATTTATCCCCACATATTTTAACTATAGGACATGCAAAAATTAATTAAATAAACTAATTAAATCATATAATTGTTATAGGCTATGGAAAAACCTACCGTGGGTGAAGAATTTTCCAAAAAAATGGTGTGGAGCCCATCTTCACAACAACCGCACCTCAAGAAACTCGGAAAGGAACCTAACATGAAAAGATTTTACCAAAACACCATGAATAAACCCTAACCTAAACGATCTCCATAAAAATGAAATGAAGAATCCCCTTATGCATTTTAAGGGATAACCTGAAGGGCAGATGCATACACTGAAGGAGAGCGGGTTGGTAGTGAAGGTCACTATTGACAGAGGAGGGGCCTCTGGTGTCGCGTCCTCTAGAGGAGAGCCGACTAGTGAAGGGGTCGTGAGAAGATGATCTAAGAAGGATTGGGTTGTGCACTGGAAGGGAGAGTCCTTATGGTATGGGCTTCACTCTGTGGCTTTGACGAAATGAGAAGGATGGACGGTGGGGGTTCAATGGATGAAGAAGGAAGGTAGGTGAGGGTTCCTCAGATATATTAGGAGGTTTGAACACAAGTAGGGTTGGGAAGTGGTTTTACCAATAGAATGGGGTCACTAGATAGAAATAAGATGATAATTTCATCTCTCTCATAATGTAAATTTGGCTAGGGTGAGGGGTTTTCTGCGTCACATAGGGAGGGAGAGGTGTGGGTGGAAGGGGGATGCATAGGTGAAGAAGTGATTGGGTGGAAGATGATAAAACACTTATAAATAATTAAATAAAAATAAAAATAAAAATAATTATATTTATATTTATAATAATAATAATAATAATAATAATAATAAAAACAATATTTCCAATAACATAATAAAAGTTATATTCTTAACACTAGTAATAATAAGATAAATTATATTAATAAGATTTAATATCATTAAGAATAATAATAATAATAATAATAATATTCTCAAATATTATTATTATTATTAAAATAATTCTATATATTACTATTTCATCATACTTGTTTCATTTAATATTCATATTTACATTATTTTATTTTTAATTTATTTTTAATTAATTTTGAATACCACACATTATTCATAGTGACCTAGTGAAATCGCACAGTATTCAAACTGTGCACTACTCACACATTAGATGCTGCCAATATAACGACCTGGAATTTTGTAACCTTACTATTACATAATTTCAAAGAAAAAAAACATAATAGTATTACACATAGTGGATCCAATGATTTAGTGTCTTGGGAAAACAAGGACCGTACATAACAAATACAACATCACGAAAAAACTTTTATTTAATTTCTTCTTCTCTAGATTCTTATTGGCACTTGTCCTCTCCATAGTACATGTTACCACCTTAGGATATACATCAAAAGGGATGATCTAGAAGCCTAGTAAGATAATATATAAGAACAATATAGCATGGGGTGAGAATAATCATAACATGTGAAAAATATCATGAACATGAGAGGAATCATAAATATAAGACGTGAAATGTGGAAATTCATAAAAATGAAACATCATGTCTTAGTGGTTAACTACCACACATACTTCTGAACCAAGATAGATTCTTTTTCGCACTTCATTTCACATTTAATCATGATATTCATCACTTTAACCAATGCATTGGAGCACTATATAATTCCAGGTTCACTTGTCACTTTGAAACATTCATAATTACGCTATATAATTCCTGGTGCACCTCTTACATCATAACATTATCGTCTATCATGCATGCCACAATGAACATATAGCATAAATGAACATAAAAACCCCATGAAAAGGAATGGGTTTCATATCATAATAAACCATTCATAAAATCTGGGTTCCCAAATGAAAGAGGGACCAATATACTTGATAAAAGAACCATCAACCTTGAATGAGAGGTAAAAAGTTGAGTTCTTAAGAGAGAAGTTATTTCTGAAAACATTTGGATTAACATAAACATAATTAGAAAACATTTATATCCTAGAAAATTAAAGACAATAATGAACAAATTATCTTTATGGATTGACCATATCAAAATTGGAGTGAAAGAGGTCGAATCCGAAGGATGAAAGTTGGGTTCGAGAATTTCTCCATACCTTGTACCAGAATGCTTCCTTTTCTTTAATGTCCTTTATAATGACATTATATTCATTAATTAGAAATCCAGAAGCATGTTTACATTAATAGGGTTCATCGGGTTTCATTATTCATACTATGTTCCTTTGGATGACTTACAGAGTTTAAAAACATTATTCAGGAATGTTTGCTTTCATGGTTTTCTTGAGTGGTTCACTTGTATTCTTAAATTGATGTTTGGGTAGAACATGAGTAAACATCCATAACTGATATTAAATGTTATTAATTATATTACAGGAGTTTTAATTATCTTATAATTAGTTATATTAGATACATGTGGATGAATCATTATATAATAATTAAATGACGGTTATTTGGGTCAATTTGGGAGGTTTTTGGATCAAAACGAAATTTTTTTAACTTATCACTTAGTAATATGACCATAGGTTATTTCCAAAACATTAAATAGAACATAATATATATAATATATTCTGGTTAAACCATAAAAATGGTTTCATGCCCAGATCTGAAGGTAAAAATGGAAGAAGAAATCATGTCGTTCTTGAAGGTGATAAATTAACACGCCACAAACAACGTTCCCTTTAATAAAATAAATGGAAGAGGGAAAGGGGGTTGGATGATATATTATCACATTAGAATCATAAAATTAAATTATATGTATAATAATAGATTTACAATATAATTTGGATGAAGATAGGTGGGAAGAGATCAATAAATGAACTTGTATTTGAAAAGAAATTAAAGGAGAAGAGGGAGGGAAATTACCACCTGGATCCTTCTCTTGAGAACCTCCTTAAAGGACTATGCTTGGAATTTTGATGAGACCAGAAGCTCTTGAACGTTGGGAGGGACTAGGGAAGGTTTTTTTGGCAGATCATAGAGAAGTCTTGGAGGTTGATAGGTGTGAGTATTTGAGGGTGAGTAGGGTGGCTTTTATAGTGGAGGGGAGAGTGGTAATTTAATATAAAATTCATTAGTTTATTAATTTACCCTAATACAAGGAATAGTGAGTCATGGGTGACCAGGAATAGTAAAAATAGAATGTGAGTTCGAGATTTGGGTGCTTACATCACTTGTGATGTCAGGAATCATGGTTTATAATTATAATGTATTTATACGGAAAATTAATGTATTTTACTATCCACCAAAAATTCAAGTATTTCAGAAAAATACAAAAATTTTACCCCAACCATTTTTCAATGTTTAGAATCTAAAACTTTAGTCCATTTTTCAAAAATAATTTTCAAAATATTATTAATTTAAAATTTAATTATAATCATAATTTAATAAAAGAACAGTTTTTAAGATTAAAACTGATTTTATAGTGCTTTCAAAAATTACGCAGGGTCCTTTAAAATTATCTAAAAACTATAAAACATTGATTCAATAATTAATGAATACATTTTAGGGAAAAACATATTTTAAAAGTAATTATTTATTTATAATTATTTATTTATGACTCACAAAATACCAAAAAGATTACTAATGTCAAATTGTCACTTTTAAGATGTCTAAATTTTATTTTATTATTCAGAGGTAATGTTACTCTTATTTTAGATGATTTACTATTCATTAGGGTTATATTTATATTTATAATGGTATCTTACTATTCCTAAGCGTATGTTACTATTCACAAAAAATTATTTTTGTTTCATAAGACTCCCAAAACTATCTTGAAAAAAAACCGTTTATATCGTATTATTCAAACTTTAAAACATAGGATTGAAAAACTTATGTTTAAAGGACACATATCACTTAGTAGATCATTGTTTTGTGTTTCTATGACATAAATATAAGAAGGGAATTTTCCATTGAAAATCTTTTAGTCATTACATTCTTCCCCCCTTAAAAAATTTCACCCTCAAAATTTCAGTTTACAAAAACAGGTGGGGGTACTTCTCCTTCATTTCCTCTTCAGGTTCCCAAGATGCTTCCTCAAACTTATGGTTACTCCACAACAATTGAACAAGAAGGGTTGTCTTGTTGCGTAGAACGTTATCTCTCCAATCCAGAATCTTTACATGCTTCTCCTCATATGAGAGATCATCTTTCATCTGCACCACCTCTGAGTTTAGTACATGTGAGGGGTCGGGTATGTACTTCCTCAATAGTTATACATGAAACACATAATGACCTTGTTCCATATTCGGTGGAAGTGGAAGATGATATTCCATGACTCCTATGCGGTCAAGGTTCTCAAAGGGGCCAATATAACTTGGGCTTAGCTTCCCTTTCTTCCAGAATCACTTGACTCTCTTCCATGGAGATACTCGAAAGAATACTTTATCTCCAACATCAAACTCCATGTCCCTTCGATGGTTGTCATCATAGCTCTTTGTTCGACTTTGAGCATCTTTGATGTGTTTCTGGATGACTTGAACCTTCTCTGTCATCTCATGAACAAGATCAGGTCCAAGTAGCTTCCCTTATCCAACTTTATCCCAACAGGTTGGAGTTTTACATCACTTCCCAGAAATAGCTTCATACGGAGCCATCTGAATAATCGAATGGAAGGTACTGTTGTATGAGAACTCAACCAATGGGAGATGTTGATCCCAACCACCTTCGAATTCTAGAG
Organism: Viscum album; assembly: GCA_963277665.1. NCBI lineage: Eukaryota > Viridiplantae > Streptophyta > Magnoliopsida > Santalales > Viscaceae > Viscum > Viscum album. The sequence continues at coordinate 699,853,416 of OY728119.1, read as the reverse complement.
AGCAAGCTCTTAGCATATCATAAATCATCTGAATAGTCATTTCAGAGTGGCCATCGGTTTGGGGGTGATAGGTCATGATGAAATTTAATTCAGTACTCAAAGCATGTTGATGGATCCTCTAGAATTTAGATGTGTACCTTGGATCACGGTCAGAGACAATTGAGGGTGGAACACCGTGAAGTCTCACCACTTCCTTCACATATATCATTGTAATTTTTTTAATCGAGAGGTCTTCCAGAATAGAGATAATATGGGAAATCTTAGTGAGTCAGTCAACCAAAACCCATATCGCATTATTTCCCTTTGTCATCTTCGGGAGACTCGTGACAAAGTCCATAGTAACGTTTTCCCATTTCCACATGGGTATAGGCAATGGCTGCATCATACCCTAGGACTTTTGTCACTCAAAATTAACTTTCTCACATACCAAGCACCCTGATATATATTCTGTAATCTCCTTCTTCATGTTATCCCACCAGAAGTGTTCTCGGAGATAATGATACATCTTGGTACTCCCATGATGGATATAGAATGTTGAGCTACGTGCATTGTCCAATAGCTCCTTCGTTATCCCAGGTGATGAAGGCACACAAAGCTGCATTCCATACCGAATCACACCATCATCGTAAATATGGATCTCTTGTAACTTACTTTCATTTATTGCATTCACCCTCTTTTTTATCTGTATATCATCCCTTTGTTCTACCTTAATATTCTCCTGAATAGATGGTTACACAATCATTTTTTCCTGGTAGGATGTATCCCCTGCCCTTATGATTTCCAAATCCATCTTTTTCATATATAAGAAGATATGGTCTTTATCAATCCGTAACATGGATAGAGTACCTGGTTCTTTTCTGATTAGAGCATCAGCTACCTTGTTCACCTTTCCAGGATGACAGTGAATAGATCAATCGTAATACTTGATTAGCTCTAACCATCTCTTTTGATGCATGTTGAGATCCTTTTGTGTTAATATATACATTAGGCTCTTGTGGTCGGTGTATATGTCACATTTCTCACCATAATGGTAGTGCTGCCAGATTTTTAAGGCAAAAATCACGGCTGCCAGCTCTAGATCATGTGTCGGGTAGTTCTTCTCATGGATCATCAACTGTCGTGAGGCACAAGATATTACATTATCAATTTTCATGAGTACACAACCCAAGCCTTTTTTTGAAGCATCAGTGTATATCACAAAACTTTCTCCAATTTTTGGTAGTGTGAGTACAGGTGAATTGATCATCCTTCTCTTAAGCTCCTTGAAGCTTCCCTCACATTCTTCCATTCAGAATTACTTTACCCCTTTCATTGTTAACTTAGTTAGTGGGCTCGACAATCATGATATGTTTCTCACAAAAAGTTAGTAGTACCCAGCTAATCCAAGAAAAATACAGATTTCTAGGACACTAGAGGTCCTGGTCCATTAAAAAAATTCCTTTGTCTTTGAGGGATCCACAGGAATTCCTTCACTTATGATCAGATGTCCCATGAACGTGACATGATTCATCAAAAAGTCACACTTTCTGAACATGGCGTACAACTTCTCATTCCTCAATGTCGCCAACACAAGTCATAGATGTTCTTCATGTTCCTCCTTGCTATTGGAGTAGATGAGAATATCGTTGATAAACATTACCATGAATTTGTCGAGGTAATGTCTAAAGACACTATTCATCAAATCCATGATGATTTCAGGGGCATTAGTAACTCCAAAGGGCATCAACAAAAACTCATAGTTCCCATACCTTGTATGGAAGGTAGTCTTCAAAATATTTTCCTTCTTCACCTTTACCAGATGATATCCAGAATGAAAATCCACCATTGAGAAGTATTTAGCTCCTCTGAACTGTTGAAACAAGTCATCAATCCTTGGGAGATGATACTTGTTCTTTATGGGGATCTTGTTGAGTTCTCGATAATCGATACACGGCTGCATTGTTCCATCCATCTTCTTCACAAAGAGCACTAGTGCACCCCAAGCTGATGCACTAGGGCGTATGAACCCTTTGTCCATATGCTCTTGTAGATGCTTCTTTAACTCCTCCAGTTTGATAGGAGCCATCCTATAGGGGCACTTTGATATAGGAGTAGCTTCGGGTATGAGTTCAATTGAGAACTCTACCTCACGATCAGGGGGAATTCCAGGTAACTCTTTGGGTAAATATTCACTATATTCCCTCACGATGGGCATTTCCTCATGGGTGGAACTTTCCTTCGACTCATCCATTTGAGCAAGTTATGATTATTCATAGGGAATCAACACCCACACCATTGAAGGATTCACCAAAGGAGATTCATGATCTTCCTTGCATTTTTAGAGGAGAATGGGATGGTTCAGAACATGAAATGATATTTCCTTTTCCCAAAAGTTGATATGTGCTCTATATAAATAGATCCAATACAATGCCATTATAGTGTTTAATTCCACTAAGGGAAGTATTACGAGATTTACTGGAAGATTCATCTCACATACACCAATAGAAGAAGAGTCAAACACTTTGGTTGCAATGATTACACCACTTGGTGTTTTTACAGATATTTCTACTTCAGGGTTTCTGGGCTTTTATTCTATAGTTCTAGCAAACATTCAAGATATAAAGGAATTCGTAGAACCAGAATCTAATAAGACATTTTCCATTTTTGATTGAATAGGAAGTGTACGTTGTACGACTTCATTATCGTGTTCCATCTCCGCAGTAGTGATGGCATAACCTTCCCTTGTTCCTTTGGCATTGGTGGTTGCTGATGTTGATTACCCTCAAGAACTCAAGGTTTAGTGCACTGGTTTTCATAGTGCCCTAGCTCCTTACAGTTGTAGCATTGAACCATGAGTGGTTGTATCCTTTCATCGGCTACATTATCCTTCCTTTTCGTGTCTTTTCGACACTCTTGAGCTTGGTGTCCTTCTTTCCCACCCTTTATGCATTTCATTATCCCTTGGAGGGAGTTCCCATGGTGTAACTTCCCATATTTTTGGCATGTGGGTCATTGATTTTTCTTCCCACCTTTTTCACTTGATCCACCGGATTGAAACTCCATCTTTTTCTTCTTATCCTCATCGCCATTGGACCATTCTCCAAACTCCATCTCAACTTTTATAGCACATTGAAAAAATTCTTCATCACTCCCAAAGTCTCGAATTTCAAGAGACTTTCGAAGGTGTGGTTTTAATCCACTAAAGAATCTGTCAATTTTTCTATCATTGTTAATAACAAATCCCGAAGAATACCTTGCATGCCTTGTGAAATTCTCTTCATAGGTTTTGACAGATTCTCCTTCTTTTTTTCTTGAGCTCTAGGAATTCCAACTCCATCTTTGTGCGAAGAGTTCATGGGAAAAACTTATTAATTACCATTATCTTAAATTCTTCACATTCCATCTCTTTAATTTCATCCATTGTCTTGGTGTTCTTAATCAAAGCCCACCATTGATCGGATTATCCTTATAGATGATAAATTGCTAGATTCACCTTTTACATATCAGAACAGTGAATCATAGAAAAGATCTTTTCCATGGAGTTGACCCACTATTAGTCAACTAGAGGATCGTAAAATCCACAAAATGTTAGTGGTTGTTGCCGCATAAAACATTCAATAGCCAGTTTCTCCCTCTTTGGTGAAGGAGGACGCTCCCCATTATTATGTTTATTATTCATAACCTGAGATAATTGGGTAATAATCTCCATGACGTTTTGAAAACCACATCCCAAGTCATTAGGGATGTCATTCGGGCAATCGTTGCATTGGCCCTCGCATGAGTTGTTGGTCTGATTTCTCCTGGTTCCAACAATTTTCTAAAATAGAAAATGATAGAACAAAACATTACTAAACAAGTCATGAATAACTTATTCATTTAAAAAATTATACCAAAAACATAACATATGGGATCCCTATGTAAATATTCTTGTGTTCATATTTTTACTTAGTCTCATACTAGAGGTTTTTCTAGGGTTCACTAATCATAATTCCCAAATTAACTAAACCTTTCATCTGATACCAACTATAACGACCCAACCTTTTCTTACTTTACTATAACATAATTTAATAGATAAAAAATATAATATAATTACACATAGAGGACCCAAAGGATTAGTGTCTTGGGAAAACTAGGACCATACATAACAAATACAACATCAAGCATAAACATTAATTTAATTTGTTCTTCTCTAACTTCTTATTGGCACATGTCCTCTCTTTAGTACATGTAACCACCTGAGGATATACATAAAAAGTGGGGAGATAGAATCCTAGTAATAGGATATATAAGAATAATATATCATGGGGTGAGAATAATCATTACATGTGAAAAAGATCATGAACATGAGAGGAATCATAAATATAAGACTTGAAATGAGGCAATTCATAAAAATGAAACATCACGTCTAAGTGGTTAACTACCACACATACTTGTGAAAAAAGATAGCATCTTCTTCACACATCATTTCACATTTACTCATGAGATTAAACACTGTACCCAATGCATTGGAGAGTTGTATAATTTCGGGCGCACCTGTCACTTTGAATCATTCATAATTGCGCTATATAATTCAGGGCGCATTTGTCACAACATAACATTATCATTTATCATGCATGCCACAATGAAAATATAAAATAAATGACCATAACTAACCCATGAAAAGGAATTGGTTTCATCTCATAAGAACACATTAAAAAACTTTGGGTTCCCAAAATAAAGAGGGAACAATATACATGATACAAGAACCATCAACCTTGAATGAGAGGTAAAAGTTGAGTTCTTAAGAGAGAAGTTCTTTTGGAAAACATTTGGATTGACATAAAAATCATTAGAAAACATTTATATCCCAGAAAAGTAAATAAAATGATGAAAAAAATTTCTTTATGGAGTGACCATATCAAAAATGGAGAGAAAGAGGTCGAACCCGACGGATGAAAGTTGGGTTCCAGAATTTCCCCTTACATTGTACATGAATGATTCCTTCTATTTAATGTCATGAATAATGACATTATATTCATTAATTAGGAATCCATAACCATGTGATAATTAATAGGTTTCGTTCTGGTTTAATTATTTCATATTATGTTCCTTTTGATGAGTTATAGATTTTAAATACATTATTCAGGAATGTTTGTTTTCATGGTTTTCTTGAGTGGTTCACTTGTATTCTTAAATTGATGTTTGGGTAGAACATGAGTAAACATACAGAACTAATATTACATTTTATTAATGATATTACAGGAGTTTTAATGATCTTATAATTAATTATATTAGATCCATTTGTACGAATCATTAGATAAGAATTACATGATGGTTATTTGGGTCAATTTGGGTGGATTTTGGATCACAACAAACTTGTTTTAACACATCACATAGTAATACAACCATAGGTTATTTCCAGAACATTAAATAGAACATAATACATATAAGATATATTCTGGATCAACCATAAAAACGGTTTCATGACTAGATATGAAGATAGAAATTGAAGATGAAAGCATGTCGTTCTTGAAGGTGATAAATTAAAACCTCACGAACAATGTTCTCTTTAATAAAATAAAAGGAAGAGGGAAAGGGGGTTGAATGATATAATATACCATTAGAATCATAAAATTATATTATATGTATAATACTGGAGTTAAAATAAAATTTCAATGAAGATAGGTGGGGAGAGATCAAGAAATGAACTGGAACTTGAATGGAAATTAAAGGACAAGAGGGAGGGAAATTACCTCTTGAATCATTCTCTTGCGAGCCTCCTTAAGGGCCTAAGATTGGTCTTTTGATGATACCAACAACTATTTCACGTGGTTAGGTGCTAGGGAAGGTGTTTGGGTAGAGTTTAGAGAAGGCTCGGAGCTTGAGAGGTGTGAGGAAAAGAGGGTGAGAAGGGTGGCTTTTATATTGGAGGGGAGAGGGGTTTCCTTAATATAAAATTCATTAGTTTATTAATTTACCCTAAGACATGGAATAGTGAGTCTTGGATGACCAAGAATAGTAAAAAAGGCCTGTGATTTCGAGATTTGGGTGCTTATGTAACTTGTGATGTCAGGAATAGTGGGTTTTAATTATACTGTATTTATGTGGCAAATTAATGTATTTTACTGTTCACCAAAAATTCAAGTATTTCATAAAAATCCCAAAATTTTACCCCAAAAATTTTTCAACTTGTAGAATCTAAAAATGAAGTCAATTTTGCACAAATAATTTTCCAAATATTATTAATTTAATATTTATTTAAAATCATAATTTACTTAAAAAACAATTTTTAATATTAAAACTGATTTTATAGTGCTTTCAAAAATCAAGTAGGGTCTTATAAAATTATATAAAAACTAGAAAAAATTGATTCAATAATTAATGAATACATTTTAGGGAAATAAATTTTATTTTAAATTAATTAATTAATTATAATTATTTATTTATGTCTTACGAAATACCAAAACGTTTACTAAGGTCAATTTGTTACTTTCTAAGTTGTCTAAATTATATTTTATTATTCATAGGTAATGTTACTCTTATTTTGGATGATTTAATATTCATTAAGTTTATATTACTACTCATAAGGGTATGTTACTATTCCTAAGGGTACAATACTATTCACCAAAAATTATTTGTGTTTCATTAGACTCCAAAAACAATATTGAACACAACCGTGTATGTCGGATTTTTCAAAATTCCAAACATAGGAGTGAAAAACTTCTATTTAATGGTCATTTATTACTTAGTAGTTCATTATTTTGTGTTTTTATGACATAAATATTAGAAGGGAATTTTCCCTTAAAAAACGTTGGGTTGTTACAGCCAAGCCTGTAAAAACTCATATATTTTCAAATACCTAAAAGTCCTACTGAGACATAAGTCACTCCTCAAAAAAATATTCAATGCCCATATAGATAAAAAATATTATTAATGTTTGGGTGTGATAATGATCCCCACCATAATACTTTTCTCCCATGTTATACCATATAATGGACTTACCCCAATGAAGAAATATATACCCCATCATAGTCCAAGGTGATTAGCAGTGAAGAACAAACAAAAAAATTCCAGAACACTATCAGCAATGGAAGAGACATACAAATCATACTCTAGATAATAAAAAATCACACCTAGTTGTGTGTGAACCCCCCACCCCCGAATGAAACCACCTCTAATTAATTGATCAAAGGAAAAGAGTTTCCCATATTGCACCACAAACAACGTATGTCAAACACCTCACACATCACAAAATGTGATTTGTGCCGATAGTTGCAAATGTCAAACAGAATCCCACCATGATATATGAACAACCTCAACACCTTAATTCAAAAAATTCTTTGGGTGATCTCCAATCTTAATTCGACACCTATTGCCATGCTTAAATTATGAACATAACAGAATACTGACACGGGGAGGCCCAAATAGACTACCCTCCATAAGAAACATATTAATCCCCAAGAAAAAATTGGGTCACCAACAGGGGGAGGCTTGAACATACCCCACTACATAAGGTATTTTATACATAAATTCATTTCAGTGGAATTTTTAGTGAGACTCGTGATGGGTTTCCCCACCATAAAAAAACTAGCCAAATTGTTCAAACTGACGTACTTATCTTCATGGACCAAGGAGCCCCACCATATGGGGTGGAGAGGTAAGAGGCTCATCCAATATACTAACAAGACCACCAATGACACAACCCAATGGTTCACTTTCCCTCAAGGGACACAAATCTAACTATACATGGTTTAAAAGCTATATCCATGAAGGGGGAATTAAAAAATGTTACACATTTTGTGTAACACAACCACTCGGATTATAAGGAAACCATACATATATACCTTATTATAAACAAAGAGAAACTATTACACCCAAATAGGCCATAACATGGGAAGTATGTCCTCCCACCTCCTTCCACCAAATAGGAACAATTAATATAGAACAACTACCCCATAGGCTTAAATTATCTCTAACTACCACAATGTGAAATAAAATAAGATCATAACCTTTCCCACCATTGGGGTTCTCCTGACACACACCAGCTTCAGTCCAAGGCATAAAGCTGGAGCTTGGTTGATTGAAGCCTCTCCTACCTCGTAGTTAGACATTGAAACCCCCAAATGGATCTTCCTAGAATGGTTCTATAATAATCAATACCACAACCTCGACAACACCAACCAACATAGCATATCCCATAATTTTCTAACCCTTAAATGGAAGCTTCACCAAGACTGGGGCTATAAATATTCCTAAACATCACCCCTTATCACATAGTACAAAAGAAATTGGGATCAAAGACACATATTATAAATATTACTCTAAAAATAATGAATTTATAATTTCTTGAGTAAAAAAACATCTTTTAAAAGAGAGTTTCTCTGATGATTTCATAACAGTCATCCTTCCAGTCATGAAAAATCCTGACACCATAAATTGTCCGAAAACATGAACATTGTGTTTGATGGAAACAATATAAGGAGAGAACCTTAAACCACATCCCAAACAATATTTTCTTCCCTTAAATACCCATAATAGACTCTTACGACTAGTCTTCCCACACTAGTGTCCAAACATGAAGATTTTCATAATTGAAACCAACAAAAGTCCTATAGTTCCTTTATAATAGCACCCAACCAATTCAACTTCGGACTACTTCCACCTTTTATATCCAGAATTTACCTTCACCAATTCTAGAAAATACCTTTAGGATTGAAAATGTCTGACCTCACCTTTTGTGATTAAAGAAACTCAAGAAACCATGATTCCTTTCCAATCATTCTTCATACACTCTTCCACTGTGAGATGAAACTTTTAATCCGATGGAGAATAGAGAGAGAAATAAACCTTGAAACTCGAGAAGAGATTCTGTAATTTGATCAACAGGAGGATTTTTCAATGAGGAATCACCCATGGCTACAATTTAATCATGCATAAATTCTTTATTGGGGTATACACTAGTCAATGAGGAAAAATACCAAGGACACAATAAAACGTGTCTGTTAGAAAAAACATGCCACACACCAAAACCAAAAACATGAGTTAACCCATGGGGAACTTCTTCTAATACACTTCTTGAAATAGACCACAAGGTATTATTTTAAAATAACAAATCAACGATACAAAAACTAAAAACATTAACAATATAATTTAGGATATAAATAATAAATTTTGGAACTGAAAGAGACACAAGATATTTCAAGTGGAAACTAGTATAGATGGGAGACTCAGACATATGGTTAGAGGCCATATGTCTGTCACAAATCCTTCATAGAGAATGTTCTAGTTCAATTTACCCAACTCCAAATGGCTTTTCAGGCCTTATAAGCTCACAAAGACGATTTCACCAACTCTCTTTTCATTTCACAATCATCAATGAACTACAAGACCAAAAGACTCACTTAAAACAAATTTCCCCAGGTAACTCATGTCCGACTATGAGGTGTGCAGGATAGGAACTTTACTCGTAAAAAGAACTTGACTTCCAAATATCCTAGCTCAGGGCTTCCATGAACCTTTCCCAAAAAAACAAATCCAAAAAATGAACCCCCTCCCCCCCGGATACAATTTTTTCACGAACAAAGATGGGTTGCAATCCGATTGACACCCAAAAAGGTTACATCCTTTTCTGAAGTGCATACATGATCTCTATGGGATGACATAGGTTTCTAGGTGTCATATAATGAATGGGGTAATGATTTACCCAACTTGAGCATATTAAAAAGGCCAATAAAATCTTCAAAATGAGGTCTGAAAAATTCATTCAAACATACCCTTAACAACATTCATAAATAAATATTTACAACATTAGAAAAACCCAAAATTTTACTATGACAGAGGGGAAAAAAACTCTATACCAAACCTACATTAAATGAGATGAATCACATCCTCAAACTTACACCACCAAGATCCAAACCAAAAGAAATAAGAAACTCAAGCTGCCAACACTAACATCTTGATCTAAACTAAAAAAAGGAAAATATGATTTTCATACACCTAAAGCTATATGTATGGTGTGAGAAAAGGCCTAGTAGGATTCCACCCAAGTGAATGGTTCCATTCCAAAACATTTTAAAACAATCTAAAATTTTCTTTTAAAATAAAATATTTTAGAACATTTGGAGGAAAAAATTCGCGAGTAAAATTTATATGAAAAGGAAATATTTACAAACAAAATTGATACAACCATCTCCATGAAAGGTCTTACAAAAGTATAAAAGCACACCCACACACACACCCACACAAACAAGAGTCCGCCTTATGCTAATAGATTACACCAAAAAATATATGGTATATCACTATTGGTAAATACATATGGTCAACTAGCAAATGTATGATTCTAGGATCATCACATCTCGGTGAAAATGTGGTATAGAAACCAATACAACATATGTTGTCGTGCATGAGCTACTAGAAGGGGACATCCTTATGATATTAGTGGTCTCCAATCATCCATATATTTATTTATTGTTGTATTTGTCAATCCAGCTAAGTAAAACTGGGTAGTATCCACTTCTGTATCTCTAGAAAGCTAGTCCTAGTCCATCCACCCAATTACCTAGGATACTTTGGGCTCAAGTTCATGTCCACATATAACTAACACATCGCAGTTACAAACACAATTCAAGCAAAAAATGGTGTGTTCCACATCATGAACACCCAAATCCCACTTTAAAAACATACTCACACCAAATCATTTCACTAACATTCCTCACACCACTTATATTATATAATAAATCATATAGAAAAACTTCTAAAATAATTCCCAGATGAACCACAAGTCATTACACCCAAAAACATTATATAAATCAAATATTTATTAAAAAATCACCAAAAAAACACTCTACATCATAATTCGCATCACATTCATGACTTGAAAAATTATTTAATCAAATTATAGAACAATTAAAAATATCACATCAAGGGTTATCACGTGAAAACAACCAAATTTCACATAAAAATTCCACTTTAAAATTAAAAACATGTTTAACACTTTTAAACAATAAACTCGTACATCAATTTTATTTAAATAAATCCAATTAAATAGTTTATAAAACAGTATAAAATATCACATTAGAGTTTACAAAATAAAATTCTTGATTAGATAAAAAATATTCCACCTTAAAACTAAATGCATCACACAACCATACGAAAACAAGTTTTCGGTTACTAAAAATATTTATTATTTAAATTTTATGGTGATAAATAAGTTAAACATTCCAAAATATTACACTTATGCTTCAAATAACATTTTTAATATAATTGAAAATTATTTTCTTTAGAATGTATTTCTCACTGTCCAAACAAGGCCTCAAAATATTTATAAGAAACACGACAATACTTTAGATAGGACACACAACAATTTATTTTCATGAAAAATTAATTTCAAAACCATAAAATTTTTATACCATTTCGAAAATATATTTTTCAAACCCAAAATAATTAATTAAATGTTTCCCAGAATTACCACAATAAGAACCATATTAAAAACATGACTATTTTTTAAAAGAAGACCCAATTACTCCACACATTAATGTCATAATACTTCCATAACATATTTAACATCACCAAATCTAACTATAGGACATGTAAAAATTAATTAAATAAACAAATAAAATCATCTATGAATTTTAGGGAATAGAACCGCCAACCTTTGTTGAAGTATTTTCCAAAAACAATGATGTGAAGCACATCCACACCACAACCACACCTCAAGCAACCATGAACGGACCCTAACATGCAACGATTTAACCAAAACACCATGATTGTACCCCATCACAAAAAATGTCTATAAAATTGAAGGAAAAAAACACCTAAAACGTATGAGGGGTTTACCTGAATGGGAGATACATATGTGAAAGGAGATTGGGGTGCCGATGATGGTCACAGTCACCAGAGGATGGGCTGTCGGAGTAGCATTCTCTAATTGATAGAAAACAAGAAAATGGAGGTGTGAGAGGAGGATATAAAAGGGGTGAATTCATGAACTAGAAAGGAGTGATTTTCCTATAGGGTATTCCAATTGGGGATTCGTTGGAAGGAGAATTAGTGTCGATAATGGATTTCTGGACAATGTAGGATGAGCGATGAGGGTTCACTGGGCAATGCTGGAGGGCTGTGAGCAATAATTTATAGGATGGGGGGGGTTATGTCGTCATCATGGGGTTCTTCAATGGAATGAAGGCTGGCCAGGGTGTCACTTAGTGGAAGGATGGATGGCTATGGTGAGGGGTTTTGTGGGTCACATAGGGAGGGAGTGGTGTGGGGGAAGGGGGTTGCGTTGTGGAATAAGGGAATGAGAGGTGGAAGGAAAACCCCTAAAAGATTAAAATAATTAAATTGGAAAACTAATAAGATTCATAATAATTATAGTAATAATACTAATAATAATAAAGATAAAAATCGTAATAATAATTACATTAATACCAATAACATGATAAATATTATATTCTTAACAATAGTAATAATAAGATCCATTATATTAATAAAAACACTAATATTACAATCACAAACAATAATAATAATAATAATTTCAAATAGTAGTGAAAATATTATTATTGTTATAAAAATAAATATTTTTTTTCATTTTACTTGCATTATTTTATTCTCATTGTATATTATTTTATTGATCATTTAAATTATTATTCATTTTGAATACCAAGCATGCCTCACAGTGACCCAATGAAGTCGCACGACTTCCAATACATTCTATGCTCATGAGTTTGATACTGCAAATCCCAAAAAAATCATTTATCCACAAACACAAACTACCAACTATCATAACCCGCACCTCAAGAAAAATATTCATTTCCCAAAAGAATAATATATTAATATTATTTATAAATTTTGTGTGTGACATGATATGTATTTTTCCCTATTTTATATTTCAAAACATTCTAATGGATACTTTAAATTATTATATTCACATAGTCTATGAATTATAGACATTGACATATGTCACTGGGATAATTATAATGAACTTATAAATAACTATTTTCTTGTTTAATTTAAAATTCACATTTCCACAAATTTTATTCTCAATATGTTTTTAATTATAATTATGATGTATAAAATGAATCTCCTTGTAGTGAGGTTTGAAAAATATAATACTTTTTGCACTATTATTTTATAAATATCTCAAATGATGTTCCAAAGGGGCTATAAATCCACACTTCAGCAATGAAATTAGCTAAATTAATTAAAAACATTTACTAATATTAATAGGATTATTAAATGATATAACACCTTGATGACATTTTCAATTTAATGAACCTATTTTATTGTGTTTTTCTTCTTAATTTATTAGATGAATCAATAAAGAGATGATGAAACATAATGAAAAAATTATATAAATAAATTTTTATTTTTAAAAAAAATTTAAACTTGACAAGATAAAGTAGTGTGAGTGTTCCATCTAGACACAATTTATAGTCATGGGAAATAAAACATATATTATTTTGGAGAATTGATAATTATGAATGTTTGGTTTATTTATTCATAAAAATAATTATACACTATCATTTTGTAATTAAATCATTTATTTGATCAGAAATAAATTTGTCTAATTATTTCATGTTTGTGCATTAGTTTTCTGGGAATAACCATTGGATAATGAATTAATTCTCACATATACACATAAAGGTAAATAGATTTTTAAAAACCACGAAACTATTTTTAATTTATAATTATTAGTAAATATTCTAATTTTTTCAAAACCATCCTAATACAATCCCAAATACATGTTAATAAACATCAAATAAAAATATCTATATATATATTTAAGCACATTTCATGGTGTCTAACCATCTAGATGTATCATAATTCTATTACTATTGTGTAATAAAGAATTCCATCTATTTATTGTTTTATATGACATGAATGAATATTACAGTCATTGTTTTGAATATGTGTAACAGAATAACATCATGCGATTTTTCATTATCTACCTATTCCAGATGATATATTAATTCATACTCTAACAAATGTTTAATTATTTTAAAATAAATGTATGATAAAATATGTTTTAAAATTAATCAGAATCATCTCCCTGATATATAGTGCAATAATTAGGATATACATAGATTTTTTTTAAAAACCCCAAAATCATAAAAGTAACATATCAATATTTCCATACGAACAATTAATATAATATTACATTAAAATAAATTATTTAATTCAAATTGATATACATTCTCATTTAATTATTGGATCGTTATACTATCTATTTTTTAAAAGTCATTTGTTTTCTTACTCTGTTAAAATCATAAAATACACCTGTGTAATACCAACCTCAATAGGTTCCATCAAACCCGATCATTCATACTACAAAAAAACATTTATGCATGATCACTACTTTTTTTATAATATACCATGGTGATGAAATCTATATGATAGGGATAAATAACCTTTGATAAATATTTAATAATAAATAATTAATTTCAATTAGAATTCCTTCTTGAAGTATCAGTACATTGGTCTTCTCATGGAACATAATGAAATTATTAAATATATGAAAATAAAAAAATTTAATAACCAATAAAATAATTTTTTAATAACTAAAATGAAAAAAATAATAAATCATACATAACATAATGTGGGGGAAGATAGTAAATCAAATTCAATGGAGATTATATTTATAAATGTTTATAAGTCAAATGGAATAACCATATTATTATTCATGACATAAAATTATTTTAGTAGTCCTTATCATTTATTATTTTATACATGTTTTCATGTTACAATCCAAAAAAATATTTATATAATATTTTTCCATCTATATATATCAATAATAAAATTTCAAATGCACACCAATTATGTATACGTTCAGAGTTTGTAAAATACAGTCCAAATAACACAAAATATTTTATATATTTCTATTCTTAAGGGAAGACATAAATTATAGTTTGAATATAAATGTTATGATGAATGTATTTACATATTTTATTATGGAAATAAACCCATTTATTTAGAATATCTGTTAAATTATTGATATTTTACTAAAAAATGAAATCAAATTATAATAACCACAATGTTTTATAAAATAACTACTTATTGAATAAAGAGATAATATTTGTCTTGAATCTTTTAAAACCTTGTCGTTAGTCTATAATTGAATCATATTGAGACACACTATTATTACCAACATGTTGAATGTACCCATCGAGATTGAATGATATTATAAATTCAATTGAAAATAACTGTTGTGATTTCACCCATTTAAAGGTGTTCAATATAATATTAAGAATTACAAAAAGGTTTAGAGCACTCTAAAAATAGTTATATCTAATTGTGTCATGTTTAGAAAACTATTATATAAAAATCATTCAGAAACATCCCGATGATGTACAGTTAAATATAATATAAAAGGAAATTCATGCAACATTGAGTCTCTTCAAAATAGAAAACATTCTATAAAGATATATATAACATTACTGTTAAACATAATATTCTCACATTTTTTATTTTAACTTCAAAACATATATATACATGGTTGCGATAAATAATATATTTAGAGTCTGATGGCATAAACATAATTTTTTGTGAATTGTAACTCAGCGCTTACGAATGTTAATATAACTCTTATGAATAGTAAAATTTCCAAATTAATAGTCACCTCACCGATGAGTTTATAAATTAAATTTAGGAATCTTGTAATGGAAAATATGATCATAGTATAAGGATTTTTATATTTTTATGTCATAAGTATTTTCTTACAATTTTATGATGAAATTACTAATTTAAATGAATATTTTTTTATCATAAATTATTATTTTATTTTCTTATGGTTATAATATAATTTTATTAGACGTTGATTAAGTTATCAAGGTGTCATAAAATTTATTATAGTGTTAAAATTTATATTTTTTGAATAAATAATGATTTTATTTAAAAAAAAATTTATTATATTTAGAAAATAATTTTTGGAATATACATTTTATATTTGAATTATATACATTTATAATTGGTTGGAGTGATTTTTTTTGATTTTACTAAAATTAATGATTTTTTTGGTGAATATATAAATACAGTAATTTACTGTGTATATATTAAAAGTTAATTAATGTGTTCCTACAATTATGTATTATGTAAGAACCCTTGGGTTGAACTCACATGCCCTATTTACTGTTTTTATTCATACTAACCAACACTATTTCTCTTCTTGAGAAAGATTGTAAAATAATGAATAATATAATGGGAACCCCCCGACCTCCTCCAATATAAATACAACCCCACTTTAATTAACTCCTCTAAAGCATTAAGAATTATCTAAATTCATACAATTATTCATCCAAATTCTTTTCCCAATGTCCAACACCTTTTGTTATGACATTATTTCCAAAACCAATGGCATCAAGGAGGATCTAAAGGTCAAAAGATCAAGTGGTAAAAATCCTATCAAGTTTTAATTTATAATCATTTAAATTATTTTTATATTATGATACTATCTTCACCTACCCTTATCCAAGAAGAATTATAATTTCACTATCTTATATATATTGGAGTTTTATCATTTTTATTTGACAATTCATCATCTAACTTTTTCTTATCTCCCTCTTATTCTAGAAACAAAGACACCGTTCGTGATGTGTTTATTTACCGACATCATGGGTGGTGTGTTTTAAATTTCATATAAATCCATAATATATTATTGTAAAACAATTTTAACGGTTGAAACAAATTTTAATGTGACTTACATAACATATTTAATTTTATGGAATTAACATAAATATATAATTTTAAATTATATATTGAAACTTGTTTGTGATTATCTAAGAACCGCCAAAATGATTTAAATAAATATTATTAATTTTTATCTAATTATTCATCATAAAATATGAAACAATTCTCTATGGTATCATTTAATATCTTGGAAACATAATAATACCATTTAATTCTACTTCTGGCGTTTCTCTTCCATTCATAATTAAAATCCTTCAAAAACTGAACATGGAAACCTTGTAAAGCACACACCTGAAACAATGGAAATAACAAAAATATTATTAATAAATGTGTGGAATGATGTCATAAAATGATTGTATAAGGTGTTATACATATGAATATGTTTTTGTAAATTATTAATAAAAAACTTTTAAACATTCTACAAGAGTTTTAAACATGTTATACTTATGAAGAACCTGAGGTATGGGAATTCTTAATCCATTTTCTATTCATTAGATTAACCATATACTTATTTGATTATGTTATACTACAATTATTTTTGTAATTAATTTTTGTTATATTTTGTTTAATTATGTGTATTTATAGCATATACACATATTTCTGTCATTCTTTATATTCACAATTCAATTATATGATATTTTTATGGGAATTTAATTTTAAAAATTCTATTTCAAACCTTTATTTTAAAAAACTCATATGCAATGTTTTTATGTAATTATTCATGTTTTATGATTATGTTATGGTTCATGGGAATTATTTATATTTATGTTTGTGACCTATATCTACCTCCAATGAATTGTATATGTGTATGTTAGCGGTCATCTATATGGTTACATTATGTGTAACAGTGATGGTTACACAATTAGGTAGCCATGAGGGTTACGTTGTATGGTATCCACAAGGGTTACAATATTATTTATGAAATAATACAAGATACCTTTATAATTTTATTTTTGTTTTCTATATTTTATTAACATATCATACATCACCAATTATGTGTGTGATACATTTTGGGTGAGAAGTATGTCTTTATAAAATAATTCCATATGTTTATATATATATTCAATGAAAAATTATTTCTTTCATTATTTTTATTTCCCTTGCTGAGATTTTTATTCACATGCAATGTTTTTAAATTTTTTCAAAGGTTATAAAGATGTGTAAGACAATTAAAGATTTCATCTTTAATGTTATGAATATTGGTCAATAAAATCTTTTTATATTTTCTAAAGTTGGTATCAGGGGATGTTTTAGATAAATTTAATGGTCATGGTGTTGTTAATAGAACACCATAAATAATTTTTACCTTATGTTTAGGATGAATTGTTATACAATTTTAAGATTCCCATTTTTCCACATCTAGGATATATTTGTTAAAAATGGTTTTTGGTATAAGAAATAGAGAAGATGATATAGTAAAGCATCGAGAGGATGATATCTTTATGAATCTGTAACCTGTAATAATAGGAATTAGAACTAAGTAGTTTGTGATAGTAATGTATCAGTTTACATTGGCTATAGATAGTGGTGGAATCCCTTCATGAAGAAAACCAGATCTACCAAAACGGAACATGATTACAGAGGAACATTTAATGTAGTATCACCCTCCTACTTTCAGTGAATCTTTTGAACTATTGGCGACTGAAGGATGGATTAAATCCCATGAAAATATATTCTTTGTCATGTGGTGTATAGATAATCCAAATATTAGTATTTCTATTTATTTTTTTAATGTCGAAGCACACTAGTGGTGGTCAATGGTCATGAATATCTAGGATGGTAATGATATTGAAGTCTTGGAATGGGTTTAATTTAAAAATATTTTACATTAAAAATTTTTTCATAAGGTTTTTTGACTTAAGATAGAAAATAAATTCCTTGAATTAAAGAACAGTGGGGATAATTATGTAGTAATGTACAAAGAAAACTTCACCCGACTGGCATATTATGCTTAAAATCTAATTTGGGATCTTAATAGAAAAATCAATCGTTTTTACTCAATATTGAATCCAAAATACCAAAGCGCATTAGACTCCTGATAAGTTAAAAGTTATGATAATCCTATCTGATGTAATGAGAGTCTAAAAATTGAGTTTTTTGATGACCAAATGTACTTTGAAAGAAACAATATGATGTGGTAAAAAAGGTTAGTAGTGGGTAAGAATCAATCAATGAAATATTAAGGTGATGATGTACAGTTTTTAGTTTGTGAAAAGTGTGGTAAAGAGAACCCTAGGGAATGCCATACAAAAACTGGGAACTCTTTTATATGTTGTATGTTTAGAAATATGGTCCGAGATTGTATAGAAAATGATCCTAATATTAATACTAATAAGAATAATTTAATGTTTTTAAAATGTAGTGATATAGTTCATTATGAAAATATTTTCCCAAAGAAATATCCTAATGATACAAAGCATCGATATTATAAGAATATTGGTGTAGTGAGATCCTTTATTACTATGTCAGTAGCTATTGGGCCATCAAATGATGTGGTGTCAGGTACTTTTTTTCTTTACTCATATTTTTTAAAAGTCTTGTTTTACATGAGGTCTACACATCCGATAATATTTAAGGCATTTTCTAGTAAATTGAAAATTTTAACTCAAGAAATAAGGCCATAACATATTGTTAAAACAACATGAGGAAATATTACATTAAAAATTCATAATAAAAATATTCTTGTTGTTATCTATGGAATGAATTTACCTAAAAAACATTATTGTTTTACCTTGGAAGAGTCTAAAATAATTATGGGTATGGATTGGATTTTTTTTTAACATCCTAATATTGATTGTAAAGATAAAAAAATTCAGAAATAGTATTATTTTGTATACAATAATGAACCCTTACATTTGATAGCATATCAGGTAGCTGAGAAACTGTTAAACGTGGTAATTAAAATTTATCTACCTTATATTGTTGAAAACATGTGATCTTTTTAGATTAAAGATATAACAGTGCTAAATAAATACCATGATGTTTTTCTAGGTGAGATACCTGATGTTACACTTGATCAGCATGTTGAAATTAATATTGACTCGATTCTTGATGCTAATCCATTTGCAAAACACCCTAATTATATGTCTCAAGTGGAACTTCTTGAATTGAAAATTTTATTTTTGGAGTTTCTTGATAATGTATTCTTTCATCCAAACACTTTTTAATGGGGTGGCCATATTTTTTTTGTTAAAAATAACAATGGTTCCATGAGACAAAACATTGATTATAGATATTTGAATAAAATTTCTGTTAAAAATAAGTTTTGATTGCCTCATATTTATTATATGATTTATCAGCTATAGGGAGATCATTGTTTTTCCATGATTGACATGAGATATGGTTTCAGTAAGATGATTGTGAAGGAGGATGACATCCCAAAAATATATTTTCATGCTATATATCGGCATTAAAGTTTTGTTATTAGGACCTTTGGATTGAAAAATTCACTTGTTGTATTCATGGATGATATGAACATAATACTCCATGAATATTTGGATATGTTTTTTGTTGTTTTTATTAATGATATTTTGGTCTTATAAAAAAGTTATGAGGATCATTAAAAACATTTATTAATTGTCTTGGAAACACCCAATGAAGGAATATTATACAGAAACATTTACAAATTTTATTTTTGGTTACAATTAATTTTTTTAATGGAAACATTGTAAATAAAGATGGAATAACTATTTATCCAACTAAAATAAATGTATAAGATGAATTGAAAATACCTAAAAATGTTATATATATTCATAGTTTACATGGATTAATTGGTTATTTCGGACACTTTGATAAAAAACAACTTTAATATAGCATGTTAACTATGTTAAACTAAAAGAGTGGTTAAATTTATTTGGGTAGAATAATTTGATATATGTTTTTTGGAACTGAAGAAGATTTTAAGAATGCTTTAGTTTTGGATCTACCTTCTAGAAATGGTGAATTTTTCATCTATAATGATGCTTCATTGAAGTAATTTGGTTTTATTTCGTTGACGAATGAGCAGTTAATTGCTTATTATTGAAGACAACTAAAACCTCATGAGTTAAATTATCCCACACATTATTTGAAATTATAAGCTGTTGTTTTTTATTTCAAAATTTGATGGCATCATTTATATAGAGCCAAATGTAAAATATATAATGTACATAAAATTATGAAGTATATATTCTCTCGGAATGAATTAAACATGAGGTAGAAAATATGCATTGTATTGGTAAAGGATTATTATTTCACGAATAATGAAAATCATGGAAATGTACATAATGTGGTAGATTCATTAATTCAAAAACACCATGCATCGTTAAAAATGATAGCTTTATAACTTTACCCATTGATTAATGATTGGATGAATTTTGGCATGGAAATTTTTGGTGTAGGAAATTCCTATATTTTTTCTGGTGTTAATGTAGCCAACTATATTATATAGAATTAAGAAAGCGTATAAGGAAGATCGTGAGTTATTGAAAAAAAAGGTAGTGTTTTTTAAAATGTGTATGTTTCAAGAATTTAACCTCGTTAATGGTTTTTTTGAGATTTAGAAAAATATTATTTGTGCCTTGTGATTAAGAGATGAAGAAATAATAGGTGTGTAAAGATCATAGTTATCCATTTTTAGATTATCCTAGTTGTACTATGTTGTATAGAAACCTTTTAGAGTATTAATAGTTGGATGGGATTAAATGAGATATTGAATGATTTTACAATGAAATGTTTGACACAACAACATGTTAATGAAAATCGACAACTACCAAAGGGTATGCTTCATACATTTATATATCTTGAGTGTAAATAGGAAAATATATATAAGTAATTAATGGTTGGACTATCAATGAATTCTATAGGTTATAATGTGATCTGGGTTTTTATTGACCAACCGACTAAATCTACACATTTCATTCCTATATGAGATATCGTGTCTTTAGATCAGCTATCTCAAATGCACCTCAAAGATATAGTAAGGTTACATGGTCTTTCTCTTTCAATTATACCTAATCATAATCATTTGTTCACTTATAGTTTTTAGAATGGCCGTCAGAAGTCATTGGGCATGGTATTAAAGGTCATTATAGCTTTTCATCATCAATCTGATGTATAGACCAAGAAAATGATTCATTCACTATAGGATATGATTCGAGCTTATTCAATGGACTTCTATGGTATTTGGGGTCAGCATCATTATTTATATGAGTTTCCTTGTTATAACAGTTTTTATTCCAGTATACATATGGTACTTTTTTATGCATTATACGAGACTCTTTGTCAAACTCCAGAATTTTGGGATGAAGTTGAATAAATGATATTTATGGGAACAAAATTAGTAGAAGAAGTTTATTAGAAAGTAAAGATGATACAGAAACACATGAGGAAATCTTAGAATAGGTAGAAAATTTATGTAGATTATTAGAGGAAAGAATTTTCTTTGGAGGTAGGTGATCATGTTTTTCTTAGAATCTCCCCATGGAAAAGTGTTATGTGTTTTGGTGTGAAAAGAATGCTAAGTCCATTGTTTATTAGACTTTATGAAATCTTATAGAATGATGGAATATTTTTCTATGGAAAATATTTTCCTCATATTTTATCTTAGTTACACAATGTTTTGATATTTTGATGTTGATAAGTATGTTCTAGATTTATCTCATGTTATGAGCCCAAAAGTAGTTTAGTTGGAAGTGAAACTTCCTTATGTTGTGAAATTTATTCAGATTCTTGATCGAAGTGAGAGATTATTACAGAATAAGGTAGTCCACTATGTCAAGGTTTTGTGAATGTATCACATGATTGAACAAGAAACACAGGAAAATGAAAATATTATGGGGGAAAGGTACACTGAATTGTTTAATAAGATAATAATAATAAAAAATATTGAGGAATTAATTTACATAAGGTGTCGAGAATGTAACACCCTACGTAATTACTAATAAATTAAATATATATTGAAATTTTGGTAATTTTGAGTTTCAACAAGACAATACATTTATTAATTAGAAATTTATAACAAAGTTGTTAACCATAATTTTACCTCTTCTAATGATTGGATTTCAACAATGGGATATTAACGGTTATGATCAGTTAGATATTTAGTGTCCAATAGAAATAACATAATTTTCAGTGAATATTAACTTTACAATTATGAATAGTAATATGGTCTTTATGAATAATAAATCATTCAAATTAATATTAACCTAACCCATGAATGTATTAATATAATTTCGGAATCTAGTAAGTCATAATATGATAATTATATAGGTTTTGTTATTTTTGTAAGTCGTAAATATTTAATTAAAATTTATTTTCATAAAATGTTATTATAAATTAATTTCTTTTCTTATAGTTATAATATAATTGAATGACAGATCAATTAATATATCATCAAGTTATAAAATCATTAAGAGTTTTAAAATTATTATTTTTTGAATAAATTTTGATTTTCATTAAAAATTAAATTTCTCTTATTTTAGAAATTAATTTCAAAAAATACAGTTAATTTTTTAATTATACAAGTTAGAAAATGTTTATATTGAATGATTTGGGACTTTTTTTTGAAATACTAGAATTTATTGTTAATTGGTAAATATTGTATATTACTATATATATATTATATGTTAAATACTCTATTCCAAATATAATTGTTGATATAAGCACAATTGGATTGATCTCACATGATATCCTAA
This sequence comes from Viscum album, assembly GCA_963277665.1. Taxonomy (NCBI): domain Eukaryota; kingdom Viridiplantae; phylum Streptophyta; class Magnoliopsida; order Santalales; family Viscaceae; genus Viscum; species Viscum album. Next base: position 699,830,104 of record OY728119.1, on the reverse strand, counting down.
CTATTTTTAGTCACTATATGCCACAATATTTCTATTCTTGAGAAAAATATTAATGTAATTATTAAAATAATGGAAAACCCCTCCTCTCTGCCACTATAAATACCACCATTCACCCCCTCTTCACTTCACATCTCTCAAGTATTAAGAATTGCCTAAATTTTACCCAATCCTTTTACCAAGGATCGTACCCAAGTCTTGTACCTATTGGTATCACCAAAAGGACAATAACAAATTCTTTAAGGCGTATCTCATGAAGATTATGTTAAGAGGAAAAAAAATATATTTCATTTTCATTTAATTGCATTTAAATTTTTTTCTATTATGATACTCTTTACACCTCCCCTTATACAAGAGAAATAAAAACTAAATTAGTATATAAATACTCTAATTTTATCATATTTATTAAAAAATTCATCATCAAACTTCTTCGCATATCCCTCTTATACAAAAAATAAAGACATCATCTATGATGTGTCGATTTACAAACAACACGGACGACGTGTTTTCAATTTCCCCTACATAAATAAAATATTATTGTAAAACCATTTTAATCACTGAAAAATATTTTATAGTGTATGATATAACATATTCTATGTTCTATAATTAACATATATACATAATATTAATTTATATAATGAAACTACTTCATGATTATCGAGGAAGAACCTAAATGACCTAAATGAATATCATTAAGGTTTTATCTAATGATCCATACTCAAATATGAATAAATGATTTCTGGTATTAGTTAATATTCAAGAGAAATATTACTACCATTGGATTAAAGTTATGCAGTTTCTCTTCCATTTAGTAAGAAAATCTATTACGAACCAACCATAGAAATCGTGTAAAAAACGCACCCAAAACAATGAAAATAAAAAAATTATTAATAATTGTGTTGAATGATGTTTTAAAATGGTAATATAAGGCTTTATAAATATAAATATGTTTCTATAAAATATTAATAACACTTTTTAACCATTATTCATGAGTTTTAAAAACATTATAAGTCGGATTAACCAGATATATGGGAATTATTAACCCAGTTTTCATTCATTGGGTTAACTATATACTTATTTAACAATGTCGTATTATGATTATTTATGAAATGAATTTTTGTAATAATATGATGTATTCAGTGGATATATATATTACACACATATTCTATTCATTCTAAAAATTTTCACTTTAATTATATGATATTTGTAATGGACCGTTCTTTAAAAACCCTCTTTTAATGTTATATTTTACAAAATTGAACTTAAATTTTTATAGAATTATTCATGTTAATTGATTATCTTCTGGTCAATGGGTAATTTTTTTTGTAAATGTTGGGACATATATCTCCCTTCAATTCATTGGGTATATGTAATTTGGAGGTCGGTCGTACGGTTACTTCTAGTGTAATGGGCACGGTTTCACTATATGGTATCCACGAGGGTTACATATTATTGTATCCATGGTGGTTATAAATCATAAGGTAGTTGAGAGGGTTATAATATTATGAATGTAAATCCCTATGATAAATTTATGGTCTTATTTATGTTTTACAAATTTAATGTAAATCACATTTTTCACAAAGTAAGTGTGTGATACAATATTGGAAAGAAGTAGGTCTTTGTGAAATGATTTCATATGTTTATAAGTTTCCAAGTGACATTAGTTTTTTTCCTTCTTTTTATATCTCTTACTAAGATTTTTATGATAATTCCATGTTTTTAAATGTTTTCATAGGTTATATGGATGTGTAAGTGAAACAAAGAAGTAATGTTAAATGTTATGAAGATTTAACAAAAAATGATGTAATAGTTTTTAATGTATTATGTTTTGGAAGAAATGTATATTGTTTTAGAAATACCACTTTTTATGTTTTTTGGTTGATATGTATGAATTATGTGGTATATTTATAAAACTATAAACCTGAAAATATCATCAATGTAAAATAATATAAATTATTAAATAGAACTCAATATTATGTAATGTTTAAGGCCATGTCCGCTTAAATTCAATTAATAATTTCTTTTTAAGATCAATAATGAGTAATAACATGAATTTTCAAATATGTATTTATTATCAAAAATAAAAGTGATTGATAAGATATTAGTTAGATATAAATAGAATATGGTTGAGTGATGTAACAATATTTAATAACAAACCATTCCATATTTATTATCAATACATTCAATAGTTAGTCTATTGGAAAAAATATTTGAATATCGTAGGAAAAATTGTTATTTCAATATCCATAGTTTTCGATGAATTCAGGTATGTCATTCTAATTTTCATGTTAATAAAATGAAATCATGTTATATCATACTATATCATGACTAAAAATGTAAAAACCATGAAATTGTATAAAAAATCACTTTCATATTTATCATTATTCATGATATAGATATTTATTTTCATTATAAATTTTCTTAAATAAGAAATAGTGTTATTATACACTTTAATTATAATTCTTTTTTTAAAATATTATTTCAAAATTTGCGATTTTTAATTTGATAAAATGAATTCACATTATGACTTCATTGTTTCTAGATTATATTATGATAATTATTTTTAAATTTTATGAAATTTTTTATTTTTCTATGAACAATGAACAATACCAATTTTTATTGAAAACCATATTTTATTATAATTTATTTATGACATTAAATTCAATTTTGGATTAGTTTTAAAATACTTTTTTTTACTTTTTATATAAAATAATCCAAGTATAGGTTTTTAATTTTATTTTTTAAATGATTTTAGTATATCAACATTTTATATGTAAAAATTAAAATTTTATAAAAAATATTTTGTATTGTGTTTTACTATTTAATTTTAAATTAAATACATCCAATTTTATATTATGAAATATGAAAAATATATGTTATACTTTGAGTTAGGGTATCTATTATTGTTTAGTAATCACCTCTTATTTTTTTCAATATGAATAATACCCTTGGTAATTTTTGATACTATAGAAAAAGGTAAATTACAAAATTAATAAAAACTTATCATGGAAAACAAGGGATGTAACATAACACTGAAACAATACATGTTTTTATCATATTATGAGATTGAATCCTCAACGATCTAATACTTCATTATATGGCATTTTGTTTCCATTTGGATGTGATTATTATCTTTAGAATATTTTATTTAATGAAATGTATAAATGTCACACTCGAGTTTTTAATAACTATAAAATTTTTGTCTAGAGATAAACAAAGGATATGTTTATTTATAAAAATTATATTTAAATATGACTAATTCTTATTCATAATGGTAATTTATTTTAATTTTTTAGAGATGAAATAATTATATTAATTTCTTACAAAGAGTAGATGTTGTAATTATTCAATTGATTGAAAATTTTAATAAATGAAATAAAAAATGAAACATGTAATATAATTTCAGAGACAAATTATGATCCAAAAATATTTGGTCCACTATATCATGTAATATATATATATATTAAATGATTATTTTCTTTATCAATTTTGGTCTTTATATTATACAAAATCGAGGTAAATAAAAAGCTCTAAAATTTATATTACTGATATTTTTTAAAATTTATAATTTATTAAATAATATAAAAATTATAAAAATTATATTTTAAAAATATAGAATGGTATATGTATATTTAAATTATAAATGTTTCTATTATGGTTATTTTTTAGTTTATAGTAATATTATTAACCCTTCAATTGTAGAAAACATTAATATTGCAATAATTTTCAAAAGGTTAAATGCAGGGTTAAAACTAAATGATATGCATAAAAAATATCCGCCAAATGTACAATTTATATTTTATTAGGATATATAAATCCATAATCAACCTATATTCTAAAATATAATTTTCATCATCTTTTGATAGAAAATTATTTCATATTAATTTAATATTTTGAAATGTACCAAGTGCGCCCCTCCACTCTCTTATAAAATGGAACCTATTATTCCCTTTACACAACTCTACAAAACCATTTTTTTAGAAAATCACTACCATAGTCCCTTCTTGTAATAAATTTAATAATTATAGGGGTGTGTTGATGTCATAATACCTACATTATATGGATTATGGTGTTAATAAAATGAGACTTTCCAAATAAGTGGTATAGTTTTTACCCACATGATTTAGTATTATTTATTCTTCAAACTCTATCCATTATTACATAACCATTCTTATATAGTAAAAAATTATCTTCCATATACTAATTTTTTTATGTTCATGGTTCATCATATATTTATCACTTCTTAAGTGAAATTGGAAATGAAACCATGGTTCATGTTTATGATGAACTGTTTCCTTGTGAATCGATGTAATTTATTTTCCATAACCATCCATCATGGATAGTATATATTAATTAATATATATATATATATTATACTCATGAAATATTTAGCATTACTAGAAGATAAAATATCAAATACTCTCTTACCAATCTAGTAACTAATAAATGATACATTCATTACTGCATATATAAGTACAATGCCTTAAAACATTACATAATAGTGAATTAAATGAATAATTCACAATGAGGATCTTTTCAGGTTTAGAGTTTTAGATAATTTGGAAAAAATTATTATATTTAACAATAATGCAAAAAAATACAATGTAGACACTTGTACTTATTTTCCTTTTTTTCACAAAACAAGAACTCTTGAAAAATTGAGTCGTGTCTAGTTCCATGTTTGAGAAAACATGAATTTTCATTGATCCCATACATGACCCTATTCCAAATTATGTCCCATGAAAAACATTTAAAAACATGGGATGAGCATAAAAATCTCAGTAAGGGATACATAAAGAAGGAAAACTGTTAGTTTTTCCAAACAACAAGTAACCCATGAATACTTTAACATAAGTAATACTTTTCACCTTTATGAAGTAGTAAATACTCTTCACTGAATAAAAGATCACTAAATACACATAATAAATAGAGGTATATTGGGACATAAACATACTTAAATGGAATAACAATACGGTCGACTTCCAAACATATCACTAAATGGAATAGCCATAGGGCCGAATTCCATACCCAATGCTTTAGAGGTTATAACATAACCATCTATCCTGGTTTTTCTGGCAGCACTCGTCATTTGGTTTATCTGGTAACCACCCGTCAAATGTCCATGTACCATTATAAAATCATAACACATAAAACCAATATAAAGGAATGATAACATTTCCACATTTCTATCACAAATATATCATTTAAATATATTAAAATAAAAGAATACATTATTAAACCAATTTTAAATACCAAAATACATAAACTAGTATATGTAATTTATATTCATTTAACATCATTACGACATGTTGAGGAAGACAAAGATTAAGTAATACTCACGGTGGCAGAAAAGGTCGTTGTCACCGATTACATTATAAGGAACATTATTTTTGTCATTTGGTAAAATGATTCGTAGAAAAATATTACTTTTGAATAAAATTAAATGTCAAATTGTATTATACACCTTAAAAAAGAAGTTTTTTTATTAATGAATATATACCTCAATGAAAGGATATTGATACAAATTTCCTTACCTCGTTTCGAATGGACCCGTTCATTCATTAATCTCTTGAATAATAAACTAAAGTTAAATTATAATTTCATATGAAATTTTTTCATGTTTATTAGTCCTTTTATATCAATTATTCCATGTTATAAAAATTATGTAATCATTTATGTTATTAATGGTCGTTTTTTCTGTATTGGGTACTTGAGTCAAAAATGAACACCTTATATTTACATGTTGTCCATTTTGTCAATAGTCCATTATATTCTGATTGATATTCATTATTTAGATATTATATATATCATATATATACAGTGTATATATATATATATATTTATAACATAACATATCATTTTGAGGTACGAAATGATACACACCCTTTATGAAGACGGTAAGTCGTACGTACGCAAGAACGCTACTTTCATATCTATTTATTATTTTAATTGAATTAAAACATTATGATACTTTTTTATATTTTAATTCCAGTATAATATCATATATAATATCATTAACTCTATCCTTTATACATCCCACATATGGAATTAACGAGTCATATCACTTTGAAGGGGCAGTAGTTCGCACTTCCTCAAATGAAATTATCGCATTTACACATAATGATAACCATAAAGGTATGATATTGATGGAAACTATAGAAGAATTACAGAAAATATAGGCATACTATATATCATATATAAATATATTGTCATCATAATGGCCACCATGAGAGTCGGTGGGAGGTAATTGAACAATCATCATTTCGTGAGGCGTACATTTGCCATCGACAGAAATAGTATGTTCTTCACCCATTAGATGGAGGTGTGTGTAACTGTAGTTCGAATCCTTCTCATAAAAACATTCTAGTTTATTTAGGATAATAATTTGGTTATAAAATAATGGAATAAAAAGAGTTTATGGTTGGCGATGTAAAATAAATGAAAATAAGTTAAGAGAAAATGTTCCCTTTAATTTGGGTAAATCCCTTTAGTTTGATCCAAAATCATTTGTTGAAGTGTCTTATGCATAAGGTAAGGCATCAAGATTGAATAGATGGATGTAGGGATCTCAAATGGTCAATATTTAGTCTAGGTAAAAGGCTTGAGAGTTGTGATAATTCGTTATAATTTGTCTTCATTTATAAGGGGGAGGAGAGGGTCATTTGGAATGTGTGAAAATATTATATTATTATATAATGATATTCAGTTTCTAAAGGACCAATAATCATTAGAGTCGAAGATAAAGTGACTCTTGTTCTAAATAAAATCATCCAATTAGAATTGGATAGGTTTTGGATATTGTTTTAATAGTTATAATCCTATTTATTTAAATATTTTACTAATGAGGTAAATATTGCATCCTTATTGTGTAACAAATAAATTAATTTCTTTGTTTTTTAAAAGTTGTAAAAACATACCAGGATGTACAAAATCGTTTTATCATTCCAATGAATATTTATAGTCTCAAATATAATTTATATATCCACTTGTAAAAAATATATCTAATAAAAGAATTTTTTTCGTCATTTTTGCCTTTAATTTAAGTTAATTAATCTAAAGTGTCATTATAAATCCCTAGTGGCCCAATTGGTTCCCAAAATGGACCCAAAGATGACCATGGTTGTAAATAACTCATCCAATAATGTTTAGAAAAGTGATGAGGTAATTTTTAATTATTACAATATTCATTTTACCATGAATTACCCTATTTACCGTTAATTGCGATAAATAAAAGTCAAAAGTTTCTATTCATGAAAAATTATTTTCATCTAATTGAACCAACTTATACATAATAATAAAAACCATGTATGTATGATTTTTGAAATTTAATTCATAGATGTGGTAAAATTTCATTAAAATTAAAAAGTCATTTTTAACTACTACTAAGTGGTTTTTCTATTCATAAAAAATTGATGTATTTCAGATTACTACCAAAAAATCAGCCTAAGATATATTTTATATTACAAATTCTTAAATGATGTCTATTTTTTCAAATTCAAAACATAAAAGTTTCATTTAAAATTAATTTCAATTTTTAAATCAAATAACATATTTTTTCGAAACAGTAACTATCAAAAGATTAAGAATTGTTTATGTCGAAATTCAATGTGAAATTAATTCAATGACCAACATTTGATTAAATGGTAAACATATATTCTAATTAAACATTAAAAATAATTAAAAAGATAATATTACCATATAAATAAATTATATTAAAATGTATTTTTGAATTAAAATAATATATATTTCACTATTCATTAAAAAATGAACTTTATCAGAAAAATTTCAAAAATTTACACAAAGAAAATTTTTATATCCACATTTTTTATAAGGATATTATTTGGTCAAATATAATGTATTAATGTGGCCAAAACAATATTTAAAGAATGTTCTCCATTAAAAGGAGGTAAATCGACCTGTTAATTTAAATTATGGTTAAAATTTGATTCATTCACATTTTATGCTTCAATATTTTATTGGATAAATGTATATACATTTAACAGACATTTATAATCATATTGCATTTCTTTTTGTTCATTCCTGCCAATACAATGGCTAGGAGTAAACTACTATTTAAAATAATATTATTATATTATCAGTGTGTAACATAATATTTCAAAGAAACTCATTCTTGCGTAACGGGTATGCTATTGATTATAGAATCCACTTTAAATTAAATTTAATATTTATTTTGGAAATATTAATAAATATAAAAATATCTTATTTTAGAAATTGTGTCCTCACAATTTTTATTCACTTATCAAAATAAGTGGGGGGTTTTATCCCTCATATAATTTTTAGATTTCCACGTTGCCTCTTCAATCATATGGTTTTTTTCCACAAAACCTTTACCAGGTGAATTACCTTATTTTGCAACACTTTTTCTCTTCGATGAAGAATCAGGACTGGTTATTCTTCATAAGAGATATTATCTTACAACTGAACTACCTCTGGGTTCAAAACATTAGATGGATCTGGAATATACTTTCTCAACATCAAAACATGAAAAAAATTGTGTACCAGGGATAAACATAGAGGCAAATCCACTCTGTATGCAACTGATCCAACATTCTCTAGGATATAATAAGGTCCAATGAACCACGGACACACCATTCCCTTCATAACACAATGCATCACACTTTTACATGGAGAATCATTGATAAAGACATGATCACCAAACTCAATAGAAATATCCTTCCTCTGGTTATCCACATAACTTTTATGTCTTCTCTAAGCTGTTCTCATTTTCTTCTGAATTAACTAAACTTTTTCATCCATCTTTTCTACCAATTCTAGTCCCATCAGCTTCCTTTCACCTACTTCATCCAAAAAAGTTGGAGTTCAACAATTCTTTCCATACAATTCTTTAAATGGATATATATGTATACTATATTGAAAACTTTTATTATATATGTATTCAACCAGAAAAAGATGATGGTCCCAACATTCCTAATAATCCAGTGAGCAGGAATGTAACATATCCTCCAATATCTGAATTTTTCGATCTGATTACCCATCTTATAGAAGATTAAAAGATGTAAATAAGTTTAATTCCATACCCAAGGACATTTAATTGCATTTCCAAAAGTATGAAGTAAACCTGGGATCACGATCAGACACAATGGAGTGGGTAACTCTATCAATCCTCACTATCTCTTTAACATACAACCGAGCAAGTTTATCTAGAGACAAAGTTTCTCAAATAGGAAGGAAATGTGAAGATTTAGTCAATCAATCAACTATAACCAAGATTTCATTATTACCTTGATATGTCTTCGGTAATCACAAAACAAATTCCATGAATATATTTTTCCATTTCCACTCTGGAGCCGGTAATGACTGAAGAATCCTTTTTGATAACTATCGCTCTACTTTAACTAGCTGACAAGTCAAACACATCATGGTAAAATTATTAATATCTCTTTTAATTCCATCCCACCAGTAATACTCCCGAAGAACTCTATACTTCTTAGTACTACCAGGATAAATTGAAGAAAAAAAATTGTGAGCCTCACATAATAACTAATTATTCACTTGTGAATCACAAGGCACGCACAATCTCTTCCAAAACCTCAAATACCAATCATTATCAATGTTAAAACCCGGAAACATACCCTTCTGAACCAACTCTACCTTCTTTTTCAACTCAATGTCTTCTTTCTGCGCTTTCTCTAATCTGTCTGATAGAGATAATTTCAATTACACCACAAACAAAACAAAATAAATTCTTACACCAGCAACTTATATGCCAAATTTCATCTAATCAAAAACCAAATGATATTGTTCTAAATGTCGCATGGTTAATAAAACATTACTTTTTTGACTAATAGCATCAGCAACTTTATTTGTTTTCCCAGATGGTAATGGATCATGCAATCATAATCCTGGATTAATTATAGTCATCTCCTCTATCTCATGTTAAATTCTTTTTGAGTGAATATATACTTTAAACTTTTTTGGTTAGTATATATTTCACATTTTAATCCATAAAAATGATGCCTCCAAAGATTTAAAGAAAAAACAACGACATCTAATTCCAAATCATGTGTAGGGTAATTTAACTCATAAGATTTCAACTGATGTGAAGCATAAGAAATTACCTGATCATTCTGCATAATGACACATCTATGTCCTTTCAATGATGCATCACTGTAAATGATAAACACACCATTTCTGGAAGGCAGTTCCAAACCTGGAGTATTCACCAGTCTCCTTTTCAATTCCTGAAAACAATCATCGCAATATTTTGTCTAAATGAACTTAACACCTTTTCGAGTAAACTTAGTCATTGGACTAGACAATGCTAAAGATTTATCAACAAACCTCTGATAATAACCTGCCAATCCAAGAAAACTACGGATATCAGTTATATTTTTGGGTTTTGTCATTATTCAACAAGTTTTGTTTTTTGCATGAACAACAATTAAGCCATTTTTTGAAACAATGTGACCAAAGAAAGAAATTTATTATAACCAAAACTCACTCTTACTGAATATCCCAAACATTTTCTTTTATTTTAATGTTTTCAAGACAACCTTTAAATGAATTTTTGTTCCTATTTAATTTAACAATAAACCAAATTATCATCAATTGGCACAACCACAATCTTATCCAATAACTAATGAAAAATTATATTCATAAGATCCATGAATAGAGCAGGTGAATTGGTTAAACCAAAATTCTTAAATAAAAATTTAAATTGGACATATCTAGTATGAAACATGGTCTTTGAAATGTCTTATTCCTTTACATTCAACTGATGGTACCCCGATCTCAAGTTGATCTTCGAAATATAATGAGCTCCATGGAGATGATTAAACAAATCATTGATATGAGGAGAATGATACTTGTTCCTAATATTGATGTTATTCAATTCTCTATAATCAATTCAAAGTCTCATTGAACCATTTTTCTTTTTAACAAACAAGACAGGAGCACAACATGGTGATGTTCTAGGTTGAATTAAACCACTATCTAATAACTCCTGCAATTGCTTCTTCTGCTCTAAAAGTTCAATTTGATCCATTTGATAAGGGTGTTTTGAAATTGGCATAGCATCAGGAACTAAGTCAATAGTAAATTCAACATCCTGATCATGTATTATACAAAGAAACTCATCAGGAATAACATCAAGGTACTCATTTACCACTGAAATATCATTAATCTAAACTGTTCTTTTATTTTCAACAATATGTGAATGGTATTATTCATATCCATATTTTACTAGTATATCATCTTCTTGATATTTTATCAAAAGAAAGGGTTTATTCTGGTAAACAAACTGTAAATATTTCTGAAATGAAACCGCTTTAGCTCTACAGTAAATCTTAACAGGATAAAAATACATCCAATCCATGCCCAAAAATAACATCAAACTCTACTAGAGGAAAAACAATAATGTATGCAGGTAGATTCTTCTGGCACACATGGACAAAAATGTTCTTATGTTTTCTTTTTGTCTCAACATTTACTCCATGTGTTTTATCGTAAGTTTTGAATTCATATCTTGAGATGCAATTCCCAATTTATTAGAAATCTCATCAAAATTGAAAGAGTGTGTAGAACCTGAATCAAACAACACATTGGCATAATCTGAAAAAACAAACAATGTACCTAATACTACTTCGTTTGATGGCCCATCATTTGCTGAAGTAGTTGAAAATTATTTCACCCCCCTTTCTACTTGTACTCTGGATGCTTTCCCTCGGTTGAGTTCTTCATTGGACACTCATTTGCATAATGACCCATTTCATTACACTTAAAACGTCTTACCGATGGCTTTTCATTTCACTCTTGACCATCTTCCTTAAAGTTAAGTGAAATATGACCAGACTTACCACACTAAAAGCACTTTCTGTACATTGATAAACATTCTTCAGGATGATTTTTACCACACTTCTCACAAGATGGATATTTAATTTTCTTACCTTCATGCTTCTTTGATGAATACATTCCCTTTGCCTGCTAACTGGACCTCTTATTCTATTGTTTTTCAATGAACACTTGATCATGGGAAAACTCCGTTTCCACCTTCTCTCCACATAGAAAAGGTTTTTCATAACTTTTGAACTCACGAGAGGCAAACAGTCATTGATATCGTGGATTCAGTCCTGAGTAAAATCGATTTATCGTACTATCAATATCTCAGATTAAATTTGGTGCATACCATTCTAGTCGAGTGAAATTTTCTTCATATGTATCCATTGATTCATCCACCTGCCTCAATTATTGGAAAACATCGAGACTAACATATTGATGTTCTGATCTTTTCTTCATAAGTAGCCATTGAGTCATCCACCACTCTATACCTTATATTTTTTTACCATCAACCACCACTGATCTGCATGACCTTCAAAATGGTAAACAGAGAGACTAACATATTGATGTTCTGAACAAAGGATAACATCAAAAATATTTTCCATTGCTTTAATCCGACCTTCTGCCAGCACAGGGTCAGATGATCCTCTAAATGATGGGGGATGTTGCCTCATGAAATACTTTACTACTAACATGTTCAACTACGGCTGATCTGGATGATCTCATTCATGGATACCACAACCATTTATAGCCTGAGCCAAGTGTACCATCACTATAACAAACTATTCACTTCTGATTTAGAGCATCTCTGGTTGCTGATTTGGAAGGTTTTCATCCACCTGATGTCGTCCCAATATAGCTGCCTTGATTCCTCTGTGAAAAACCATTATGAACACAGAAATATTCTAGGTGAAGAAACATGGTAATATGTAAATGATATTTAATTAACATAAATTAATTTATGAATGTTCATTTAACATTACCCTAACTCCTAATGATGTCTAAACAGACCTCTGATACCAACTATAAGGACATGACCTTAAAAAATTACATAATAGTGAATAAAACAAATAATTCACGTTGAGGATTTATTCAGGTATAGAGGTTTAGAAAATCATTTCATATCTATTACATTTCAAAATATTAAAAAAATACAATGTAGAAACCTCTACTCAGTTTCCATTTTTTCATAAAACAAGAACTCTAGAAAAAAGAATCATGTCTACTTCCATGTTTAAGACAACATGAATTTTCCATGATCTCATCCTTCCCCCTATTCCACGTTATCTCCTGTGAAAAACATTTCAAAAACATGGGATGAGCATAAAAATCTCAGTAAGGGATACACAAAGATATAAACTTGTTATTTTTTTAAAACAACAAGTAAACCATGAATAATTTAACATAAGTAATACATTTCACCATTATGTTGTAGTAAATACTCTTCAGTGAATAAATGATCACTACATACCGTTTTGTAACCATAAAAATACCATAAAACCCATACAGAGAATACGTAACATATAAAGGTAAATTGAGACATAAACATTCATAAATGCAATAACCATACAGTCGAATTCCACACATATCACTGAATGGAATAGCCATATGGCCGATTTCCATAACCAATGCATTAGAGGTTATAACGTAAGAAACCATCATAGTTTTCATGGAACCATCCAACATTTGGTTTAGCACATAACCACCCGTAAAATGTCCAAGTACAATTATATAACCATAACACATAAAACTTATATATAAGAATGATAAAATTTCCACATTTCAATTAAAATATAGCATTTAAATATATTGAAATAAAAGAATCCTATATCAAAACCATTTTTAGTTCCAAAATACGTAAAATTGTATAAGGTATTTATATTCATTTAAATACATTATGACTTGTTGAGGAAGCCAATGATCAAATAATACTCGTGGCGGCGGAAAAGGTCATTGTCACCGCTTACATTAAGAGGAAAATTCTTTTTTTCATTTAGTAAAACACTTCGTACAAAAATATTCCTTTTGAATAAAAGAAAAATTATTAGGGTTTTATAAAACATATAAAATAAAGTTATGTATATTGATGCTCCATTCGTCACAGAATCTAATGATTTTGAAAATGTGAATATCTGAGCTCAAAGTGATTGAACCTTTGGACAAATATGAAAAAATTGACAAAAAAAGGAATAAGAAGAATGTTGCACAAGGGTCACGCAAGTACACTTGCGCGAATCCTAAATGTTCACGCAAGTGACTTGCACACCCTAAAGGATAACCGCCCGGGACTTCTTCAGCCTATAAATAGACCCTGTGGGCCCCCCATTCGGGGTGAATATTTTTTCCAGAAATTCAAATTTGAGCTCACGGTGCCCTAGTCTCTTCTCAAAGATTCCAAAACACTTCTAAGGTAATTTATTAACTAGAACGGAAGATCTAAAGAGGGGGAGGAAGGCCTATGTGTTGAAACTCATCAACACTTGCTCGCTTGAGTGGCCAGCCCTTAAGGGGGAATGCCACACTTGTGCGCCGCCTTACTCCTTCAATAGAACTTGCACGACCCTCTTCTGGAAGAACCTCAAGAGGATTCTAAAGGCTTTAACCATGAGTCACTCAAGTGTTACCCTGCTGGTTAACTGTCGCGTAATTACCCATGTGTTGCACAAGTATACCTGCGCGACCGGGAATTGCTCGCCCACGCAGTACTTGGGCGCCTGCCAGGACTTGCTCGCCTTTGCCTCCATGGGTGCCCTTCTTGCCCATTTCACCCCACTTATTTAATTCCACCTATCTTATTCAAGATTCAGTTTTCAACACACTCTTCAATACCATTTATGGCATGAATTCTTGATTTTAAATACTTATCTAAAAGGAATTATGTGGAATAACTCTCAAAATCTAGTGATTTACACATCTTTATGTCACTAAAGATTGATATTTCATTCAATCAAACTCATCCATTACGATGATCGAACACATTATACTGGGCATCCTCCTTAGGAGTAAGCCCTAGTCCCCTAATTTTTCAAGTCTCTTAACATGGGCCTCCTTTTCAAGAGTAAGCCCCAGTCTCAATTTCTCTTAACCAGTCCTAATTTACCTTTGATCTGGGATTCCTTTTCAGGAGTAAAACCCAATAATACTTCCTCTCCTAATTTGGGCCTACTTTTCAGTAGTATGCCCCAAGTTAGAGTATTCAAAATCTCTATGAAGCACATATACCTTTATAGACCCTATTCCTAGACTTCTTCCCTAAAGTAAATCATAACCTTCATTTATCTGGGTAGTTATACATACATAAGCCCCACATTATTTCTTATGACTGCATCTTTCATGGCACAATTATCTAATTTTTACCAATACCTCTGGTTTCTCACACCGAGCGTGACTCACGTGAGCTTAGAGTGTAAAAGTAATTATGTAATCATTCTTTGAGCCATCAATCATAGACATCATACTCCCTTACTCAAACTATGTGGCTTTTGATGCCTTTTATAAAAAAAAGGATACGTAGGTATCCCATCTGTGGGTTCGATCCCAACTCTGAAATAACTCATGTCCTTCTGAATGACAATAAACTTCAAGTGCCCCACTGAGTGGCATTAAAACCCGGATGGTCATCATAAAACAAAGATACCTTTACATATCAAAGGATACCATTGACTAAGAATCTCTAACAAATACAAAGGTTTTTTTATCAGTGAAGAACCTCGAATACATATAACAGATTCTATAAATTTCCTACATATCGATCATTGATTGTATGATCTAAAGGAAAACTCATTTTATGTTTTGTAATGTAATAAGGATTCACGAACATAACTTAAATTTACAAAGAGAGTCCCATAGTAGACAATAATTCCCCTAAAAAATGGTGTGATGAGTCCGACCTCCTATCCTCTCGACCAATGCAAATTCCTACGCCTCATCAGTCCATAAACTAATGAGCACCTACTTTTGGAAAGTAGTTCCGAATGGATGTGGAATCATTGGATGCTTCAGGTTCTACGAACAAACCCGTTAGAAATTGATCGGAATTTTTGAACCTCCCATCAAAGGAGGTCATCCCCGAAGTCCGAGAGAAACTAAATGGTGAACCCGAAGTGAATCCTTAACCATGTTAAAATGATTTTTTACCTATTTGTTAAGCCCCTATTTAAAACCCAATAAGAGGGCCATCAAAAACAATCATTGACATATGTGCTCATCCAAAACATGTAGTGGCTGAATTTATCTTGATTACGTCTATTATATCAAACATGCACTCTTTTCCAAGATCTTCTGCATTTCTAGAATAGCTGCTCTCTAGTTCACACCTGTGAATACTGCTGCTGCAAATGCCACTACTGTTACTCCTACAGGATCATTGTCCACTCTGAGGACGAAATCACCTACTCATCCTCTTCAACGCTGGGTATCAAACACATTGGTTAAGGAGTACCATCAACATGGTCCCATCCCAACTCTGGAGGCTGCCCGACAAGCCCTCCAAGTGAACAACTCACACCGATCGTCCAGACAACGACAACCAGTGATCAAGAAGTAGGCGGTGCTGACTACTATCTCCAACTGTTTCTGGTCATTATCCCCAGAACGTAATCACCATTCGCTCCCTTATTCTGGGGAGGTGAATAAGCAGGTCCCTCAGGGCCTTAATTCAAGAAAACAGGATTCCTTCCTGAGGGATCCCACCAACAATCGCCGCCAGACTCGTGTGGCAGTGCACCCTCAACAGGATGAGGGTACCGACTCCAGGCGTTCGGCTCAAGTTCTTCGAACCCGAGAAGGAAAGATGAATCGCCAGAGGCGAAGTCCGTTTAACAGTGAGCAGGTTCTCATCTCTGCCATCTCCAGAGAAGTCCACCAACCTAACTTGGTGGCAAGCAATGAGCAGGCACACACACCTACCCGTTTTAATTCCACTGTCTAGCAGACTCGTCTGGCAGCATCACGCCAATCTCGCCAGGAAATTCAGGTGGAGTACTATAGGCAGGAACATAAACCTATTTATAATTCATCAGCTAGTCAGCAGGCTCGTCTGACAACATATGATGGATCTTGTCAACTACATTCGGCAAAGTGTAATCGAAATGCACATACACCTGATAGTACTAATCAAGCCTACCGGCAGTCTCACTTGGTAGCATTTGAAGAAGTTAGTTGGAAAGCCCCGACAACAAATAGGAGATAGACTCAATTCTTTTCCCCCACAATTGAGTACTGTCTGGATTCAATGACACGAAAAGGAGGATAGGAGCAGGCACATACACCTACTTTGAGCCCAGAATGGACGTATATTCTTGTTCTGGCAGCTGAAGTCACCAAGAATATTCTATCGATGGTGAATGAACAGATGAAAATCCCTGCTCATATTATAGATGTCTTCCTGGATATTATAACAACTTCAGCGGCATCTCAGGGAAAGACACATAAATCAATCCCTACTAGTGGAGTGAAATATCAACAATTCACTCCGGAACAGACACACACATCCGTTCCAGTCCAAGAGGGTTGTGGGGCATACTCCCCCATATCATACGGACAACCAATTCAGGCACATACACCGGATTTGAGTGGAGATCGTCAGCTTAACCTGACCATATTTCCTGATCAGGCACACACACTAGCTTAGAGCAGCCACTTTCGTCAACAAGTGGTTTCTAAAGCAAGTAAGAAGGCGTCTAAGAAAAAGACTAGCCCAGCATAGTCAGGAGATCCAGAGCCAACCTGTGACAAGGCCTTGATTGATGCTAGAGTTATTGAATCCCTTAGACAATTATCTCTTGAAATTCAATATTCTACTCACTAATTTCCCAATAGTTGGAACATTAATTCTGAAGGTCTTCAGCAGACACTTCCTCATGACATCTTGCTTTCTGAAAATTTGGTCGATCTCGAAGTTTCATCTTCAGATTAGAGCCACAGGAACCCTCTGTGTGGTCAGAAGACCAATGAGCAAGAGATCTCATGTTTTGCTGTAACCCATTATGGTGGTCCTCCCCATGATCATGAATTTCTCTATGAAATTCCTCTCCGCAGTAGGGATGCACATTGCCCGGAAAATGCTCCAGTGGACAATGTAGTGCCGTGAAATCCCTCTTATCTTGAGGCACTTGAAAATATGAAACCAGTCATGTCTGAAGCTTCATCTCTAGCAGGTGAAATAATTTCTCAATAAGAAGATAGCCCAGGGTGTGGGTCATTCTCCAAAGCACCCCTAAGTCATGCATCTTTTAGTTTTATCATTGATTTCTCTACCAATCATGTTGATTCCAATGAAGCAACAAGGAAACACCATCTCTGGTCAAATCAGGTAGAAGAATATCATCAAATGATAATGAGGAAATGTTGAACATGAGAAAACAACTGGAGAAAGGTGAAGTGCCAGTCATGTTTTGGCCTCTGGCTGACTGTCAGTATGAAATTATAGAAATGTTGATGGAAGATGAAATTCATGATATTCGTCTCAACATATGGAAAACACTTTTTCAGTTGAAAAAGAAATTATTATCTTATGATGAATATGAAATTAATGTTAAGATAATAGAAGGGTTACTTCATCAGATTGATTTGTCGTCTCTATCAGTCTCTCGATATCCAAAGGCTGAAAAACAGAAGATATCCCTTCAATGTTCATGCTTTAGTGAACTAAGAAGATCACATCAGTTAATTTCCAATGCCCCATCTGGTATTCATGTCAGAGGATGTGGTGTTCATGGAGCACTGCATTTCAGGGTTCTCTCTAGTCATCAAAGCCCACCGAAAATGGTATCAGGAAATGTTATTGCCCATGGTCAGCCATAGTCAATGGGCTTTGTTTTTAATCAAAATCTTTCCCAAGAATAGGCTTCAACATGTTCCCCTAAAAATCAAGAATACAGAGAACAAGTTGTTGAATTACTCTTGCATAAAACAAACGAGAATATTGATAAGGCCACTCATTTGGAGCAACCACATCACCAAGTGACAGAAGTGTCAGAAATCATCAAATGGTCTTTTGAACCGGGTGATAAATGTGGATACAGGTTAATGCATCTTGCTAATTTCCGGTCTAAGGTTCGCAAGATCATGAGATCTTTTACGAAAGTCTCAGACATGTCATGTCAAGAGCCACCCCAGCTCGCCAGACTGGGGACTCTTTTAAACTAACCCTAGGAATAAACAAATAAGATTTATGGAGTTGAGAAGGAACCGCCAGAGTCTACTAGACTGGGGACTTTTTCAAATCATCATTCCCCTTCTCAGAGAAAGTCACTCTTTTCTCGATTAGGGAAGAAGCCTCAGAAGGAATGAAGAGCCAAATTATCAGGAGATTCCCTCCAAATTACGGTTCTTCAAGAAGATCCCAAGGGATCAAATCAACAAAAGTCAATGTATCATCAAAGACATTGAAGAAGACAATATCACAGAAATGCTGATAGAAGGGACTCGATGAGTTATTCATTAATCAATGTCATCAATGCCATTGTTACTGATCCACCTGATGAGGCTCACTCAGGGGACTCAGATGAAGAGGTTCCTGCTCAAGAAGAGTTACGCACTGACAGAAATGAAGAATGTGTGCGTACACGAAGTCAATGGATTACTCATAACCTAGGTAATCCGTCGAGTAACCCACTTCCTCCTCTCCAAAAAGGATCCAACAATGTGAAGGGAGAGAACCAGGTTACATATCCTTCCTCTGGAGATGGTCAATTGCTCTCACTAGAGAAAAGGAGTCACAACAGGAGGAATAAATGAAGGAATTAAGAAGGTTGAATGTAGAACTACTTCAGAGTAGTCTTCTTCTTAAGCATGTTGGAGTCAGTCAGCCAAAGGAATTTATTGCACCTACTGAGATGGAACATGAATATCCTCCTCTATCAGTACACCCTTACAGGTCTAATCCTACGGGTCAAGTGCAACAATAGTTGGAAGTGCTCCCATAAGTTGCAGCACCAACAACCACATCTGTCCAAGCTCCAGTCATTGCACCTACCCAAGCCCAAGTTCAACCAGATGTTTCTCAAAAGTTAATAACTACTGTTGAGTCAATAACAGCTTGGTTAGAAACTATGGAAGGGAAACATGCGCAAGTTCAAGCAAAAAAGAATGTTTACCATGAATGGGTAGATTCAATCTCTCCTCCATAGTGTTTTGGGAAGCATGTATTCCCTATTTTCAATGGATCAGGTGACCCTAAACATCATTTGACGCATTACGTGTCATGTTGCGATCCTATTATCGGAACCCTGGAGCAGCAAGAAGCAATGAAACTCAGATGCTTCGTGTGAACCTTGCAAGGACCAGCTTTTTTCTGGTATACAAGCTTTCAATCCCAGTCAATCACCGGATGGGAGGATCTTCTCCAAAAATTCATCCTTCAGTTCAGCTCAAATTTTCCAAAGACAATAGTTTTCGATCATACAAACTGTAAGCAAAGGGATAATGAAATTGACTCTGATTTCATTGCTCGCTATAAGGGATTAACATATTCCTTGAGCTTAGCACTCCCTCAAGAAGAATTGTTTCCAATCTGTGTGGAAAATCTGCGTGACGAATTACACATGTTGTTAATCCCTGTGAAATACACAAGAGGGGTTTGAGACCTTACTTCAATCTCTCCGCAGATTGAATATTCCCATATACATGCTAAGGATAAATCTCGTATAATTCCAGCAGCTACAATAAGGAGAATTGGTGAAGCAGAAACTACTACAATTATGCTTAAATAATCACTTGTACCTATTTCTACATCAAAACCTTCATCTTCTAGAAGGGCTCCACCTCCTGAGCGCCAACATCAAAGGCTGTTTCGTCCAGATGATCAAAGAGATCAAAGACGAAAACAATTTGAAGATCTGAAGAGAAAAACATACTCTTTCCGAAATTAAAAAGTTATTGGTTATTTCATTTTGTCTCTGGAATACAATTTGGTTCAATTACCAGTACCCAAGATGCCAAACAATAAAGGAGATGAAGACCGTCCCAATTATTTCCCTTTTCATCAAATGTTGGGGAATCCCATCCAGGTGTGTTTTGTCTTCAAAAACCTCCCGCAAAAGATTGTAGACTCGAGACAATTCAAACTGAAAGGCTCTTCAGCTCAGGTAGCATGTGTTACTGCTACAATTCTAGAGGAGAAAGGAGAATGGCAAGAAGTCAAAAGCAAAAATGCACAGATGTATGATGATTGGATGGTCATAAAGGCAATCAATCAAACTCATTCTATTCTGCGAAGACAATTAAATAAACCAATTGTGTCTTCTGCCATGAATGATGCGGAAAAACCCTCTTCTTCAGAGGGAAAGTCTTCAAAGAAATGGCATGATTCAAAGAAAGAAATAGAATCAGAAGAAGATGAGTATGTGTCAAAGCCTATGTTTTCATTGACTTTGGAGGAATTCATGCCATCTAATTCAAAGCCACGGGCACCGCCCCACCAAACGGCACAACTTAAACAGGATAATCAAGCTGAGTCTTCGTCAGACGAAGAGTTAATCTTTGGTTTTGTTAATATGATTCAATTAATAGATCCATATTCCAGTCGTAGTTTTGATTTCAATGGGCCTGAATTCCCTGTATCAAACAGGGGAATCAGAGGAAGTTCTAGGGGCTCAGGATATAGGGGATGAAGTGGATCTTTCAGAAGACACCATTCCAATTCTACCCCTACTAGAACTGTGTACGCAGTAGAAACTTGTGGTAGAGAACTTCAGCGAGCTCAGCAAAAACAAGAAAGTTCTTCTACCAATGGAAAATTCAGTCATGGCACAGTTATTTTGGAAGATCGGTTGAAGGTTACATCTTCTTCCTCTCCGCAATTAAATGGATCTAATCAGTATAATATTCCAAAACCAGGAATATTGCCAACTCTTATCCCGATACAAGATGCATTAACTTCCAAAGCATTTGCTTCCAAGGTACATGCAAAACCACATATTCATTTTGGGAAATGCAGACCAATAGATCAAAAGTATGATATATAGAAACACTTGGACCAAGTACCAGCCATCTTATCAATTTTGGATGCTCTAAATCTGTCCAAAGATCTTCGGGAAACAATCATCGAGACTTTGTCAAGTCTTCGTGAGATTGAAACTGAAATTGTTGCCGCTGAAGTATATCACATAAAGAATAATCCTACAGAATTCCATGCAATAATATCTTTTACAGATGAAAATGAAGATGATGTTGTGCATGGACATATTCGACCATTGTACTTGTCTGGCAAGGTCAATGTCGTAGACATCTGAAGAACTTTCATTGTCAATGGTTTAGGAGTCAACCTCATGCCCATTCATACACTTATCGATTGGGCCTCAAGGAATCTGATTTATCTCCTTCTACCATGATGTTACAAGGATATGATAAAAATGAACAAGAACCACTGGGTGAACTTACACTCAGAACTCAGTTTGGAGATCTTTTATCCAATTCAGATTTCAAGGTTGTTGATCAAGACTCAGCCTTCAACATCTTGCTTGGAAGACCCTGGCTACATCAACATGCGGCTATCCCTTCATCATACCATCAATGTCTCAAATATTGTTTCTATGGTCAAGTTGGGACATTGTTTGGTGATAAGGCCCCGTTCATGACATTTGAGTCTCAATACATTGAGGCGGAATTCTACCACATGACAGGAAGGGAGAAATCCACAACAAAGGAGATTACCAAATTTAATGCTCCATATGGTTTGGAGAAAATTCCAGAAAATCCCTTTACAGATGTGAGTACAGATTATCTGTTGCCTATCAGTCAAATTAACAGGATATACCCAAATCAAAATACTCTTATGGAAAGATCCATAATGTCAATTATGGTAATCAAGCCAGACAATATGGGAGTAATTGGTAATCTACCAAGAAATGATGAAAGCACACATGATGACATCTTCATTTCATCTGCTGAAATCCAACAATTCTATGCATCGCTAATTTTGCCAGAAGAAGTTATAGCAACATCGGAGGTGAACAATGATGTCGATTATCAATCCATCATCTCCTCTTTATTACCTAAAGAAGACCATTCATCATCAATCAGGTCAGAAATGGAAGCTTCTTCTTCAAGATATGCAAATTTTGACATCTCTTATGATCATGAAAATTCTACTTTATCATCTACTATGCAAGTATAAATGGAAGAAATAACACATGATGATGATGAAGAAGAGGATGATCTCAGAGATTCTCCTCCAGCACTTTAAGAGGGTATCTATACTGCTGTGGATGAACACAGAGAAATAAATTTTGGTACAAAATAAGATCCACACCCCACTTTAATCAGTGCAGCCATGAATCTTGAAGAGAAAGAGATGTATATTTCTTTTCTAAAGAAAAATAGAGATATATTTTCCTAGAACTATACAGAAATGCCCGGGCTTGATCCTGATGTTGTAACTCATCATTTGGGTTTACTAGAAGAACATCGAGGATTTAAGCAAGTCGCGAGAAGAACACACCCAAATTATGCTTCCAAAATTGAAGCTGAAGTGGATAAGCTTATCAAATCAAACATCTTCAGAGAAGTTCAAAATCCCAAATGGTTGGATAATATTGTCTCTATAAAGAAGAAGAATGGACAAATTATAGTTTTCATCGATTTCAGAGATCTTTATTGGCATTGTCCTAAGGATGATTTCCCAGTTCCGATTACAGAACTTTTAATTGATGCAACAGCTGGCTATGAAGAACTTTCCTTCCTGGATGGATATTCCAGATATAATCTGATCTGAATGGCCCCAGACGTCGAGGAATCTACAGCCTTCAGAACCCCTCAGGGTGTGTTTTTTTACTGGGTAATGCCCTTTGGAGTAATGAATGGAGGTGAAACTTATTAGCGTGCCATGCACCATATCTTCAAACCCTTATTATGGATGTTTGTTGAATTCTATGTAGATGATTTGGTAGTTAAATCCAAACAATTTTCTAATCACTTGGCCGATTTTGAAGTCATATTCTGCAAGGTTCGACAACATAATTTGAAGATGAACCCCTTAAAATATGCTTTTTGCGTAACCTCATGAAAATTTCTCGGCATTTTTGTACGCCATCATGGTATTAAAGTTGATCCTTAGAAGACCAAGTCAATCCTTGGTATGTCACCTCCTCAAAATTTTAAATAATTAAGAGGAATTCAATGAAACTTAGCCTATATTCGGAGTTTCATCGCCAATTTAGCAGGAAAAAGTTTACCCTTCACCAAATTGATGAAGAAGGGAGTCTCTTTCCAACGGACTAAAGAATGTCAAAAATCATTCGATATTCTCATGAAATACCTCTTGAGTCCACTGGTACACATGCCACCAGTTGAAGGAAGACCACTTATCCTCTACGTGATAGCTCTAGACTGATCATTGTGTGCCTTTCTTGCTCCAATGAATGATGCTGTGAATGAAAACAACCTCTACTGTCTTAGTCGAACAATGCTTGAAGCAGAAAACTAGTATTCAAGTATTCAGAATTGTTGCCTAGCATTAATCTTTGCAGTTCAGAAGTTGAGACACTACCTGACACATCACAAGTTCCAATTGGTATGTCGCAATTACCAGCTCAAATTTATCTTTAATTGTCCAATTCTTACAAGACTTCTAGAAATGTGGGCAGTTATTTTGTAGCAATTCGACATTCAGTATGTGTCTCAAAAGGCGATAAAGGGCGAAGCACTGGATGATTTCCTGGCTGAACACCCTTCAGTGGAAGACACATATTCAGATATTGAACTCCCTGATGAGAAAGTCTTCTCTATTCCAGAAAGTCCTCAGGCATGGGAAATGTATTTTGATGGTGCATCTAGTAGTCCAATAGGGAGGAAAATGGAAAATTCTAAATTCAACAATGTTGGTTTAGGAATTGTGCTCATTTCTCCATAAAAGGCAGTGTTACCTTATTCCTTCTTAATGTGGGAAGGTGGTACCAATAATGAAGCAGAATACCAAGCTCTCATCATAGGCTTAGAATTAGCACTTCAAGCACAAGTGAATCACATAAAGGTGAAAGGTGATTCATACTTGGTAATCAAACAAGTCAATGGGGATTATGACATCAGAAAAGAAGAACTAATCCCTTTTTATGATTATGTCAGAGTGTTAATGGCAGAATCCCCTTTGGAACTGACATTTTCTTATGTCCCAAGAACACAAAATTCTCAAGCTGATGCACTGGATAATATAGCCATAGCTCTAGCAGATCCAAATCGGGACGAGACAACCATCGGTATTGCCCACCATCGTGCAATTTCAACTTATGTTCGAATCAAAATAGAGGAAATTAATGAAATTAGTCCCATTCCTGAACCGTATGGTCATACTACAGGATGGATGTCACCTATCAGGGAATACCTTCAAAATGGAACACTTCCACCTGATAGAGCTGAGAAAGAACAAATCTGCAAACGTGTGGTCAATTTTACTCTTTATGATAGCCCAGATCACCTAGAGAAAATTTTCAAAAAAAGTGGTTTTTATGGAGTTCTCTTCAGATGCATTAATGGTGAAGAGACAATGGCTATCATGAAAGAAGTGCATGTAGGAGTCTGTGGTGCCCACCAGTCTGGACATAGACTGTCTGATCAGATTCGAAGTCTTGGATAATTTTGGCCTTAAATGATACAAGATTGTGTTGATTTCATAAAGAAGTGTCATTTATGCCATGTACATGCCAACTTCAATTATCAACATCCAGATTTGCTTCATACAGCCAAATACTCATAGCCATTTTCCACATGGGGAATGGATGTGGTGGGACCTTACCCTTCAGCTACGACCAAGAAGTTAAATTACATTCTAACTACTACTCACTTCTTTTCCAAATGGGAAGAGGCAATACCTCTCAAGGAAGTCAGTTGTAAATGCGTTGTTAGATTCATGAAGTATAACATCATTACCAGATTTAGTTTCCCTCATACCGTATCGACGGACAATGGCACCAACTTCTGTTCATCCGAGGTGAAGAAGTTGTATAAAAAATACAACATCAAATCCTACCAATCATCTCGGTATCATGAAGCGGCCAACGGCTAGATAGAATCATTTAACAAGACTCTTTCAAATATACTGAAAAAGATGGTGGATAAAGATAAGAGGTCCTGGCATGATGAAATCTTTCATGCATTATGGTCTTATCAGACTACCACCCACAATGCAACTCAGTCAACTCCATATTCATTGGTATATGGAACATAAGCCATCTTTCCCATTGAAGTTCAACTAACCTTGCTCAGAGTTTCCATTTGTGATCAATCATCTACAGATGAACAATCTAATAAGTTATTGAATTAATTGGAATGGTTAGATGAGAAAATATTTTGCACTTTTCACCACTTGGAAGTCTATCATAATAGAATAGCACGAGCATTTAACAAAAAATTTCATCTTCGTTTATTCGCTCTGGTATAATTGGTATTAGTTCTCAGAACTCCAATGATACCAGAAAACAAACCTCCACAGCTTGAGCCAAAATGTGAAGGAACTTATTCAATACATAGGGTCTACTCCATTGGATCTTATTCATTAATCACAATGGATGGAGAACTCATCACTACTACAACCAATGCCAGATTTTTGAAGAGGTATTTTGTAAAGAAACGAAACCTTTTGTCCTTGCTATATGATATTCATATATATTGCAATGGTCTATACATATGACCTTGAACTATTTGTATTACTTTCGTCCCACATGAAGTTAAACTGTGAAAAAGTTCCCCAAATGGTCTGGTATGACCTTAAACTGCAACTAGGTCCTATATGACCTTAAAATACATCAATGTTCTAGGATGACCCTAAACTGCACAATCAATGGCCAATGCATATGACCATAAACTATTTGAAAGTCCCTCACATCCAGCAATATGTTAAACTGTGATGTCCTAACTACATGACACTAAACTGTATAGAAGTTCCTTACGTCCGGAAAGACATTAAACTACATTATCATCAAAGGTCCTGTATGACATTAGAATACACTTTTGTCCAGCATGACATTAAACTACACCATCCACGGTCCATGCATATGACCTTAAACTATTCTCACTTTCATCCAACATGACGCTAAACTGTGGGAAAAATCCCCAATGTGTCCAACATGACATTAAATGGTGTACTCTTTTGTCCTCACTGCATGACATTACACTGCATAGTCCCCCATTAGTCCAACATGATGTAAAACTATATTGTCCCCATCGTCCTAACTACATGAAGTTAAACAGTACAAAAATTCCTTGATATGTCCTACATGACATTAAAATGTACTTTGTCCCTACTACGTGACATTAAACTTTGCAGCACCAATAGTCTTAACTGCAAGACTTTAAAATGCATAGTCCCTTTATATGTCATACATGACATTAAACTATGCATCATTAAGGTTGTTATTACCTCTTGTTTCTCACAATGAGTATGAATCACTTGAGATTAGAGAAAACCTCAACCATAACACTCTCTTTGGGCTACTAACCACGTGTAAGTCCCAATAACATCATTTTTTAGGTTGTTGTCCCCAAGAACAACTTGATCATTAATTCATTCTTTAATTGAACTATACAGACTTTGAACCTTGCCTTCCTGGCCGGGTATGTAGGAAACCTCCCAAGGTTCAAGCCATAAACCAATCTCTTCATATCGGTTCACATCCATCTCATACGATGTTGATTCATGAAACCACCCCTAGAATCAATATCTTTACATGGATTAACATTCATCCATAATATACGACATTAAACTATACAACACTTATTTCTAGTATGACAATAAACTACAATTTTTTTTTGATACTCTCACCTAAGAGGGAATCATTATTTACATTGATTTTTCAATCATGTTTCATTTCAAAGACTATGTGCATACATGGCAACGCCCAAACCTTTTATCATGGGTTAAAACATCATTGTACTAAAATCCCCTATCACCCTTCACATGTACGAACCAAATTTATACAGAGGGTATTTATAGAACTATGTGGGCTTTATTACCAACCTTATGTGATACGTAGGAACGTTTGAGTGTCCTTCAAATCTAGCCCCAAGTCATTGGGCCTAACCCCAAATTCCAATTTCAGTTCCCTGGCTGAAAAGTCCCTATGAAATCACAAAATATGTATTTCTTACAATGTTCCAAGGTCTATGACCCTAAACGATGATCTCTAATCCTTTTGTACCACATGAAATTAAACTGTAGTTTTTGAACTACGTATGGCTTGATTCCCATCCTTATTAGATACGTAGGGATGTCCCACATTTCAATTCAGGATCCAGCCACAACATGATTATGGTTATCATTGATCCGTGTATCTCTGAATACACTGGAAAATACCCATATTTATGTGTCATAATCATAAACTTATATATTTTCAGATCTTCATAACCATTTTCATGACTTCTAGTCGAAAAAATGTCAAACATCATAGAATTCTTTTGCCTGACTATACAGCATGTGCCCATAGGAGGCCTTGCATAAACAGTCTACATAACAGACATGTTAGCCAAAAGATACTATTATATGACTATGGAGCCAATGCCCTTAGGTAGCCCTGCATAATTCAACCCCATAACGGGTTTGTCGGATAGTGGTAACTTAATTCTTGAGAAGAATGCCTCTTTTTGTCCTTATTTGTCTTAAATGACAGTATGTAGGGATCCACAAAAATAGCCATCCTTAACATATTTTTCCCATATCCTTTTTCATGATATGAAAGTCTTCATGTCTATGGTTTATATTCTCCTTCCCTATGTTTGGGTCACACCTTCGTAGGAGTGATATCCATCCAGTTCTTTGATAATCTTGTTTGGAAATACCTTCTCTATATTCAAGTACCTCTTTCCATACAACAAACTCTATAATTTGGAAAATTTGAATCTCCATAAACTTTCACTGGCTTTTAGCACTAGGAATGTAAATTTCTAAGAGTACTTTTTCCTAACTATGCTGCATGTTCCCATAGGCGGCCTTGCATCAACAGTCTACATAACAGACTTGTTAGCCAAAAGATACTATTTATTTAACTATGTAGCCAATGCCCTTAGGTGGACCTACATAATTCAACCCCCTAACGGGTTTGTTAAATAATGGTAACATCATTCATGGGAACTACTCATTCTAATGACTTTTATCCCTTTTTCATATCATTCCTCAGATTCAAATATTCTTAAGTAATAGTTTATATTTTTCCCTCATACATGAGTATGGTACTTTGTTTTCAGATGAATTTCTAAGTAATTGAGTCAATTTTAATTTGTTTCGGTCAAAGCTATTTCGACCTTAAACATTAGCCTTTTTTATGTCTAACATGCATGACTTACAACTTCCCACAAAAGACAAAGGAACTCTGAACAAAAGTCAAGTTCCAACTCACTAAACATAAATTTTTTATGATTTATGTAATATTGAGAAATTAAAAGGTTCAATGTTTGTATGGTTATTTAAATTAATCCTAGTAAAAATCAAACTATGCTTACTAGGACCATTGGATTAGGTAAAATTTAACACAAGTATCAAGAGAATGCAGGTACAAATTATTGAAGGTGAAAGTGTTTTTCATTAATGCCCAAGAGTTAGAAGGACATCCATAGACAGGAGTCTCTTATCTTTTTTCAGGAATTACAAAAGACTTTCAATGTAACTCTTCATTTTATTTACGGAATCTCGAGCTTCATCAGCAGTCACCTGGAATTCATCCATTCAACTGGATACCATAAGAGATGCAATGATACCAGCTCTTCTTGGAACAATTGTAAAAGAATGTTCTTGAGTGATGTTTGAGAAAATTCTATGCTGATCAAACAGAGACTCTTTTTCTATCCAAGAGACTTGGATGATGGATACATGGATATGAGAATGGAGCATTGGAAATAAAGAGCCATTTGGAGAGAGTACTCTTTTCAGATATTGCTCTAATACCATGTTTGTCTTCTCTCCACCAACCGACAGTTGAAAACATTTCATCCCATGGGTTTTCAAATTTCATATCTGCAAGGAAATGACATGGAGGAACAATTTTAATGTTCACACCATTTTTATTGCTCTTAATGCACAGCATAACCGAAATAGAGGAGTAGCGGTGTATCTGCAATTCAGGCATATAGTTCTTTGCATTTGGAACATTGACTCCATGCATATGACCATGAACATACATGGATAGGTAGATTCTCTGTGGTAAATTAAGATGATATTTCTTCAAATACATAGCCAAATCTGGGAGTGTGTTGTCGCAGATATCATAGTAATCATGGCCAACAATTTTTATCATGTCATCAATCCTCTTGCTAGCCAGTTCATCAGCCGTTTTGATTCTGTTAGGAGCTATTGAATCTGCACAAAGGATGAATAATTAACTCTTATGTAAGTTTATTTTTCATAAAATTTGCGAAATAATTGGAAAAAAAACATGCAAAGGCATTAAGGCGCGTAAGTCTAAACTTGGCGCGCAAGAATGGAGATGCCGCGTAAGTATTTGGTTCACAAGTATCACCGCGCAGGTCCAGATACCTACACAGCAGCACAACGGCAAAGAAACAGCGGAAAATTGAGCTACCCGCATGGAGAAGGTGACCTGCGCGGTGAGAGCTCGAAGGATTGAAATCCGGAAATCTGGTTTCTTTGTACGAAATGAAGCCCCTTATTTATAGGACATGCCGCCTATCTGCGCGCCTACACCCAGTGTGCTCCATCCCTGCACAACTCGGACCTGCGCGCCTCCATTCCTTTTGATTCTCATTTTCCTCAGAGTGAAATCCTCTATTCTCTCCGGATCCAACTCTGAGGGGGATTTTGTTGATGCTCCTTTCTTCACAGAATCTAAAGATTGGAAAAGGGGAATATCTGAGCTCAAAGTGATTGAACCTTTAGGCAAATATCAAAAAATTGACAATGGAAGGAATAGGAATAATGTTACACAAGGGTCGCGATAGTTCTACAATGGTCGCACAAGTACACTTGCACGACACCTAAATGGTCAAGCAAGTGACTTGTGCGCCCTAAAGGCTAAACGCCCCGGTCTTCTTCATCCTATAAATAGACCCTGTGGGGCCCCCATTTGATGAGAGGAATTTTTCCAGAAACTCAAATTTGAGCTCCTAGCGCCCTAGTCTCTTCTCAAAGCTTTTGAAACACTTCTAAGGTAATTTATTACCTAGAACGGAAGATCTAAATAGGGGGAGGAAGGCCTAAGTGTTGAAACTCATCAACACTTGTGCACCAGAGTGGCCATCCCTTAAGGGAAAAATTCTCACTTGCGCGCCACCATACTCCTTCAATAGAACTTGCACGCCCCTCTTCTAGAAGAACCTCAAGAGGATTCTAAAGGCTTTAACCAAGAGTCGCTCAAGTGTTACCCTACTGGTTAACCGTCGTGCACGTACCCATGTGTCATGCAGGTATACCTGCGCAACCGGGACCTGCACGCCCACGCAGTACTTGGTTCCTCTACCTCCATGGGTGCCCTTCTTGCCCATTTCACCCCTCTTATTTCATTCCACCTCTCTTATTCAAGATTCAGTATTCAAGACAGTATTCAAATCCATTTATGGAATGATTTCTTTATTTGACATCTTTATCTGAAAGGAATTCTGTGGAATAACTCTCAAAATCTAGTTATTTACACATCGTTATGTCACTAAAGATTGAAATTTCATTCATCCAACCTCATCCTTTATGATGAGAGAACTCATTAACCTGGGCATCCTCCATAGGAGTAAGCCCCAGTCCCATAATTTTTCATGTCTCTTAACCTGGGCCTCCTATTTAGGTGTAAGCCCCAGTCTTAATTTCTATTAACCAGTCTTAATTTACCTTTGATCTGTGATTCCTTTTTAGGAGTAAAACCCAATCATAAGTCCTTTCCTAATTTGGGCCTCCTTTTCAGGAGTAAGCCCCAAGTTAGAGTATTCAAAATCTCCATGAAGCACATATTCCTTTATGGACCATGTTCCTGGATTTCTTCCCTAAAGTAAATCCTAACCTTCATTTATCTGGGCAGTCATACATACATAATCCCTAAATTATTTCTTATGATTGCATCTTACATGGAACAATTGTCTGATTTTTACCAATACCTATTGTTTCTCACACCGATATTGACTCATGTGAGATTAAAGTGTAAAAGTAATTATGACATCCTTCTTTGAGCCATAAATCATAAACATCATACTCCCTTACTCGAACTACATGAGTTCTGATTCCTTTTATAAACAGAGGATATGTTGGTAGACCATTCTCGGGTTCAATCCCAACTACGAAATAATTCATGTCCTTCTGAATGACAATAAAAGTCAAGTGCCCCACTGAGTGGCTTTAAAACCAGTATGGTCATCATAAGGAGAAAAATACTTTTAAAGGATACCATTGACTATGAATCTATAAAATATACAGATGATTCTTTATCAGTGAAGAACCTCGAATACATATAAATGATTCTATAAATTTCCTACATATCGATCATTGATTGTAAGATCTAAAGGAAAACTCATTTTATATTTGGTAATGTAATAAGGATTCACTAATATAACTTGAATCTATAAAGAGAGTCCCAAAGTAGACAATAATTCCCCTAAAAAGGTGTGATGAGTCCAACCCCCCATCCTCTCGACCAATGAAAATTCCAAAGCCTCATCAGTCCATAAACTAATGAGCACCTACCTTTGGAAAGTAGTTCTGAATGGATGTGGAATCATTGGATGTTTCCGGTTCTATGAACAAACCCGTTAGAAACACATAGGAATGTTTGAACCTCCCATTAAAGGAGGTCATCCCCAAATTCTGAGGGAAACAGTGTATTAATGAAAATATGCCTCAATGAAGGGTGATTGAGACGAAGTCCCTTACCTCTAGTCCGACTTGACCCGTTAATTCTTTAATCTCATGAATAATAAAATAAAATTAATTTATAATAGCTTAAGAAACTTTTTCAAGTTTATTAGTCCATTTATATAAATTATTACCATCTTTAAACATGATGTAATAATTTAAGTTCATAATGGTCATTCTTTCGGTATTTGGTACTTGAGTAAAAAATGAACACCTTATATTTTCAAGTTGTCCATGTCATCTATACTCCATTTTATATACAATGATATTAATTATTTAGATATCATACAAATCATATATATCCAGTATATATCTATATATATATTTATAACAGTACATATCATTTGGAGGTAAAAATGAAATGCATCGTTCATGGAGACTATAAGTCGTACGTACACATGAACTCTACTTTCATTTCTATTTCTTATTTTAATTGAATTAAAACATAATGATACATTGGTATATTATAATTCCAGTAAAATATCATATATAATATCATTAAAACCATCATTTATACATCCCACATAGGAATTAATGTGTCATATCACTTTGAGGGGGCGGTAGTCTACACTTCCTCAAATGAAATTATTGTGGTTAGGCATATTGGAAACAATAATGGTATGCTATAAATGGAAAACAAAGAAGAATAAAGAAAAAATAAACATAATAAATATCATATATAAATATAGTGTCATAATAATGGCCACCATGAGAGGTGGTAGGAGGTAATTGAACAATCATCATTTTGCGAGGCATTAGTTTTCCATCCACAAAAATAGTATGTTCTTCACTCATTAGATGGAGGTGTGTGTAAGTGTAGTCCGAATCCATATCCTAAAAACATAATAGTATATTTAGGATACTAGTGTTGTTATAAAATAATGGAATAAAAAGAGTTTAGTGGTTGGAGAAGTAAAATAAAAGATAAAAAGTTTAGAGAAACTGTTACCTTTAATTTGGGTAACTCATCTTGGTTTGAACTAAAAAGGATTGTTGAAGTGCCTTCTGCATAAGGTAAGGAATCTAGGTGAAATAGAGGGATGTAGGGAGCATAATTAGGAAGATTTTGGAGAATCCAAATGGCTTGAGAGGAGTAAGGAATTGGTTAGAAATGGTCTCCTTTTATAAGGGTTGGGGGAGGGGGTCTTCAGGAAAGTGTGAAAATATTATTTTATTATATAATGATATTCAGTTTCTAAAGGTACAAAAATCATTATAGTTGAATATAAGTTGAATCTTTGTCGAAATAAAATCATCCAATAAGAATTGGACATTTTTTGGATATTTTTTTAATATTAATAACTTTATTTATTTAAATCATTTATTAATGAGGTAAATACTGCATCATTATTGTGTCAAAAATAATTAAATTTATATGATGTCTAAAAATTATAAAAAAACAAAATGATTTTGAAAATATTATTATATTTACAATGAATATTTATAGTCGAAAATATAATTTATGTAACCCCTTGTGATAATTAAATTTTAAAATATATTTGTTTTTGTTATTTTTGCCTTTACTTTTTTTTAATTAATATAAGGTTTCATTATCACTCCCAAGTGGCTCAATGGGGTCCGAAAATCGACCCACAGATTCACATGGTCGTAAATGCCTCAACCAATAAGGTTTGGACATGTTTTGTAGTAATGGAGTATTATTATAATATTATTTTTACCTTGAATTACACTATTTAACTTTAACCACATTAAATAAAAGTCAAAACTTACTATTCACTAAAATTTGTTTTCATCTTATTGAACCAAATTATACTCAATAATAACAGCCAAGTATTTCATATTTTTGAAATTCAATTCACAGAAGTGGTAAAATTTCATTTAAATGAAAAATTCTGTTTTTTAACTAATACTAAGTGGTTTCACAATTCATCATAAATTGAAGTTTTTCAGAAAACTACCAAAAATTCCGCCTCTGCTATTTTTGATATTCCAAATTCAAATATGATTTCTATTTTTTCAAATTAAAAACATAGATGTTGCATTTAAAATTAATTACTGTTGTTAAAACAAATATCATTTTTTTAAGAAATAATAACCATCAA
Organism: Viscum album; assembly: GCA_963277665.1. Lineage (NCBI taxonomy): Eukaryota > Viridiplantae > Streptophyta > Magnoliopsida > Santalales > Viscaceae > Viscum > Viscum album. The sequence goes on along the minus strand of OY728119.1, from coordinate 699,795,451 downwards.
AAGATGGACACTTGTTTATGTACAAATTCAAATTGAAATTAGCTCCAATGTCAAAATTTGGATTAAATAGTAAAAATATATTCTAATTAAACATTAAAACCAATAAAAAGATAATATATCAATATTAATAAATTAGATTAAAACACAGTTTTGAATTAGAATACAATATTTTTCAATATTCATTAATAATTGAACATTATCGGAAAAATTCCAAAAATTTATACAAAGTAAATTTTGATTTCCCCATTCTAATGAATGATTTTATTTGGTCAAATAGAATGTATTAAAGTGACCAAAACTATATTTAATGAGGTTTCACCATTAAAAGGTAGTAAACCAAACTTTTAATGTAAATTATGCTGAATATTTGATTTATTCACATTTTAAGCCTCTAACTTTTATTGGATAAATTTAAATACATTTAACAGATATGTATGTGCAACGTAAGATTTCCAAGAAACCCATTGTTACATTTTGGTTACCCTATCGAACAAAAAAACCCCTTTAATGTAAAATTAATATTTAATTCACAAAATTTAATAAATATAAAAATCTCTTATTCATTATTTACCTGGGATGTTACAGCATATGTGTGGACAACCACATCCATAATGCGATGTGATTCAGTTTTCATCACCACATAACATTGATGATATACATATTTCTGTGTGTGTGTGTGTGTCTATATAATTTCTTAAATAACATGATTATTATGATATTAATATAATTCAATATAGAAAACAATGATTCTCACCTTCTTAATATTATTATCACTATAAAATTGTAATGTTACACATCCGTACATATAATATACCATCTCTGTGATTGTAACATAATTTATTTTTTGAAGTCATCCTTATAGAAGGTTTTTAATGTTTAACTGATATATAAATTTTTCATTATTGGATGGTTATTATTATATTGATGATGGAATAATTATCCCTTTGACTATAGAAGATGTGTTATAGCTATTTTGGAATTATGAAACTAATATAATTAATTAATTAATTAATTATGGAATGGTAAGAGATAAAATAAAAAACAATAATAACATGAAAATTGTTTTTTTATGAATCTTAATATTAAACTGAATTTTATTATTCAGGGTGGAAAATAATGTATGAGTTGCATCTTACTCTAGGTAAGATAGAATCTTTTAAAAATCCTCTTTTAATGTTCCCGTAAATACCCTTATTCTTCCATATCGATAATTTTAAAATAAATTTATGTATATATTTATATTAATATTATCTATTAATATATGAAAATATATATATTTTTTTACATAATATTATGGCTATTCATAGAAATATTTTATGGAATGGTTCAATATCCTTTACAAAAAGAAATAAGGAATAATTTGTTTTAATGTTTATAGAGACAATGAATTTTCTCAATTTCATAATGATTATTTAATATATGGAATAATTTATAAGAATCGATGAGACCATAAATGAAAAACCCTTGTCTCATAATTTTGGGAATTTTATTTTTGAAATTTTGTTTTTAAGGAAAATTGATAAATGATATATTATAATGTTTTCATATGGGTGTATTCAATAGTTTTTTGATGTATTATTTTGTTTATTATATAATAGGTTCTTGGAATTGTTTATGAGGATTAGTGGTTAATTAAAAATCAAATGGTGTGTGATATTTTTATATATCTCCAATACATTGGGTAAAGGTATGTAGTTAAGTGACCATGATTCTCTAAATAGATTAAGAGAATATACTATGATAGATATTCTGTTTATAAATGTGATGGTTATTTTAAGTATAATAGAAATGGTTACTCAATTTATAACCATGATAATTATTACATATATATATATATAATTATATAATAATTAAAACTCATGTTACCTATGTGATATATAATCTTTCTAGGGATTTTAAATAGAAATATCAGTATTTCATATGGTAACGAAATATAAACTCTACCTTGTAAGGATAATGATTATTATATTTTAGAAAACACTATTATATGTTTTTTATTATATAATGATATATTATGAGTTCTATTTTACCATTTACATTTCATATGAAATTTTTTCTAAATTAATTTAGACCGAGAGGGTGGTATCTTGGTTAAGAAGTTTTTTTTTGGAAAAAAAAATATATTTTTTAAAATTGAAAAATTTTGTAAGTGTTTAAATAATAATGGTTTATTTCAATATTATTATTTCCATTACTGATTTGATTATACTCATACCATTTGTTAATATTTATTTCTCATCGTTAATGATGTTTAAGTTAAATGAATAAATAAATTATAATATTTTGAATATTTTCATGAAAAATAAATCATATTATACATTTTAGTATAAATGAGAACTTTCTAGAATGAAAAAGTGTTCTTCTTTGAATAAACAATGTTACAGGAGTCTAAAATAATATTTTCTAGAAACCATCATGTTTCTAAAAGGAATGTATATCATCATGAACACTATTGAGATAAATCAATGATATATTCAAAATGATTATGTTTGAAATCCCATCTTCCATGTATGTAACATTCTAGGTAAATAAGAATATAAATTTTTTATATTTATTAATATTTTTAAATTAATTATTAATTTTACTTTAATTTTGATGCTATTTTGATGGCATTCCTGATACACAACACTGTGTTTCTTTGAAATCTTACATTGCACACAATGTTGAGTCATCCGAAAAAAAATTATATGTTTTTATTTTAAATGGTTGTTAACATCTAGCCATTGTAATGGCAGGAATAAATAGAACTAACTAAAAAATAAATATACATTTTTGTTAAATATTTTTACATTTATCCAATAAAATTTAGAGGCTTCAAATGTGAATGAATCTAATTTACATTAAAAGGTAGATTTACCAACTTTTAATGGGGAACCATCATTAAATATTTTATTGGTCACTTTAACATGTTATTTTTGACAAGAAAACATTATTCTTATAATAGGGGAATCAATATTCACTATGGGTTAAATTTTGGTGTTTCATCTGATAAAATTCATTTTTTGATGAATTGTGAAAATACTATATTTTATTTCAAAAAATACCTTTAAATATAATTTATTTAATCTAATAAATTAAAATTTTAATTTTTTTAAATGTTTAATTATATTATATTTTTCCAATTTCATATAATTTTATTCATTGAAATTAATTTCTATTTGAAATTGGACATAAACACTTGTCAATCGTTTGATAGTAAATATTTCACAAAAACACACCTTTCGTTTTGACATCCAGATTAATTTTAAATTAAATTTTACCACTTATTTATTTTTAATTTGGAAAAATGGATTTCATATTTGGAATAAGGAGGTCTCAATTGTGTAAAAAGATATCATTTATTTTTAGACATTACGAATATATACTTCAGTAAACAGTTTATTAACCACAGTTAAATGTTAAATATGGAAAATAAGGGGAAATAATATTATAAAAACAATATAAAATTACACCAACATGTGTCCTAATCCTACTGTTTGATACATATAAGATAATGGTCTTCTTTGGGTCGATTTTTGTGTCCCCATGGATCCACATGAGAGTGATATTGACACATTATATTAATTAATGAAAAGTAAAGACAAAAATGTCAGAAACAAATTTCTTTTAGTATATTAATTTTAAAATAGGATTAAATAGTTTATCTATTAGACTATAAATATTATTTGGAAATATAAAAATATTTAATAAATCAATATAGTTTTTTTTTGGAATTTTTAGACATCAAATAAATTAAATTATTCATGACACAATAATGTTGTCGTGTTTACCTCATTAATAAATGATTTAAATAAATAAGATAATGTGATTAAAAAATGTCCAAAAAATGTCCAATTTTTATTGGGATATTTTATTTTGACCATGAGTCATTTTATCTTAGACTTTAATTATTTTTTACCTTTATAACCCGAAAATCATTAAATAATAAAATAACCGTTTCACAATTTCCTAAAGAGCACCTCCTCCCCTTATTAAAATACCTCACATCTAACCCATTACTCACACCTAGGAAGCCCTTTGGCTCGACCAAACCATGACCAAATAATCTCTCAAGATCCCTCTCTTCCACATAAGGGCCTTAACCTATGTAGAAAGAATATAAAGAAACCCTTTTGGTTCAAACCAAAGGGACTTACATGATTTAAAGGTTACATATTCTCTTAAGTTCTTTTGTTTTATTTTACATCTCCAACCCCTAATCTGTTTTTATTATTTTCATTTATAACAACACTAATGTTTTCTATATACTAGGATGTTGTTATAAGATTTATTCTAACATCTCATTCTCACACCTCTATCAAATGGTTATGAATATATCGTTTTTGTGGATGGAAAACTAACGCCTCATGAAACTATGATTGTTCAATTATCTCTTACAACCTATCATAGAGGCCATAATGATAGCACTGTATTTATATATTATATATTATATATTTTATGTTTTTATTATGATTCTTTATTTATCATTTATAACTTAACTTTATTATTTTCATTATGGGTGAACACGATAATTTCATTTTAGGAAGTGCGGACTACTGCCCCCTCAAAGTGACAAGACTCGTTAATAACATTTTTGGGATGTATAAATGATGAACATAATGATATTACATATTATATTATATAGTAATTATAATATACCTATGTAAAGTTATTTTTTTATTCCATTATTATGAAATAGAATTGAAAGTATCATTCATGTGTACGTACGACTTACCATCTCCATGAACAGTGCATTTCATTTCTTACTTCCATATGTTATGTACTATTATGAATACATATATATATAGGATATATAAGATATATATGACATATTAATAATTAATATCATTCTGGAGACAATAGAATTTTGACAATATAGACAACATGTAAATATAAGAAGTTCATTTTTGACTCAAGTACCAAATATCGACAAAACAATCGTTATTAACATAAATGATTATATAATTTATATAACATGGTAATATGTAATATAAAAGGAATAATAAACATGAAAAAGGTTATTAATAAATTAGAAATTAATTTAAGTTTCTTATTTAGGATTGAAAAGGAACAATTGAGTCAAGTCAGACATGAGGTAAGCACTTTCTTATCTCACTATTAATTCTGTGATATTTATAGTGTTCATGGATAACATATTGCATGTGTTGTACTTTGTATAGCCATTTGATTTATATTATCTTAATTATATTTTTTTTAATTTTATTCTATGAATAAATTGGTGGTTATCAACTATTTATCATTCAAATCGATTGATTACAACATGGTAAGTGATTTCTTTTCTCACCTTTAATTCCGTGAGATTTCCATTATACGCAACATATTTTTTGGATGTGGTGTATTGTGTATTTCCATTAGATATTTATTATCATGATTATATGTATATTCATGGTATTATGTGATTGATTTATTTGTTATTAACTCTTGGTCATACGACTCGATTGATTACAACATGTTAAGGAATTTTTATCTCAATTTTTATTCTCATGAGATTCCTGATCTATTTTCCATTGTTTCCTTTTCTATGTTGTATGTACTGACCATGATTGTATTCATTTTTATATAATTTTATTAATGTGTATTTACATATTCATTGTATGATCCTTATTTCAATAATTTTTTGTTTCCTAATTTACCAAATCGGTAAGAGAACCTTTCACCCACCTCTTTTTAGAAGACTTTATTTTGTTTTGTATTTTAATTTACATTTTATCATGATGTGATATGTACTTCTATATACTTATTTCTATAAATAATTTTTCCATTGGATGAGATACCATTTTTTCTCTCATCAACTCATTTTCTTAATTTTAATGTGACACTGTTAGGCTGTCGAATGTTTTAATGTGAAATTCATTACCCAATTTCAATTCTTTGGGATAAACTTATACTTCTTCATTATGTCATGATATGAATATGTGTGAATTTCCTTTATATTTTTTACACTTAATATCCTATTATATTGGGTGTATTATTATTTTTAAAATATTATTCATGTCATTTATTTGTCCCTAATCTAAGGATATGATCTTTGCATTGGACATTGTCTCAATTTACATTCCAATGAATCTTATTTATTGTTATACACCAATTCACTTATATATGGTGTATATACCTCCCTTTGTATTATTATATCATTAATAACCTTATTCACTTGATATTATAAAGTATTGATTAAATGTTATTCCTCAATTATTTGTAATTAATAATCTCTCATTTGGTTAATAACTCCTTAACTAAAATATTGTATTAATGATTTATACTTATGAACATTTCTCATTAATGTCCATGTTTTAAAATGGTCTTGAGGATTTATTTATATGGAAATTATTGTTTCCAAATGATAGTTTAATTAAATGTTTCAAAGTTGAATTTGACACTTTGATTCAAAAATCATTTTATTAGATGTTTTAAATGTTTTCAAAAATGGTTTGATAAAGCATTGTTTATGTCTATATCCTCATTGGATATATCTTGATTTGAATGGGGAAATTTTATCTTTACTTTATTCTTTTGTTATGTGTTATTATTATGTTATGTTTATTGGTAATTGTTTACATATACACGTGGTTATGTGATAAACCAAGGGCGAGTGAGCCCGAGATAGCTCTACAATGCATTGGGTAATGTGATAGAGGTAAAAGTTAATGATTCTCTTAAAAGATTTAGGGAATATACAGTGATGGGTATTCCAAATGTGAATTATATATAGCTGTGGTAGCTACAATGAAATTATGTTATGAGTGATATACATTACCTATATGATTCATGATTTCTTTGTGTTATTTATAAATTATATGATTTCATAAGGTATGTTATGATTGAAAAGTATTGTTTTCATTGTTTTATATTTTTTGATGAGGTAATGTTTTCATTCCGTCTTTTATATCCCTTAATAGGATTTTTTTTTCATCCCATGTTTTTTAAATGTTTTCCATATGACTTAACGATGAATAAGGGTCAAGTATGGGATCAAGGAAAATGTGTTCTGTCAAAAACATGGATCTTGACAAGTTTCTTTTTAAGAGTTTTTATTTCATAAAAAACATGGATAATGAGTAGTTGTGTTTACATGTAATATTCCAATTGATATGTAATAGTTATGGCCTAATTCTCTAAAAATATAAACCTGAAAAGATCCTCAATGTGAATTATTCATTTAATTCAGAATTATGTAATATTTAATGTTGGGTCCTTATATTTGGTATCATAGGTTGGTTTAGACAACTTTTGGGAATATGAGTTTTTGTTGGACACATGGTTAGTCTATTTATATTCCTTGTTTTATAACTTTTTCTAATCAAGGAAATTCAGTTACAAATGGAAGGGGGGGGGGATCTCAAATGACATTTCATTCTCTTCTTGATGACATGATTTCAATAATTATTGCAATGTCATGTTCACATGATTTTGAAACTTTTAATAGCATACCACTCACATACAAGCTGTTGTTTGAGATATCAATCACCTCCACTATACCTCGATACCATCATGGATCATCGATAGTATTTAATCAAATATTATTTTCTCAATATTCACATATTTACAAGAAAGGTAAATATTATCAAGGCATTTTAAAATTTTTTATCACATCCCATGATTTTGAAGTATATAATGATTTTGATAAAGATGTTGAAAAAGGAGAGCGTTGTGCAACATTTTTATATCTTCTTTTATAATACAGTCCCTCAACACATACATATGGTATTTCAAAATGAAAATTGATTGAAAGTTTATACTCAAATTCAGTTCGATTATTTTATAAAAATCATGTTTTATTGATGTTTTGAAATTATAGGTCATATGTTATTATTTTTAGAGAGTATTTTTCTACAAACACCCATATTAAACATGTTGTACAAGGTTTATTTGGATGAATGATTCAAATTATTTTGAAGGATCTATAAATAATTTTTTCAATGCAAGGTCATTCTACCTACGTGATCAAGATGATGATGAAACCATATGGATACTATGATCAAGGTATGATGTTCTTTCTATTGGTAATAGTTATATTTTGTCATATGGAGGTTAAAAAAATGACAATATATAAGATGTTGAGGGCTAAATGTATTGGGATAAAAATTAAAGGTATAAGAAAACCTTTTAGGATAATACATGATATGGTTATTTTTGAGTTTTATTAATAGGACAACCAGTAAGACTGGTGACAACCCATCATGTTTGGAAAGGCTGCATTAATCAATCCCACAACCAAAGTTCGACTGGGATTTATCACCAACCACTGGACTACATGAAGTCTCTGGTTAGTATGACTAATTCTTTTTAGTTATATGATATTATGTATCAATAATTAGTTTATTTTGGGTTATATATGGAAATAATTAACCTATCATGGAGAATATATTATTAGGTTAATTACTTTTTGATCTCAGAGATTAAGAGTAACTGATGTAATATAGATATAAATGTTAAGATTTATGTTGAAGAAAATGTGATTTAATCCTTATGAGATTTGGGTTTCCTTATTAGTTTTGATTAATTTTAATAATTTTTTGGACATTTGTTTATTTAATGGCCTTTGTTAAACCTTGGGTCTTGTTTGATGAATTTTGGAGATTAAGAGTAGTTTTTCTTTTTATAAAGGATTATCCTTTTTGTGGATTATCTAATATTGTACTAACTTTTTTGGTATTGGTTAATGTCTAAAAACAAGGGAAAAATATAGTTCATATTTTTTTGGATTATGTGATTCTCAAGAAGTTGATTCTAGCGCTTTTAATGTGACTAATTCTGTTCAAATACTCATCATTTTGAGAAAAGATGATTTTGGGGTAGAAATTTAGTAAAGGATGAAATTATACATGGAAAGTAAGTATCTTTCCTTACATTTTTAGTAAAGATCTAAAATAAATTCATCCACATTATGAAAATTAATTTAAAACAAAAAAATTTCTATTATCTTTTCCTATTGGGGAATCAAAGACCATTTAACCCATCACAATTTTGTGATTTTCTAGTTGATAACATTCTCTTAATAATGTTTTATACGACTCTCCATTAAACCATTATGGTTTGTTTCTTTTCTATGTCTATGTTTCCCTACATGGAATCCTTATATGGGTTATCTTTGGTTTCCTTTGTATTTATATTTCATTCTTTTAAAGTGATATTTTTTATTGTCTCTTTTTCCGATGTGGAAAATTCAATGATGTTTCCAATCCCAATTATAAAATTGTAAGGATGAAATTCCAAAAATGGGGGAAGGATGTAACATCATAGGTAAATAAAGAATATAACTTTTTCATATTTATTAATATTTTTAAATTAATTACAAATTTTACTTTTATGGGGATTCTATGTTTGATGGCATACATAATACAAAACAACGTGTTTCTTTGAAATATTATGTTGCACACAATGTTGAGTCATACTGAAAAATAATAATATATTATTTTTTTATATGGTTGTTAACACCTAGGCATTGTGATGGTGGTAATAAATATAACTATCTACAAAATTATTATACTTGTTTTTTAAATATTTTTACATTTATCCAATAAAAGTTAAATGCTTAAAATGTGAATCATTCTAATTTACTTTAAAATGTTGATTTAATACCTATTAATTGATATCCCACATTAAATATAGTATTGGACACTTTTATATGTTATTTTTAAAAATATAAATTTATTATTTAAAATATGGACATCAAAATTTACTTTTTGTAAAATTATTGTATTTTTCTGATAAAATTATTTTTTGTTGAATGGTGAAAAATAATGTATTTTAATTCAAAACTACCTTTTAATATAATTTATTTTTAAAGTTATATTATCTTTTTAATTTCTTTTAAAGCTTAATTAGGTTATATTTTAAAATTTTAATCCTATTTTGGTCATTGGAATTAATTTCACATTGCAATTGAACATAAACAAGTGTCAATATTTTGATAGTTAATTTTTTTTTAAAACACGCTTTACGTTTTGACAGAAGAAATTAATTTTACATTACATTATTACACTTCTGTGTTTTGCATTTCGAAAAATGGGTTTTAAATTTGGAATCATGAGGTCCAAATTGCATAAATATATTACTTTAATTGTTATACATTATGAATATTTACTTTATTAAAATGTTTATTTACCATAGTTAAATGGAAAATCTGGTAAATAAGGGTAAATAATTATTATTATAATTATATAACATTACTATAACATGTATGTAAATCCTACTGGTTGATACATATCTGACCATGGGAATATTTCAGTCGATTTTGGAACCCCATGGAGATAGATGGGAGTGATAATTACACCTTATTTTAATTAACTTAATGTAAACAAAAAAATGACATAAACAAATATATTAAAAAAATTAATTTTTACATATGCTTATTTAAGTTATAAATTAGAATATAAATATTATTTTGTAAGATAATATTATCTCCTACATTATGGTATTTGTTTATAAATTTTAGACCTAAAATAAATTAAATTATATATGACACAATAATGATGCCTTGTTTACCTCATTAATAACATATTAAAAAAAAATTATAAAGATTAACATAATGTCCAAAACTAGTAAAGTTAATATTGGATGATTAAATTTCGTCCATGAGTCATCATATATCTTAATTTAACAAGTTTTGGACCATTAAAAACCAAAAATCATTATATATTAAAATAATAGTTTCACACTTTCCTAAAGAGCCCCTTTACTCCCTTATAAAAGCACTCACTTCTATCCCATTACTCACACCTCTCAAGCCCCTTGTTTCATCCAAAACCTACCCAAATAATCTCCCACATGCCTCTATTACACATAGACTCCTTAACATAGCTATAATGCACATCAACAAAACTTTTTGGTTCAAACCAAATGGAGTTACTCGATTTAATGGAAACATTTTCTCTTAATCTCTTTTGTTTTATTTTACTTCTCCAACCCCTAAACTCTTTTTATTATTTTCCTTTATAACAAAAATTGAATACAAAATATAATATGATTTTTTAAGATATGTAATAAAACTACACTTTCACACACCTCTATCTAATGGGTAAAGAGCATACCGTTTTTTGGGATGGAAAAATAACACCTCACGAAACGATTATTGTTCAATTATCTCCTAATGCCTCTCATGATAGACATCATGATAACACTATATTTATTTATGATTTATTTATGATTCTGTATTTTTCATTTATATCATACCTTTATGGTTTCCATTATGGGTGAACACAATAATTTTATTTTAGGAAGTCTGGACTACCACCCCTCAAAGTGATATGACTCGTTAACGCCATATGTGGGACCAATAAAGGATGGATTTAATGATATTATATAATTTATTATATCGGATATATAATATAACAATGTATCATTATGTTTTAATTCCATTAAATATGAAATAGAAATTAAAGTCCCGATCATGCTTATATACGACTTACCATCTACATGAACGATGCATTTCATTTGTAACATCCAAATGTTATGTACTATTATACATAAATATATATAATGGATATATAATATATATAAGATATATAAATAATTAATATCATTCTGGAGACAATGGACCTTTGGACAAATAGACAACTTGTAAATATAACAAGTTCATTTTTAACTCGACTTCAAAATATTGACCAATCATCCATTATTAACCTAATTGATTACATAGTTTTTTTAACATGAAAAGATGTGATATAAAATGAATAATAAACATGAAAAAGGTTCTTAAAAATGTATAATTTAACTTATGTCAATTATTCAGGATGAAAATGGAACAAATGTGTCAAGTCAGACATGAGGTATGGGGTTTCTTATCTGACAGTTAATTCTGTGAGACTTCCATTATTCGCAACTAATTTATTGAATGTGGTGTATAGTGTAGTTACATTTAATATATATTATCATAACTATATTTATATTCATTTTATTCTGTGAATCATTTGGTGGTTATTAAATTTTTTTCATATTACTTGATTGATTACAACATGGTATGGGATTTGATATCTCATGTTTAATTCTGTGGGATTTCCATTATACGCCACTTATTAATTTATGTGGTGTATTTCGTAATGCCTTTTTATATATATTGTCACGATTTTATATATATTCATAGTATTATGTGATTAATTTGGTGGTTATAAACATTTGATCATACAACTTGATTGATTACAATGTGGATAGGGATTTTCATCTCACATTTTATTTTTATGAGATTCATGCTATATTTTCCACTATTTCCCTTTATGTGGTGTATTTAATTCCAATGATTGTATTAATTTTTTATTCAATTTAATTTAGTGTTATTTACATATTCCTTGTATGATCCTTCTTTAATGGGTTTTATTTTTTGTAAGATGTCAAATCGGTAAGGGAACCTTCCACCCTCCTCTTTTTAAAAGACTCTTTTTTTGTTATGTATAGTAAATTAATCTTATTAGGATGGGATATGTTCTTATATATCCTTATTTCTGTAAATATTATTTCCAGGAGATGGGATACCCTTTTTCCCTCATCAAATCATTTTCTGAATTTTAATGTGATGTCGTTAGGATGTTGAATTTTTGTAAAGGAACTTCTTTACCAAATTTCAGTTCTTTGGGTTATACTTATACATCATGATTATGTAGTGCTATGAATATGTTGGAATGTCCTATAATTGTTTTATAGGTAATATCACCTTATATTAGGTGTATTCTTATTAGTCACACATAATTTATGTCAGTGATATTAAATTAATATAAGGAAATGATCATTGCAAGGGACCTAGTCTCTATTTACATTCCATTGAAACATATTTACTGTTATACACCAATTCACTTTTATATGGTGTATATAATGACCTTAGGAATATTATATCATGAATTCATATATTCTCATTATATTATAATTTTTTATTAATGTTATTCCTCAATTATTTGTATTCAAGCATCTCTCATTTGGTTAAGAACTCTTTAACGAAAATATTGTTTTAATGATTTTTTCTTCTAAATCATTCCCATTAATGTCAATGTCTTAAAAAAAAATCGGGATTTATTTATATGGACATTAATGTTTCTAAATGATAATTTATATAAATTTTTCAAAGTTGTATATGACACTTTTATTCAAAAATATCTTTATTAAATGTTTTAAATGATTTTGAAAATGGTTTGATAAAGCGTTGTTTATTTCAATATCCTTATTTTATATATTGTTATAAAAATGAGGAAATGTTATATTTTCTTTTATGCTTGTGTTATGTGTTATGATTATGTTATTGTTAATGGGTATTTTATACTCATACGGGTGGTTCTATGATAAACTTAGGTCGGGTGAGCCAAACATAGCTCTCCAATGCACTGGGTAACGTGACAAAGGTAAACATTAATGTTTCTCATATGAGATTTAGGGAATATACCATGATGGGTATTCCATAAAGTGACTCCCTAAGTATATATAATATCTACAATGTAAGTATGTTTTGAATGTCATAATATACCTTTATGATTTATGATTTCAATGTTTTATTCATTAATCTTAGGATTTCATAAGGTGTGTTTTGATTAAAATGTATTGGTTTCATTGATTTGTATTTTTTGAATGGATAATGTTTTCATTCCATATATTATATCCCTTTCTGAGATTTTTATGATCACCCTATGATTTTGAAATGTTTTCCACATGACTTAAATATGAATAAGGGTCATGGATGCGATCAAGGAAAAGTTATCTGTCTAAAACATGGAACTAGACATGTTTCTTTTTATGATTTTTTGTTTTATAAAAATGGATTCTTATTAGTAGTGTCTACTTGTAATATTAAAGTGGAAATGTAATAGTTATGGTGTAATTACCTAAAACTATAATCCTGAAAAGATCCTCAATGTGAATTATTCATTTAATTCAGAATTATGTAATGTTTAAGGACGAGTCCTTATAATGTAATATGATTCACCAATGACACATGTTGTGATATAATTCATTGAAAAATGGGATTCCATGAAATAAATATTAATTTTTTCTGTCATCAATGATTTGATAGTATTAAAATTTAAAACCACAATCACCAAAGTTATGGAATCAAATTCAATCCATATGTTTTTACATAATTTTTTTTTCCACTTAGACTGTATTGATAATGTTTAAAATCTATGAACCAAACATGTGGTGAAGAGACACAGACCAATGATACATCCCATTTCAAAACATCTATGATTAATAATAATAAATAGATGCCTATAGAGATGATCATTTCCTCCCGATTCTATATTAGTGTAGAATTGTATGCGGGCATAATGTTTGAAGACCCACATGAATTTAATTGTTTCAAAGGGAGGTGATAGTTATCAAAAATATCATTGGGATTAATAATATCATGAACTTATATGGATCATACAAAAAATTTATTGATGAACATTTTAAATTTTAACAGTGTTAATGATTCAGGAAAGTGTAGATTTCATAGTGAAATTGGTTCTTTCATGTATCTATTTATTATGACCATACCAGATCATGTGGGATATTGGAAATTATTCTTTCAATAAATTTACAACTGTACACAAAATTTCATATAGAGGAACACAAAATTATGGTGAGTGAACTTGTCCATTTATAAACCATAATTGAATATAGTTTTTTTGAAATAATAAAATATTTAGGAAGGCTAATAATTCCTTCCATTGAGATATCTTTTCCTTTAAATGAAGAATCATGATTTCAAATCTGGGTAATAATGTTTTTGGGATGAAAGAAAAGTGGTTTTAAACAATGAATGGGGTATCAAATATATTTAAATCGTAACACACCATTAATGAAACCGAACTCTTTGATGATGTTTAATTTTCTCTAAGAATGAATGTTTTTTATAAAGTAAATTTATGATTTATTCCAGTTGATCAATTTTCATGAAACTTTTTCATAAATAATGAGTGAATTCCTCATTTTAATGATATTTATTGTATTCCCTTGAGTGAAGACTATAAATTCAATAGCATAAACAAATTAGTGGTATAATAACAGTCTCTCCATTCCATGATTGGTATTATTTTTTGGTTATTCCCCATATTGCGAATAAATTTCCTTATAATGACCTCAACAATAAGGATTATATATTATGAAGGAGAATCACATTCTATGAAACTTCTTGAGTAGGTGAAATATCCTTCTATAGATCTTTTGGCAGGCATTTAAATGTGGAATAATCTAAAAAGAGATTAACCCAATTTCTAAAAATTCAAATATGTCAAATTTTGATAAAATTTAGAAATGAATCCCTAGAAAAGAGTATGAACACATATTTTATCATCAAGATATATGGTTATTTTACATAATCATATGGATTTCCATAGGAGTTTAACTCATTCAATTGTATTTATTAGTAAATATAAGGTATTTCTACATTTAATAAATTCAAAATGATTTCAATACACAATTCTATTGAAACATTGGAATGAATATTTAAAATAATTTTCCCAATAATTACGTACATATTTATTGACTAGGGACATAGGTATGAAAATTTGAATCACATTTTCATCCTCTACATGAGGAATGGGTGAATAAAATTGTTTATTGAAACCTTTTATATGTTGATCACCATTAATGATGTGATTAACAACTCTGCATAAATAAAAGTTAATGATATATAATGATTCCTTCACGAAAGAATTTGTACATCCTTGAATTTGGAGAGAACACCCAGTGTTTAGGAAAAACTACATATTTGATCTCAATGTAAATTTTAATAGTACATGGAAATGACTTGTCCTCATGGTTGATTTTTTTGAAACATTTCATCCATTTCATCTATGAAAGAATATGTAACATCAACGAGATTCATATAGTAAAAAAACATTGTCTTCCATATCCTCTATATTGTCAAATATATTACCATTATTATTGATAATATAAAGAAACCTAATAAGTTTCATAATTATTTTATAATATTTGAAAAATTTATTTCTAATGATTTCTTCTAAAATCCATTTGGACTTATATTTCACCCTATTCATCCAATATTATAGGTTTTTTAATAAAATAATCTCACTAGTAATCTCATTTTTTTACTGAATACCAGTTGGGTAGTCCCAACCTAAATATTTTTCCAAATAGATCCAAGAAATGAGTCATGGAAGGAAATATATTTAACAAGATAACTAAAGGATTATCTCCTCCAAGTTCTCAACTATTTCATTATAATTTGGATCTATACGATTATATCCATGGAATAAACTTTGTGTTTGAATGAGTTCCAAGTATCCGGTATCAATTTTCTATAATATGTGAGTAAATACAAAGGATTGTTGAATCTGATGGGAAATGTCGGTTTTTCCTACAGGGAAACAAGATTTTATAAGAAAGGATGATCATTAGAATATCTTTTTTTAATAGCAGGGAATTAAATTTATGCCATTGAATAAATAGTTATAATATTGATAAAGGTTATATAATGTTTTCATTTAACCATCATTGTGAGATAAATTATATACGAATTTGATTTCATATATATTTATTTTTTGAACAAGATCCCTAAAAATTATTTTCATGGTATAATAAATAATAATTCCTAAATGTTCACCCAAATTAAAAGTATAATTAAATTTTACCATAAAAATCCAGGGACAATTTATTGAGATTCTCATGTCCTGAATATTATATCATAGCATTCAAATTTTATGAAATCCATGAAGGGTGTTAATATATCTATAGAAAATTTTAATTCTGAAGTGCACTGTGTTGCATTTGTTGTCAATGAGGCATGAAGTTGTCTTGGAATGAATGGAAGTCAGGGAATGTCAAGATGTGAATGACAAAGGTTGTGATGGTGTTGGTGGTGAAGGAGAATGACCATGGTACTAAGAGGCATGTCACTTAGGAGATTCACTAAGTGGTATTGGAAATTGTGGTTGAAGCATTCTTCATGTAAATCAGACGATTGTTGAACTGATCTTAAAGTTCCAAGCACTTGTATCCTGATGATACAAAGTCACAACATTGATTGAAGACCATGAATTGTCTTCACAATGTATGAGGAGTTGAAAGGAGTTCCATCCACAACTACTAAGTGGATGATGTGCATTAAAGAAGACCATGCACTATCACTTAGTGCATGTAAATGTGAAAAAGTTCCAATTGATCTCTGATTGGATGAATGAAGCATATTGAAGAAATAATTGATCAAGTGATTCGGTTGATGAAGAACCTTCTACAAATGTCTCATAAGTCTAGAATACATGATTGAAAGGAGTTGAGGATGTTTGTGGAAGAAGGATGAAGAAGAAATGGAAAGAATGGCTTAGAAGAAGGAATGGCATTTGAACTTGGTTACTTTGTTTTTAACAAAGTACTTGTTCTATTTACTTGCAAAAAATTAGCCATCTCAAGCCATCCTTAAGGGTTCAACCCCCAAGGCACATGTGGGCCTAAGGCGCCACGCCCAAGGGGGGATCCCATGTGGCCAGCTCGAGCGGCAGGGGCCGTGTATAAGCCCCCGAGGACACGCGGTGGTGAAACCCGCGCGCCCGAGGTGCATAGTGGGCGCTAGGAGCGCGCCCGCAGGAGCAGAGAGTGGGCGCAGAGCGCGCCCGCAGGGAGAACTCGGCGCGGGGCGGCACCGAGAGGGTTGGAAGTTCAATTTCCGAGTTGATGGGAGCGCTTGGGTAATAAGCTACGGAAATATCGGAGGCCGTTTCGATGTGGGACGCGGATTTTTTCCGCGGGAGTGATCCTGGCCGCACGATCGATCGCGCGCCAGATCTCGGCCACACAATTGATCCGCGGCGAGGCGATCTGATCCAGGCCGTCTGATGTATCTCCATCACCTGATCCGACGGCCGTGGCTCGTCTTCCACCTCGAGCTCGAGCTGCTGCCACCTGCGTGCCTCCGTCGAACCAGGAGCAACCCAAGCATGGTTTTCGAGCTCCGGGCCACCATTTTCGAAGCCGAAGGCTCCATTGAGCTCGTCTGGACCTAACGAACACATCCATGCGTAGAAATGGGCATGCATGCCAGTAATGAAGATATTCGTGTTCGGCCGAGGCAAGAGAATCTTCCGAGGCTTTGAAGGGTTCGTGATTTGCATGGATTGGAAGAAAAGAGGTTGTGCATGCGTTCTAATTCGCATGCACGTGAAGAAGATAATAAATAAAAGAACCCGCGTGCACCGAAGAGAAAACGCAAAAACTTGGAAAGATTTTGAAGATCCGAAATCTTCGGTGATTCAAGATTTCCCACGTGGAAGATTTGAGGCGTTTCTCTGCCTATAAAAAGAGAGGCCGAGGATCTCATTATGCTTGCTAATCCTTTGTTGAAAACTCGGAGTCCCACGTGTGCCTCTGCCTCGCGAAGAAGAAGTCGCCGCGCAAAGATTTGCGCGGCTGAAGTCCCCTGCGCGCTAATCCTTTGCGCGGCAGGAAGACCTCGTGGCCGCAACACTTTGCGCGCCCGAGGCTTGTTCCCTCTCTGCCCGCACCCTTGTGCGGCAAGAGGAAGTGCCCGCGGGTGCAGCACTTGCGCGCCCCGCGGCAAGAGGAGTTTGCGCTCTCGAAGGGTTGCGCGCCAGTGGAGCCTTGCACCTGAGGACCTACGCGACCCAAGGCAGTAGCCAGCTGCACCTTGCGCAACCGAAGGCTAGGTGAAGACCGAGGCAGTGCCTCGTGTGTGAACATTGAGAAGGCCGAGCCTTTGTGCTTGTGTGCCAAAAAGACAAGAGGACCTACGGGTTAAGTGTGTGCAAGAAAAGGAGTGAAGGCCGTAGCCTTTGGTGGTTGTGCAAATAAGTGAAGGGCCGTAGCCTTGTGGGTGAACACATTAAAGAACAAATAAAAGAACACCTTTTGTATGTGTGCAAAACAAGAAGAAGAAGAATAGGCCAAGTCTCAAGTGTGTGCAAAGTGAAACAAGTGTGTGCAAAAAGACAACAAGGCCGAACTTATGTGTGTGCACTAATTGGTGTGAACACACTTAGAAGAAGTAGAAGACTCACACAAAGTATAACACACATTTAAGTGTGTAATCAAAAGGAACAAAATGTGTGAAGGACAAGAAGAAGGTGTGTGCTTAAAGTAATTACACCCTTTGAGGGTTTATTGCACCAAGAGAAGAAAGAAGAGGAGTGCATGCATGCAGGCATGCACGTGCACATGTGAACAAAGATAAATATGGTTGTGTGCATTTGAGTTGTCCAAGACCAGGAGTTCTTGAAGAGATTTGAGAAGGCCATGCAGTCAGTGCATGAGGATTCAGAGTTGCCATGCATTCAGTGCATGAAGTTGTTTTGAAGTGAGACTGAGCCAGACTGAAGTTTAAGATATCAGTTGTCTGAGTTTTCAGTAGATTGAGAAGAGCCTGATCAACAGAAGTGATCAGAAGTATTGAGCAAGAACAACAGACCTTTTCAGAGGTTGTTGAAGATTCTTGAAGAGAGAAGCCAGGTCATCCTGAAGAAGGAGATAAAGCCTGAGCTAGACGAGAAGCCCTGATCAACCACAAGTGATCAGAAGAGAAGAGCAAGGCCAGCGGCCTTTATCCCAGGCTGCTGAAGTTACTTGAAGACCTTAAAGTGGAGAAGAGCTACTCGTGTGACTCGAGGAGCCAAGAGAAGACCCTGTGGGACTCCGGGAGAAGAAGTCTTCAGTGGGATTCTAGAGCAGGCCAGTGGGACTCTGGTAACACTGTGTGAAGCAGTATAAAGACCCTCCTGTGGGACTCAGGAGAGATTCAGTGGGACTCTGTATCGACCATTGTAATTTTAACAGGTTATAATGGAGAATCCATGCTGGGAGAGCATGGCAAGGATGTAGGCCTTTGGTGCCGAACCTTGTAAATCCTTGTGTCCTATGACTTTTCATTACTGCATCATTCGGGAAAGGTTGAGAGATACAAGAAGAGTGGATCGAGGCTTTAACCAGCCATAGAGGTTTAATTGATAAGAATCAATTAGTAAAAAGTTTTAAGGGATCACTGATTCACCCCCTCCCCCTCTCAGTGATTCACACTGATCTGGGCACTTCAAATTCCCACATGGATGTAATTGAAATATATATTTTATTTATTTGAAATACTATAATAAATTTAGTCCAACCTAAAGTGAAGAAAACGCTAGACACTTTTGATATCATTGGAGGAATAATTAGAGTTTCTACGATAAGAACCCATATTATTATAGGAGAAATAGTATACTAGAAAATCGATTTTTTAGATCTACCTATAGCTTCAATATTATTCTTATAAATAATATTTTAATAAGCACTAAATTTCATAGGGTTGGAAATCCCATGACAATTTAAGAAATAAAACTTCATTTAAATATTCATTTAGAGAAATAAATCCCTTTTTATTCCCACAAGAATTTATATTTCTTGTATATTTTATAGTGGAAACATATTTTTTAACCTCATTTTCATGGATTGTTTATTTGCAAGGTGTTGTAGGACATATGAAACTCACACCATTCTATTATTCAGAAGGTGTGTGGTCAAAATTACCATGAATCACTATTTGAGTATGATCAGTACTCTCTATAGAATCCAAGATATTTTGGTCATTAGAAAACACAATTTTGTCAATATTTAAGGATATTATATCATAATTTCTACTATTTCTATCCATAAATGAAATAACAGCAGTATTAATGAAATTAACCAGGGATAAATTTTTGAACTAGGTTTTATTGATGCTATTTCAATTATTATAGATATGTAGATCCACCATGATGATAGAATGAGATAAAATATTTTTAGATTCAATCTATAAATATTAATGATTTCCATCTAGGAATTGATGTAACATATTGGATATTCCAACATTCCTAGAGTCTATCATATGAAGAGGATGTGTATCAAAATTGAGGTTTTTATTCTCTATAACTTCCCTTCCCAAACCATAAATAGAACTAATAGAAGTAGTGATAATCCAATTATAAGAGAATATAACATCTTGATAAGAAGTGTATTTGATATTATACTAAAATTGTGATATTATTTATGTCGCTTCTTTTCTGGATATCCTTCATGGTGTCTCTCATATAGGGAAACAATAAGATACACGATTTTATATGTAATTATTTGAAAAATATAACCATTACGATAAAATATAACTTAATTATGCATTATCGTTCTACCAGGAGGCCATGGTGTAATTTCATTTGTGGGTTTCCAAGATAGTTCAAGATCTCTATCCTCTTCATCAGTAAGAGAGGACCCAATGTTTTCTATATTTCATCATATAATCTTGATTTATTATTAATCCATTTAATGGTATCTTCTAGTCAAGGACACCACCCTCTAATGATACCCCTCATATGCAAGAAATGAAGACAGGGATATAGTGACCCCCGATTCCCACCTCCAGTAAGACCCGAGTACGATACTAGTACCATCAGAGTACAAATCTCAAAAAAATTGAGGCATTATAGTTTATAAGAAAACATGATCAGGAGATAGGAACATATCAACCATAATCAACTCCATGGAATGTATTAAATAAATCCAATACCTTCCACAAAGAAAATATAAATCAAAACGTATATATATAGTTCTACAAATTAATGTACAATAGAAATAAATGCTAATGTGGTGAGGAAAAATAGCATATCAATGGATTGAAATAAAAATTTTGAGCACATTCTGAAATTACTTCTAGAATCCTAAAAAATTCATATATGTATGGTGAGAATAGAGGTATACACATTAGTAAAAACTAAGTCTCCCATGCACATGTGAAAGGACCATAATGAATCACTATATGAAGGTAGTGAAAAAAAGAAAAACCTATACATGTATACTAATCGAAACCCCACCCTTGATAAGGCTCACTCAAAAAATAATGCATCCAAGTAATATAATTTATTACAATTAACATTGATGATAAGGCACCCCACGCAACATTCCCACTGATTAGATTCTCTCTCCCCAATGAGAAACGTCTATGAGCTCCTACCTCCTTTAGATATTGTACATCGTATCCCGCACACACACCTGGTCGTCCGAACACAACTTTCCCGCACACCCCTAGGCCCCACAACACATCTTGACCTCACATACCATTTCATTGAAACACAAAAAATCCCATCCTAAAGACACTTGGGATATCACACCACATCTCATCCTTGTGACACCTAGGACCTCAATTCACAACTTATCCCAATGGAACATGGGATACCACGTCACAACTCTTACCGAAGACACATGGGATACAACAACTCAACTCATCCTAAACATACATAGGATACCAAATCATAATCATAATTTAATGCACTAACATACCTTAAAACATCAAATTATATGAAATACCTACCTCACAAATGGGATGGATAATGGAAGAGTTAGTGGCCAACCATCCATTCCCCCACCAGGATGGTGGGAAGGGTACCCCACACATGACAATATGGGTGTTTGAAAAAACATTCCCAATATTGGTGGGTTTTTTATAGAAATCAAAAGGGAAATACAAGTGTATATATATATATGAAACCAAACATTCAATAACAACATATGGGTTTATAAAAAGAACTAACTATCACATATAATCCATAAAATCACTTCCACCTATAAATGCATAAAAACACACAAACAAAATAAAATACACAATTCGTATTTTATTCAATAATCAATTTTCCAATGTATATATTTTTTCAATAAATTCCACTTTATCAGCCACTTTGTTTTTTTGTAATAAAAATTCATTAGATTACCCATTTTATTTAGGATGATATCTTATTTCATATTTCCAACCAATTAGTTTACATATAAAAATTCTCCTTTTAATCCATAGCGCCCATCATCTATCCCATTATTAAAAAATAACCCATTAAAATTATTATTATGAATTTAATTCAATTAATTCTTTGGTAAGTAGAACATAACATACCACATAGAAAAAGAATGACATAACACCCTAACTGCAATATCAATATCTCATTACAACCACATCTAGTTTCACAGCTTCGTTGCATAACCATGCCTTACACACTATCATAGGCCTACTACACCATAATACCATAAGAAAAATCACATCCCCACTACACAACCACATATCATCCACTTCCCCCATACACAAAAAATTATAGCTAATTCACGTTATATCAATCCAAAACAAAGCAAAAACAATCATTCCACACATCAAAACATATACCACACTACATCAAATCTTTTGATTTAGAAAGGTGGGGGGAAATTATTAAATTTCGGTTATTTTTTAAATGGTGTAATTCCAAAATTCATTGAATCATGGGGAATCCGTTCCATTAACAAAATAATACTAGTTAACATGTTATTTACTAATGATGATACCATTCAATGACAACAAAATGATTTCAAAATCAAGTTACTGAAACATAATTGTTCCATGGACAGACACATTTTTTATAATGGGAATATACCCATACCGTTATAATATAAAATCGAATCATATCAAATAAAAAATAATGATATAGTATAATAATTCATATTCTCCCACCCCAATAAATTAATATTAAAGAGATTAGTTATCATTATATCTTTCATGCCACCATATTCACAAGAGGTGACAATAATAAACCCAAATTTCCTGATATACATAAGTAGAAATGAAGAAAGAAACTAATTGGAAGAAATATTATCGATATAGTCTTGTTGCACAAAAAACTAGAGAATGTGTATAGCTTGAAACTCCCAATAGAAACATGAACCAACTGCAACTTCATGTTTGTTTGAATTACTAGAAAAAGGATTTAGTACATCCAGTCTCAAGATAAATATTGACTGAAAGGGACAAGGAAGGATATTTCCATTCTAAAAAATAGACCATGAATGCTCAAGATTAGTTATAATTTTGAATATACATTAAAAGATGATATAGGAAATACCACACATTTGGACCATTTAAAAGCTTCCCCACTCTTATGGTATTAATGATATAATTTATAATATCTTAATCGTTCACAAAACCTTTAAAATTTGGAATTAATACCATTTTACACTAAATGAATATTTTTAAAGTTGAGAACTAGAATAATTGGGTATACTTATCACAAGGCACTCACTGAGAGACACTTCTAGATGACACACCACCAAATGAGGCACCACCAATAAGGCACGACTGTACAAGGCACTGCCATTTGAGCCACTGCCAGCGAGGAAATGCCATATGAGACACCTCCAGATGCGAGACCACCATCGATCCACCACCAGCGAGTAACCTCTAGGGAGAGTCACCACCAAGGAGATACACTATCAGCATGGAACCTCCAACATGAGACATCATTGGAATATGGTGTCACTGGGATGAGGCACCATTGGTGTAAGGACCATTGTGAAACATGGAAATTTATTGAACTGTTGGAATGAAACACCTCTAGAACTTCTTATATGTCTCAAAACACCAAAGGTTCCTACAAGAAACCAAAAATAAGATATTTTTTACAAATTTATAAACCAGAATGTCTGATAAGTTACCTCATATTCCACTCAAACTATTCTCTCCATAGAGAATTCAAATGAAACCACAAATAAAAAAAAGAGGAAGGGTCTAAACAATCATTCCATTAGATACCTCAAATATTTCTTGATATATTTGGAACAAAAAAACCCATAGAGTGAGAGAAGTGTAAATCTACACAATACCATAAAATTTTTCATGGTGGAGATACCTCTCACCCTGAACAAGGCCACATTGATAGTAACAACTTACACATCATGAA
The DNA here is from genome assembly GCA_963277665.1 of Viscum album. Classification (NCBI taxonomy): domain Eukaryota; kingdom Viridiplantae; phylum Streptophyta; class Magnoliopsida; order Santalales; family Viscaceae; genus Viscum; species Viscum album. The sequence continues at coordinate 699,770,825 of OY728119.1, read as the reverse complement.
ATACATATTAACAATTTATTAGGAAAAGAATCTTTTCAAAATAATTAATCATTCATAGTTTTAAATAAGCACATGCCTTTCAAAATAATCTTACATTATAAATTAAATCGTTTTTTATTAAAATGAAATTGTCATCCACCATTTATTGTCAATGAATTAAAATTTTTATTCCATAATTTTGGGCATTTTTTTCAGAAAAAAATAAATTAATATTTATATAAACACATTCCACTAATTTAAAACCATCTCTACTCAAATCATAAAACCATTTAATCCCCTTTATTGTAAATATTTTTCACTAAATCATTATTTCAAATGAAGAAATTTTTTTTAAAAAAAAGTTTATAATTTTTTTCATTATATCACTATCAATGGTTTTTAATTGCACATCGGGTCCTTTAAAATAATTTAATATGTGTCTCAAATTTTACATATGACATGAAATGTAATAAAAAATATTGGGTTGGATTAATCAATTTTAGCTAGTTGTAAACCTTGTCATGTTTTCTAACGAACCACTATTTTCTAGGATAATATACATAAGACAATGCTAAAATATGAATATTAATCAAAGGCTCTCATCCACAACACTATGATATTTTAAACTTATTTTAGCAATGACTCACCTATATATTTTGAAAGCATGTCATAATATAATTCGTCTTTATGTGGGAAAATAATTTTCCTCTCTTCATATGTTTGAGGTCATAACAAATGTTATTAACATATAAAAAACCAATACAATCATATATTAATCAACCATTCCCACCACTTCCTTTATAAAATGATTTAGGTAATGGAGGAAAACCCATTTTAATAAATTTCATGATTAACAAAATAACCATTTTATTTTATTACAATTATTAATTTATTATCAATTTTAATGGATGTGAGGTATTAAATCATTAAAAACACATCATAATATAACAGAAGTCATCCCACCATAATAACCACACATCCCCATCACCGCAAAATATAGCCAATGGAAAAACATACTGTCCAATATAAAACATCAATTATAAATTTCTCAAAACCACATCACCTTACCATCTTACCATCCCTAAACAACCACTTTTTCACATGACCTCCATCTCCATATAATAATTCAAACAACCCCAACCAACGATGATAATTTTAATCGCACAAAAATAACAAAAAAAATATTAAGGAATCCATTTTCCCATGTTTTGATATTATCCTATTTGGGAGACACTGACTTTTCCATAGGGTTTTAATGTAATTAATGTAGAATGCATCTTGATTAGGGATTTGGTATCCCTTCTTTATATAACTCTGGTTTTCAAATCACTTGTTACAAAAAGAATTACAACACAAAAAATCACACATAGAATCAATAGATAACATCATCGATTATAATCCATTGGATTATATTACTTTATATCATTATTTAGCATGGGTACTTTCAAAAAATTTTAAATATCTGTGGATAATTATCTCATTAACCATATATAAGTGATTATTCTTTTAATACATTGTGAGTTTATTAAAGCAGTCACATCAAGGGTCGCATAATCAATGATTAGAATAGAGCAATCATGTTTCCCAATAACCATTACTTTCATCAAGTAATATCAATACATCAATGAAATAATAACAATTCAAACACAAGAAACACTCAACATTTCATGGTTATTTCAAGTAAAACAACTTGTCTTGAATTTAAATAGATGTAACATTGATCCAATTTATAGAAAAAAATTACACATGTTATATCACAGACAATGTTTTATATGCTTAAACTACACATTTTGAGTTCATATTATTATAAATGAAATACCCTTACAACTTCATTGGAAAAAATATATTGGCTACATTCTTGTGTTCAATTCAAATATTATATAAACATGTTGTCCTAATCATCATCGTAAAACATGATTTTAGAAATCATAAATGATTCTATACATATATAATTAATATTTTTCACGATTTATCATTCTCTGTTTAAACATTATTTAATCATTTCATTGCTCAAGGAAATATTATTTCTGAGAAGAAAATTAAAACGATCCAAATTTAATTAAATCAATTAATTCTTTACAATCCTCAAATAATCCAATACAGACACAATATTCTATAGAATCCTCAATATAAATCATGATTTATTAACATAAGATTATAAACTGAATGAGTTGTATTTCTACATCTCAGAATTTATCATGTTTAGTATAAAAATTATTTAATAATTTAGTAACTCAAGAAAACATAATTATATACTATAATAAGGATAACATGATTCTTGTTACACATTTAAATGTAATGTATTAAAAAACATACATACATATGTATCTCAAACTAAAATGTCTATAGTTACCCCATTAATGATTTAAAAATTTGGCATGATTTCCATAACAAACAACTCATGGAATAATTGTAATGTAAGGTTATTTTAGTACATAAAAATTATTATCCATCATAAAATAAAAAGTTTAATATTTTAAGTTCTTTTATGTCACAACAAGTTACCACAAATCATGTTATCTCTTTAAAAAATTTAGAGATAAATGTCAATATAATTTTGAGATTAACACATTCTTAAAACAAATAGTTATATCAATGAATTAGAACTGAAATAATAAAAAATAATGAGAAATTTAATCTTTTTAGGGTTTCTAAATTGAAAATAATTATCAATAATTATGATGGAATTTTTTAGAAATTTCATAATTCAAATGTCTAAAACCATGTTTTTGAATACATTCTTAACACATGATCATGATAAAATAAAAATGGAAATAAATACGAGATATTTTATTTCACATTGAAACTGAAATACTTATAAGAATGGATTCAAAATAATTTATTTCATCATGCTAGTTTGAAATCTTCTTTCATGTTATATGCTTCATAAGGTTTTCAAAAATATATAGCTGATCATAACAAAATACAATAAGAATGTTTCTATAATAATTTCTTACATTAACAGAAATAGATAGAATGATATAAATTTATAATAAAATGAATATAATACAATTTACTATGAATTACAATATTACAGGAAAGGAAACAACACATTCAAAACATATTATGATTAAAATAACAATCTTGTCAACCATCGTATTCCTCCTTATGGATATATAAATAATTTAGAAAACAATAAATTAATTTATTCAGAATATTAGAATAGGAAAATTTAGAGAAAAAAACATATAATATTGTGATTCATTTAATCCATTTTTACTTCACAACATTAAAAAATTAAAATTAGAACATATGTCATAATAATGCATGTACATCTCTTAGGTCCCTGCCATTCATGCAATTCCACTTTACAAGGTTTTTCGGTAGGCCCAGATTCCATGCTATGGATAATGGGGGCCTTAAAAACCCATGTCCTGGAAGCTATACATATACCATGTCATGCCCCAATGTCATCTAGAACTGTTTCCATAGAAACCATTGCATTCCTCAACATTCTTAACTATGAACTCCACCCTATCTCTCAACCATAAACATTGATACCACTCTTTCATTACCCCCTTCATCCAAATATCACCCTCCTGGGATGGAAATGAAGAAAGAGAAATAATGAACCCTAAGTCCCGCCTCCAATAGTCCCTGAGTTGACAACTAGCACAACGGTTGAAAAAATATCAATATATATGAAGCATTACAGACAATTATAAACCATGATAGAGATGTAAGATGTATCAACTGTAACCAACTCCATGAATTATATAAAATAAATCTAATCCATCCTACAATTCATATATAAATAAAAAATCATACATATAATAACCTCCAAATGAAATCTAAAAAATAAAAAAATTTAAGGCGGAGACAAAACAACAGCTCCAATGGTCTGAACTAAAAACACCAACCATGGTCTAGAATTCCTCTTGGAATCTAGAAAATTGTTTTTATCTATATAGGGTGAATATATAGGTACGCATATTAGGGAATAAATTTCACTCAAGAACAAGTGAAAAGAAAATACTAATGCACTCATGTGAATGTAGTAGAACCAAACCACCCTTAAATAGTTATACTAACCAAAAATCATGCCGTTCTAATGCTCACTCAAAAAATAACACATTAAAATAATACAATATATTATAAAGCACATTGATGATAGGGTACCCTCACCACATTCCAACAGATTAGCTTCTCTAACCCCTATGACAAATGTCCTGGCCCATGCACCACTTCTGATTATACCACATCACATCCCACCTACACACACCTGGGCCTCCTGACATATCTCTCCAGCATAGATTTAAGCCTCACAACACACCTCGCCAGCACACACCTAGTACATGAAATAAATCAAATATCATCTTGAAGACACCTAGGAAATCCCATCATATATAATCCTGAAGAAACCTCATAGATCACATGAAAAATCATCCTAACGACACATGGGATAACACATTACAACTCTTCCTGAAGACTCCTGTGATACCACATCTCAACTCATCATGATGAAACATGGGATAACAATTATCAGCCACCATATAATGAACTAACAGACCTATAACCATTACATATTGATCTATACCATCCTCACATGGGATATTGTGTATGTAATATGGGGTTGTAGTCATCTATCCTCCATCTGTGGTGTAGGGAAGGTCACACTTCGTGTGAAGCTGTGGGTGTTCGGCACATAGTGTACAACATGGGTGGGGTGTCTATAGTAGTCACCAGGAAAATAAATTTATATATATAATAAAAATCACTATAGCCCAAACAATGGGTTTATAACTATAATTAACTATCTTATAGAATTCAAACAATCATTTTCACCTAAAAAATTGATTAAAAAAAACTTGCACCAATTCAGATTTTCGTATTTAATCCATTTTAATTGATTCTCTATTTTATCAATAAATTCCCCATTAGAGTCCTATTTGATTTTTATAAGAAACATTCACTATAATTCATATTTCATTTTTAAAAGAATATTATTTCATATTTCCAACCCAATAGTTTATATATAAACATTAACCTTTTATTCCATACCACCCATCATCAATCCCATTTTTAAATAAATTACACCTTTTAAATAATTATCATGATTTTAATCCAATTAACAATATTGTAAACTAAAAAGTTCCAACAACAAAACAAAAAACACAACATCACAGCCCAACTACCACATCCACATCTCTTTACAACCCTATCATGTCTGTCAACACCACTGTATAGCAATGCCTCACCCATGATCACATCCCTTCTACACAATTGTACTATAAAAAATCATTGATATTGTACACAACCACATCTCATACACTTCCCCAAACACGTAACAATATTGACATTGTACATTACATCAATCCCATTCATGAAAACTACAACCATTTTACACATCACAACATGTATCACAACACAAAGCATTTTAAAATTTTAAAAGGAAGGGATAACATATTCAATTTCAATTATTTATTTAATGATATTATCATATAATAAATTAATTCATGCGGAATATGTACCATTAACAGAATATATGTGGTTAACCGGTTCATTAGTAACGACGATACCATTAAATCACCAGAATAAATTACTTGATAATGAAGATGTTATAGAATAGTTTTTTCACAAATAAACATGGTTTTAATCAAGTTACCACACTCATATAATAATTATATCTAATAGAATAAAATAAAATAAAGAAAAATCTATAAATAATAATTCACATTCCCCATCCCATAAAATTCAATTTAATCAATTTCATAATCATTATAATTTAGATGAAACCATACTCATGAAAGGTGATAATAATAAACCCACCCCGAATGATACACATAATGAGAAATTATGGAAGGACATACAGGGATGAAATATGATCTAAACATAATTTTTTATCAAAAAAATTGAGTGTCCATACAATTGGAAACACTTCATAGAAACACGAACCAACATTGATGGCCTGGTTACTTAAATCTCGTGAAAAAGGATTTGGAACATCTAGTCTCTGGATAAAGATAGAACAGAAGGGAGAAGAAATTATATTTGCATTAGAATGTTATGATCCTAAACTATTAGTATTATTTATAGATTAGAATCTCCATTAAAGGTGGATTTGGCCAATATCATGTGTTTCTAACAACTGAAATCTTATCACTCATATGGAAATAAAGATTGACTTTATTGTATTTTAATCGGTGTCAAATCCTTTTAAACATGGAATTAAACCCATTTTACATAAAATGAAGATGTAAAAAGGGAAAACATGAATAACTGAGAATAAAATTTTGTGGAACGACAAGAGAGACACTTCCAAATAAGTAACCATAATATGGAACATAGATAGAGAGATACCTCTAGATGAGGCACTAACAGAAAATGCATCACCAATGAGGAACCTCCAGATGGTGAGCCACTAAAAAAGTGAATGACGGGAAGCCACCACCAGTGAGCGACCACCAGGGCAAGACACCACCAACAAGGAACCACCAAGGGAAGACACCACAAGGATGAGATACCAAATGTGAGGCACTTCTAGTATGAGATGCCATTGGGATGGTGCACCGTTGGGATGGGGCATTGTTCGAATGTTTAATTGTTGTAAAACATTGAAATTTTGTGTGCGATTGGAATGAAATAAAATTAAAACATCTCACTTTCCCCAAAGAACACCCAGTGTCCACCTACACAACTCAATGATCATATTTTGACAATTTAACAAGAGGTTAATGTATGGGACGTTACACTTCATGTTTTTTATAAATCATTTTCTTATAGGACAACCGCATTTCCATTAATATATCTATTATCTTATTTTCATGAACATGGGTTCTAATAAGGATTCAATATATTATTTATCACAATAAAATTAGAAATGCAATTCCCCAAAATTATTATTAATCAAAAAAGTAAGAACATAATCATACATTACAATTAGCACATCCATTTATCATTCGGAGTGAAATTTCTTAACATCTATCTATTTTGTTTTAAAATTATCATCAACTATGATTAAAAAATATTAACCAATTTGTCCCTTAATGAAGAAATGATAAGTCTTAAGATTAATTAACATAAAGGAATCAATATAATTCTAGATTTTAGGATACCCAAACACCCAATTCAGTCTATTTAATCTTACCCATATTTGAACTTTTTAATTCATATTGTTGAGCGGATTTAAATTCATAAACCATTCAAAGATCCTATGTTTTTCATGATTCAATTGAATATTAAAATATCATGCTCTAAGTGAAGATCTTCTTTTCATTGAAATGGAGTATGAAATAATCCTAATCTGGTGGGGTAAGTTTTCTAATTAAAGCCTCTATTGGGACTAAGTTGGATGGAGATGGATGTTTGAAGAGTTATCTTTTGTTGAGTGTTGTCTTTTGTTGTCAAATAAGATAAATCATTTCACTTTGTAAAGGAATTTAAAATAGATGATGCTTTGTTGCTACGTATTTTACAAAAAACCATAAGATAAGAGAACTTGTTATGTAAGCCTTATAAAGGAATGGGGGAGAAATGATGAGGTGAGTCATATATAGTTTTGATTGGAATGTATGATGCTTCTAGAAGATAGGTAAGTTTCAGTACATTCCATTGTAATTCGGAAAATGTTATATCTGGTCTAGAAAATGATATATATCCAGATATTTGAGTTTGTTAGGAATGCTAAAGAATGTTTATAAAATGAATTGAAGAGAGAAATGTCAATGATATAGAAAATTAATGATTTGTTATGAATGTTGAGCACAAGTTTGATAATGATTTAGATTTTTTTTCATGAAATAAATAACTCATGGTCAGAACATCAAAAAATGAAAAAGGCATGGGGTGCACACATATTTCTGCATGTTGTGAGAAAAATAATGTGCTACCCAAAATAGTAGCGGGATGTGCAAAATATCTTTGGGATGCATGAAATAACATCGGGTTGTGAAAAAAATAAAGGTTGCGCAAAATATTGGCGTGGTGCATGAAATAGAAGAATGAATTTTTTTGTGAAAGAGGTGTTTCGAGATCAGAAGCTCGAAAATTGGAAAATCCATGTTGTGTGTGAAAAATTAGTGCAATGTGCAAAATATGATGGTGTGTGAAAGAGTTGTTTACGAGAATGAATAGGGTTTTATGCGTGGATCTGTGTTTTTGGCATAGGGTTACCAAGGGCTATAAATACGAGGTGAAGCACTCTCATTTTTCAATGCTTGATAGTTAAATGAAATAACGAGATCTGGTTCACATTAAATTATACTCTAAGTGAGTTGCACGAAAAGAAAGAGATTTTCTCTTAAAAGGAGAGTTGCATGAAAATAAAGAGTTTTGCACGTAAAATGGATGTTGCACGAAAATGTAAATAGTTGTGTGAAAAGGGATGTTGCGCAAAATAATTTTTCCCTTCCAAAAGTGGATTTTTTTTCATGCAATGATTTTGAATTGCGTACGTGATACCCTAAAGTTTGGGAAAAGAATTGGGGTCATCGTACATATTCAATTGTGCGTTTGGGAGTTCTTACCAGCTTCTGGGTAGAAAAGTGAGGATTTGTACTTCAGAGAATACAACTATTTTATTGTAAAGAAGAACTGAAATATTCTAATCCCCTATTTGTGCTTATAGGGTGCACACGTGATTTAGGATTGTTTTCCATGTGCTAAACGAGTGTAAGGTTATATCTTATACTTTTTATTCAACATCAAAGTATTTTTTTAATGTATTATGTGGTACTGGATTATTTATGTTTCATACCATGGATGTAGCTACTTTTGTTGAGTAGTTAAGCTTATAAATCACGAGTTCCTGTGGTTTTTTGTGTTCAGTAGAGAAGAAAATCTTTAATAGGTGGATAGGGCTGTTTAAATTAGAAGGAAACATAAATAGAAAAAGGTATCAATGATTCACCCCCTCCCCCTCTCATTGATACTTGGATCCTAACTGGGAACTTCAGCCTCCATATCAATGCAATATTCTTGATTTTATCTCATAATTGGACCATTGTTTGACATCAAAGGCTTATATTAGAAACCTAATATTGAATAATTATCCATGGTCAAGCCTTTATGAGGAGATAATGGAACATTGACTACCTATAATCCTCCATCCTTCATTCTTTTAAAGCTATGGGGCCAGTGAAAATCATTTTTAATGGTATCCAAGACATTAAGTGACTCCAAGAATTATATTACTATTAATGTAAATATACATTAATCCCTAAAAATATTTAGGTTATCCTATAATTGTTTCTCAACATTAGGTGTTTAATGTACCACATATTTAAAGGATTGATCACATTTTGGGAAAAATAAATCCACAACCTGATGGAAGATGAGGATCCATTGCTAAAATTTGTAAAGGTTCATGATATATTCTATAATAAAGACTTATTACAATAAAAAATCATCGATTAATTTTAATATTAACAAGATAATTACTATTTCATGATTAGTGAGACATTAAATATGCACTTGGTTAGCCAGACACAAGGATAGAAATCATGTTTTACATTAAATTTTTTATATTATAATAAATTTTAAATTTAATAGATGTTTTTATTATTTGAAATATATTGGATTATTATGTAATATTCATGTCCAAAATGCCTATAACTATTCAAATAAATGATCATAGAAAATTAATGTTAAGGAAATATAATCTAAATAAAATAAATTTGTAAATTTTCTATTTCATATTGTCATATTTAGTATGAGAATAAGGTCATGAAAAAATTATATGTTAGGGTAATACTAGTATAATACTATTAAAAATAACTATTTATTGTTAAGATGAAAAATTATATTATTTAATGAATACCATATTGCATCATCTAAACTATTTTTTTTAGAATTTATTTCTATAGATGGAATAGAGAACATGATGTAGGATGGAACCAAGTGGAATAAAACCATCTAAATAAGTAAAATTGATTGGTTGGAATTGAATCATAGAAGCTATTTTATTTTATAGATCATTTGATATAGTCTATAAATTGAAGTGTTATCCATGAAAGAGATAATCCATATATACAATGAAGGAATATATTGATAGATGAACATTTAATGAGGAAACACCGTCATATATTCAATGGATTGTCATACCCTGAGGTAACTGAAAGACATAATGAACCCCATGAAAATGTTCTACACATCATGGGAGCCTCATTTAATTGAAAGGAAAATCATTATATTTACTATTTTGAAGGTTAATAGCATACCCCAACCATGTTAATTACCTTTATTTTATTATTACATTACTTAGAATAATTTTTTCTGGGTTTGGGATGAGTCCCAGTTTAAAATTTTTAGTTTTTATTAGAAAACAAGTGTTTTGGATCTGGTGTCATCTGAAGTATAGAAAAGCATGGTCTGGGAACAATAATGCCTTCCTGTTTTCCGAAAATAAAATTAATAATTATTGAGTAATTAAATGAGAAAAATATTATTTTTATCATTATTAAAGGTTAAAGATAATATTATAAAAAATGTTTTTTATAGGAATATTATTAAGAAAATAAGAAAAATTATTATCATTATGGTATTATTATTATTATATAAATATTTTATCTAGAGGTTTTTAGGGTTTCCAATTGGTGTTCGGGGACTGTGCATTCGGCAGGAATCGTGCGGTCAGGCCCATCATTCATACGATAGATTATGTGGAGGGAAGAAGCAAACATAGGGTTCGTGTATAGCTGTTTGGGAAATGAAAAGTGACCGTGTAGTTTCTTGACACTTAAAACATATTAATAAACAAATAAAAATAAATATAATGGGAAAAAATTATATGAATTTCATTTTAATAATGATAATAATAAAAATATTATTGCGATTACTACTATTATTATTAATGTTAATATTATTACAATATTTAGTATTATTATTATTATTAGTATTATTACTATTATCGTTATTATTATTATTATTTTTGTTAACATTTAAATTAGTTTTTAGGGTGTTTCATAAAGAGAAAGTGACTAAAACCCTAATTTCATACTCCTATTACCCTCTACAAATGGTGCAAAAATGAGTCCCACCCCTGATGTGCTCTCTCCATCCCATCCAGCTCCCTCATACTCAGAGGCATAGGAACTAGGTGACCTCAGCACTCCTGATGAGCCAACACCCACTGAAGGGCCAACTTCGGCCCTCGTAGACCTCTGGCCGGTGTGCACAACAATTTTTCCATCCCTACTCGTCAATTCCCCATCCTTCTACTTAAAACTCTAACTTGAACCCACATATAACGTGTGGCCTCATGAAAGAATCCCCACTAACATATCCTCCTGCATTGCGACACCTCTTGTTGTTATCCTCTACATCCAGTGACAGCCTTTCCCCTTCGGTTAGGGTTTTTGGTTTAAGTGATCATGGGTGGGGGTGTTCTATTTTTGTTAAACCTTTTTTTTGGTATTATAGGGTTGGATACAGCTTCTAGAGCATGCATGTGAAGTGAAAACGAGATCTCGCACCTGTTCGGAGTTTGTGTTATCATGGCACCAAGGAATCAAGGTATGATTCCTCCTATTTGTACTATTTTAATTTAAAATTCAATATTCCATGATTTATAAACCTTTTATACATTCTAAATATAATTTGTTGACACTTGAATGATTATATGGTGAGAAAAATGGTAATATATTCCATGTTTCATTTTAAATTGCACTATTTTTTTTAAAAGGTGCACACTGTATGTCTGATAAATTGTTCTTTTATAATTCTCACATGATTTTTTATATTTTAAACATGGTTCAGTAACTAAAACAATGTTAAGGCATACGAATTGGTGTTTACACCTTTTTTTGTATTAAATACAAGTTATTTTGGTAAATATGTAATGTTTTATGATTTTTTGGAATATAAAATGAATATTGGGCATTTATTTGTTATGTTCTATTTAAAAAATGGTTACTTTGGATTAATAAATTTGTCGGAATGATGAAAAATGTTTTTTTGGGGTTCCATATATGGTTTCAAAAATGGATCAGGATTTATAAGGAAATGAGTTTCAGTTTCCAATGTGTTTTGGTGTTTTTTCACCCCATTATAAAAAGTGCATGTCTGTGTTGATAAATGTGGGATTTGGGAATTTTTTTAATGGAATGATTGAAAATTTGTGAAAATTTTTAAAAAAATTATTTTGTTATGAAAACATCTATGGAATAACTCTCATTACTTGTTATGTTTTATGGGTGGGATATCATCGGTATGGAATCCTCATGACCCATCATTGGAGGTCCTCGGTATGGACGCCTTGCATTCAATTTATTATATGGAATGTGATTCAATTCATGGGATGGCTTTATTGATGCATGTTATTGTTTGTTCACAATATATATATACTTTTTATTGGACGTTCGTCTGTCATCGGTTGTATCACCCCTAATATACATGAGTCATAGGAACCTGGAACTATTTTGAGAATGATTACTACCCTGGTAGTCATCATTCTGACCAGAGGCCCATAGACAATCGATATATGTTTTTTTATTTATATGGGGTTTCCCTGAGTCTGTCTTAAGTTAGGGTAGCCAAGCATATAGAGAGTATTGATTTCATCATGTGTGGCATGCTAACGAGGATGAAGTATCATGTATTAGTGTCTTTTGTGTTATTCTACATCTCCCGGTATCACCTATGTCAGTTGTAATATTATGTTTTTGTCATGTTGAGATACTAGTATATATATTTTTATTTATCATGTAGTATGATAACTATGTTACTTTATTATGCAGTGTTTCTATAGGAAATTGGGGTATTGAATTTAATAAGGTTTTTGGAAAATTGTTTCTGAAGAATATTGTTTTATTAACTTTTGTATAGATTGAAAAATAAATGATCATCTCCCATTTTAAATTCTAATTTCTCACTAATGGTTGGAAATCAATTTTTGAAATAAAAATTCCAATTGGTTGTACTTTTTTTGGAGTAAAATATCAAGAATAATCTACTTTTATAAATTATATTTCAAAACATGAAATCTATTTTTCATTAATTTTAAAGGTTGTTCATTTGGTAATTGAATATCAAGATAACCTACTGAATTTTAATACTCATCCCTATAGTTCTCTTCTTAATTTATTCCTTATGAAGGTTTCGACTTGGGTGAGTTCACCTTGGGTGATTTTTGATCATTTAGTTAGAGAGTTAACCTTGGGGTCACATGAAGATAGTGGATATACCATTTTGTTAGCATAGTTTTTTATTTCAAATGAATTTTTTTTTCATGTTTAAATTATATTATGTTCATTATTATTTATAATGTTGAGTATCATGAGCATTCTTACTACTATTTAGGTCATATTTTGTTTACTAGGAGAAAATGTTCCCTTGTACTATTCTATTGATACCATGGCACTTTCCTCTAGCCCTAGAGGATTGGTAATGCCTCTCAGGACTTGCCACAGATCCGCTTGGTTGACCGGTTCAGGGTCGACCCAGGTTGATTCATGTCAAAATAAGTTCAGAGCCAAGTTGGCTCTTAGTGGGAAATTCTTTTCAGAGCATCTTTTACTATTTGGGGATGTCATGGTAGATGGAGCAGGATTGTCAGATCATGATGGGTAGATTTGGGAAGAGAGTTTTGAACTCTTGCATGTTATGATCCTCGTGATTCCTGGGGATGTGTATTATTATTAGTTTTTTTGGTCTATAGTGAATGTTTAGTTATTGGGATATGAAAAACAAAGTGGGAGAAATTGTTCTTGTAAGCTCACACATCCAGGAAAGCCATGTGAAGAAAGATGCATGGTCTTAGAAGGATCTCAATGTCGGTGATGTGTTTGGTATATGGCCGCCAACCATATGGTCAAGTCACCCACATAGACTAGTTCACATTTTTAGTTCTTTTGGGTCTCCCTTGATTTCTAAAAAATTGTTTGAATGCGATATACAAGTTTTGAAATGTTGTTTTATTTTTAAAAGTGTTTTGTGAATTTCAAAATGGGGGTTTTTTGTAGTTAATAAAGTTTTTCTTTCTAATATATAAATTTTTCCACTTATTCAGTGTTGGATGTTGAAGATTTTTATTGGTGAGTATCCTTTGATTTTGTTCTTGAATTTTCTATTACAGCTGTTATTCCAATAGAGCATCAACGGGAGATCATAGTGCGGTTTATTAGCCTAAGGATTTTAATCTTGAGTTATGGAAGCTAGATAAACCACTATTTATGGTCAAGAAGACCCTTCTCTATTGGGGGAGTGGATACAGATGATCAAAACATTATTTAACAATGTTGATTTTCCTGAGTTATTGAAGGTTATGTATGGAAATATTATGCTTAACGGTTCACCATGTATGTGGTGGATGTTAGTGTCTCGGGTCAAGCCCTTTCAAGACCTTAGTCTTGATTTTTTCAAGGCATTGTTCATTCATTAGTATTTTCCAGAGAAGGAAAGGGTGAGAAAGGGGATGAAGATTTGTGGTCTGTAGTCGGGTGGTGGTTTAGTGTTGGAGTATTTTCTGTGCATTATGGATCTAATCCCATATGTTTTTGGTCATCCATATATGAATCTATGATGGATATTTGTTTCGAGGCTGGTCTCCATCCCATGATGTAGGTTAAGGTGTTAGAGTCCAGCCTAATATCACATGCTGATGTAGTAAGAAAAACATTCCTTTTTGGAACAACCATGTAAGAAATGAATTAGGTAGTCCTCCCTATTTTAAGCCCTAAGAGTGATGTGGATAATTATGATAATGATATGAGGAAGAGATTTAATGTTGATGTAGAAAGTCATTGAATCAAAAGGCCTCAGAATCATTCATCAACCTCTTCAGAGTGACAGATCCTCTGGTGTTATCTGTGTAAAAGGCTAGGTCATAAAAATTTATCATGTACCAATGCTCTGATTCCCTTCTAGGCTTGTAGAGTTTGGTTCAATTATAGATATTCTATTAGGGTGTCTTAAGAAATAGTTTTTGAGAAAATTATCATAAGTGATGTATTCTTGTGTTTTTAATTAATTTATCTTGTGTATGTTTCATTCTAGTGTAAGGTATCTCATATCGTGGAAGTTGTACAAATGGTGTTTTGGATTTTGAAATGTCTGGAAATGTGGTGGGATTTTTGATGAACTCTTGTTTTTTAATGACAATGTGGTTTTCAGTTCAAATAATTTATTCTTTCTTTTGTCTAATCAAACAATGTATGTTTCTTATGGGAATAATAAAAACCTAAATGTGAGGAATGAGATGGTTGATCCATCAATGCTCTATCCAAAAGGCCCATGTGTGAAGCTGATGCATAGTCAGGAACCCTGGGGGTTTGAGAAGTTTGGTTATGGTTGTGCCAACATCATTATAGTGAGATAGCTCTACCGTTTATGTTGTGGATTCTCTATCGTTGTATATTCCTCTTATTGTAAAGAACATGGTGATCTTACCCCACCATTAGTACCTATTGTTATTTTTCCTTGGATTCGGGTTTCTGGTCAGTTCCCTTGCATGGACCACACATGTGAATTCTATGCGGTCTTGGAATTTATTTATCATTAGGTGAAAAGCGGTTGTTGGTTTTCAATTATGATTAAATGGTTCAATAATTGGTACCCTTACCTCCCTGCTCCTATTGGGTGTGCTTTTGATCTATACGGGAGGTTTGGGTTAATCTCTTATCCCCTTCTTATGGAATTGGTTGGTTTATATGTTCATGTTTCTTTACTCTTATCCTTGGTTTATAGTCTTATGTGGGATGGGATTCATGTTATGATCATGTTAGCATTCTATGTGGTGACTCTTAATTAGTTCTTGTGGATGGGATACCCGCCATGGAATTAATTGAGTTCTCTCTTATGATGTTTTCCAATTCTAGTTGAATTCTAATGATGGTGATTCCATTCAGGCCTCCCCTCTACTTGTGATCAGTTTTGGGCAACAAGGTTAATTTCTATTGTCGGTTGGTGAAATGTCCTCAGAGTAAGATGATGGATCATGTTGATGTGGAATAATAAGGAGTTCATATATCAGATAGAATGTGTGGTGGAATTTTGGGGATGAAAAGAAATATGGTTGGGATAATTGTACCACCCTGACCCTAGTAATTAACTTCATTTTATTATACTTTACATTGAAATTTGTTTTTTCATTTGGGTGGAGTCCAATTTAAAAATAATGAATTTTTTTGAAATACATGAATTTTGGGTATGGAGTCATCTGACACATGGGCAGGTCATGGTTTTGAAACCATGTGGCCTACTTGTCATCAAAAAATAAAATAAAAATTTAATTAGTAATGAAATGAGGAGAATATTATTTTTATCATTATTAAATGTTAAAGAAAATATTATAATAAATTTTTTTATTGGATTATTATAAATAATGAAACAATCATTATTATAATTTTTAAATTACTATTTTTATTTTTATTTAAATATTACAATTCATAGTTTTGGGGAGATTTGGGATACTGGGCGGGAACCACGTGGTTGGCAGGAACGTTGCAGTCAGCCTTGGCACCCGTGCAAAAGCTTATGAAGAATGAAGAAGCTACCGAATGGTTTTTGCATGGTAGTTTCAGCCGTTTATAGTGATAGCGCCGTTTCCCAACACTTAATATAAATAAATAAAAAAAATTAAAAAAATAAATTTAATATAAAAAATAAAATTATTTGAAATTCATTTTATTAATGATAAAAATAATTATAATATTGAGGTTAATATTTTATTGTTCAAATTGAAATTATTATTATTATTAGTGTTTTTATTATTATTATTATTATTAATATTATATTTGTTAACATTTTAATTAGTTTTTATGGTGGTTTTTAAAGGGAATGTTTAATGAAAACAATATTTTCTACCCCCTTCCCCTCTACGTGCGGCACGAACCCAACCCCCACCCCTGGTGTACTTTCTCCATCCCTACCCACTCCCTCCTACTCAGCAAAATATCGCCCTTACGACCGCGACTCTCTCGGCTTAATAACTTCCAGGAATGTAGACCTCCTACTACCGGTGAATGTAGTACCGATGTCATCAGGGCCAATCGTGACCCCCTCCTCCTGCTCGAACTAGATGTACACCCCCCCCCCTCGGACATGTGGCCTCTGGAGAACAACCTCACTATCATCACCCCCTAAACAGCATTTTCTACTTGGCTATGACCTCTCCCTCCATCGATAGCTTTACCCCTTTGGTAACGGTTTGTGGTTTGAGTGTTCTTTAAGGGGGGGAGGGGGTTCGGTTTTCCTTAAACCGATGTTTTTGGGGTCCAATTTATAGAATTAATCACTCCATTTTGGATTTTTTGTAGCATAGGGTTGGATAAAGCTTCTAGAGTGAGTGGTTGAAGTGAAAATGAGATCTCCCATCGGTTTTGGTCTTGCATTATCTTCACACCATAGACACGAGGAAGGCTACCCCCTACACATACCCATTAAATTTAATATTCATTTTTTCATGATATTTTCACCTTTTATAAATTGTAAATATTAATGTTTTATCCCTGAATGAGTATATTGTGTGAAAATTGTTATTCTATACCATGTTTTCTGTAAAATTTCATTATTTTGTATAAAATGTTCCCACTCCATGTATGATAAATTTTTTATTGAAAATTCACACCTGATTTGAGATATTTTAAATATTTTTCAGGAATTGAAATGAAGTTGTTTCATGAAAATTGATGTTTATAATTTGTTTTATTAAATATAAATTTTTTTGTAAATATTCCATTCCATGTGTCTTTTTTATATAGAATAACCAGTTAGATTTAATTGTTTATGTGTGATTTAAAAAATTGTTGCTTTGTGTTTATAAATATTCCAAGATCATGATAAAAAATGTCTTGGGGTTCCATATATTGTTTCCAAAATGGTTTGGGATTTATAAAGAAATGAGTTTTGGTTTTCAATTTTTTTGGTGTGGTTTAACCACTTTATAAAAATTACATGTGGGCGTTGATAAATATGTGTTTTTTAAATATTTTTTGAAGGCCCATTTTAAACTTTTTAATATGATGAAAATAATGTTTTATTATGAATACCTATATGTAATAACTCTAATGCCTTTTCATGTTTGATTTGTGGGATATCATCGTTATATGATGCTCATGACCCATCACTGGTGGTCCTTATCATATAATCCTTGAATTCTATTTATTATATGCCTTGTGAGTCGATGCATGGGATGGACCTGGGTGATGCATGTTATTGTTTATACACTATATATCAATACTTCTCATTGGATGTCAGGTTGGAAATAGTTGGCTCATCCCAATTATACATGAGACATATGAACCTAGTATATTGAGAGAATATTGTACGAATGATTGTTGTCCTGATAGTCTATGTGCTAACTAGTGGCCCATACTAGGTGGATATATGTTTGGGTTTATTACTATGGTGTTCTCCCTTGGTCTGTACCAAGTAAGGGTGGCTGAGGGTATTGTGTGTTTTGATTTTATCATGTGTTGCATGATACCCATGATAGATTATCATGTATTAATGTCTTATGGATTATTCTTAATCTCCCAGGTTCGCTTAAGTCTAATACTTTAGTTATTTTATATGATGTTGAGATACTTGTGCAGTTATTTCTGTTTACCAAGTAGTATGATTTCTGCGGAACTTTTTTGTGCAGTGTTTGTATAGGAATATGTTGTGTGGATTTTAATAAGGTTTTTAAAAAATTGTATTTCAAGAAAAGTGTTTTATTATCTTTTATACCGATTGATATATAAAAACCCCTCTCCCCTTGAAAATTATAATATCTCACTAACGGCATGACTTTTGTTTTGGAAAAAAAATGAAAATGAGTTGTCTGTTCCTTTTTCAACAAAATATATTGAAAAATTTATTTTATAATTTCTAGTTCAAACATTAATGTGATTTTTATTTAATTTTAATTGTATTTACCTGGGTAATAGAATATTAGGCTAGCCTACTGAGTTTAAATAATCACGCACATAATTCATTTCTATTTTTTTGTTCGACTGTAGGTTCTAGTTTATGTGCATTCTCCTAGGATGATGTTTGATCATTGAGATGTAGAGAGACCCAAGGGCTCACACTAAGATAGTGGTTTTCACATTAGGTTTGGATAGTTTTTTATTTCAGATGTATTTTAAATATCATATTTAAATGATATTCAGTTCAGTCTTAATTATATTTTTGAGCTGCATGCACTTTCATTCCACTATTTAGATTCTATATTTTTGTTATGAGAAATTGTTCCATTATTGTAATCTATTGATTGATTGTTTTTTTCCAGCCCAGGGGGATAGGTAATGCCTCTCAGGATGTTCTGTAGATCGTCTCAGGTGACTGGATCATGGTCGGCCATGGTAGGTTCATGATAAAAAAGTTGATCAATAGTGTAAAATGGTTAATAATAATAAATAATTTGAATACATTTTTTTCTTGGTGTGGTTTGATTTTATGTATATCATCCTTTTGAGATATATTATTTAATTTGTTTGAATTGGTATAGAGAAGAAATTATTAGAACTGAGGAAAAAGTTAGATGTTTTTTGGCCTCACACAGAGAGATACTCATTTGATTAGTATGGTACACACCAATATTTTTTGTGATTTTGGTAGTATGTTTAATATTTTTACTATATATTGAAGCAATGATATCAAATTAAATTAACATCCAATGAATTGAAAAGTTTTGTGAATCTTTTTTGATTTTATGACCATGGGAATTATAATTTTACCATAATTATTTATACATGAACAACCTATGGTAAAATTGGTCCATGTGGTATGGAAAAGAGAAATATATATCAAATGAATATTATCCAAGGAAAATAATTTTTTTATTATGTCATAGTTGCATTAAAAATCAATTTATGGAGTTATATATGATGTATTCTAAGTTTTTTTGATGTGTTAAGATGGGGAATTTCTGATGTAATTTAAATGAAAAATATTGTGGTAGTGTTAAGACCAATTATGATACCTACATTATAAAATGTTTTATATATAACTGGATGAATCATTATGCACATGGCTATCTAAAGAAGATCCCAAAATATGGGAATCACCCCGAGTATAAGATTAAAGTTGTTGTTAAATCCTTTGAAACCAATTCATTAGATTTTGGGCCATCAAGAAATTTAATATATGCTAAATTTGTTTATTCAAGTTATGCTAATGTTTTTTTTCAGGGTCTACACATTATTTTATTAATGTGAACTTTTATGGAATATTTTATATTTTACCTCAAGAAATGATTTTATAACTTCTGGTATAAAACATATAGGAAGTATTATGGAAATAATAAATTATAATAATCACTATGTCATTGATTATGGAATGAAATTACCTTTAAAAATTCTTTCCTTTACCCTGGTAATGTTTGGTGTTATTCTATGGTAGGATTATCTTTCTATTTACCATGATAAGAAGGATTCTATAGATAATGATGCCCTTTTGATATAATTTGAGTTATATATATATTAATGAAATGATACATTTGGTAATGTATCATGAAGATTAATAACTATTAAAAGATGGAAGCAATGTTATCATGGACATATTGTTGAGAACAAAGTAACTATACTGATTATTTAAGTTCTGGTAGTAAAATAATTCCCAAATGTCATTCCTAATAAATTCTCTAGTTTTATACCTAATCATGATGTTTGATTGTATATTGAATTAGTTTTTGATGTTAATTATATTTAAAAAACCTCTTATTTAATGGAACAAGTAAAAAATCTATAATTGAAAAATTAGTTTTAAGAGTTTCTTAATATTGGTTTCATTCTCCCTACGACATCATCATTGAGTTATTATGAATTATTTGTTAAAAACATTGATGGATCCATGAGGATTTTCATTGAATATAGAGAATTAAATTACATTACTATTATTAATATGTATCCATAACCTAATATCAATGATTTGATTGATATTCTCCAATGAGAATAGTAATTTTCAATGGTTGACATAAGGCCTTTGTACTATTATTTGAGGGTAAAAATGATGACATTATTAAAAAAATCAACTTGAACTAGATAATAAAATTTTGATTTTATGGTTATTCTCTTTGTGATAAGAAATTCCCATATATATTTATGAATCCTTTGAATAGATTCTTTCCTAAATATTAATAATATTTTTGATGTATTTATTGATGATATCAATATTTAATCAAAATTTTATGTGGACCATGAAAACAAATTATGGTTTTTTTTTGATAATGTGTAAGTAAAATAGGATTTACATAAAATATAGTAAATGTGATTTTTTGTTGTATCATATTTCATTCCTTGGAAAAATAAAAAATAAAAAAGGAGTAAGAGTTTATAACTCTAAAACTAATGTTGTTTTTTAATGGATAAGGGCTAAAAATATTTCTATGATTTATATTTTACATTGAATAAGAGTATTTTAAGAGTTATTTGATGAAATTTTTTTATGATTGTGTATCCCCCTAACAAATTTAACAGGAAATGGTTTTAAAATAAACTAAAAATGAATGATATGTCAATTTTTCTACGTTAAAAGTGTTTTATTTTATTCACCCATTTTGTATTTATTATCTATAAATGTTGAATTTTTCATCTATAGTGATTATTTGGATAAAGGAAATTATATCAATTAGATGAACATTGATTTGGTAAATTCATATACTTCAAGGGAACTGAATCCTCATGAGTAAAATTATCCATCACACATTCAACAATTAAATATTTTCATTTTTATGTTGAAAATTTAAGCACATAATTTATATCGATCCATGAGTGAAATATATACTGATCATATATTTTTAACGTATATATTCATTCCTAATTAGTTTCACATGAGACATAATATATGGCTGAAATTGAAAAATTATCATTCCTGAATAATTCTTTCCCATTACTGAAAGGTGAACCATGTAACATATTCATTGAGTATGAAAATTAAATCATCAATAACAATGATAAATTTTGAACATTACCATTTATATAATGTTTTAATGATTTTTCCGCAGAAGTTATGGATGTAGAATTTTTTTATAATTTTTATAGGTTTCATTTAAATCATATATATCATAAATAATTAAGAAATATAGGAATACAAACAATGAGATTCCGGAAATGGTATAATTTATCAATAAGGGTCACATTTCTAAATTTGGCATTAATAATGATTGTTTTTTGGGATTTGGAAAGAGATTATTGGTTCTATGTGATTCCAAGATGAAGAATTTTTTTTATTGAAGCTCATTGTTCCCCATTTTCCATTCATCCATGATGTAATAAGATGTATAAATACAATATTAAATATTAATATTGGGATGGAAGGAAAAAAGATATTACAATCTTTATGATTTAATGATTGTCTTAAAAATGGTAATTTATAATAAGAACTACCCAATTGGATGTTTCATCATTTTGTAGTGCCATAATGGATTTTAGAGAATATATCTATGGATTTAGAGTTGGGATTAGAAAATACTACTATATGTAATATTGTGATATGAGTTATTTACGATCCATTGAATACATCTACAAATTTATACCCAATATATGATTCTCTACATTTTGGTAACAATTTTCCACTATATATTATGGATATAGTAAGGTTACATGGAGTTCCTATATCTATTGTATCAGACCATGGTAACACGGTCACTACAAATGTTATAATAGGATTTCAGAAGCCATTAGTTATTTAATTAAATTTCAATACGATTTTTCAACGTAAATATAATGGAAAATTTGATTGAAAATAGTCCTTGGATGAAAAGTTTCATGCTTTTTTTATGGATTGCCTTGGATTTTGTGACCAACATATTTCATTAGTTAAATTCTCTTATATTAACTTTTTCTATTACAGTATATAGATGTTATCTTTTGAGGTATTATATGGAAAGAGATTATGGACTAAATATATTTAGTTTGAAGTAGGTGAGAGGATGATGATGGGGATAGATTTTTGAGAGGAAATACATTATAAAGTGAATTTAATTCAGTATAAAATATGGACTGCTCAGCAAATATTGAATCAATATGCTGATAATCAGAGGAAGGATCTATTTTTTATATATAGGTGATCATGTTATTATTAATGTATCTCCATGGAAATATTTTATGCACATTAGAAAAAAGGGAAGATAAGTTCACAGTTCCTTATACAATTTGAAGTAAATGATAATTTTGAATTAGTTTCTTACTGAGTTTCTATTCCTCCCAGTTTATCCTAGGTACACATTTTTTCATTTACTAATGTAAATAATTTATGTACTGAATTTATCTCCCAATTTGTTCCCTTAGGAATATCAGTTAGAAGATATCATTTATTATGAGGAATAACCCACTCAAATTATTTACTAAAGAGAGAATTTATTGGGGAATATATTAATTCACAAGGTTTACATTTTTTGGAAAAACTATATTATTTTATAAGAAACAATGAATATTTAAACTTCTATGAGGTAATGGTACCAACAATTTTTTTAATAATTGAATAAATATTTAATGAAAAAACAATAAAAGTGATAATAAAATGATAATTTAGTTAATGATGAAATAAATCATTTTCATATTTAATAATATTCATGATACATATACATATATTCCATGTAACATTTTTCAAATAAAAATTATTATAATTTTATTATAATATTTTACTATATTTTTTTCAATGTTAATTTTTTAAAAATTATTATTTTAATTTTGAAAAAATGAATTTAATTTTATAATTAATCATTTAAATATTATCAAATGATACATTTTTTACAATTTTCTAAAAATATTAAAAGTTCAATATATAGTTAAAATACTATTTTTAAATTAAATTTTACATTCTAATAAGGACATTATAGTGTCAAAACATATTTTGGATTAATTTTATATTTTAATATTATCTTATTTATATAAATTAATTCATTTAATATTTATGAAATGAATTTATAGTTTAATTTCATATAAAATCATTTTATAATTTAAAAGTCAATTTTTTTAAAATTTGTTTTTCATTGTGTTTTGGAGGTTTATTTTTAAATTTAATTCAACCAATTCATTTTATTTTTTATTTTTAATAAAAAATCCATATTTTGAATTATTGGGTCTAGGTTTGGTGTATAGGTGACATTCAATTATAGACAATATGAAAAGAAACATGTGATATTTTTGTTACCATTGTAAAGGGTAATTAAAGTATTTATATAAAAAAATAAAATGATAAAGACTATAAAATAACCCTATCACATCAATTGAACTTATTGGATGAGTCCATTTAATTCTTACCCAAACAAGATACAGTAATATGGCCCTTTTATACCATTTAATGTGATTATAACCTTTATAAAAAAATTTCTAAAAATTCAAAAATTTCAATATTTATTTTTAATAAAAATAATATTTTAACATATGGATCTTTTTAGGATATGTTTTTTTATAATTTTTTAAATATAAAATTTTCATCCCCATCATGTTTTTTTATTGTTAAAATTTATTTAAGAAATAGTTGCCTATAATTCTTATAAAATTTTGCTGTTTTAATTTTTAAATTGACTGAAAAAAAAATGATTGATACGAAAAATAATAAAGTAATATAATACAAGGAAAACAATGCTATCCTACAATATATTAGCAAACTATAACATATTAGGGATATATTAAATGATTCTATTCAAATTCTTTTGTATTATTTTTGTCATTAAAAAAATCAATGTAATGTATAGTTTTAAAATTGATATTAATGATATTTATTGAAATTAATATATTATAAATGATATTAATTTCCTAAAAATATATGAATAATTTGATTTATTTTATTATTTTATGTTATTTAAAATAAATATTTTTATCGATAATTTTTCCTTGAATGTATTATTATTAACCATTAATGTGCATAAATCTTTAATATTGTAGTAATTATTTAATGGGTTAACGAAGAGCCAAACCTAAGGAAACTGATAATAAAATAGAAAAATAATATATAAATTTATATATTATAAGTTGAAATCGATCATTCCTAATATTATATTATATATTAATCTATTTGGATACATATGGAATGGATAATTAATTTATATTAATTTTATATTTTTAGAAATTCAAATAGTGTTCCTCTCCTCTATTATGAAAGGTGATTTATTCATCCCATTACCTCACACTTCAAAACCCATTTCACTATGTCAATACCTGATAATATCCATCATAAAATTCCTAAAATAATTTTAAAGTTATTTCATTATGAGTAATATTATCCTTATGTGAATTATTGTTTTATTCAAAGGAGTCATTCTAAAGAAGAGGTATAATTGTTAATTTAATGTTTTAGATTTATTTTTCATTCCACCTCCATCAAATGTTCCTTAACCATGGGTATATTATATCACTATTATCTTCTATATATAGAATACTATTTTAATTGAAGATCAAGTATCAAAATTTGATTTAATTAAATGTTAAATAATTTTTTTCATTCATGTATATAGAAGACAAACACCTCCCAAGTCAATGTCATTTATTTTTCATCACAATGTCTCATGGATAGTTATAATGATTGAATTAATGTGTATATATAACATCCAAAAATGTTACAAAATATATTCCTTCAGTTTCATTTAAATTTGTAAATAAAATAGGTTACATTCTATACATATTTTATCTTACATCGCACACAACATCATGTTTATCTTTCGTTGATATAAATATCGAGTCCCTTTGATTACATATGTCTTATGTAAGGTTGTGTCATACCCAATTACAAAATAATGTTGATATTATTATTTAATATGGAAGTTATCACCTGACTGCTATATTGGTGGGTGTGAATATCACTAACAATATTATTTTTAAACATTTTTATAAAAACAATTTATATTCATCCAATAAACTGATAGGCTTAAAATAAGAATAACTCAAATTTTAATAATAAATGATGTATATTTTTTGTGGTAATGTTCACGGCCTTTTATTGGTGAAACTATATTAAATCTAATTTTTTAAACATTCATTATTTTTATATGAAAAAATAATCATTATTTTATAAATTGATACCTCAAAATTTACAGTCGATGACTTTTTGGTATTTTTCTGAGATGTTACATTTTTTGTTGAATATTGAAAATATTGCGTTTTTGTTTACAAAAACGGTTTCATTTAAATAAATATAAATTTTAAATTATTATTAATTTTAAATTATTTTTTAAATTTTCATTTGAAAATAGATAAATGATATATAATTAAATAGAATTTATATTGTTTGAATTATATATATATATATATATAATTTAGATGTAAATACATAATGTGCTTTTCAGCATTTTCACTTTAGAACCTTTTTTTCCTCATTATGTATGCGGGATTATATTTAAATGTAATTTATCACCTTTTATGAATTGAATATTTAAAAATATATATAAAAACTTTTAATTAATATAATATTTATAGTCTAATAATATCAAATTATTTTTTGAACAAAAATCATAGTTATTATAAGTAAAATAAATTTCGGCAATTATAGTAAATTATACTTAACTAGGGACTAATCAAAATTCATAAGGGCCAAAATAACCTATAAAGTTGTCAAAAATAAATTTTTTAAAAAGTTTATATGGAAAACTCTATTGTTAAAAATATTTTATGTTTATGGGATACTATTCAATGAATGTGACCTATATAATAAGTTATGTTATGAAAAATGAAAAAAGAACATTCCTTAAAATTAACATTTATAATGATTTAAAGAGTGGAATAAGAAATATATTTTCACTTATAAGAAATATTTTTTAAATTAAAATTATTTTTTATCATTTTATTTTTATGTATAATTTTTAGAGATGAAATAATTACATTAAACGAAAAACAAAACTAAGTGCAAGGATTGTTTAGTTAATAATTAAATTAAATAAATAATTCCAAAAACATTAAAAGTAAAGTAATTATAATTTATTATTATATCAAATTATTTATTAGAATAAAATATAATTTCACATATATTTTAAATTAATATATTTGAATTTCAGTATATTTTTTTTTAATTAACAATTAATAAATTATTTATATATTGGAATTATTATTATCTCACTGTAAAATATATTTTATTAAATGATCTTAAATTAATAACAATCATATATTCTTCCAATTTAATTTTTCGGATTTAATAAATACCACATATGGTACATTCATGAAATAATCAATCTTTTATAATTTAAATTTTTACCTACTTACATTAAAAGAATTGTTAGTATATTTCGGGTTAAAGTTGTGTTTTTGCATGTTATATGTGCTTGTTTTAAAATTAAATTGAAACACATGGGTTTTTTATATTTTAAACTATAAATCATATTTATAACTCAATGGGACTATATTTTCTATTAAATAATTCTTTAATTTAGACTTAATGGTTAAATGACTATGGCTATAAAACCAGTTACCTAAATGAAAAACTAAAATATCAACCATATGGAATCATAAATACTAAGTATGAATATTCATAAAATATACTTTTGGTGGTGGAGGTTTTTCTCTGCAATAATTTCAATTTACTCTATATTATTAAATTTTGAATTACTTGAGGCATTAGAGACCTCTCAATACTAATTACCTTTTTTGTCATTACAATAATTCCACTTGTGCTCCATCATAAAATTGAATTCATTATTACCGATAATAAAAAAACTCATGGCACTTTTTCTCATACAAAATCATCTAAATTATCTACCAAAATTCATCCTCTCATCCTAGAAATGTCAATTTAGGATTAAAGGAATCAATAGTAGCCAAATGGAGAAAGTCAAAGGGAGTTACATGAAAAGGAGGAAACATTCTTCAACATGAATTTTTGATTTATTTATTTCTCAAATAATTTAATTATTATATTTATATTCTTAAATAATACCCCTCTTAACCTAAATATACTAATATATTTTTATTTTAAGTGTTATTTCTACACCTACACACACACCTATCAAATTAATAACGAACCTACTGTTAATGTGTAAGGCGTACTATCACCTCAAGAAATGATGTCATTCATTTTTTCTTTTCGACAGATCATTAACGGGAATTATGATGGAATACCTATTATAATAAGTGATATATGATATTTATGATTTCTTAATACATCAAGAGTTTATAGATAACAAATACCTTCATGATTTGTCTTTTTGTAAATAATAACTTCGTTTGTGGACGTAAGGATTATTTTCTACTCATCGGGAAGTGGTATGTTCAAAATTGATATATAATTTATTAAAAATGATTTTATTTAATAATATTTTCATCAAATAAAATATATTTTTTATTATTTAAATAATTATATTTATATAAATATCATATATCATTTTTTTATTAACCTTTCACATTGTGAAAAAGTGATAACGTCTTTCATGGACTTGTGCACCAATGCCTCCTCGATGCAATGTGATCCATTTTATATCATAGTAATTCTATACTAAATTAAATAGGATTTAATAATATTCTATTTACGATATAATTATAATTCTACAATGAAAAATCTTACTTTCCTTCTTTTGATAATGATCATTGAAAAATGATAAAATTACATATTCGAACTTATGGCCTACCGTCTTCATGATTGTAACTCTGGTTCATTTTTAAACCATAATTCATGATTAGTATAATGAGAATAATTTATATATCTATAAAATACTTATGTGTATATGATTATTCTTTATATGGTTTCATAATGGCCCTATTGACCACAATTTACCAACCAACATCACTGTTGACACACCTAACGATTTTATTCAACTCAGCTAGCTTAAACATTAATAATTCAGCAATTGTATATAAATTTATAATAAGTGAAATAAATTTAATAATAAAATTTAAAATTTATATGTTTAAAGTAGATAATTAACATAAGTTTAATATTCATTAATATAGTTTACCGTCATGACAAATCAGACTCAATGTAAGGGATTCTTGTATCACATTTACTTTCATGAGGTAAATGCCATACTCACCACTTACTTATTCTGTGTAGTGTATCTAATAACCATTGTTATATATTATATCAGTAATTATTTTATAATCATGGTATTTAAATGTTTCATTTAATGATAATTCATCAATGAGGTTCACAAATTCTATGTTATCAATGCGGTTAGGTTTTTTTTGACAATTTTTCTTTCTTTTGATGCTTTTCATTTTTTACACACATGTTCTTTTATAAGTTGTGTATGTTTATCCTATTACATGATATATAAATAATATATTTATTATCAAGATATCATAAGATTAATTTATTATTATTACAGTCACGGGATTAATGAGTCAAATGTTTCAACATGGTAAGGGATTCTTTAGAATGTTTTAAGATCATTTTTCCCTAGAATGTTTTAATGATCTATTAATTGTATTTTAAATAATCAATGTCAACTAGAATTGTTAATACCAATACTCCATATGGGATATATTGTATGTATAAAATCTTAATATATTCATTATAGGGATTATATTGTTTCAAATGGATTGTAATTTAACCCATTTATTTTCCATGAGTTAATCATATTACAAAGATATTTTTATTTAACTGCTTTATTTTCATGGGTTACTCATGTTTGAAATATATATATATATATATATATTTAAACAATTTATTTTCTAATAGATAATTATTTTTCCAATATATTTAAATTGAACTCATATCATTTCAATGGTTATTCATGTTATGAAGAGATTATTATTTAATAGATTTTCTGTAAATGGTTAATTCATATTAAAAGACATTGTTTTGTAACAAATTTCATTTCCATGTTTTAAAAACATTTCAAATACATTTAAATTAAATTTGGTTATATTACATGTGTTTATAAGGTTATAAGTAAATAATTATTTTTTTCTATGAGTTTTATATTGAACATGTTTTATTGTTAGTATATGAGCATGATATGAAACAGGGGAGATCGATAGAGATTATACAAAGAGAATAACCCATTTAATTCTCATGAGTGAGACAGATATAGATCATAAGAACGGTTAAGCAACATTATACCTCATGGATTATGGGTGATCATGATATAACTTATAAAAAGGGTGATCCCCACTATAGATCTCTCATAAATTGTTTAATGATTTCAATGGATGTTTGATGTATGTTTATTCCAATTGATTATTTTTTGAATGTGTTTTTAATGTTTTTATCTAAAGTGATTTTCCATGCATCCAAATGAGTTTTAGTTTATTTCTTTTAGTTTATATCATTTCTAATGATTTTGATTGATTTCACATGGCTCATGATTATTGATTTTCATGAATAATTTTTTACTTTTTTTCATATTTTATGGACTATTATTGATGGGCATGATTTGGTTTATGATTATCTCGTTCACATTTAGTTTTAATCATACCCTTATTAACTCTTATTGTCAGTGAAGATATTTTTTTGTTAATTTTCATATTTTCCATTATTGTGTATCTATTCTCCCACTTCTTTTTTCCCATATCACATTGTTTTAATGAATGGTTTTAAATGGGTTATATCTTTAATGAATTTCGGAAGGGTGATGTTGATGTCATATTGTTAAATAAGAAAATATGTGTTAAATGGAATTAATGTAATTTAGAGGAATTATGAGTCTATGTTGATCTGAAATTTTTTTAAGAAATTCATAATTCTTTTATACTCTTAACTAAAAATTCCTATTGATTTTAAATGATTAAATATTATATTTTTATTTTATAAAATTTAATTGAAAATTATGTGTCATAATTATAATCTTTAATGTCAGAAACGTAATGTTATGGATTTCATCATAGGAATGAGGTGTGGGGGTTATGGGATTTTATAGTTGGTATCAAGGGTCTATTTAAATAACCAAAGAGATTAGAATGTTTTCATATGAGTGTATCATACATTTTATTGATACATTCATAGTTAATTAAGATTAAGGTTGACCATATGTTTTTTTTATTAGACCCCCTAGAGGATTTATAAGATGAGATATTATAGCTATTTTTGAAGATATTTTTTGGATGAGGTATTGTTAACCCCTTGGATATAAATAATGTTTCATTATAGATGAATTATATTTATTTAAAAAAAAATGGAAAACACATATACTTTGTGACAATATGTAACATCCTATAAGTTAGTGGGGATTGGACCCATGAATTTTGGATGATAAGGGCTTCACTTACTAACACAAATAAATATAATTTTCGGGTTATTGTGAAATTTTTCAATGGTAAAGATTAAATTTAATATATAAACATATGGTATTTTATTTGGGAAATAACTGTCCATTTTTTCAAAGAATATATGATAATATACTTCTAATTTTTTATCTATATCAATCATTAAATGGTTGATGGATTTTAAGGATAATTATTAAGATAATTTTTTCGATTGAACTTTGGGTATTATTATTTAATTATGAATATTGACGTATCATTTGAATATATAATCTTTTTTTAATTTATATTAAACTTTTATAAATTTTTTGAATATTTTAATGTCTAAGGACAAGTGAAAACGTTACAATATATTAATGGTTATGTGGTCTTTAATAGTTGATTTTAGTGATTTAGAAACTAAAAATTCATGTTGAATACACAACTTTTGGAGAAACTATGATATTTTTATGGAAGTTTATTAGAAGATAAAATTATACTCATTAATTAAGTATATTTATTTTTTCTTTTCGTCTTCGATTAGATTGAAATAGTTTTCATAACCTTATAAAATTGACCTTGAAATATAATTTTACTATATTATAATCAATTTTAATGATGTCAATAACTTTATCAATAAAAATTTGGATTGTGGTTTTGCATTCATTAAATTACTATTTTCTCTGTTTTTTATCACTCTATTTTAGTCGAGGATAATTATTTTGGACTTATAAAACTATCTTTTATTTTCCCTCAAATGTTCTCCCATTGTTGGATTAGATTTCTGGTCATTTCTTAGTGACCATTATATTTCAAACATTTCATGTTTATGTGGATGTTTTATTAAAAAATTATATTATTTTCTTATCATTTTATTATTTCATAAACTTTTAATACTTTGATAAACAAGATGAATTTTTAGAGAGAAATTCATTTTATTGGGGGTAGGATGAGTCATACCAAAATATTATGAAATAATGTCCTTCATATTAATTTTTAATATTTAATTGATTGTGTTACATAAAATATATATTTTCTCTGGAATCATAATCATCACCATGTTTATCATCAGTTGAATATAACACTGAATCCTTTTGAAAACATTTTTTATATGTAAGGTGTAGTCTTAATGAACGTTAATATTCTATTGATATTATTATTTAATATGGAAGTTATCAGATGGATGTTAAATTCGAGTGTGTGAATATAACTAACTATATTTTTTTTACAAATGTTTATATATATTTTACATTCATCCAGGATATTTGATAGTATTAACATAACAATAAATACAATTTTATGAAAAAAAAGATGTAAATTTTTTAATGAAAGTTTTACCTGAATTTAATAGAGATATAATTTTAAATATAACTATAAGGCCCCAGCCTTAAACCTTACTTAATCTTGAGTTATTACAAGATTACACATTGAGGATCTTTTCGGGTTTAGAGTTTTAGAGAATTAGATCATAAAACTTGCGTTAAATTCCATATATAAACAAAGTGGTTACATAAAGATATTATTCTTCATTCCCATCAATGGAAACACATTTAAAATAAAACATGGATTATTTCTTGACACATCCTTGACTCTATCATCTTATCATGTACCTTTCCCTTGACCTGTGAAAAACATTTCAAAAACTTAGGATGAGCATAAAAACTCAGTATGGGTTATAAAAAAACATGGAAAGGAAACATGAGTTCATATATACATAAGAATGAAATCATACTTTACCCATAAAACATAGGCACTTTAACATACCTCATAAAATCATGAATAAATAATAGAAATCATAAGACATAAATGTAACTTGAGGCATTCATAACATTCTTACGTAGGGAGTAACCCTCTTGGTTACGTTTGGAATACCCATCACAGTATATTCCCTAAAATCTCTTCGGAGAAACCTTAACATTTCACTCCTTCATGTTACCCAATTCATTGGAGAGCTATAACGGGCTCACCCACCCTTAGTTTATCACGGAACCACCCATCTTCATAATAATGCCCAAGAACCATAACATAATCATATCACATAAAACATGCATAAAGGAAACATAACATTTCCAAATTTCAATCACGAGATATCAATACAACACATTGATATAAAAACATTATGAAAACCATTTTCAATAACAAAATATAAGAAAATTAAAACATGGTATTTATTTTTCTTTTAAAAAAAAGGTATGGCTTGTAGATGAATCCGAAACTCAAATAACGGTCACGACGGCGGAGAAGTCGTTGTTGCCGCATACGTACGACAAAAACATTCCCTTTTGTCGTTTAGTAAATGCTTCGTATAAAAAAGATTCATTTTCAATAAACGTAAATGTCAAAGTAGTTTATACACCGTATAAAAGAAAGTTGTGTATAAAATAAAATATGCCTCAACGAAAGGAGATTGAGACGAAGTCCCATACCTAGTATCCGACATCACCCAACCGTTCTTTAATCTCCTGAATAATAAACTTGAGTTAATCTATACTTGATTAAGAATCTTTTTCAAGTTCATTATTCCTTTTATACCATGTTAGGAAGATCATGTAATCATTTAAGTTAATAATGTTCATTTTGTCGGTATTTGGTTCTTAAGTCAAAAATAGACTTCTTACACTTACATGTTGTTAATTTGGTCAAAGGTTCATTATATCCAGAATGATATTAATGATTTGGATAACATATATATCATATATATTCATCATATACATGTATTTATAATATTACATCACATTTAGAGGTAAGAAATGAAATGCACCGTTCATGGAGACGGTAAGCCGTACGTACGCATGAACGCTACTTCCATTTCTATTTCATATTTTCTGGAATGGAGTCATAATGATATAAGAGTATATTATAATTCCAGTATAATAACATATATAATATCATTAACTTTATCCTTTACACATCCCACATATGGTATTAACGAATCAAATCACTTTCAGGGGGCGGTAGTCCGCACTTCCTAAAATAAAAATATCGTGTTTACCCATAATGGAAACCATAAAGGTATGCCCAAAATGAAAAAAACAGAAGCTTAAAGAAAAACATAAACATATTATATATCATATATAAAAATAGTGACATCATAATGGCCACCTTTGAAGGTGTTAAATGAGTATTGAACAATCATCGTTTCGGGAGGCTGAATTTCGCCATCCACGGAAACCGTATGTTCTTTAACCATTTGATGTAGTTGTGTGAGAGTGTAGAACAAATAAATCTTATAACAACATCCTAGTATATTGAAGATACTGGTGTTGTTACAAAAGAAGTAAATAAAAAGAGTTTAGGGGTTGGAGAAGAAAAATAAAACAAATGAACATGAGAGAATGAATTACCTTTAAAAGTGTAACTCTTTTTGATTTGAGACTAAAGGCTTCCTTTAAAAGGATTCTGCCCAAAGGGAATCCTCTAGGATGAGGAGAGGGATATAGAGAGAGTAAATGGGCAGGGGTTGGCCGAGCCAAAGGCTTGAGTAGTGTGTGAAATGAGGTAGAGGTGGGGGCCTTTTATAAGAGGGGAGGAGGGGCACTTTTGGAAAGTAAAGAAATATTACTTTATTTGAAAATGTGTTTCGGTTTTAAAAGGTCCCACATTGATATAATTCGTGGATATGGTGATAAGGGTTCGAAATCCACTCATCCAATTGGTTTTGGACATGTGTAGTTCATAGAGTTTACATTATCTTCCCATTTTATTTAAATCGTCAAATAATGATGTCATCGCTGCATCATTATTATGTCATAAATAATTTAATTTATTTAATGTCTAAAAATTATAAAAAAATACTATGATGTAGGAAATATTTTTATCTTTCCAATGACTATTTATAATCAAAAATATGATCTTTATAACTCCATGTAAAAATTGTTTTCGTAAAACATATTATGTTTGTGTCATTTTTTCTTTTACATTAAATAAAAAGTTATTTATGTCATTTCCCAACCAAAATGTCTCCATGGGGTTCCCAAGTTGACCCATGGCTTTTCTTGGTCGTCCATGACACAAACAATAAGGTTGGGACATGTGTCTAGGTCATTTCATATTATTAAAGCATTATTTATACCTTAAACTACACTAATTACCACTAATCGCGATTAAAAACATAATAAGTTACTATTCACCAAAAAAATTATTTTAATCTCATTGAACCACATTTTACTTCTTAATGACAACCATGTATGTCGGATTTTCAAAATTCAATACACATTATTGGTAAACTTTCATTTAACTGAAAAATAAGTTTGCTTGATTACCACTTATGGTTTCACTATTCATCAAAAATTGAAGTTTTTCAGAAAATTACCAAAAATTCACCCTAAGCTATATTTGATATTCCGAATTCAAAAATGAAGTCTATTTTACAAAATTCAAATCATATAAGACAAATTAATTAATTTAATAATTAATTCCCGCTGCCAGAGAAAAAACGTGTTTTTACAAAACAATAAGTATCAAAATATTGACACCAGTTTTAGTCTAATTTCAAAGTGAAATTGATTCCAATGACCACCATTGGATAAAATCGTAAAAATATATTCTAATTTCAATTCAACGACAATTCGAATCATAATCTAATCATATAAATAAATTATGTTAAAAAGCAGTTTTGATGTAAAATGCAGTATTTTTCACTATTCATTAAAAAAATGAACATTGTCAGAAAAATACCAAAAATTCACACAAAGTAAATTTTTATGTCCCAATCATAAAGAATAAGTTTATTTTGACAAACATAGTATATAAAATTGTCAAAATATAGATTCAAAAATGGTTTCCATCAAAGGGCACTAAAACAATCTTTTAATAATATTATTGTATTCCATGCATAAGATTGTATTTATTTTCATTTTAAGCCTCTATAACACTATCTTAATCATTAATAGTCATAGATAAAAATATCTATTATTCATTACTTACTTGGGATGTTACATCCTTCCCCCCTTTAGAAAATTGCATCCCCGCAATTTATTTACTTATCGAATAAATGGGGGTACTTATCCCTCATTGCATTTTCAGATTCCCATGTTGCCTCTTCAATAATGTGGTTTTTCCACAAAACATTTACCCGATGAATCAACTTATTCCGTAACACTTTCCCCCTGTGGTCAAGAATCTGGACCGGTTGTTCCTCATAAGATAGGTTCTCTTCCAGCTGAACTACCTCTGGACTCAAAACATGAGATGGATCTGGCATATACTTTCTCAACATAGAAATGTGAAAAACATTGTGTACCTGAGATAAACTCGGAGGTAAAGCCACTCGGTATGAAACTGATCCAACTCTCTCCAGAAGTTCATATGGTCCAACAAACCTTGGACTCAACTTTCCTTTCTTACCACATCTCATCACACTTTTCCAAGGAGAAACCTTGAGAAAAACATGATCACCGACCTCGAAAGATAGATCCTTCCTCCGGTTATCCGCATAACTCTTCTGCCTGCTCTGAGCTGTTCTCATGTGTTTCTGAATCAGCTGAACTTTTTCTGCCATCTCTTCTACCAATTCTGGTCCCATCAAATTCCTTTCACCCACTTCATCCCAGAAAGCTGGAGTTCGACACCGCTTCCCATATAATGCCTGAAATGGTGCCATCTGTATACTGGAATGAAAACTGTTATTATATGAAAACTCAACCAAAGAAAGATGTTGGTCCCAACTTACCTGATAATCCATAGAAAAATCTCGTAGCATATCCTCCAATTTCTGAATTGTTCATTCTGACTGCCTATCTGATTGAGGATGAAAAGCTGTAATAAAATTTAATTCAGTACCCAACGACTTCTGAAGTACATTCCAAAAGTTAGAAGTAATCCTGGGATCACGATCTGATACAATGGAGAGAGGAACTCCATGTAACCTGACTATCTCTTTAAGATACAAATGGGAAAGTTGATCAAGAGAGAAAGTATCTCGTATAGCAAGGAAATGAGCAGATTTGGTCATGCGATCAACAATAACCCAGATTGCATTATTACCTCGAGATGTCTTCGGTAATCCAACAACAAAGTCCATGGATATATTCTCCCATTTCCACTCTGGCACTGGTAAAGGCTGAAGCATCCCTTTCGGTAACTGCCGCTCTGCTTTAACCTGTTGACATGTCAAAAACTTCACAGTAAAAGCAGCAATGTCTCTTTTCATTCCATCCCACCAGTAATACTCCCACATATCTCTATACATCTTAGTACTGCCCGGATGAACTGAAAACGGAGAACTATGAGCTTCGCATAACAACTCTCTCTTCAACTGTGAATCACACGACACACACAATCTCTTCCCAAATCTCAAAACACAATCATTATCAATGTTGAATTCAGGCAACTTACCTTTCTGAACCAGCTCTACCTTTTTCTGCAACTCACTGTCTTGCTTCTGTGCTTGGTTGATTCTATCTGATAGAGATGATCTCACTGATACCTGAAACAAAACAGAAGGACTTCCTGCACCAACAACATCTATGCCAAATTTCATCAAATCATTAACCAAAGGATCACGTTCCAAACGCAACATTGTTAATGAAGCATTACTTTTTCGACTCAAAGCATCAGCCACTTTATTTTCTTTTCCTGGATGGTAATGAATTGTACAATCATAATCCTTGATTAATTCCAGCCATCTTCTTTGTCACATGTTTAACTCTTTCTGAGTGAATATATACTTTAAACTTTTGTGATCGGTATATATTTCACACTTACTCCATACAAATGATGCCTCCAAATTTTTAAAGAAAAAACAACAGCAGCTAATTCGAAATCATGTGTAGGGTAATTTACCTCATGAGTTTTCAACTATCGTGAAGCATAAGCAATTACCTGATCATTATGCATTAGGACGCAACCAAGTCCTTTCAATGAAGCATCAATGTATATAACAAACTCACCATTCCTGGAAGGTAGTGCCAAAACTGGAGTATTAACCAATATTCTTTTAAATTCCTGAAAACAATCATCACATTATTTTGTCCAGATAAACGTAACACCCTTCCGAGTTAGCTTAGTCATTGGACTAGATAACCGTGAAAAATTTCTAACAAACCTTCGGTAATAGCCCGCCAAACCAAGGAAGCTACGAATCTCGGTTACATTTGTGGGTCTTGTCCATTCTTCCAAAACTTTTGTTTTTGTAGGATCAACAGTTATTCCATCTTTAGAAACAATGTGACCAAAGAAAGAAATTTGTTGCAACCAAAACTCACACTTGCTGAATTTCCCATACAGTTTCTTTTCATTTAAGGTTTGCAAGATAACCCTTAAATGTCTTTCATTCTCCTATTTACTTTTAGAAAACACCAAAATACCATCAATGAAAACCACCACAAACTTATCCAAGAACTCATGGAAAATTCTATTCATTAAGTCCATGAATACAGTAGGTGCATTGGTTAGCCCAAAAGGCATTACTACAAATTCATAATGGCCATATCTCGTACGGAACGCGGTCTTCGGAATATCTACCTCCTTTACCTTCAGCTGATGGTACCCCGATCTCAAGTTAATCTTTGAATAAAACTGAGCTCCCTGGAGCTGATCAAACAAATCATCGATATGAGGCAAAGGATATTTGTTCTTAATAGTTATATTATTCAAGGCTCTATAATCAATGCAAAGTCTCATAGAACCATCTTTCTTTTTAACAAACAAAACAGGAGCACCCCATGGTGATGTGCTAGGTCCAATGAAACCTTTCTCTAATAAATCTTGAAATTGCTCCTTCAACTCTAAAAGTTCAATTTCTGCCATTCGATAAGAGGGTTTTGAAATTGGCTTAGCATCAGGAACTAAGTCAACAGTAAACTCAACTTCCCGATCTGGTATTATTCCAGGCAACTCATCAGGGAAAAAACATCAGGATACTCATTTACCACTGGCACATCATTAATCTGAATAGTTCCTTTATTTTCAACGACGTGTGCAAGGTAACATTCATTTCCATCTTTTACAAGTTTCTCGGCCTCTTGATATGTTATCAAAAGTAAGGGTTCATTCTTGTAAACAAACTGAAAGTCTTTCTGAAAAGAAACTTCTTTATCACTACAGTCAATCTTAGCATGGTAAATAGAGAGCCAATCCATACCCAGGATAACATCAAACTCTACTAGATGTAGAACAATAAGGTTTGCAAGTAGGTTCTTTCCAAAGTTAAGGATAGGAAGATTCTTATAAATTCTTTTTACCTAGACACCTCCCCAGGTGTTTTTACCAAAAGTTCAGGAGTCATTTCATGAGATGGTATTCCCATTTTACTAGAAATGGTTTCAGAGATGAAAGAATGTGTAGACCCCGAGTCAAACAACACACTGGCATAATCTGAAAAAACAAACAAAGTGCCTGATACAACTTCATTTGATGGCCCGACATCTGCTGAATTAGTTGCAAAGGATTTCACCATCCATTTCTGCTTGTAGTCTAACTGCTTCCCATCACTCAAGCTCCTTGTCGGACACTTGTTTGCATAGTGACCCATCTCATTGCACTTATAACATTTCACTAACTGTAAATCAAATTTGTTCTTACCTTCACCTTGATCCTTTTCAGTGCAATCACGAGCCTTATGTCCCATCTTACCACATCGGTAGCACTTCACAGAATTCAGAAGACATTCCCCAGCATGCCTTTTGCCACATTTATCACAAACTGGAAACATAGTTCTCTTACCATCAGACTTTTTTGAAGAATTCTTACCTTTCTCCTGCCACCTCGGTCTCTTCTTCTGCTGGTTGTTATAGAAAACTTGGTCACCGGCAAACTCCATTTCCACCTTCTCAGCACATCGAACAAGCTTTTCATAACTTTTAAACTCACGAGAAGCTAATGCCCTTCGATACTTTGGCTTTAATCCTGAGTAGAAACGATTGATTTTACTATCAAGGTCCCTGATAAAATTTGGAGTATACCTTGCCAATCGAGTGAACCTTTCTTCATAGGCAGCCACTAAGTCTTCCTCTTGCCTCAATTCCAAGAATTGCTTTTCCATCCTAAGTCGAACAGCCTTAGGAAAACACTTCTCAAGAAACATACCTTTGAATTCATCCCATTCAAGAGCATAAATCTCATCGGCGTCCCTGATATTTTTAACCATAGACCACCACTGATCTGCTTCACCCTCCAAATGATAAATAGCAAGACTAACGTTTTGATTGTCTGAACACCCCATGACATAAAAAATCTTCTCCAGTGCTTTAATCCACCCTTCAGCTAGAACAAGGTCAGATGATCCCCTTAATGATGGTGGATGTTGCCTCATGAAATGTTCCACCATTGACATGTTCCTCTGCGGTTGATCTGGCTGATCTCGTGCATGGATACCACCACCATTTATCGCTTGATTCAACTA
The DNA here is from genome assembly GCA_963277665.1 of Viscum album. Classification (NCBI taxonomy): domain Eukaryota; kingdom Viridiplantae; phylum Streptophyta; class Magnoliopsida; order Santalales; family Viscaceae; genus Viscum; species Viscum album. The sequence continues at coordinate 699,730,535 of OY728119.1, read as the reverse complement.
CGCCATTACTGCCACAAACTATTCAGTTCCAATTCCGACCATTTCAGGATGCTGATTCGGAAGGTTATTTCCTTCTGTATGCCTTCCTAGCACTGCTTCCTTGTTTCCTCTGCGGAAAATCATTCTAAATAAACATGTCTTACATGAAGCAACATGGTAATCTTTAAATGCTATATCATTTAAAAAAAATATTTTTTGGATATTCATTTAATAGAATTCTAACTCCTAAAGTTATCTAAACCGACCTCTGATACCAACTATAAGGCCCCACCCTTAAACCTTACTTAATCTTGAGTTATTACAAGATTACACATTGAGGATCTTTTTGGGTTTAGAGTTTTAGATAATTAGATCATAAAACTTGCGTTAAATTCCACATATAAACAAAGTGGTTACATAAAGATAGTATTCTTCATTCCCATCAATGGAAACACATTTAAAATTAAACTTGGATTATTTCTTGACACATCCTTGACTCAATCATCTTATCATGTACCTTTCCCTTGACCTGTGAAAAACATTTCAAAAACTTGGGATGAGCATAAAAACACAGTGTGGGTTATAAAAAAAACATGGAAAGTAAACATGAGTTCATATATACATAAGAATGAAATCATACTTTACCCATAAAACATAGGCACTTTAACATACCTCATAAAATCATGAATAAATCATAGAAATCATAAGACATAAAGGTAACATGAGGCATTCATAACATTCTTACGTAGGGAGTAACCCTCTTGGTTACGTTTGGAATACCCATCACAGTATATTCCCTAAAATCTCTTCGGAGAAACCTTAACGTTTCACTCCTTCACGTTACCCAATGCATTGGAGAGCTATAACGGGCTCACCCGCCCTTAGTTTATCATGGAACCACCCGTCTTCATAATAATGCCCAAGAACCATTACTTAATCATATCAAATAAAACATGCATAAAGGAAACATAACATTTCCACATTTCAATCACGAGATATCAATACAACACATTGATATAAAATCATTATGAAAACCATTTTCAATACCAAAATATAAGAAAATTAAAACATGGTATTTATTTTTCTTTTAAAAAGAAGGTATGTCTTGTAGAGGAAGTCGAAACTCAAATAACGGTCACGACGGCGGAGAAGTCGTTGTCGCCGCATACGTACGACAAAAACATTCCCTTTTTCCGTTTAGTAAACGCTTCGTATAAAAAATATTCCTTTTGAATAAACGTAAATGTCAAAGTGGTTTATACACCGTATAAAATAAATTTGTGTATAAAATAAAATATGCCTCAATGAAAGGAGATTGAGACGAAGTCCCATACCTCGTATCCGACTTGACCCGACCATTCTTTTATCTCCTGAATAATAAACATGAGTTAATCTCTACTTTATTAAGAATCTTTTCAAGTTCATTATTCCTTTTATACCATGTTATTAACAACATGTAATCATTTATGTTATTAATGTTCATTTTGTCGGTATTTGGTTCAGAAGTCAAAAATAGACTTCTTACACTTACATGTTGTTAATTTGGTCAAAGGTTCATTATATCCAGAATGATATTAATGATTTGGATAACATATATATCATATATATGCATCAAATACATGTATTTATAATATTACATCACATTTAGAGGTAAGAAATGAAATGCATCGTTCATGGAGACGGTAATCCGTACGTACGCATGAACGCTACTTCCATTTCTATTTCATATTTTCTGGAATGGAATCATAATGATATAAGAGTATATTATAATTCCAGTATAATAACATATATAATATCATTAACTTTATCCTTTACACATCCCACATATGGTATTAACGAATCAAATCACTTTCAGGGGGCGTTAGTCCGCACTTCCTAAAATGAAGATATCGTGTTTACCCATAATGGAAACCATAAAGGTATGCCCAAAATGAAAAAAACAGAAGATTAAGGAAAACATAAACATATTATATATCATATATAAAAATAGTGACATCATAATGGCCACCATTGAAGGTGTTAAATGAGTATTGAACAATCATCGTTTCGGGAGGCAGAATTTCGCCATCCACGGAAACCGTATGTTCTGTAACCATTTGATGTAGTTTTGTGAGATTTTAGAACAAATAAATCTTATAACAAAATCCTAGTATATTGAATATACTGGTGTTGTAACAAAAAAAGTAAATAAAAAGAGTTTAGGGGGTTGGAGAAGCAAAATAAAACAAATGAACATGAGAGAATGAATTACCTTTAAAAGTGTAACTCTTTTTGATTTGAGCCTAAAGGCTTCCTTTGAAAGAATTATTCCCAAATGGAATCCTATAGGATGAGGAGAGGGATATGGAGAGAGTAAATGGGCAGGTGTTGGCCGAGCCAAAGGCTTGAGTAGTGTGTTAAATGAGGTAGAGGTGGGGGCCTTTTATAAGAGGAGAGGAGGGGCACTTTTGGAAAGTAAATAAATATTACTTTATTTGAAAATGTGTTTCGGTTTCAAAAGGTCCCACATTGATATAATTCGTGGATAAGGTTATAGGGGTTCGAAATCCACTCATCCAATTGGTTTTGTACATGTGTAGTTCATAGATTTTACATTATCATTCCATTTGATTTAAATCGTCAAATAATGATGTCATCACTGCATCATTATTATGTCATAAATAATTTAATTTATTTAATGTCTAAAAATTATAGAACAAATACTATGATGTAAGAAATCTTTTTAGCTTTCTAAGTACTATTTATAATCAAAAATCTGATCTTTATAACCCCATGTAAATATTGTTTTCGTAAAACATATTATGTTTGTGTCATTTTTACTTTTACATTAAATAAAAAGTTATTTATGTCATTTCCCAACCAAAATGTCTCCATGGGGTCCCCAAGTTAACCCATGGCTTTTCTTGGTCTTCCATGACACAACCAATAATGTTGGGACATGTGTCTAGGTCATTTCATATTATTAAAGCATTATTTAAACCATAAACTACACTAATTACCACTAATCGCGATTAAAAACTTAATAAGTTACTATTCACCAAAAAATTATTTTAAAATCATTGAACCACATTTTAATTCTTAATGACAACCATGTATGTCGGATTTTCAAAATTCAATACACATTAGTGGTAAACTTTCATTTAACTGAAAAATCAGTTTGCTTGATTACCACTTAGTGGTTTCACTATTCATCAAAAATTGAAGTTTTTCAGAAAATTACCATAAATTCACCCTAAGCTATATTTGATATTCCGAATTCAAAAATGAATTATATTTTACAAAATTCAAATCATATAAGTCACATTTATTAATTTAATAATTTATTCCCTCTGCCAGAGCAAAAACGTGTTTTTACAAAACAATAAGTATCAAAAGATTGACACCAGTTTAAGTATAATTTCAAAGTGAAATTGATTCCAATGACCACCATTGGATAAAATGGTAAAAATATATTCTAATTTCACTTCAAAAACAATTCAAAACATAATCTAATCATATAAATAAATTTGGTTAAAAAATAGTTTTGATGTAAAATGCAGTATTTTTCACTATTCATTAAAAAAATGAACATTGTTAGAAAAATACAAAAAATTCACACAAGGTAAATTTTGATGTCCCAATCATAAAGAATAAGTTTATTTTGACAAACATAGTTTATAAAATTTTCAAAATATAGATTCAAAAATGGTTTTCCATCAAAAGGCACTAAAACAATCTTTTGAGAATATTAGTGTATTCCATGCATAAGATTGTATTTATTTTCATTTTAAGCCTCTATAACACTATCTTAATCATTAATAGACATAGATAAAAATATCTATTATTCATTACTTAATTGGTATGTTACAATAAATGTCGACAATAATATGATTTTAAAATGAAAAATTATATTTTTTAAATCATAATATCAAAATTTACTTTGTGTTAGTTTTATTTATCTCTCTGAGATGTTTCATTTTTTTGGATAAATAGTGAAATATACAGTATTTTAATTTAAAACTACATTTTCATTTAAATATTTAGTAATGATAAATTATATTTTAGATTTTTTTCAAAATCACAATAGGTCAATTATATATATATATATAAATATATTAATCCAATTTTTTTATTTGGAATAATTTGTATATTTAATTTATATATAAATAATTAATGAACATATTATAATTTTCACATTAAAACCCCACTTTCTCTCAATGTCCATGAGATTAAATTCAAAAATATTTTTTCCCACTTATGTGAATGGAATTTTGAAAAGAAATAATAAAATTTTTTAATTAGATTAATATTTATTGTCTAATAATATCAATTTATTTTATGACTGAAAATATTATTGAATGTAATTAAAATTAATTATGATGATTAACAAGAAATTATTCTTAACAAGGGACCAAATTATAATCTTAAGTGAACAAATGACCTATAAAAATTTTAAAAAGCCATTAGATGTTGGAATTTAGACCATATACCCACTTGGTTTTAATTTTATGAGTTATTGAGTTACTATTCCCTGAAATTAACTTGTATAATATGTCAAGTAAAGAAAAAACAAAAATGGACCTTCTTTACTTTAGACATTTATAATGAAAAAGATTATGGAGGAATCTATAAAGTTTTTTTTATAAAAATTATTTTGGAAATTTGAATGATTTTTTATTATGTAAATGTAACATTAATTTTTATAGATGATATATAGAAATAAAATTCTTAACAAATGCCGACACAAGGATTATTTAGTTAACAATAAAATAATAAAAAATATTATAAAATCCTTAAAAGTAGAAAAAATTTAATAAAATATTGTTTTATATTATATTTTTAGGTAAATATATCATGTTATATAGTTGTGAACTTAATATAATTTATTTCAAAATATGTTTTTATTTTTTTCAAATTAAAATAAAATATATAATGTGTAAACTTCCATTAATATCATTTTATAATAAATGATATTTTTTAAAATGATTTAAGATTAACGGAAATCATATCATCCGTAAAGTGATTTTTATTTGTCAGTAAATACTTAATATGTTCCATTCATGTACAAATTGATCAACTATAATTATCATTTTGACACATAGGTTATAAAAACAATGTTAGCATGGTCGGAGTTAAAGAAGTGTTTTTTTTCACATTACATGCATTTGTTTTAAAATTAAATTTCAACACAAATATAATATATATTTTGTATATTATATATAAAAATTATAATTAAAGGTTAGTATCTTCTCTAATAAATCTTACTTAAATTTATTATCAATGGTTTAATTACATAGTTTGGAAAACTTGTTACAAAAATGGAATACCAAAATGAAAAATTTAATGAAATATACTGATTAAGTAACAAAATTATAAAAATTAACTTATTTTTTTTTTCTTGGAGATTTTATTTGACAAAAACATTTCTTTAATCCATTATTCTTTCATTTTGGAATCATATTATCTAAGGGAAACCATCTAATAGTGTTTTCATATTTCATATTTATAAGAATGGATCTCTCTTCCAATCAATACAGACTAGATCATCTGAAATCTTATGGAATTGTCTTCCAATATCACTACCCTAAAAATAGATTGGAAAATTTTGTAGGAAAGTTAACCAATGAAGAAATTTGGTGAAAACCAAAATGAGTTACCCAAAAGAAGAGGTAACACTCTTCAACCTGTATTTAAGAGTTATTTCATTCTTTGCAAATTAAAATCTTATTATTATATTATTATATAAAAAAGTAAAATAGTAAAATTATATATTGTTATGTTATGCGTTCATCCTAAAACTACACAAACACTAATCATATGGGGAACTGACTAACAATTCATGTGTATGTAGAACTACCGCCTCACAAAATGATGTCATTCATTTTTCTGTCAAAACATCTAATGGGTGTAAATTATGGTTAACACAATTTTTTTATATGATATATATGATATTTATTAAATCTCAATACTTAATTATCTATTATATAATACATACCTTAATTATTTATATTTTGTGTAAAGATGATATCATTGTAATGACCTGAAAATTCCATGTAATTTTTTTAAATTATTTGGGATTTTTATGAGTCTGCGAAAATTGACAGCACGTAATTTCAAGGCCCGGTGTGCCCAGAATGAATTTCTAAACATTGTTTTAGGTACATTTAGTAAAAGTGTTGGTAGTATTTTCTATATTTTGAACCAGTGCTTGGATTAAAAATTTGAGGGAACCATTGATTTTGCAGTGCCGAGATTCACTCAAGGGAAGCAAAACTTTGACCACTGTTGGTCGGGAGAAAAAAATTGTTTTTTCTTATTTTAATGAAATAATAAACTAGCATAAATTGTTATTTTTTTCTTTTTCCTACCAGATGTTTAGAAGTGGTGGTGGGCACCATAGATGTGTTCAGACCCTTAATTATGGGGTGTTAATTACATAGATACACATTGGTTGTGTAACCACCCCTCATGTAATTAATGAGATGGTTTAATTAGGTCAATTAATGAGGAACATTAGTTACGTCAATTATTGAACCACCTTCATTCCTCAAGGAATTGTTTGACATTAACCTATTATTTAAATGGTGCTCGGGGTGGGGTTTTTTCATGGCTTCATCATGCGAGGAACCCCTGAGAATGTGATGCCACACCTTCCACAAACGAAGAACCGAGTATTGACGATGCCCATTGTAGGATCAATCCTAAGGTCGACGAACGATGAATGCCAATGCATGTGAACCTACTCATTCATCCGAAATACCCTCAAACATGGAAGCACTACTATCCACGACGTCCCCAACGTATCCCGAGGTAGGGGGTTTAATTTTTTTACATGTTTAAATGATTTTTTTGTCCTCATTCATGATTAATATGAACGTGGATTAACCCACTAACATGTTGATCTGCGACTATTTCGTCTTAATGTAAGGTTGTCACGGGGATTCATTTTGGAATTTATCAAAATTTATAAAGATTTTTGTTTTAACCATATGTTATAATGTTGACACGAATGGCACGGGTTAATCCAAACATGTCCACCGAACATGTTCTTGATGCCCTTTTCATGGGTGAATGATGATCTTGTCGACAACGTGGAACCGAGGGCCACGCAGTAAAGGTGGCATCACGGGAGGCTTGTAGTCATAGATGACACCAATAATAGACCACTGAAGCATGTCCGGTGGCATGTGGGAAGAACCAAAATTGTGCAATGCTCGAGGTGGTTGGATATAGTTGGAGGAGGCCCACTGTAACCAGCCATAGGCTGTGGGGGGCGGGTGTGCTGTTGCGCGCCGTGGAGGCTGGAAGGAGCGAGCCACGTGGGAGATGGGAGGCTCTCTTAGGTACCGCCGATGGTCGTAGTCGTGACCAGTGCATAGCGGATGGAGGTGGCCATGCGGCGCCGCACTGCAATGAGTCCGCTAGAACCGGTCAGCCACTTGGACGACCCCGACTAGAAGAAACGGTCCCGCATCTGTGGGGCCAGCAAGGAGACGTGGTCCACCTTATAGTAGACCGGGCAGGATGTGGGCCGGACCAATGGGATGGGTCAGATCAGCGGAATAGCGGGCCAACGCGGGTGGGACGAGCCCCACCCATAGGGCTAGGCTAACCGCGACCCAGGACCGCGAACTAGCCATATGAACCCGAAGGGCCGGTCCCGGGTGAGGTCAGGTAGACCCTCAGACCCATTGTGTCAGGGTTGCCTAACCGATTCAGACCGGGCCTAGACCGAACCAGCCGCCAAGATAAAGGAATGATCATAACTAAAGAACCGAGTGTCCGTTTGACATGCCATCCCTTTGGCATATTCAGGTGGTCCCCACCAAGATAGGCCAGACCAAGGTGCGATCAACCATGTTTTATGGAATGGGGTGTAACTAACAGATCATGTGTCCAATAGATGTGTCGTCAGTGGAATAAGGAACCATGTGACAAGGCAGTACTATGTAGATAATCTATGTGTGTTTTTATGGAGTTTTACAAGGGACTTAGTTTGGATCAAACATGAATCCAATCAGGCCCTTTTTACATAAGTGCCCATTTTTCACAGATCGGGTGTCTTACTGATGCATTTTCTATCATGTTAGTCCACTTATGATAGGGTGGCCCCTCTGTTATACATTTTGAGGGACTTCAAAATGGTTGCAATATGTCTGATGGCTGGAGGAGGAGAATCTTCTAGAGATCAGGTGTGCTTTATGTGGGAATCCAGTGGCTGGTTGTGACATGAAGAAGAAGAGTTTCCAACACAGGTCAACATAAAAAAATTCTGTGTGGGATGAAGTAGTTGTACAACTAATAATCCCTTCCTATGTAACAATGAAAAATATAGGTCTCCACCAGTGACCAATACGAGTTTCCAAAAACGACCAATACGGGTCAGCAGTGGAGTTACATTGGATAGGATGATCTGACATTATTACTCGTCATCCATATCCAAATATCCATGAAATTATACCATTAGTGCGAGTTGTCTCTTTTTCTTGGTGCCTGATGATTTATATCATGATTGTGATATTACCTTTGTGGTATTTCATGTGATGTTTTCCTTTTAGGATTTCTAAGAGACATTCAGGGATCTCGAGGTCCCCTACTAATTTGTAATTATTACCCATACATCGGCTCCTCCCCCAAGTGTGTGTCTTTTGCAGACTACTAACACTCTGAGTCAGTCTTCGGTGGTTTGGGACATGGTGGTTCTTGGTGTGACGAGAGCTACTGAGATACTGTTCTTTGACTTCAATATTACAACTACTACCCTATGGGTTGAGCTCCAGGGCATATGTGGTGGATTTTTACATTATTTTAAGTTTCATGGGCTTGTATTCCCACCAATATTTTTCAGTCTAAAATTGTACACTTTGATTTACTTTACTCTCGTGGTTATACCATACTTTTGCTGGTTATTTATTTCAGTTTCCATTTTTGAGTGTGTACAGATCTCTAAGGAAATGCCTTCCCAGTTCGGGAAACACCCTTCAGGTGCTAGTCGCCAACCCCTATCCTCTTGGTGTCAGGAATGGGCTAGTCATGTCCGGGCCCCATGGGACGGGTGGTGAAAAGTGTATCAAAGGGTCATCCATTCTACCAGAAGAACTAAGACTATGATTTTAATGAGGAAGTGGTGTAATTTTTCATGAGTTTGGTTTTCAGTATAGGGAGTATAGTGTGGCCGTGGTGTCCAACATATCCATACACCAGGACCCTGAATTTTGTTTTTCAAATCTATACATTAAAACACACGTTGCTAGTGTTATGAAAAGTTTTAAATAACATTCATTTGTCATCTCACCAGTTATAACATAATGACCGTGGCACATCATTTTTTTCAGTTTGTATCCAAAAATACATCCAACATGGATTACGAATATAGATTGTGACAGTGGCCCACCGAGTGATGAGGCATCGGTACATGGACCACTCATAGTGATGACACCTTCAGGTGGGGAACCAGCATCACAACCACCCATTGAGCTGCAGATGCTACCAGTGGATCATGGATGCCAGATGAGAACATTACATGAGTTTTAGAGATAGAGGTTTTCGAGTTTTTTTGGTGAGATGGACTCCCAGGTAGTATAGGATAGGTTTGAGGTTTTTTTAGGTATTTTTCTTATTAGAAACACCCGCCAAGAAGAAGGCGATCTTGGATGCTAGCCTTATTCGGGGATTGGTAGGACGATGGTGGAGCTCGACTCTCTAGGTGAATGAGTAGAAAACCTTCACATGAATGTAAATTGAGATCCTTTTCAGGGCAGGGTTTTTTCCTGTTACACTATGCTCTGTGCGTATTCAAGATCTGCTGCATCTGCAGCAGGGAATCCAGACTATGAGTTGGTACTCTACGAAATTTACTAACCTCTATTGATATTCTATCGACATGGTATGTGACCCTTAAATAAGGTCTTGGACTGTTGAGTAGGGACTCCAATGAGATATTAGATCGGTGATTGTTTCTCTCAGCATCCTGACGCAGGTTGGGGTGCTAGAATGAGCTTTTCTGATGGAGACATTCACTGCTGAGCAGGTACTGACAAGGAAAGCCCATATGGGACGATAGGTAGCAGAGGCATCTATAGATGGAAGTAGACTGAAGACGTAGAATCCCAGGTGGGCTATACTATCTGGAGGGCGACACCTGGACACAGGGTAAGAGGTGCGAGGATTGAGAGGCCGAGGGAGACACTTGTGAGCCATGGTCTATTTTTCCTGTGGGGGACAGGGTCATAAAGCTCGTGACTATCGGACTCCCTGATCGGATGATCAGAAGACGGTGGAGGGGACACCGAGGCAGTGACATTGGTAGGATGATGATAATCAACCAAGCGAGAGATGGGTTATGGGAGTAGGATGTGCGGGGGGAGGTGGTTAATGTCACTAGGAACTACCACCACCACCCCCAGGTGGTCCTCCACGAGCTCTGGGAGTAGGTAGATGGGGATAAGCCCAGATACAAGTAGTAGAGGCCCACTCTCTTGAAATCCCTATGATAATATGAGGTATGAACTATATCTTCTATACATTATCAATTATGCTTTTTGACATATGTGATATCCATTATTTCATTGTCACTAAATTATTTCGGGACTCTGAGATTTTGACTATGATTTTAGCTCGACCATTGTGATTGGATACTCCTACAGGAAGAGATTCCACGATCACAAACTGATGCTGACACAGTGATCTTAATCTCAGAAGAGTGAGTTTCAGATAGGATCTTATATTAGCGACATCGATGTCCTACAATTTCATTTTAAGCATGGATTGGAAATCAGTAGTTCCCGTACTGATTGACTAGCTATGATGTAAAGTGTGATGTACATGCAGATATAGAGGCCAATATTCCTTTGTTGGGGAGAAGGAAAATAGAGTAGTATGGGATGGACTTTCACATAGGAATGTTCAGATGATTATATATTAGTTTTCTCTCATGACCTTCAAAACGATGGATGAGGTGAGTCCACAGTTCCCAGTGGTGGAGGACGAGTATGATAATGTCATTCCTAATGAGGTCCCAGGACTACCTCCTCATAGAGAGGTAGACCTCTGCATTGACTTGTACTCATGAAAAACACAAATATCTACACAAGAATATTGGATGTCCCGTGAGGAGATCCAAGATATCATGATATAGATGGAGGACTTATAGAGGATGGGATTCGTATGGTCCAGTGCTTATTCCTGGGCATCCCCAGTGGTGTTTTCCAAGAAGGTAGATGAATATTTGAGGCTGTGGGTGGACTTATAACACCTAAACAAGTTGAACATGAAGAGAATGTATCCTCTTCCAAGGATTTATGATATATTTGATAAATTTAATGATTGAAGTGATTCTCGAAGATAGTCCCCTGATCAAGCTATCACCACCTTCATGTGAAGGATTAGGAAATACCAAAGAAAGACTTCAGATATCGATATGGAAATTAAAAATACCTACTGATGTCATTCAGTTGGATGAACACCCCTATAGTGTTCATGGGTATCATGAACAGGATCTTCCAGAACATCTTAGACTGGTTTGTAGTGGTCTTCATCAACGACATCTTGGTGTACTCGGTATCTCAGGAATAGCATGTGGTTAACATAAGAATAGAGTTGCACACACTCTGAGAGAACTAGTTGTATGGTAATATCTCGAATTGTGAGTTCTATTTACATAAGTTACACTTTATGGGACACATCATCTCAGACATTGGAGTTTCAGTAGATCCAGCGATGATCGAGGCAGTAGTAGCTTGGGATATGGATCTAGTGAAGATCGAGGCAATACTTATTTTGGAGCCACCCAAAAGTGTTACTGATGTATGAATTTTCCTTGAATTTTAAAGATAATATCAAAGGTTCGTACCTTATTTCTCTAGTGTATAAGCACCTATAACTTCCTTGATGAAGAAGGGGAAACCCTTTCTATGGTCAGAGACATGCCAACAGATCTTTCAACAACTTAGGAAGAGCTTAACCAGCTCTCCCATACCATGGTTGACGAAGGAGGGAAATAAATATTGTGGTTTACTAGGATTCATCATGGACTAGACTAGGTTGTTTTGTAATGCACTATGATGAAGTGAATGCTTATGGCTCATCACAACTGATGCCTCCTAAGCAGAATTATCCGACTCTCATCTTGGAGTTGGAAGCATTAGTTGTCGTACTGATAATGTGGGGTCACTACTTGATTGGAGAGTAATTCATTTTTTACTCATACCATAAAAATTTAATATATATCTTCATACAGAAAGATCTAAATCTGAGATAGCGACAATGGCTAGAGTTTCTCTATGAATATGACATTGAGATAGACTATAATCCTAATATGGGGAATGTAATGGATGATGCAATTAGATAGATACCATGTTTTTAGATTCTAAAGGTGGATTCTATGTAATTAGCCTCACTTCGGATATCGTACATGGATAGGGTTGAGACAGTCTCCCTCCAGTCGATGGTTGTTTCCCCTCTACTCCTTCAGTGAGTCTGGGTAGCACAACTTTGAGACAACAACTGTGAGACTACACAAGCTCAGATATCCTATGTCCATGCACTTGGGAGATATTCTAAAGGTAGGGATAACACTATCCTTTTCAGAGGAAGTACAATGGTATAAGTGGTTCTATGAGAGGAGGTGATGAAGGAGTTCCCCACATCCCCCTAGGAAGTACATCCAGGCATGATGAAGATGTATCAGGACCTCCAGCATTAGTAATGGTGGACAAGTATAAAGAAATATGTGGATGATTTTGTTTCTAGATGCCTCAATTTCCAGCATGTGAATGCTAATCACCAGATACCTATAGGCTTGACCAAACCCCTCAAGATACCACAGTGGAAGTGTGAAGGGATATAGATGGAATTAATTATGAGGTTACCACATACGTACACAGGGAACAAAACCATCAGGGTGATCATTGACGAACTCACTACATCGATAAACGTTCTTGCTATTCGAGGGAAGGGTTCAGTAGTGTGTTTGGGCATCTCTTTTTTCTGGGGATTATGGGAATTCACGGGGTTCCTTCGATGGTAGACTCTGACCGTGACACACAATTCACATCCCTGTTATAGAAAAGATGGAATGAGGATATCATGCCTCATCTTCATTTGAACACAACTTTTTTACCTGTATACTGATGGTCAGATTGAGCGGACTATCCAGACCATGAATGAAATTATTCATGCATGTGTCCAAGCTTTTGGACACAGTTGGGAGGACCACATACCCTTGGTGGAGTTCGCGTATGACAATAGCTATCAAAACATCATTGGTATACCCCATTTTGAGGAATTTTACGGACAACCATGCAAGTCACCCTTGTGCTAGACGAATCCAGGGGAGCTAGCACTCATGGGCCCATAGATGGTACAAACTACCACTGAGAAGGTGAAGGTCATCCGAGAGAAGATGGAGACTACGCAGAGCTGACAGAAGTCCTATATTGATAGGCGACAGAGACCGCTGGAGTTCTAGGAGGGGGACTACATATTCTTGAAATTCTTCCATCGATGTGGACTATGATGAATTGGATAAGGAAAAAAACTCTCACTGAGTTTTATAAGATGATTCCTGATACATAAGAGGATTGCCATGGTGGCGTACCTCTTAGATCTAAAACCACAATTGGATACAGTACTTGATGTATTCCACTTATCCCAACTGAGGAGATACATGCATAACCCATCTCACGTCATCAACCATGGCAAGCTATAGATTGACAATGAAGAAACTTCTGCAGAGTTCCTAGTGGAGATAGAGGAATGATCGGAGTGGGTCCATTGTGGGTTGTCGATTACTTTTTTTTGATTTTGTTGAAAGTAAGTGATTCTCCCGGAGATCACATGGGAGCGAGAGGCTCATAAGAATGTCCAGTACCCCTCATTATTTGTGTAACCATATTTGGCTTATGAGGACATAAATCCCTAATGTAGGGAGAATTTAAAAAACATAAAAATTTCTTATAACGTTTTTTTAATTATTTGGGATTTTTACATGTCTACAAACTTTAACGGTTCATGATTTTGAGGGCTAGTGTGCCGGGAATGAATTTATGTAATTGTTTTGGATACGTTCAGTAAACGCATGGGCGATATTTTTTATCTTTTGAACTGGTTCTTAGATTAAAAAGTTAAATGCAACATTGAATTCTCAAAACTGGTATTCAATTAAGGGAATATTCACGTCAATTGTAGTTGGTAGGAAGAAAAAGAACATTTTGGATAATTTTAATGTGTTAATAAAATAATAGAAATGTTTATTTTTTTTATTTTTTGTTTTCCTGCATCCTATAGAGTGGTGGTGGTGGGGACCACTGAGGTGGTCAGACCCTAAATTATGTGTTGTTAATTGCACAGTTAGACTTTGGTAGTGTAACCACCCCTCGTGTAATTAATGAGACACATTAATTACTTCAATTAATGAACCACATTAATTACTCAAGGTGTTTGTCACCATTCACCCTCCAATTTAAATGGTGCTTGGGGTGGGTTTTTTGGAATGACTTAATCATGCGAGGAAACCCTGAGGAAGTGATGCCACACCTACTACCGAAGGCGAATGGAGGATTGGAAATGCTAATTTTAGGATCGATCAGAAGGACGATGGATGACAAACTCCAAGTCATGTGAACCTTATCATTTATCTGAAATACCCTTGAACATGGATGCACCACCATATGTGACATCCCCAAAGAAATCAAGAGGTAGGTTTTTTAATATTGTTATGCATTTAAGTGAATTTTGTCTCATCGTTCATGACTAATTGGAAGAATGCAGATCAACCAACTAACACATTAATCCACGACTCTTTCGTTTTTTTGAGTGGTTATCACATAGATTCATTTTCAATTTTTAAAAAATCTTTGGTATAATTTTGTTTCACCCATATGTTATAACACTAATGTGGAGGGCATGAGCCAATCCAAACAAGGCTCAGAGGCTCTGTCAAACTTATTCTTAATGCATTCTTCTTGGATGAATGATGAACTTGTCGACAATGCGGAACCAAAGGCCACACAATGAAAGCGGCATCCTGGGAGGCTCGTAGGAACACATGACACCAAGAATGGACCATCGAAGCATGTCTGGTGGCCCACAGAAGGAACCACCGTAGCGCTATGCTGGTGACGGATGGTGTTTGTTGGAGGAGGCCCGTGACAATTGGCCGAGGGTGGAGTGATGTAGCGAGCCGTCATGTGAGTGCTGGGTGGCGCCCGTAGGTACCTCTTGTGAACGTATCCATGGCTAGTGGGCTGCGGAAGGATGGAGGATGCGCAACCTCACGCTGCAACATGTCAGCCAGGACAGGTTTGCCACCTGGCCGACCCCGGCTGAATGAAATGACCCTGCATCCATGGGGAAAGCTAGCAGATGCAGTCCACCTTCAGGAAAAATGTGGCGGACACTGTCTGACCTAATGTGCTGGATGCAGGATGGCCAAATACACTGGACCCACCCCACGGGCCAGGCCAGACCACTTGCTCAATGGGCATGCTCTGGTGGGAAGATCCCCACATGGAGAGTCGGGCCCTCGAACTAGCCGGGCCACCCCTGACAGGGTGGACCCAGTTAATAGGGCCAACCCATAACTGTGTGGGCCTATTCAGGATTAGGTAGACCCCGAGACTAGTTGCATCGGGTAGGTCTGACCAAGTCAGACCGGGCCAAGACACAGCAGGCCCCCTGAATAAAGGAATGCTCGTAACTGATGAACTAGGTGTCCGTTTAACACAGAATCAGTGGTGTTGGGAACTCGTTTGGGAAGTGGTCACTTTGGTATATTCTAGTGGGCCCGACCAAGACGGGCTAGACCAAGGTGTGATGACACCTATTTCATGGAAAGGGATGTAACTAACAAACCGGGTGTCTGATCAATGCATAATATGTGGCCTAAGGACCCTTGAGCCAAGGGGTTCCTTTGCATATACTTTATGTGAGTTTTTACGGACATTGTCATGCATACTAGGATAGATCCGACAAGAATCCAACAATGACATTTTTACAAAAGTTCACATATCTCTCAGACCAGGCGTCCAATCGACATGTTGTCTGTAATGCTGGAACCAATATGATGGGTTGGTCCATTGGATATACATTTCATGTGAATTTGTACTAGTTGAAATATGACTGATGGCTTCAGGATCATAATATTCTAGAGAACAGCTGTGCTTCGCGTAGGAATCTAGTGGATGGATGTGACATGAAGAAGAAGAGAGACCAATACGGGTCTGCATTAGAAACTCAAGAGTGAAATTATTTAGATGAATGTCTAATCATCCATACCTATGTACTAGAAACCAATACGGGTCAGCACTAGCAACCAAAATGGGTCAGTACCAGCAACCAATACGGGTCAACACCGACGGCCAATACGGGTCAGCACGACCGACCAATACCGGTCAACATGTAGAGACCAATACAGACCAACATACAGTGACCTATATGGGTTAGCAATGGAGTTACAACAGATAGGATATTGTGGCATAATGAGTAGTCATCCCTATCCGAGTAACCTCTATGTTATACCATTTGAGTGAGTTGTTTCTTTTTCATTGTGCCTCATGATTTAGAGCATGCTGGTGATATTAATTTTGTGGTATTTGTTGTGATGTTTTGATTTTTGGATTATTGAGTGACCTTTGAGGGTCACAGGGTCCCCTACTGTTTTGTTATAATCAACCCTACATTGGATCTCTCCCCATGTGTGTTTCTGGTGCAGACTACTGATCCTCTGAGACCAACTTTGGAGGTTCGGGTCTTGGTGGAGCTTGGTGCGAGGAGAGCAGATGTGATCCCATAATTTGATTTTAGACTTACAGCAACTACCCTCTAGGTAGAGCTCCAGGGAAGATGAAACCATTGTTTACATTCATTTCAGTATCTAGGTCTTGTATTCTTGCCCACTATTTACAGTCAGTAGTTTTACTTGTGGTTGTAATTTACTCTCATGTTTATACACTACTCTTTTGGTTGTTTACTTCAGATTTAGTTTTTGAGTGTGTAAAAATCTCTAAGGATTTTCCTTCCCTATTCGGGTGAATCCTTCGAGTGCTAGTCACCAACCCTATCCTATGGGAAGCGGGAATTAGGAAGTCACGTGTGCGCCCATTGGGATGGGACATGCCAATCATTATTAGTGTACATGTGGAATACCACATCATCAAATAGATGTGATACTTTCACAAATTACATGGAATGTTTTAAAGATGAGTCTAATTAAAAATACTTTTCTTAAATAAAATATATATACTGTGCATGACATAACTAAATTTCTTAAAATATAATATATCATATTTTTATTACCCTTTCAGAAACTAAAATGGTGATAACATCATATGTGGATGTGTGGACTACTGCATCCTTAGTGCGATGTGATTCCTCTTACATAATAAGAGTAATATACATATATATCAAATATTATATGATTAATAATATGTTATCTAAGATATAATTGTAATTCTGTAAACTTAAATGTTACGTTATTTCAATTATGATCATTGAATAATTAGAAGGTTACTCTTGCGTACGTACATCATACCATCTCCATGATTATAATGTTTGTTTATTTTTCATAACAATCACTATTGATTGGTTGTAAAAATATTTTTTTTAACCATCATGTCCATCCAAAAGTAATTCTATTGACAATTTATTAAATAATAGAAAAAAGTACATAGATGACAGGTGGGGTCAAACAACGGGACTCACCCCCCTCTGTCAACACATAAGGTTACATATCATAATAAGACATATCATTCCCATAATCAGAGTCATCAGCAGTTTCCCAGTCAGATAGGGACTAACCATGATCAAGGATCTTATGAATATCTGAATTATACCTGCCCGATATCTTATAAGATCGATTACACATAGTTTTATGTGTATTATATTTGTCCTTACCTGGCCTTCTCTTTGAGATAGAAATAGTGTATTCAACCCTACCTTTTCCAGATATTAGAACATCTTTGAAAGAAATAGGGACTCCACAACCCGTTACAATCCCTCCCACCTCCAAGATGTCACCCAACTTCTAAGATATCCTAGAGGAGTTCAAGAGATTCTAGATCTCGTTATGAAATACATCTTTTAGAGGAGCCCTAGTTTTAGCAGTTATCTCAGTAGTCTCATCATGTAGAAAACTTGAACCAGGTCTAGCATTCATACATATCATGGAGGGGTCAGTACAGGCAAGAGACCCAACAATAAAGACACTAGAATATTTTCCAGTCCCAACTAATCTAGTGGGAGAAACAAAACAACCATCCTTAGATGTAATATCCTTGGATAAATTATCTCAAGCATTAGAGGGACCACCCATTGGGGATGCATAATTTACCCTAGTGTTATAAGGAGCACAATTGTCTCTCATTGGTGATGAGTCCACCATCAGTCCCTTCCCTTTCGAAGGTAGATGATTTTCATCAATAGAATCCATCATATCATCCTTATTGGAAGATGGATTTGTTCTATAATCAAGGGGTTGGGACAAAGAAACATCATTCCTCTCTAATTTCCTTCTATAGAGTTTGGATGGGTGGCCCTCCATCCTACATTTCTCATAGGAGATCCTTCTTCAACATAGCTCCAAAGAGTTCCGAACAGCCATGCATTCATTACAAAAAAGTGACTTTCTGTTATACTCAACATCAATTTTGATTTCATCTGTCATTGTGAAAAGAGTTACCTTTTCAATTAGGATGAAGCTAAAATCAATCTCCAATAACATCCTGGAAAAATTTCCAAATCGAAAATTCTAGGTCTCCTTGTCATGTCGTATTGGATTCCCAATTTCCATGCCAATATCACACAAGATCAATGGATGCCATAGGAAACAATTGACCATGAAGATGAACCCATAAATGAGAAAAATCATTTCATTCATGTGAATCATTGAAGTCCAGGGACCATTCATGAAGGTGAATCCATCCGGGCTTCATGGAAAGAGATACAATGCTCCATAACAGAATTTTTGTAGCATCTGAAGGAAAAATGCAACAAAATAAACCAATTCCAAGAGATAAACACCTCCAATTCGAGAAACCACATAAAAATGAGATCCATATGAACAATAAATAAAACTTCTTGTATTTTTGAACATTGGGTAAAACAAGACGTGCAATCAGAGAGGTTTTCCCGATCACAATCCCTTCAGTAAAGCCATTTGGATTGGACTCAACATGAACTGATGAACCATTTTGAAGAATTATTCCAGAAAACATGTCAATGTATGTTTCAAATGAATTATTCAAAACATCATTTAGATTTATCCACAGGGTAGCAGGAAAGAATGTGGTAGCCTATTTTCTGTAGAAATGAAAAGTATCAGAAGACAAGATTCTCTTTAGTAGAGGCTATGAAACAGACATGGCATCCCGACCCCACATGCCTCCAATGTCTAAAAAACAGTGAGGAGAATCCATGGTCTGGGACCCAAAGTCAACACCGACATCCTCCGGGGTAGCATTGTGATCTCGCACGCCACCTTCACCCAAACTTAAGCAGACAGGACAATCCCAAGAGACTCCATCCACTGTATGCGCTCAAACTCCGAGACTCAACTCCCCATTTTTTTAGGCAATATACCGGACAGAAGCCTTCCGATCGGCATTAGACTAAGACGTCAGGATACCCGCTGAAGGTATATGATCACTGAGCCACCATAGACCTTAAATCCAGGAGGATCCCCCTTTTCCAACCACAAGCACTGATCCAAGATAATGGGGAACATACATCAAAAACCCTAGAGGTTCCATCCGCCATGGTTGCAGAGATCCCACACATCCCGAAACGCCATCAAAATTTGTGTAGGGTAACGCTCGCCTCCCACTAGGGCCCCCTCCAAGCCCAGAGTGTGGCGCACATTCCCCAGCTAGGTAAATGGCTTTGAATCGCCCTATGTATAATATGCATAGTGTATGAGTCTGGCGGGACTCGATCCTGTGCCAGTTCCCATAGAGAGCGAGGTGTACAACCAGTGGGTACCACTAGTGTATGAATATCATAAATAGTCATTATTAATATTTACGAGGTGGTTAAATAATTTACCTTTGACCATAGTTTACCTACCAATGTCATTGTTGACACGCAAATAAATTATGGTAAAAAAATCTAGGTTAAATATTATTTGATTATGTAATTATATAAAACATGTTTTGAAGTGAAATCCACATTATTATATAGGGACCATACATTTAAATTCATTAATATTATATAACATTTTCATAATACTTATATCATTGAAAAAATATACACCCAAATATTATACTAGTTTGGAGACATAGGAAACATGGAAACAAAAAAACTAATATATAAATGTGCTACATCATCTTTAATTAGGTTATTCTTGACTAGGACCATTTCTACACATAAAATATAATTCATATCTTCATAACATGGGATAATAAAAATTTAAAATGGGTGAGCTCAGATGATCTATAAAGGTAAACAAGGGAGATATGTATGAATAATGTTGAGAATAAGGGTATGAGAACGTGGTCTTGAAAATAGAAGAGCATAGGGTTCATATAATATAACACAAAAAATAATTATGGAATAAAACATTGATGTTCATAAGACATGAATTATAAGGAAATAAAGAACTTAAACAATGAAATAATAACATAGGAATAAAATGTGGAATTCTGGGAGACACATAAATATATATAATTATTTACACATTAGTCAAGGAATTGCTGCTAAGATCATATTAAGGGATAATTTCTTTTACTAAACATGGTTTACACCATGCTCCCACCCTATATTTCTGAACTGAGTTCACTACACATTCCTGACCTATAATACTAAACAAGGTTAATTTCATATTCCTTCCCTATAATATTGTACTATGATCATTTTTCATTCATTCCTTGTAATATTGAACAACATTCATTTCTCATTACATCCATGTCAATATCATGAGATTAAAATAATTACCCAATGTATTGGGGGGAGATATAGGTCCCACGGGTCTCATAATTTAATAATACATATATGTTCTAAAAAAACATAAACAATCAAATATACACCATGAAATTAAATGGGTATCATAACCATGTAATCATCTAATAATATATGGAAAAAATTCTGGTTAATAATCATTTCATCATAATAATAACCTATAAAAGATAAACAAATTTCATAAACATATAACCCATGAAAGAGAAATATGGTTCGTAAATGTCTAAACATGAATCATAACCAATTACGAGAAATAATATAAATGGATGAATTAAATAATTTCATAAAATGTCATGAGTGACACCAATGAATGTTATCATAGATATAAAATAATTTTGATATATCATACATATATGATTCATGATTAAAATGTCCAGTTGTCTTTGAAAATTAATTTTTAATACATAACCCCATTTGAAAATTAATTTCATAGAAAATAAATTTACAACTTTTAAAGAAGACCTGCCATTATTTTTTAAACTTTTTTCATTGAAAACCAATGAAAGAAGCTTGGAAACATTTTCAAATTATTTTTCCATGTAAAAATAGATATGAAGGTTGAAAAGAAATATGAATTAATTTTTCCATGAAAACATATAAAAGAATCCATTAAAAATTTTAGCAAAATGTTTCTTTGAAGACACATCAAATAAGATTCAAAACATTTTAGAAAAAGTTTTCTTTGAAAATATTTGGAAATGTTTTAAAGAAATAATGAAAAAAATTTCCAGACCATTTCTGGGAATATAACATTAAAATATTATAATGGAAGCTTGAAATTTATTTGAAAAACTTTTAATATGAATACATATTAAATATGAATTAAATAGTTTTGAAAACCATTTAGTTTTAAATAATTATATTTTTTTAAATTATCCTTTGAAATAATGATTGTTAGATGTAAATAACTGGGAATGGGTAAATCCATAAATATCATACGAGGTAAAAATAACATTTATTTTGTGTGGTAAAAAGGGTATAACATTACTTATTTGAAAAGAGACAAAAATAGTCCTTTAAGACATTAATAAAAGGAAAAAAATATAAAAAATTTATTTTAATGATTATTAGATAAATAATAATAATTACTAGAAACCCTTTTTAGAAAAATGGTTTTTATGGAACATAGATTTCCAACCAAAGATTGGGCAATGTTAAGATATCATAAAAACACATTATTTACTGTCTTATGTACAAAATGGTAAAACAATGGTACGAGATACTTGAATATATCATGAATAGCCATATGAGAATAAATTTAATGAATTTTCAGGATATATGGGTTATAATATTTCATTAAAGGAAGCATAAAAATATATAATATTAAAAAACTATTAGATTGTTTTAACAGACTCTTATAACTTGGTAACATGGGGAAACACAATCGATTTAATAAAATAAAATTACAATAAGATTATAATATAATGAAAATATTGATATTCGTGATATATCATGTAAAATGGAACTATATACACCTAAAAATTAATTTAGGTGCATAACAAAACATGATTATCAATGATGGAAAATTGGGTAAAAAATATTTTACTGATTTGATAACATTTGAATCATAATACTTGTGAAACAATGGTTATAGAATTGACATGTAAAGACTAATATATTTTACTATAATAGTCATATATTACATCCATGTTCATTTTACACACCACTCAAAATATATTAGTGTTGAATAAAACATGTATCTCACAGAAATAAAAAGTGAGATGAAATCCCCTTACCTAGTGTTTTGTATCTTGTCTTTCTACTTCAAAACCCTTGTATAATAAATATGAATTTATTGAAAATAGTTTAAAAAAATTTATTTTTATATCAAATACAAATTTTTTTACCTTATATTACCCCCATGTTAACTATCCTATGCAATGGTTTCAATTCAGGTAATATCCAATTCGTTCTCCGCATTTGTCTTAATTTGTTATATCTTTTGTCATTATACGTATTTTATGATTCTAGAATGTAAAAAATGATATAAATATCATTTATATTAAGTATAATTGTATTATAAAAATACATAAAATATATATGTACAAAATACAATACACGGTTCGTAGAGACAGTATGTCATACGTTTGTATGAATGATGTTTTCATTTTTCTTAACGCTTTGAACGAATGAAATAAAATAGAATATATGTCTGTAATTATATGTATAATATCATTATCTTTTCATTAAAATGTTATATATATCATATAAATTCACTAAAACCATCCTTAATACCTTTTATGTACTGTGTGAATGAATCACATCTCTTGGAGGGGAAAATAGTTTTTAATTCCTCAAATAAAATTATCATATTTAAACCAATTAGAATGTAAATATTTAAGTGTTTTAATAGAAATAAATAATAATAAATTTAATAATAAATATAAATATGACATATAAAAAATATTTTTGATCATAATATCTTCCCTGAGAGGTGGTAAAAGAAAAATGAGCAATCAACGTTTAGTGAGGTTGTAGTTCTTCGTAAACATAAACAGTGTGTCTGTTACCCATTAAATAAAGGTGTGTATAAAATTAGGTAAAAACCATAAAATAAATAATTCCTAGTATATTTAAGATAATTTTTTTAAAAAAAATTCATGTAATAAATAGATTGGTGGGTTCGGATTAATAAAATAAAATAATGGATCTTGAGAGGAGACGTTACCTCTTAATCGGGTAACAGCATTTAGTTTGGGTCAAAAGTATTATTTTTAATTCATTCATCACGTGGTGGGGATTCTAGGAGAAAGTGATATTTTTTGGAGTTTATTGGATGTATCTTGGCTTTAAATAATTGGTTCCAGAGGAGTGAAGAAGAGGGAGAGATGATGGCCTTTTCTAGGGAAGGGAAATGACACAAATAGTAATTTTCAAAACAAGTCTAGTATACCATCATTTTTTAATAGAAAAAGTCATTAAAAATAACCAAAATAAATAATTCAAGGTGAAGGCCCAAATAATTTCCAGAAAACCGGTTTTGTGATAGTTTCTATGTCGTATTGGTTCTCACATTTATGGTTTAGTACTTTATTAACATAATTTTTCTCTTAATGGTTGTAATTATTTTTAATCACTTTCACCACTATTATTTGTAAAAATAAATTCCTTGATATAAATTACTAATTACGATGATTATAATTATTGAATTCATCATTAAAATTTATAATCACATAAGTAGAAAAAAATAATTTTAAAATATTCACGCTGATGGGATGAAAATACAGGGTATTGAATAGGAAATGATCAAATGCATGCAATTTTTTAATATCAAATTTTTACAAATTGGTTCCAATGAAATAAATTGGATTAATTAAAAAAATTATGACTCTATTAAACATTTAAAAAAATTTAAAATATAATTTTAATTTATAAATAAATTTGATGAAAAAGCAGTTTTTAATTGAAACCCATTATTTTTAACTTTTCATTAAAAAAATGAAACATTGTAAAAAATTAAAATAATTTCTACTAACCTTATTTTTATCATTTTAATCAAAATATGTTGTTTATTTTGAAATATAAAATCTATAAATGATGGGAAAAATAGTATTTAAAATGGATTCTCCATTAAATGGTGTTGTAAATACTTTTACAACATAAATAAGTTTTTAACCATAAAATTTTGTTGTTTCTTATCTTATGTATGTCCAATATATTGAATGAATATGATAAATATATTTTATTGAATGTATAAATTATTTATTAAGTTAATATCCCTCACTAGTTATAAATAATTTATTTTATTACGGTTAAAAAATATTTGTGACCATAAAAATAATAATATTTCTCATTAAATTCAATCGGTTTTCATATTCAATTATAATTAATTGATAATAATGGAATTCAAATTATTTTTTTTGTAAAAGATATATTTTCAGATATTAGTTAATATTAATCATAACAACTAATTTTATGAAATTATTATGTCTTATTATATCAAATAATAAAATTTTAACAATATAATATTGTTTGATATAACTCAGGTTTATGTGTTATGAAAGCATTCAAGGAAAGTCATTATTGTGTGTAAGGTAAGATAACAACCCTGTAATTGGTAGATCAATCTAAAATTTATGTTTCATATAGTGCACTATTAACTTGGTGTGATATATAACATCAGAAAAACATATAAAATAATTTATTTTCAGTGTTATGTGAATTGTTAAATATAAAAATGATTAAATTAATTAAAAATTAATATAATCAAGAAGTGTTACATTTGACCCCCATTAAATAAATTCCACCCCCAAAATTTTTATCAGTTATTGAAGGATTAATAGGTGAAACTATATTTATTATAAACCCTCATATTAAAAATGAATACTAAAAAATCCTTTTAAAAAGGATGGTTAGAAATATAACAGTTACACAGAGTAATATATAATTGGGGTTCTACATGGGAGAACAAACTTGGAAGGTGAAAAACATTGACATAGAATAGAAATATAAACATCATGTTCTGATGGAGATTGATGGTGAAAAAGGTCTGGAGAATGTTAAAAATTACAAATCCTTAAATTTGTAATGAACTAAGGGATGATCTGATTCATCTAAAACCGAGGTACTATAATAACGTTTGTGGTTTTAAGATACTTTTTCCTGAAGATAAATAATTTTCATGAAAATAAATACTTGCATAATATTAGGAAAACCTCACCCTTTTTTGTTCCTTGTTCCACTTCACTGCATTCTATAAAAATAAAGGTGAATTTCTATTCCTGAAGCACTATCAGATACTAAGATCCATGATATCTATCCCATATGTCATCAATTATCATCAACACCACGTTTTAATAATATTTTATCCGATATTCTTAATTTCTAAACTAGTAAGATAATAATTTATTCACACTAACATCCTTTAATGTTTAACTTAAACAAACCCAAAATGGATCACCACATAACCCTTATGAAAGATGAAAATTAAAAGATTTTGAAATATATTCATGAAAGAATATTAATATTGATCCCTCTATATCACAAATTACCACTTGTTTTTCAAATTCTGAACATGTGAATAATCTTATCGTATATTCTCTCACAATATGGAAACCACCATATCAACCATAAATTATTTTAATAACATTCATTCTTCCTTACTCCAATGATTACTGGATATATTCATTAGATTTATGAAGTTGTAAACTTAATCCTTAATGACATAGAACACTCATTCAAAAATCATTTCCAAGTTAATCTGTACCATCGAGAATACTTTTTCATATCCTTAATATCATTATCCAAACAACACTATCTCCATGTCAGAAATTATTTAAAGGTTACCTTCCTTAAATTAAAATGTCACCTTTCACTGGAATCATCTTTATGCCATTATCACCAATCAACATTTATTTTTCAATCATTAATGAAATTTTATATAGAAAATAATCATATATTTCCCAATTCATATAACATAATATTTAAATTCCAAAAAATAAATATATCATACCACTAACATTATTCCCAAACAATTACATAGGCCTCATTAACTTATTACATATTACCTCTTTCATAGAATATGAAATATGAATCATGTCTTCATGTTCCTCAATCTCAAACTAATCTTGATTCTTATTTTTAAAGTAAACAATACTAGAAGAAAATCACATATCTTCCACATGTCATTTGAGGCGCTTATATCTCCATATGTATAACAAATACATGTACAACCTTCTTGATTCTCCTTATGAGATTTTAAATTGTTAAATTGATTCTCATAGTGACTATATATTTTATATTTCGAACATAAAATTTGAACCATGTTCCTTAGATTTAACTCCATTAACTAAAACAAAAAGGCATATCATGAGAAGCATCTAGACAGGTATGTATTAATAGTAAACCACTAACACTATCCTTTACCAAGATTTCATAGGATATTCTAAAATGTTAACTCATACTTATACTTATCCATAAGGACATCCCTAAAAATATCCTTATAAATATACATATGGATCACAATATTGTTTCTCATCATATTTTCCTATGGTTAAATAATCCTTTACACTGATTTCAATAATAAATACCCTCTTTATATGTAAATTAACAAAACATAACATTTACAGAAGATGTAAGATATTATAAAAAAAATCCCAATGACCATAATAGTCTATTTCCTTTGGAAACATATATACATTAACACTATGAAATAATTGAGATACATCATATCCAACCAGGTTCTTATTGAAAATCAACATTCATAGACTCATTAAACATAATTCATATCATCATAACATTAAGGAAGGAAACATAAAAAGGGGTGATATTAGAATCTTAGAAATGGTAATCCAGGGATATATGCAAGAATAATAATGAGAATAGGGTTATGTGAGATTGATAAAATAATAGAAGATTGTACACATAATATCAAAGTAAAAAAAAGAACCTTGTCATAAAGCATGTACGTTCTTAAGACATGAATCATGTTGAAATAATGAATATAACCCATAAAAGCATAACGTTGGAATAAAATGGGGAATTTTTTTAGAAAAATAATCATATATAATTTTTCCCATGCTAGTCAAGGCATTGTTTTAGAGACCAAATTATTGCAGAATGTCCATTACTAAAAAGGGTCCACACACTGTTCAAGTCTTGTATTACATTATAGATTTAACTCCCCATTAAATTCATATTATACTGAATGATGATCATTTCCCAATCTATCCCAGAAATGCTGAACCAAATTCATTTCTCATTCAAGACAAGTATTATTAAACCCTGTTAATTTCTAATTTCAGTAATGTCTATCTCATGAGATATAAATCATTATACAATGAATTTTATGGAGATATATGTACCACCCATCTCATAATAAAATCATACATACATGTACCAAAAAATAAAAAAATTATCAAAACCGAAAAAATGAAATGTGTATCCTAAAAATGTTACATATATTATCATATTGAAAAAATAAAGGTTATTTAATCATTTAATCAGACTCATAACCCATGAAAGAGATAAAGATTTCATTAAAATATTACCCATGAAAGGGAAATTTGTTTCATAATGATCATGAATGTAGTAAAAAAAATTTATAGAAATAATTTCAATGGAACCATTTGATCATTTCCTAAAATGGCCTTAGAAAAATCAATTGATTTTAGCTTAGATGGAAAATAAATTTTAAATATATTTAAATTTTTCTGAGGAAAACATCTATTCCTATTTGAAAAAGGATTTCTAGTACAAAAAATCATTTGAAAAAGTCTTCATAGAATGGACATTGAAAACATATAATGGAAACATTAAATCATTTAAAAAACCTTTTCCCATGAAATATTTTAATTTAATCTTGAAACTTTTTTGAAATTTTTTTCCCTTAAAAATAAGAAGAATGAATATTTTTGAAAATTTTTTTCTATATAAACTTATAACAGAATCTTAGAAATATTTTCATACAAATTTTAATTTAAAAAATTTAATATAAGATTAAAAATTTTAAAAAACATCTAATACGATGGTGGGTAAATACATACATCATGAACGAGGTAAAAAGAACAATACTTTTACATAGTAAAATGGGTAGAAAAATTCCTTATTCAGAAACTGACAAGAAGAATACTATAATAGAATTAGTAAAAGGAAAAATGCTAAAAAAAATTAATGATTATATTATAATTCTATAAAAATCATTGAAAACGTTTTTTGTAAAAATAGTTGTGGTGGAACATAAATGTATTATTGAAGAGAGGGTAAAGTCAAGATTTCATAAAAAAAAGTTTATTAACTCTAGAATTTACCAAAGAGTAAAAAAGGTATTTAATACAATAACATGTCATTAATTACCATATTATAAAATATTTCATGATTATTAAGGATATATGTGTTATAATATTTCTTCAAATCATACATAAACCTAAGAAATCTTAAAATGCGATTAATTTGTTTTAATAAAATATTATCACTTGATTACATGGGATCATAATATCAATGTAAGAATAAAAAATTATATGAATCATATAATATCATGAAAATATTTATAATCATGATATATATTGTAAAATGGATGAATATATTATTGAAAATAAATTTAGGTAAATAACAAAAAAATGAGTCTCAAAGAATGAAAATTGGGGAAAACTATTTTACCGATTTGATAACTTTTTATTCCAAAATCCCATGAAATAAAGGTCATATAATGGATATGTAAATAAAAATAAATTTAACTATAATAATAATTTAATACATCCATGATTATTATTAACACCACATAATAGTAATGGGTGGTGAATAAAGAATGTATCTCACGGAAATAAAAAGGGAGATGAAATCCCCTTACCTTTTGTCTAGAATATCATCATACTAATTCAAAACACATCTATAATAAATATAAATTTATCATAAATATTTAAATTAATCTTATTATTATATCTAATACCATATTTTTTTATTATGACCTTTTATTACAACCTTTTTAACTAACCTCTGTTAATGATTCATTTCTTGTAATATCTGTTTTGTTCTTCACATGTGTCTTAATTTGTTATATCTTAGGTCCTTATAATTATATCACGATTAATGAATGTAATAATTATATAAATATATTTTAAAATCACTATATATTTATTATAATAAACTATATAATATATAAGTATGAAATGGAAGACACCATTAATGGAGACAGAAATCCGTACGTACACATGAACATTGTTTCAGTTTTTATTATCATATTAAACAAAATAAATATTATGAAATATGTTAATATAAATATATAATATAATTATAGTATAATTATAATGTTAAATATATCATATAATTACACTAAATCCATCAGTAATTCCTTCTTTGTTCTGAGTTAATGAATCACATTTCTTTGAGGAGGCGGTATTCCACACTTCCTCAAACGAAATTATCATATTTACACAAAATTTAATGTAAAAAGATATATACTATAAAATTAATACAGTGGATTAAATATATAATAATTATCATATATGAAATATAATCCATTGTGTACATCATAATTTCCACCATAATATTTTCTAGAGGAAAAATGCACAAACATCGTTTAGTGAGGCGGTATTTTTCTGTACGTAAAAATAGAATGTCTGTTACCCATTAGATGGTTTTGTGTATATTTTTATGTGGAAAAAATATAATAAAAATATCATAGTAAATATATGGTAATATTTATTTAAAACATTCATGTAAAAAAATATATTTTAGAGGGTGGAGAATGTAAATAAAAGAAAGGATCTTGACGGAAGATGTTACCTCTTAACCTGGTAACTCCTTTTGGTTAGTTCCAAATCGTTTTTAAGGTTGTTTTCTACCCAAGGGGAGACTTCTATGAGGAATATAGTTTTATTTTAAAGTTCATTTTATAGATTTTTTCTGATCCTATGTATGTTTAGTGGTATGACGAAGAGGGGAGGTGGTGGTCTTTTATAAGGAAAGGAAATGACAGAATTGTCATTTTTTGAAACAAGTTAGGCATATCAAGGATTATACCTAACACAAGTCATAAAAAACATGAAAAACAAAATAATGGAAGTTAAATGAATGATTAATGGAGATAAAAATATTGTACTATAAGTTTCAATGTCATTTTGGGTCTTAAATTTAATTATTAGTACATTATTAACAAAAACAATTTCATAATCGTTCTAATTTATTTTAATCACATTCACTAAATATTTTTTGTTAAAAAATTTTTTACCTTACTATAAAATATGAATTATTCATATTACAAATATTGAATAACCTTTTTTAAATTATAATCACATATGTGGATTAAATTAATTTACTTATAATCATACTGATATGAGGACACTGCTGGTTTATAAAGAAATAATGATTAAAAGAATACTATTTTTTATCCAATATAAATGTGAAATTATTTACAATGAGGAAAATTATATTAATTGTTAAAAAATTTATTTAATTAATCATTTAATATTATTTGAAATATAATTTATCCTTATAAATAAATTTAATGAAAAAGCCGTTTGTATTTAAAATACATTTTTTTTAAAATATTAATTAAAAAAACCATAATGAAAAATACAAAAAAAATTCTCTAAACAAGATTTTTATTTTTCCATTAAAAATTTGATGTTTATTTTGAAATGTAAAATATATAAAATTTCAAAAATAGATTTTAAATGGGTTGTTAATTAAATGGTTCTAATAATACCTTTATAACAATTATATGTTTTTGAGAATAAAATGGTGGTTGTTCTTATCTTATGTCTATAATATCTATTGAGATTAATATAAAATATTTTTTATTGAATATAAAAAGTATATATATAATTATTGTTATTAAATAACTGTATATAATTTAATTTCTTAAGGTAAAATGGATTTATAACCATAATAATAATAATATTTTCCTTTACAATCAATTGGTTTTCATATTCATTTCTAATTAATTGGTTACCTATGAATTCATATTATATTTGTGTAAACCATATATTTTAGAGAATTATTTAGTACTATTCATAACTATAAATTTAATCGTTAGCTGATATCTTATTATTTTAAATAATAAAATTGTAATGATATACTTTTGTTCGGTAAAACTTGGTTTTTTGTGTTTCACAAGACATTGATGAAAGACATTGTTACATGTAACGTAGGCTAACATCAATGTTCTATGTTGAGAAATAGTATTTTTAAATTCTTATATAGTGTATTATTTACTAGGTTTTTCATATAACTAATCCAAATATATAAAATAAACCATTTTTTATATTGTTTGAAATGTAAAATATCAAACAGAATGTATTTATTAAAAAATAATAATAATCCACAAAATATTAGTGTTTTACAAGAAATAAAAATGTAAAAGGTTCTTAAACATATAGATATTTAACAAAATTTTATTATTTTGTAGGATAGAGGAAAATCATGACAAATTTGACTTGAGGTAAGGGATTATATTCTCACTTTTACTTTCATGAGGTAAACATCATAATTACCACTTATTTTAGTTATATGGTGGTTCTACATCCCTTTTTTTATATAATTTTATGAATTCAGTTATCTTAGTTGTATATAGTTGTTTCATTTAACAACAATTCATTAATGAGGTTCATAGTTTCAATGATACTAATATGGTAATGGTTTTTTTCACAATTTTCTATGATTTTGACAGTAGTTATGTTTTAAACCAATCTTCATTTATGAGG
The DNA here is from genome assembly GCA_963277665.1 of Viscum album. Classification (NCBI taxonomy): domain Eukaryota; kingdom Viridiplantae; phylum Streptophyta; class Magnoliopsida; order Santalales; family Viscaceae; genus Viscum; species Viscum album. Next base: position 699,698,487 of record OY728119.1, on the reverse strand, counting down.
TGTATAAAATTATCCAAATGGAAGATATATAATGAATATCCATATCATCATGATATTATAATATGCATTTATTATTATTACATTAAACGGGTTAATGTTTTAAACGTTTTAATGTGGTTTTGGACTCTTTGGAATGTTTATAGATTATTATCACAATAATGTTTTATGATATTTTAATAATATTTTGATTAATTATTTTAAACAAAACATGTTGTTACTTATCCTATATGGGGTATATTTATTTTACATACCATCCTAATTAAATATTTTTATGGATTGGTCTCTTTTGAAAGGATTCTTATTTAGTTAATTTCTCTTCGATGAGATAATCATGTTTCAAAGATATTATTACATTACATATTCTTGTTCTGGGGTTACACTTATCTCAAATATTTGTTTATTAAACCCATTTCATTTCCATGGGTTAATCATGTTTCAATAATATAGTTATTTAAACCATTAATTTAAATGGGTTATTCATGTTTCAAATATTTTTTTATTTAAGTCGTTTCATTTCCATGGGTATTTCGTGTTTCTAGAGATTGGTTTGAAACCCATTTGATTTCCATTGAATAATCCAGATTAAAATATATTGACATTAAATACATTTATTTTCTATGGGTTTACCAAATTATAAATGAATAATTATTGTTTCTATGAGATTTTTTATGAAGGTCTTTTATTCCTAGTATATGAGCATTATATGAAATGTGTGAGCTCAATACAGATTATATGAAGGGTTGATCCACATTATAGCTCATAGGTGTGCCCAATATATATTACATGGAGGGATGATACATATTATGGATAAAGGGAAATTTGAAATCGTAATATTGATTATAAAAAGGGTGATCCACATTATAGATCTCTAATAGTTTGTGTAATGATTACTTTAGTGTTGACGATATGTTTTTTCCAATGGAATGCATTTTGAAGGTGTTTCGAAAGGTTTTAATGAATGTGACTCATGAAGTTACTAAAATGAGTTTAAATTGATTTTAATGAGTTTATAATTCTTCAATTAATTGAGAATGATATCAAACTGATCAGGATTATTGATTATAATTCCTATTTATTTTTTTAGGTTGTTATATTTTATGGACTAAGTATTGATGAATATGAGTTATTTTATGATTCTCTCCTACACTCTGATTATGTCTTTATACCTTTATGTAGCCTTATTCACATTAATTACATTTAATTGTTAATGATTTGGTTTACACTTATTGATTATTTGAGCTTATCCTTATTATTTTTCCATTTCCATAGGTTCTAGATAATGATGTTTAATGATTTATGTATATAAAATATTTCACAAGGGTCATTTTGATGACCGATTGAAAAAATAAAAAAATCACGCTTAAATGGGATAATTTTTTTTTGACAACTTATGAGTCCATGTTTATATAAGTTTATCATGTAAAAGATTTTTTGAGGTCTATAAAACATAACAACTAATAGGACCTTGAGGATCTACATGATCGATGTTTTTCGTTTTATGTTGTAAGGGAATGATAGAAAACATTGGTCACAATTGTTGGAATCCAAGCTGAAAATTTAATGTTATGGAGTTCATCACATGATCCCACATTGTGGGCTATAGTTTGTAATTGTTGGTATCAAATTATGGTTTAGAAAAAATTAGCGATTAATATTTTTTCATGTTTTTATATCTTAATAGATAAGGATATATTATTTTCTCTATAATATTGATGTGATAATAAGTTCATTTTATTAGACACCGCATTGAAGATTTTATTGATAATATATTAATGTTATTTTTGGTGATGTTATTTTAGATGAGATATTTTTTACCCTTAGGATCAAAATTTATTACTTTTTAGGTGTAAATATTTATCATTTATAATGAAAAAATGGTGATTACCTATATGCTTGGTGATAATATATTATATCATGCTAAGAGGTGGGGATTAACCCCATGGCCAATGGAGGATTAGGTTTTAACACTCTAACACTGGCTAACATGATGTGTTGGTTAGTATGCCCTTCTCAGGTAAAAATTACATTAATTTTCAAAACATATTGTATTTTATTTGAGAAATATATGTTTTTTCTTTTTTGATAATAAATGATCTAATTATTCTATTATTTCTGTTTCAAAATACTAATGAAATGATTGAAGGATTTTCTGTAATGTTATTTATGGAATAATTTAGTTTGAGATTTTAGTTTTATAATTTAATTTCGAATACTGTAATATCATTTTATTATTTAATCACTTTGGTGATTATCCTAACATGCACTATTTTTATATTTTGATTAATTTCTAATGACGGGTGGAATATTTAGACTATCCATTTTTTTATGTGGACTATTCATTATGAATGTAGTTCGTGAAGAAATTAAAATAAACCATGAATACTTATTGTTTAGATAATAATATTTTATTTTGGTGGAAATTTATTAAAGGATTAAATTATACTCATCAGGTAAGTATATTTACCTTTTACATTTATCTTGTATTAAATGGTCAGATAATTCATTAACCTTAGGAAAAGTATTTTGAAATATAATATCAACCTATTACAATATTTTATAAAGATACAAAAGAACTTTTACACACCTATATGGATGGTGGGTTTGTCTTCATTGACAAATTCATGACAGTGTTCTCTATCACTCTCTATTTTTTCATGAGAAATAGTAATTCTATATAAATATTTCCCACAACAGTTTTCAATTTGGGGAATCCTAGTTATGCAAAACAATTTATGACCATTATGTTTCCAACATTCCCTTTTTAAGAGGACGATATATTAAAACTTTTTATAATGTGGGTTTCAATAGATTAATTATAAAATGTTAATACTTTATTATCCAAAATGAATTTATAAGGTGAAATTAATATCAAGGGGGTAGGATGTATCTTGTCAAAATTTTATGAAATATATTATTTCGATTTAATTATAATTATTAAGTAGATTGTGTTACAATGAATTCATATTTTATCCTAAATTACACGCTACACCATGTGTATATTTATTTGAATGAAATATTCAGTCCATTTGATAACATGAGTTACAAACAAGGCCAAGTTGTACTAAATAACAATATTCTATTTATATTAGTATTTAATTTAGAAATTATCACATTGCCTTTATATTGGATTGTGTGAATATAACTTACTATATTAGGTTTACACATGTTTATAAGTTTTTTTAAATACATAAAATAAATTTTATATGATTAAAAATAATAATATATCCAAATTTAGGTATAAAATATTTATAATTTTTAATAGAAGCTTTACCGCCATTAATGGAAAACATATGTTATAAAATGTATCGAATTGTTTATAATTTTTATATGAAAAAATTTAAATCACTTTTTATTGAGGAAAATAAAAATTAACAGTAGTTGATTTTTTTGTGTTTTTCTGCGCTATTTTAATTTTTAATGAACAATAACAAATACAACATTTTTGTTAAAAAACCATTTAAAGTAAATAAATGTTAATATTGATTTATACTTTAAATTTTCTTAAATGTTAAATTGATAAATTATATCTATATTTATACAATTTATTTCCTTGCAATAATTTTAATTTTTAATTTCTATAGAAATAATTAATGAGCTTTTGGGGATTATATTTTTAAAAACCTTACCCTTACCATGACTGCAGGATTAGCATGAAACTAAAATTTTCCACTTCTATGAATTGATTTTCGAAAAAGGAAATACATTACTGTAATCGGTATAATATTTAAAGTTTAATATGGTCAACATAATTTTTGAAGAAAAATATTATTTAATGTTATCAAAATTAAATATAGTGATTAAGGTATAATCATGTTTAACAAGGGACTAAACCTTAATCTTAATGGAAAAAATGTCATATAAATTTCTCCAAAATCTATTGGATGGAAATAGATTATCCATATCTCTTATTGGATATAATTTCATGAGTTATCATGATAATATTCCCCAAAAGTGGCCTTTATAATAAGATGATTAAGGAAAAAAAGAAAAAAGAAACAGTCCTTATCTTTATCATTTATAAACCATAAGATAATGGAAGAAGCTATATAGTTTTTGTTATAAAAATTATTATTGAAAGGTAAATGATTTTATCAATATTGGTAATTTAATTTTAATTTTTTGTGATGATATAATTAACCTAAATTCTTAACAAACGCTAACACATGGATTATTTAGTTAGTAATTAAAAAAATAAAAGATGTTAATAACATTAGAATTAATGAAAATTTAATTAATATTCTCATTTAATTTTCTCTATAGATAAATAAACAAACATAAAAATATTTAACTTTAATATATTATAATTACGATAATGTTTTGGTATTTTTACATTAAAAATAAATAAATTATGTTAAAATTGGAATTAATGTTGTTTTTAAAAACATGATATTTTGTTGAATTATTTATAATTAAAAAAATCATCACTTATTAAGATTTATTTTATATTTTTAATAAATAATAAACATTTTCCATTCATTGATCAGTTTATACTTTACCTTTAATATATTGAACCATAGATAATAAAAAAATTATTAGCATGGTCTGTGTTAAAGTAGTGTTTTTTCGAGTTACATGAGTTTGTTTTAAATTTTATTTCAATCACCCATGAGAGTATTTAAATTAATAATTCAGATTTATTACTCATTGAGAAAATTTTTAGTATTAAATAACAACTTAATTTACTCTTATTTATTAAATTACTTATGTTGTTAAATTAGTTACCTAAATGAAAAACCAAAATGAATAATACACGGATACTTAAATAATAATGAGTAGAATTATAATAATGCTATTATTTTTAATTTTTGGAAATTTTATTTGACCATAATTTATATTTAAACCATTATATTTTCATTTTTTAGGTCACATGATATAAGGGGGACCTCAAAATAGTGATTACCTTTTTATTATTTAACGGAATTCCACTACCCCTCCATTATAAAAAGTCAACAAAGATTCCCCTTACACAAGCATCTAAAGCCACATTATTTCATAAAACAACATCTAAAATACTTTCCAAACATCCCTCCTATAAATATATAATCCTAAATTTTGGGCATAAAAGAAAACCATGGAAGCCCTTTTGTGCAATCCAAAATGAGTTTCTTGAAGAAACAGGTAACATTCATCAACGTCTATTTATGTTTTATTTCATTCTCCACCCATACAATTATTCATATTTCATTATTATATAATAAAAATAGAATACTATATATACTATTAACTGGTTATGAACACAGTTCTACCTACACCTATACACACATCCATAATAAAGGTAATTAACACACCATTCATGTGTATCGGGAAGTACCACCCCATGAAATGATGTAATTGGTTTCTTTGCGACATCTAATTATTGGTAATTGTGATGTACACCATATTTATTTAATGAATTATGTTATATATATGTTGTATTAATAATTGATTAATTGTTATAAAACACATATCGTTTTCATTCTATTTTTTTGTAAATACGCTAACATTGTTTTTGGACCTGTGGAATACTGCCTCCTCAAAGTGATGTGATACATTCACATATTACATTTATGTCATTAACGATGGGTTTAATTAAAAATATGTGACATAAATATAATATATATTTTATTAATGATATAATTAAATTTCAGAAAATATAAAATATCATTTTCATTATTACCCATTCAAACACAGAAATAATGACCACATCGTTCGTGGAGTTGTTGACCACCACCTCCAAAACGAGATATGATTTCTTTTACATCACAGTAATTCCATATATAATTATATATCCTTAAATTATATGGTATTGAGTAATTTATGATATTATTTAATGATAAATTTTACATTCCTTCTTTCAATAATAATAAACAAAAAATGGTAACCTTACTCATGTGTGTGTATGGTCTACCCTATCCATTATTTTAACATTAGTTCATTTTTCTTAACTATAATTATTGTGTGGTTTTAATGTTACAATTTATTTGTAATTAAGATAATTATTCTATAATTATTATTCTTTATTTGGTTTAATAAAAACCCCTATAAACATAGTTCAACTACCAAAGTCATTGTTGACACAAACCCAATTAAGGTCAAAGCATCTATGATAAAATTAATTTCTTAACTAATTATATATAAATTATTAATAATTGAAAAAAATTAATATTAAACTTTTTAGTGTTTATAAATAAACTATATAGTTAATATATTTTTATTATTTGGGATGATATAAGATAATAATGATGTATCGGACATGAAGTAAGGGATTATTGTCACAATTTTACATTTATGATGATTAAATCAATTACAACTTATATATTTTGTTTGGTTTATCTGCTACCATATTTTATATATTATATGATGAATTATTTTATCTTCTTGTTGTTTGAATTTTTAATTTAATTATTACTCTTTTAGGATGTTTACATGTTCAATTTTGTAAATTTTTTAGTTTTTTTGTAACAATTGTCCTTCCTTCTTATGTTTGTTGTGGTTTACAACTACATTTTTTATATGGTTTATAGCCATATCTTTTTACCTAATATATAATGAATCTTATGATTGTAATGATAATATTAGATTCATTGAATTTTTTTATTTTATTGTGTTAATGGTTCATATGTTTCAAGGAGGTATTGGACTGTTTTGAATGATTAAATAATATTTTTCTCAAGAATGTTTTGATGATATTTTAATGGTATTTCCCATCATCAACATCAATAAACATTGTTGTTACATATCCTCTACTGGGGATATTTTTTATTGATAATATCATCCTTAATTATTTATATGGATTATGTTGTCTCAATGGTATTGTTATTTTACCCATGTGTATATGTAAATCAATTTTCAAATATTTTTTTATATAAACCATTTTTTCAATCGGTTACTCATGTCTCAATGAGATTGTTATTTAGACCATCAAATTTCAAATAGTTAATCGTGTTTCAAATATTTTTTTCATTAACCCATTTATTTTCACGGGTTATTCATTTATTGAGGAGATTAATATTTAACCAATTTTCCTTCAATGGGTTATTCAATTTCCAAATGATTGTTTTAAAATAAATTTCATTTTAATGGGTCAATAAAGTTTCAATTATATTTATATTAAACCCATTTATTTTACAAGACTTTATGAATTTATATGTGAATAATTATTTTTTATATAACTTTTATGATGAACATATATTATTTATGGTACTTGAGCATTATAAGAAATAGGTGAGCACTATAGAACTTTTATATAGGGTTGAGCTACATTATAGCTCATGAAAAATGGGTGAGCCTAGTATAGCTTATATGATAGTTGATTCACATTATTGATCTCTAGTTTATATGGTAATGATGACATTTGAATTTAAATATATGTTTATTCCAATCTAATATATTTTTAAAGTGTTTGGAAGGGGTTTAAGAAAGTTATTATCCATGTTACCAAAAATATAATTAATTTATTATTTTGAGTTTCTAATATTGATAATGATTGATATTGATATCACATGGATCATGATTATTAATTCTGATGCCTATTTAATTTTCTACATTGACATTTTTAAAGGACTCGGTATTGATGGGTTTTAGTTCTTTTATGATTCTATCATTCACTTTTATTATATCATCTTACCCTTATGAAATCTTATTCTCGTTAACTAAATTTAATTGTAAATGATTTTATTTATCCTTATTGATATTATTATATCACATTTCTTATGATTAATTTTACCTAGGTTTTAAAGAATTATGTTGAACGATTTATGTATATAAAGGATTTCAAAAGGATGTTGTCGATTAACAAATATGATATAAGAAAAAAGGGTTAAATGGGGAAAATATACATTTGACAACTTATGAGTCCTTGTTGATATGAGTTATATATATATATATAAATATATATATATGTTATTACTAATTCAATAATACACTATTCCTAAGAGTCTATTGTGGTTATTAGTGATTTCTTATATCCTTTTTATGTTTTATGTTTTAGATTAAAAAGTGGGGTCACAATTATAGACATTAAAGCTATAATAGTAATGATATAGATTTTGATATAGGATCTTGGAGTGTGGGTTATGGGATGCTATAATATATATATATATATATATATATTATATTAATGAAATATTTAACATTAAAATAATATAATAAATCATTTTTATTCACACCATTCCACTGATGAAATTTTATAACATCGTTCATACTTATGTGTGGACAAAGACCTCCTCAAAGAGATGAGATTCGTTTTTCATCACCAAATCAAATGGATGATATATATAAGTTTATTTGATTAAATAATATGATATTTGTTATATGATGATAATTATGTAACGAATAATGATACTTATCATAATTTTTCAATGATTACTAAAAAGGGAAACATTGCACATCCGTACATACGACTTGTAATCTCCAAGACTATATCAATGATTATTTTGCATAATCCTCTATTATTATGGGTTTTAAAATTTTGAATGAAATAAAAAATGAATAATTTGTCATTATTATAAATTTTTATGATATTCCATGGGAATATGGACCAAATTCATCTTTCTGATGAAATTTTGGACTTATGAAACAAAAATGCACAGAACATTCAACATGAATTTATATAATTAAATATAGCATGGTAAGAGATAAAAATAAATGAATAATAGAACTAAAAATGGTCCATAATTAAGTAAATAATTAACCAAATATTATTATTCATGATTAAAATGAACATACAATACGTGTTTGACTCAGGGTAAGGGTCATTCATTTAAAAATCCCCTTATTGTGTCTCCCTTAAACATCAATTTTCCCTCAATATAAAAATTAATAAAAATAATATTTTGATGTATTTATATAGATATGATTATTTTATTAGGTTCTCCATTTGTTTATATTTTTATATTGATTCAATGGGTTTCAAAAACAATATTTAAATGATAATTTTAACATCCTTTATAGAAAATACAAAATAAATGTTCTATTTTTACGTATATAGTGACAATTAATTCTCCCACTGCCATATCCTTTATCATATATTATTATTCCTTTAAATTATAAAATTTTTTATTCAATGAAAACTCTACTTTTTATTTATTATGGGAAGTTTAATTTTCAAAATTAACTTTTAACGGGAAGGAATATATCAATATCTGAAAATGATTTCTTATGGGCACAATGTATATTTTTTAATGAAATATTTTTAATATTACATTGTGGTTCATGATCCTTATTAATGTGGAATATTTATTAAATTATAATAAAATGGTTTTTTCCCTATTATAGATATTAAAAACATTTTCTAAATGGAATGACTTAAATTATTAGGTTTTTCCCAAGAGATTTTTTTGAGTAAACTATGTAGGGTATTCGAAAAATAATCTTGATACTTATATCAAGTGTATCTGTGAGGTTCACTATTTGTACAAGGATAATGGTTATTAATAATTTAAGAGTGATATGAAAATGATTCTTCATGTTACCTACACAGTATATAAATAGTTTCTATTGGTTTTTATGAAAATCATATGATTTTATAGGGTATATTTAATATAAGATACATTGTAATGTTGCAGAGAATAACATTGTGGAAAAAATTACATTTTTATTATTACAATGATATCATTGGAGTTTTATATTTCCATTAATATTTCGTATGAATTTTTTTAAAAAATATTTGATATGAAAAGGTGATTTATAGGTTACAAATATTTATATGAAGCCCATTATGTAGTTTTTATAATGGAATTTTTATAAGTATTTCTGAACTAATGATTTGTTTATTTATTATCCATTTTCATACATTTATTTTTGTTAATATCCCATGTCTTAAAATGAACCTCATAGGTCTTAATGAAGGAATGGTAAATTAATAATACTTGTTGATGACATAATGTTTCACCCTAAAAATTAATCATGTTTTACATTAAAAGATTTCCACTTTGATGAAATGTATACTATTTAAAAGTGTCTAATTTGTAATATAATGGATTAGTATATATTTTTATAAAATAAAACTGGAAAAAATATATACCTAAAATATATTTTTTAATTAAATAAAATGAAATATATTCTAAATAGACTAATTAAAATTAATTCTTAAGTCCTGGTCTTTATAATAAAAGAAATAAATCCTTGTATAGAGATAATTGATGCCAGATAATTAATGGTTGAGTCAGTGTTTGATCATGAGGTGTGAAAATTAATGGATTTTAAAACCGTATCGTGGTTAAATAAAAATAATCATTTCAATTATCATGAATATAAAAAATTCATACCGTTCCATACTCAATAAAAAAACATTAATGTTCAATATGGATAAGAAATGTAATGATGTGTAAATGATTATGGATGGATGATAGTGGAGCTATAGACAAGATATCACATCATGATGTATATCAACAATTTCTTGGTAATATTCAATAATACATACTAAAAATAATAAAATAATATCTAATATTTATATAATTCTAAGATGTCTAACGTCATTTTTCAGAAATTTGATTTACTAGAAAAACTATTTATTTAGAAAATTAAATCCATTTTTTTTGTAAAACAGCCCACATATTTATAATAATTTATTAGTTTTATGTTTCTTATATTTTTAATTTAGGAATCAAAATTTACTGATGATTTGTTTTTTTTTAAAATATATATGATTATTTTATCTCATTACATAGTTATTTATTATTTATCAACTCATTATACAATTAAAAGAAAAAAAAATAACTTCATAACAAAAAAAATTAAAAAAAAATTATATTATTTATTTTTATAGTTATATATTAGAAATTATTTAAATATTAAATATTAATATTTTATAAAATAGATATTTGTTATAATTAAACAGATTTATATAGATTATTATGATAATTATAGAAATGATTTTATCATGGAAGGTAATATGAAAATAATTTTATTTTGAAAATAATTGAATTTTATTTATTTTGAAATAGTTTCCATCATATTCTAATACGGTATATATATATTTCATCAATTTTACTTCTCTAATCATCGAATACGTCATGGTATAAAACACCATATGATGATTCAAACATTATTTTAAATTGTCCATCTAACATATTCAAAATCTATCCTTGACACCTACCTCCAACATTACATTACACCCCTTGAACATCCTCTATTTTTATGCAGGTTTGATATCATAACTCATTGGTTTAATACTATTCCTCATATTCCTCTATCATTACGTCACAAACCGAGCATTATGGTTCATTTTTATATAAAACGTGATTTTTTCTCCCATACATACTGGGGATCATGACCTAAACATAAATATCATGATAAAATAAATTTATTTTTCTTAATTTCCCATCCTTAATTAATCTAACATTATTATATTTTTAATATAATGTAGATTATATTAATATGATTTTATTCACACATGATGACCCTTTTAATCGTACATATGTTGGATTTAAAAAAAATTATGATATATTATTGTTGACTTATTCATGTGAAAAAATAGCGATGTTAATTCTTATTATTATGAAGGATATGATCTGATTGGTATATTATTATATGAGTTTTACATGACCATATTTCTCTTCACGTTGCTTCAAAATAACATGATTTATTCAGACACAACCAAGTTTCATGCTCTTTTATTTTTATATATTATACATATTTTTTATTTAATTCAAACATAGTTATCCTTTTCTAAATTAAGTAATATCTAATATATTTTGACTGACCATATTTTAATATCTAGCACTAACATTCCAATAAAATTATAAATTCATAATAATTTTATTCATTTCCTTTAATAATATCTATATTAAAAATTATGAATAAATATATTTTTCTTAAAATAATTTTTAATTAAATCATATTTAATTCAAAGATATATTAGTTAATGTAATTTTACTTCCTATTAATATATTATTTTCATCAAATAACATAATCTTTTGGAATGTTTCAAATTTTCCAAAAACAATTATATTATTTCTTTGATGAAAAACTGAAAAGTTTACCTAATATTTTAGCATTAAAATATAAATAAAAAGTATTATATTGAAAATATATTGAGTGTGATTAAGTAAATATATGGAAAGAATTTAATGAATAAATTATAATAAATTTTTATCATAAAATATTATAAAATTTATTGTTTTTATAATATTTATGAGTATACATTAAATTAAATTTGGGGGAAAATAATGTACATAATATAATTATAATTTAAAATAGAATATTTTATATAATTATCATTATAATAAAAAAATGAAAATTTATCTGTATGAAATCATGAAGATCATGAGATTAGAAGATAGGTTATACAGAAACCTATCTCAACATTATTTATTATAATCAACCTGATATTTGGAAATATCATTCTGTGCGATTAAAAAATGAATATTTATGAAAATGATATCATTTTCTTCCTATAAAAGCTGCACCCCTTTACCAATTAAAAACATATATTTTTTTAATATAAGTTTTTTTATATTTTTATTATATCTAAATAATTGAATATGTTCATTATCTTTTTGTCATAATATTTATTTCTACATGTCTCATTTAGAAGAATATCTATGGGTATATTCTACTCTTAAATATATGTATCAATATATTTATTTTATAATTTTTATCTCATTCCCATAACTATTATTAAATTTGATTTATTAATCCAAATAAAATGGAATTAAGATAAATATAATTATGTAATAATAATATAATTATTTGGTGTGATAGTTTTGCGATCATTGCTTATTTGTAGTATGTCAAACCATATAACATATTATATGGGGAGGGGTGAATCTTTTAACATCCCAAGTAAATAAATAATAATAAATTTTCATAATTATTAATATTTATGGATTAAAAATTAATTTTACTTTAAAGGGGTTGCAATGTTTGATGACATACACGATACGTAACAACGAGTTTCTTTGAAATCTTACGTTGTACACTAGTAATATAATATTATTATTTTAAATGGTAGTTAACATCTAGCTATTTTATTGGTGGTAATGAACAGAAATAACAAAAATATTTTTATACATTGTTGTTAACTGTTTTTACAGTTATCCAATAAAATATAGAGCCATAAAATATGAATGAATATAATTTTTAGTATTATTTACATTGAAAGGATGATTTAAAACCATTTAATGGTGAAAACTCTTTAAATATAGTTTGGTTCACTTTTATATGTTCAATTTGATAAAATAAAATTCTTTTTTTGAATTGGGAAATCATATTTCACTTTGGGTAAAATTTTGGTATTTTTTTGATAAAATTCAATTTTGGATGAATGGTGGAAAATTCTGTATTTTAATTCAAATGTGACTTTTAATCTCAATTATTTATTTGGATATATTATATATTTATTTTGCTTCAATTTTAAATTAGATTATATTTTTACCATTTAATCCAATTTAGGTCATTGGATTTAATTTCACTTTGAAATTGGACAAAAAAGTGTCAATCTTGTTATAGTTAGTATTTTATAATAACAAATATTTTTTTTGTTTTGATGACAGGATTTAATTTTAAATTAATTAATCCAACTTCTATGGATTGAAATTGGTAAAATATAAATCATTTTTGAATTCAGAATATCAAATACAACTTTTTCGGATGTTTTGTATTTTTTTTGAAAAACATCAATTGTTTATGAATAGTGAACCACTAAGTTGTAGTTTGAAACTTACTTTTTCATTTAAAGGAAATTTTACCACTTCTATGAATTGAATTTTTAAAATTCAGCATACATGATAGTTATTAGTAAGTAATATTTGGTTCAATAATATGAAAATAAATTTGGGTGAATTGTAAAATTTGACTTTTATTTACTACAGTTAAAGATAAATAGGGTAAATCAACGTAAAACGAATATCATAATAATAACAAATTACCATAAAACATGTCCTAACATTATTTGATGAGTCATTTCTTACCATGTTCATGCTTGGGTCTATTCTGTGACACCATGGAGCCACTTAAGAGTAATAATGACACTTTATTTTAATTAACTTATATTAAAGGCAAGATAACATAAAAATATCTTTTAGTAAATTAATTTTTACATAGGGTTATATAAGTTATAATTTCTACCATAAATATTATTTGGAAATATATAAATATTTCTTAAATAATGGTATATTTTTTAAAAAATTAGACAAGAAATAAATTATATTATTAATGACACAATAATGATGCAGTTTTTACCTCATTAATAAACGATTTAAATAAATATAATTATAAATTATAAAATATTATCCAAAAACTATAAAATTATAATTCGGAGATTTTATTTAGGCCATGATTAATATTTTCAATGAATTTAGTTAGATTTGGATTTTTAGAAACCGAAAATCATTATATAAAAAAAAAATTGTCACACTTTCAAAACGAGATCCTCCTCCCCCTTATAAAAACTCCTCACCACAAAAACACCCCTCACAAAAATAAATCACCATGGATTGTTAATCCCAAGCGAAAATAAGCACTCACAATATCTCTCTTCCACCGAGAGGCCTTAACATAGGCAGAAGGAACCTCTAGAAGTCCTTTTGGTTCAATCCAAAAGGAGTTACCCGAATAAAAGGTAACATTTTATCTTAAATTAATTTCTTTTAAATTAGTTCTCAATCCCCTAATATCTATTTATTACTTTTTATTATTATAACACTTTTTTTATTAATATACTAGGATATTTTTATGAGAAGGATTCAAACTACACTTACACACAACTCTATCTAATTTGAATAAAACATACTGTTTCTGTGGATGCAAAACTAACGCCTCATGAAATGAGGATTGTTCAATTATCTCTCAAATTCCTCTTAGGGTGTCCATTAAGATGGAACAATATTTATATATGATACATAATATGTTTATTTATTCTTTATTCTTCTTTATTTTTCATTTATAGCATACCATTATGGTTTCCATTATAGGTAAACACTCTTATTTGATTTTATGATGTACGGACAACCGCCCCCTCAAAGTGATATGACTATTAATGCCATATGTGGGTTGTATAAAGGATGGAGTAAATAATATTATATATTTAATTATACTGTAATTATAATATTTCTATGTATAATTTTTTTAAATTCCATTAAAATAATAAATAGAAATTAAATTTTTCATTCATGCATACGTACATCTTACCGCCTCCATGAATGGTGCATTTCATTTCTTACCACCAAATGTTATGTACTATTATAAAAACATATACAAATTTGATCTATAAGATAGATATAATATATAATTAATTAATACCATTATGTAGATAATGTATGCTTGACCACATGGACAACTTGTTAATATAAGAAGTTCATGTTTTACACAAGTATCAAATATCGAAAAAATGACTGTTATTAACTTAAATGATTACATAATGTTTATAAAATAATAATAATTGATATAAAAAGAATCATAAACTTGTAAAAGGTTCTTAAAAAAGTATAAATTAAATTTAGTTTAATATTTATGAGATTACTAAATGAACGAATCAAGTCAGACATGAGGTAACAGACTTCATCTCAATCTCCTTTCATTGAGGCATATTTTGTTTTAGATATGTCTTTCTATTATACGGTGTATAAAAAACATTGAGTTTGACTTTTATTCAAAATAGATCATTTCAATAATATGAATTTTACTAAAATACAAAAAATATTGTTTCTTTTATCATACGCGGTGAAACAACCTTTCCACCACCGCAAATATTATTTGATCTTTTGGATTCCTTAACAAGTCGTATTGATTTTAAAAGGAAAATAAATACCATATATTATGTTATGTATTTTGGTATTGAAAATGGTTTTGATAATGGATTTGTTATGTAAATATATTTAAATTATATATTGTGATTATAATGTGGAAATGTTAACTTTCCTCTATATTTTTTTTGTGTTATAAATATGTTATGGTTCTTTGGTATTGTATACATATATGGGTGGTTTCATGATAATCCTAGGGCGGGTGAACCCGAGATAGCTCGCCAATGCATTGGCTAACGTGACAGAGGTAAACGTGAATGTTTCTCCTAAGAGATTTAGGGAATATACTATGATTGGTATTCCAAATGTAACTCCCTATGTAGCTATGATTGCTACTATGTATTTTTTATATGGATTCCACATGTTACCTTTATGATATATGTTTTCTATTTTTTTCATAAATCTATTTATTTCATGAAGTATGAAAAAGATCTTATGTTATGTATGTAATGACAAACTAATGATTAATTTCTTTTTTATAACCCTTACTGAGATTTTTATGCTCATTCCATATTTTGAAATGTTTTTTTCAGGACTTAAAAATGAATAGGGTCCAGGATGGGATCAAGAAAATGTCATGATGTCTAAGACATGGGACTAGACATAACTCTTTTTTCCAAGAGATTTTATTTTAGGAAAAAATAGACACTGAGTAGAAGTGTCTACCATGTAAATTTTGATACATAATAAATAGATATGGAATAATTCTCTAAAACACTAATCCTAAAAAGATACTCAAAGTGAATTATTCATTTAATTCAAGATTAAATAATTTTTTTATGATCGGGTCCTTATGGTTGGTATCAGAAGTCAGTTTATATAACATTTAGAGTTAAGGAATTATTAAATTAATATTCAAAAATAAATTTATGTTAATATTGAATTGATTGCATTTACATATTACCATGTTGCTTCTCCTAAGATATGTCTCCGTTCAGAATGGTTTTCTATAAAGGAAATAGGGTTGCTATGTTGGGACGACATCAGGAGGAAGACAACCTTCAAAATCATCAACCTAAGATGGCTGGAATCTGAACTGAACAATTTTTTATAATGATGGGACAATTGGAACATGATACAAATATTGGTGGTATCTATGCACGAGACCAACCAGATCAACGATAGAGGAACATGTCAGTACAAGATCATTTCATGAGGGATCATCCCCCATTATTTAGAGGATCTTCTGACCTTGTGCTAGATAAAGGGTGGATTAAAGCACTGGAGAAGTTTTTAGATGTTATGCGGTGTTCAGTACATCAAAAGGTTTGTCTAGATGTTTAGTGTTTTGAAGGTGAAGCTGATCAGTGGTGGTAGATGGTGAAAAATATCAGGTATATTGAGGAGATTGTTGCTCTCGATTTGGAAGAATTTAAAGGTACATTTTCTAGAGAAATATATTCCTATTGTTGTTCTCCTTAGGATAGAAAACAATTACAGGAATTGAGGCGAGATTATAGCCCAGTGGTTGCTTATGAAGCAAAATTCTCTCAACTAGTAAGGTAGGATCCAAATTTCATACGTGATCTTGATAGTAAAATCAACCATTTTTAATCAGTATTAAAGCAAAAGTTTCGAATGACATTAGCTTATATTGAGTTAAAAGTTTATGAAAAACATGTTCGATGTGTGGGGATGGTGGAAATAGAGTTTTCCAATGATAAGGTGTTCTTCGAAAAAACATAGAATAAGAGGTCAAGGTGGTAGGTAAAATAGAAGAACTCTACAAAAATGTATGATGGTAAGAAACATAATTTTACAGTTTTTCAAAATTGTGGTAAAAAGAATTCTAGGGAATTTCTTTTGAATTATGGTATGTTCTACCAATGTGGTAAAATGGGACATAAATCTCATAATTGCACTAGAAAATATTATAGAAATGGTGAGACAAAATCTTATTTACAGTCAGTAAAATGTATTAACTGTAACTAAATGGGTCATTATGCAAATGATTGTCCAATGAAAAATGAAACTGAGGGAAAGAAACCAATCTACAAGCAGAAAGGGATGGTGAAGTCCTTTGAAACTACTTCAGCAGATGTTGGTTCATCAAATGAAGTAGCATCAGGTACACTATTTGTTTGTTCAGATAATTACAATGTGTTTTTTGATTCCGGGTCTACACATTCGTTAATTTCAAATAAGTTTTCTAGTAAATTTGGAATTCAATCTCAAAATATAAATCCTAAACTTATCGTAATAACACCTAGATGAAATATTGAGAAAAAACAAAATTATAAAAACCCTGATGTCCTTGTTTGCATAAATAATCAACATGAAAACCTTATTGTTTTTCCTCTAGTAGAGTTTGATGTTATTTTGGGTATGGATTGGATTTCTTTTTATCATGTTATGAATGAATGCAGAGCAGAAGAGGTTTCTTTTGAGAAATATTTTCGGTTTGTGTACAAGAATGATCTCTTACATTTGATAACCTATTGGGAAGCTATGAAACTAGTAAAAGATTGAAATTAATGTTACTATTTACATATTGATGAAAACAAAGGAACTATTCAAATTAATGAAGTGACAGTGGAAAATTAGTACCTAAATGTTTTTCTTGATGTGTTTCCATGTGTTATACCTAATTGGCAAGTTGAATTTACTGTTTACTTAGTTCTTGATGCTAAGACAATTTCAAAACCTCCTTATCTAATGTCCCAAATAGAACTTTTAGAGTTAAAGAATAAATTGCAAAAGTTATTAGATAAAGGTTTCATTCGACCTAGCATATCACCATGGGGTTCTCATATCTTGTTTATTAAAAAGAATGATGGTCCAATGAGACTTTGTATTGTTTATAGAGCATTTAATGACATTAATGTTAAGAACATGTATCCTTTTCCTCATATCGATGATTTGATTTATAAGCTCTAGGGAGCTCAGTATTTTTCAAAGATTGACATGAGGTTGGGGTACAATCAGTTCAAATTAAAGGAAGTAGACACTCCAAAGACCACGTTTTGTACTAGATATGGACAATATGAATTTCTCATTATGTCTTTGGGTTTATCCAATGCACATGGTGTATTCTTGGATCTTATAATTAGAATTTTCCGTGAGTTCTAGAATAAGACTGTGGTTCTATTCATTGATGATATTTTGGTTTATTCTGAATGTGAATAGGAGCATGAATGTAATTTATGGGTAGTCTTGAAAACCTAAAAAAGAAAATATATTACTTGGGAAATTCAATAAGTGTGAGTTTGGGTTATAAAAAATTTCTTTCTTAGGTCACATTGTTTCAAAAAATGACATAATTGTAGATACATCTAAAACAAATGTTATTGATGAATGGCCAAGACCCACAAATATAACATAGGTTTATATTTTTCTTGGTTTGGCGGGTTATTAACAGAGGATTTTTGAAACTTTTTCAGGGTTATCTTGTCTAATTTCTATGTTAACTTGAAAAGGTGTCAAGTTTATCAGGACAAAAGAATGTGATGATTGTTTTCAGAAATTGAAAATAAAGATTGGTGAATGCTAAAGTTTTGGATCTACCTTCCAAAAATGGTGAGTTATTTATCTACAATGTTGCTTCATTGAAAGGTCATGGTTGTGTCCTTATGTAGAATGATCAGGTAATTTCATATTCACCATGCCATTTGAAACCTCATGACGTAAATTTCCCTATACATGATTTGGAATTAGCGGCTGTTGTTTTTTCTTTAAAAATTTTGAGGCATCATTTGTATGGAGTAAAATCTAAAATATATACTGACCAAAAAAGTTTGATGTATATATATTCACTCATAATGAATTGAACATGTGATAAAGGAGATGGTTGGAATTAATCAAGGATTAAGACTACATGATCCATTACTATCTAAGAAAATAAAGAATTGTGGCTGATGCTTTGAGTCGAAAAAGTAATTTTTCATTAACCATTCTACATTTGGAACAAGATACTTTGGTTTTTTATTTGATTTGATTTGGAATAGATGTTTTTGGTGTTGGAAATTCTTCTGTTTTGTTTTGGGTGTTACTGAAATCAACTCAATAAGACAAAATAAAGTAAGCACAGAAAATGGAAAATGAGTTCCAGAAAAAGGTGGAGGTGGTTTAGAAGGATACGTTGCAAGATTTTAACAACTATAAGGATTGTATTTTGTGATTTGGGAAGAGATTATGCATGCCTTTTGATCCACAGTTGAAGAATTAGTTTTTATGAGAAGATCATAGTTCTCCATTTTCAGTTCATCTTGGAAGTACTATGATGTTTAGATATTTTTGAGAGTATTACTGGTGAGATGGAATGAAAAGAGATATTGTTGACTTTACTATGAGGAGTTTGACTTATTAGTAGGTTAAATCAAAGTAGTAGTTACTAAAAATGATCCTTTTGTCTTTACTAGTGCTAGTGTCAAAATGGGAAAATATATCCATTCACTTCAATGTGGGATTACCGAACACATCTCGAGATAATAATGCAATATGAGTTATTGTTGATCGATTGACTAAATACGTTCATTTCGTTCCTATTCGAGATACTTTCCCTCTAGATCAAATTTATTGGTTGCATTTTAAAGATATAGTCAGATTTCTTGTTTTTCCATTCTTAATTGTATCTAATCATGATCTCATGTTTACTTCTATATTTTTTGAATGGCATTCAGATGTCATTAGGTACAGAATAAATTTTCAGTAAAAATTTTAATCCTCAATTAGATGGGTAGTCAGAACAAACATTTCAGAGCTTGGAGGATATGGTGTATGTTTTTTCACAGGATTACCAGGGATTTTGTGACCATTATTCTTCATTGGTTGAGTTTTAATATAATAATAGTTATCATTCAAGTATACAGATGGTTCGATTTGAGGCATTATATGGAATGAATTTTTGAACACCATATTTTTGTGATGAATTATGTGAAAAGAAGCTGAAGGGACCGAAATTGGTAGAAGAGATGGCAGAAAAGGATTAGTTGATTCAGAAGCACATGAGAACAGCTCAGAATAGGCAGAAAAGTTATGCGGATAATCAGATGAAGGATCATTTGTTTGACGTAGGTGATTAGGTAATTCTCTAATTTTCTCCATGGAAAAGTGGGATTCATTTTGGTAATATGTGAATGTTGAGTCCAAGGATCATTGGACCTTATGAAGTCATATAGAAAGTTAGATCAGTTTCAGACAGAGTGGATTTACCTCCATGTTTTTCCAAGGTACACAATGTTTTTCATGTTTCAATGTTGAGAAAGTATATGACATATCCATCTCATGTTTTAACTATAGAGGTAGTTCAGTTGGAAGAGAATATCTCTAATGAAGAACAACCAGTCCTGATTCTTGACCAAAGAGAGAAAGTGTTGCGGAATAAGGTAATTCATTAACTAAAGGATTTGTGGAAAAACCAAATGGTTGAAGATGCAACGTGGGAATCTGAAAATATTATGAGGGATAAATACCCCCCATTTATTTGATATGTGAATAAAAATTGTAAGGACGCAATTTCAAAAAGGGGGAAGGATGTAACATCCCATGTAAATAATGAATAAAACATTTTCATAATTATTAATATTTTTTAATTAAATATTAATTTTTCTTTAAAGGGTTTTCATATGTTTGATGGCATACCCAATACGCAACAATCAGTTTCATTGAAATCTTACATTGCACACAAATAATATAATATTATTATTTTAAATGATAGTTATCACCTAACCATTGTGTTGGCAAGAATGAACTGAACTAACTACAATATGATTTTACATTTTTTTTAAATGTTTTTACATTTATCCAATAAAAGATAGATTCTTAAAATTTGAATGAATCTAATTTTGAGAATAATTTACTATAAAAGGTTAATTTACCACCTTTTGAGGGAGTACCCTCACTAAATCTTGTATTGGTAACTTTTATGTGTTCATTTTGACAAGATAAAATTCTTCTTTAGAATTGGGTCATCAAATTCATATAGGGTAAAATTTTGGTATTTTTTTGACAAAATTTAATTTTTTATGAATAGTTGAAAATATTTTATTTTAATTCAATAATACTTTTAAAATAATTTATTTATAATGATAGATAATCCTTTTAATTGGTTTTAAATTTCAATTAGATTATATTTTTACCATTTAATCCAATTTGGTAATTGTAATTAATTTCTCTTTGAAATTGTACATAAACAAGTGTCAATATTTTGATAGTTAATATTTCATAAATATAAGATTTTTGTTTTGAAAATAAGAATTAATTTTAAATTAAATAATCAAACTTCTATGTTTCTAATTTGGTAAAATAGAGATCATTCTTGAATTTGGAATATCAAATATATTTTAGGAAGAATTTTTGGTATTTTTCTGAATAACAGAAATTTATATTAACAGTGAAACCACCAAGTAGTAGTTAATATTGAAATTTTACATTAAATGAAATTTTTATGCTTCTGTAAATTTATTTTTGAAAATCTGACATACATTTTTTTGTTAGTATTTAAATTTTGGTTAAATGAGATGAAAATAATTTTTGCTGAATTGTAACATTTAACATCTATTTACCATGGTTAAAGGTAAATTAGGTAATTCAAGGTAAAAAGAATATCACAATATCACAAAATTACATTAACACATGTACTTAACTTATTGGATGTGTCACAAACATCCATGGGAATCCATGGGTCTAATTTTGGTTCACATGGAGCCACATATGACTGATAATGACACTTTATTTTAATTAACATAATGTAAAGGAAAAAATGACATAAACCAATATATTTTAGTAAATTAATTTTTACATAGGGTTATATAAGTTATCTTTTCCACTAAAATTATTATTTTTAAAGATAAAATGATTTAATAGATCATGATTTTTTTTTATAATTTTAGATGTCAAATAAATTATATTATTTATGGCACAATACTGATGCAGAGTTTACATCGTTAATAAATGATTTAAATAAATAAGATTATAATGATTAAAATAAAATCAAAACACCATCTAATTATTATTTTATTATTTTATTTCGACAATGATATATCTTCTCTTTGACATTAATTAGTTTTTGACATTTAGAAACTAAAAATAATTATATTATAAAATTACATTTTTCACAATTTTTTAAAGGGCTGCTCCCCACCCCCTTATAAAGATCCCTCTCATATAACAAATATCTAAAACTTTTCAAGCCCCTTGGCTCAACCAAAACCTTCCAAAATAAGCTCTAAATATCACTATATTCCATCTAAAGCCTTAACATATGCATATATAACATCAATAAGTCCTTTTTGATCAAACCAAAGAGAGTTACCCGAATTAATGGTAATAGTTTCTCTTAAATTATTTTCTTTTATTATATTTCTCCAACCCATAAACTCTTATTATTCCTCTTTTCTATAAAAACACTATATTATTAATATACTAGGATGTTTTTATGAGAATTATTCGAACTAGACTTACACACATCTCAATCTAATGGGTAAAGAACATAATGATTCTGTGGATGGAAAACTAACACCTCATAAAATAATGTTTGCTCAATTATCTCCTACCGCCTCTCATAATGGCCATTTAGAAGGACCTGTATTTATATATGATACATATAATGTTTATATTTTTTTTTTGTGATTCTTTATTTTTCATTTATATCATACATTTATTGTCTCTGTTATGGGTAAAGACGATAATTTCATTTTAGGAATTGGGGACTACCGCCCCATTAATGTGATATGACTCATGAATCCCATTTGTGGGACATATAAAAGATGTATTCAATGATATATAAATGATATTATACTTTAATTATAATATACCTACGTATAATTATTTTTTAGTTCCATTAAAATATGAAATATAAATGGAAGTAGCGTTCATGTGTACGTACGACTTACCGTCTCCCTCAACGATGATTTTTATTCTCAGCTGTAAATGTAATGTACTATTTAAATACATATATATACTTAATATATAAGATATATATGTTATCTAAATAATTAATACCATTCTGTTGATAATGGAATTTTGACCACATGGACAACTTGTAAATATAAGATGTTCATTTTTGACTCACGTACCAAATATCAGCAAAATTGACATTATTAGCTGAAATTATTACATAATGTTTATAACATGGTAATAATTTATATAAAATTAATAATAAACATGAAAAATATTCTTAAAAAGTATAAATTAGCATTATTTTATTATTCTTGAGATTAATGAAAGAACAAGTCAAGTGGGACATGAGGTAAGGGACTTCGTCTCAATCACCTTTCATTGATTCATATATTGTTTTATACAAGACATTATTTTATACAATGTATAAACACCATTGAATTTATATTTTATTCAATTGTAATTTTTTCTCCAATAATCATTTTACTAAATGAGAAAAAATAATGTTTCTTTTAACGTTCGTGGTGACAACGACCTTTCCGCCCCTGCGAGTATTATTTGATCATCTGGGTTTCTTAACAAGCCAAAATGTTTTTAAAAAGGAGAATAAATACCATATACCATGTTACGTATTTTGGTATTAAAAATGGATTTGACAATGGATTTGTAATGTCAATATATTTAAATGATATATTGTGATTGAAATGTGTAGATGTTATATTTATTTTATATATGTTTTATGTGTTATGAAACTGTTATGGTTCTTGGGCATTGAGTACATATAAAGGTGGTTCCATAATAAACCTAGGGCGTGTATCTCGATATAGTTTTCCAATGCATTTGGTAAAATGATATATGTAAAAATGAATGTTTCTCCTTAGAGATATAGTGAATATACTGTTAGGGGTATTCAAATGTAACTACTTACGTAGTTGTGATATCTAAAATGTAAGTATGATATGGATGTCATGAGTTACAGTTATGATTTATGATTTCCATGTGTGATTCATAAATATTATGATTTTATGAGGTATGTTAAATAGACTCTAATATGTATGTAATGACAATCTAATATTTTCTTTCTTCATTTTATAATACTTACTGATCTTTTTACCCCAATCCAAAGTTTTGAAATGTTTTTCATAGGACTTAAAAATGAATAGGGCCAAGGATGGGATCATGGAAATTTTTTGTTGTCTAAAACATGGGGCTAGACATGACTTTCTTTTTCAATAGTTTTTATTTTTTGAAAAAATGGAAACTTAGTATAAGTGTATACCTTTTAATTTTTGAGATTTAATGAAATGGTTATTTCCAAATTCTCTAAAACTATAAGCCCAAATGGATCCTCAATCGGAATTATACATTAAATTCAATATTATGTAATATTTTTGGTCGGGTCCTTATAAATCTTAGTATTATATGTTTATTTATAATAAAAAATAACTTTTCCCAACATTTTTAATAAATCATTAAACATTACTGATGGTATTTTTCAATAAAATGGAACACATATACTAAAATCGAAACACAGCGTATAATTTTTACATGGTTCGCCACTAAGGGATTTTTATAGAGAATAAATGAACAATGTTTCAGTTATATCGAAATCCATGATCATCCATTGAATTATTTAAATTACAATTGATTGTTTATGGTAATTTTTTATTATTAGAAAACTACCTTTTCATAAATTTTATGGACAACACACTAATTCCCTTTGATAAATTCTATCAACTCCCTTTTCTCAAAACATTGTTTTGATGTATTAATAAGTATATCATTGTGAAGGTAACATCAATATATGTAAACATTTTGATGTTTTTTAATCATGATGGTCATAATATGGTTCATCAATGAATTCAAAAAAATACAAGTAATACTATTTTTTATAAGTATTTATTTGTGAAATCACTTTATTTTTTCTAAGAAACATAAAAATTCATTGATACCTCAAATAGTTGTGAATATTCTAATTTTTTTAAATTGTTAAAATTCAAAAAAAAACCCATCACCGAAAAATATTTTCTCCACATAGTTCAACATAAATGTCTTCATTAAACATGTGTTCGTTTAATGTTCATATTTTATGTAATAAATACATTGAGATACGCACATTATAAAAATTAAATAATCCTATATCCCGAATCATTCATTCAATAGAGGGTAACTACTGCAGTATTTATAGGAAATGATAACCCATTCACTAAACTCCATATTTCCCAAAATACTTTTCACTTTAGACTCAATGAAGTATTCATGTTCATGGAAATCTATCATTCTCAAACAACATAACATGGCCAAATTTTTAGTGATTCTTAATTAATCATGAATATCCACCTTCGAGGTGGGATTATTTTTTCTAAAACATTCCTTTTGTGAAATTTTTCAATTGATAATGATTTTCATTACTGAAACGTTTCAATAAAATTAAGGACTACACTTCCTAAAAAATTGATGCCTCAAAAAAATTCTATCTCTAAGCTTGAAAATCCTTGACCAAACGATATTTTATTAAAAAATACACCATAACATTATTTTATTGATTTGAATAATATATTATACAACAAATTTTTATCATGTATTTTTTAGTTCAAATATTTACTTTAATAGAGGGCCACAATTACATAAATGTAGTAATTAAGGATTCATGATGTTTTATTATTAAATATTAAAGATATATAATTATTATTATCCAAGATTAAATTAATAATATAGAAAATTATAATATAATAAAAATGTATTCACTATTATTTTAAATATATTAAAACATTCAAATAGAAAATGATTTGAAAAATTATAACTATCCTCCATTCAAATGAAATCAGTTTCTTAAGGAATGATATAAATAATATAACTTAACACATCTAGAGTTTATAGAACAATTGGATAATGATATTTATCTTTTATCACTCTTATGAATCTTTATTGTGACTACAGACAGAAAAACCTCAATAAAAACAACACAAGAAAAGAATAATATTATAAATTAATTATATATGAATATATAGAATAATAGTGAAAAGGGATATTGGAATAAAAATATTTTACAATGAATTATTTTTTATGATGTTAGTGGATGTATGAAGTGATTCATGACTTTAAGTTTTCAGTTCTATTTTAAACCATTAATATAAATATTTTCTTAATCTTTTCATGAACCAATATATATTATTTTGTACAATTTTCCATCATATCATCTTATTGATTTTTATCTGAGTTTTTTTCCCTAATTTTTCCTCTCAAAATGGAATTTATTAACCCATTATTTTATATTAATTTTATTTTGATGGTATAAGATAATTTATTTTGTGTATGGGTTGATATGTATGTTTTTATTGGTTTCATTCACAATATAGTTCGTAGAAATTTAATATGATAGATAGTGGACTCCAAATATATCCCCTATTGTCATGGGTAATGATTCATTAACCAATATCTTTTGGAAGTAACTTGCGATGTTATTGCATTAAAAGTATTTAAATTAAATATGAGATGTTATTACATTTTAAGGCTGATAATAATAGTTATTAATGTCCCATGAAACCATCATGACTACTCAACTACCATTACACATACATATATGTTTTTCATATCAAATTATTTTATAAAATAAGATGATTTCGTAAGTGAATATGATTTTATACTAGTTTAATGTTTATTATTTAACTGATTAATTTTTTCACATGTTTCTACGATATTAATGATCAGACATGTTTTCTTATATATTTTTATCACTTAATCTAAATTTTATGATCAACCCCAATTTATAAATGTTCTTTTTAGGGTTTAATTATAATTAGGTACACAATTGAATTATTTGTTCATGTTATAGTGATTTATTTACAATGAATCTTTGGTGATGATTAAAGAACCTATTTTATTAAAGAAATGGATTTTTACAGGGTGAAGAAATGACATATTTGGTTGTGTATTGTCCAAGGTTATGTATTCTAACAATATAAAATTATAAACCTAAATTTATTTTGGAATATAATATATGCAATATCTTTTGAGAATAATTTAATGACACGATGGTTATTCTTAGTCTATTATAGGTGGTAGATGGGAAGGGTTTTGATAACAATATAAGTTTGGGTATTATTTGACAAGGAAATTTATAAAGGGTTTATATAATATATTGGGATAATATTTCAAGGTATGATCATAAATTAATTGTAATAGATATCCTTCAAT
Organism: Viscum album; assembly: GCA_963277665.1. NCBI lineage: Eukaryota > Viridiplantae > Streptophyta > Magnoliopsida > Santalales > Viscaceae > Viscum > Viscum album. The sequence continues at coordinate 699,670,729 of OY728119.1, read as the reverse complement.
GTTCTTACGTGATAATATTCAATGGTAATTTTTGATAAATTTTTAATATGTTTAGTGAAATTTTTTGATGAAAACAAAAATGGGTTAAAAATAATCATCCACATTAAAATGTCCTTTTTTGTTAGTTTAATTACAGTTATTTGAAAAATTATTATTTCATGTTTAAAACATACGTTGAATGTAATATAAATCCTTTGTGATGCATATATGTTTTGTTTATTATGTTATTATTATTTATTTTTTATAAGAAAAATTTATTTTTCAGAGTATAATTTATCAAGGATTTAAATATATTTTGGTTTTGAATTTTTTATGTATAATTTTTGATGATTTTATGATGTTTTTATTTTTTCGATTAAATGAATTTAAATTAAGGGAAAAAACATTTTTTAACCGAGGTATAACTAATGGTGTCATTGTATGAATTAAAATGTTCAACTGTTATAATGAAATGTGAGTAATTATTCATTTAAAGGACTGTTAATATAATATTTATTATTACCTTTATTATGAAAGTATATTTTATTATATGATTATTGAAAATATAAATGAACATGTAAAAATATTTACAAAATCATTTGAAAATATCCACATTTAAATTATTATTAGAAAGAAATGGTGGGAATGAAATTATGATTAAACAACAATGTAATAATATTTGTGAATGATAGTCCATTTCATTTCATAATTATAATTTTTCCCATAGATAAAATAAATCATATCTTGTTTTAAAGAATAAAATAAAATTATATTTATTATCAATCCGAGATGATTTAATAGCAATTTTTATTTTTAAATAGTGTTCAGGAAATCTTATGATTTTTGAAATAATTTCTATCACATTCATAATATATTAAATCATATCAAATTATTCACATTTTATTCAATAAAACATTGTGTATTTAACATATTTTAGACATATATTGAAAATAATAAGTTTCTATTCCACTAAACATGGAATTACTATAATGATTCTATTAAGATTTCTAAATTTTATCAACAAGACAGGGTCTTGCAGCCCTTTTAATGCTATAGATGTGGGTGATATCTTATAATGATATATCTATAATATTTATCAAAATAAAAGATTTTGTATTGTCACGTAATACCCAACAAGGTTTTTAGAGCTCCATTTAGATTTATCAAATTATTTTATATAAAATAAGTTCACAATGATATTTTCAAACATTATATTCATAATTAAAATTTATGTAATATATTCCTTCACGTCTAATATGAATTTAAATGAAGTAGTCATATTTATGAATGTAATAGGAATATGTAGAATTTTGAAACGTTATGGTGTGTTTTTTTACTTGTGAACTCAATACGATGCACCAGTAAAAATCTAAGATTAAAATGGATTTGTTGTACATGGTGATATTGATTTTTTAAATGGAGTATATTAACTTATTTCAAAAGATTTTTCTAAATAAATAAAAAATTGAAAGGATTTGATTTATTTAAGTTTTATAATGTCACAAAATAGATATTGTTATTATATATCACATTTATGCATCATAAATATTCATGATATGGATTTATATATATTAAAGTAAAATTTATTTTAAAATCTCGATAAAAATTTATCTAGAAATATATAGTAAATGATTAAAAAGATAATCATTATACATTAGATATTATTATCTTTACATCATTCAATGAATGATATTTCTAATAAATGATCAAATTTTATAATGTAATATGACATATTAATTTGATCTTTTTGAAAAATGATATAATTAAAAAAAATATAAATCAATATTTATTTCAATTCAATGGATTTATATTTTTTATTATGATAAAATGAAAATTTATATGATAATTTAATAATAATAAAATATTATTTTTCAGAAATATGTTTTATAAATTTCAAAATAGAGGTGATAAGATTTGTATATATTATATAGATAATGATTCATATTTCATAGTTTGGTCATCACGTACATCATCCCCTTGATCATCACATCACACTAAAAAAATATTTATAGGTTTTTAATATCATCTAAAACAACTTGTCAAGAAACAAGCTTCAAAAATCAATTTGAAATAATTGATGATACTTTCTTTAATGATACAAGTACGATCTAATAATTATTATATTTGATATTATTTATCATATTCATTATTTGTTGTATATAACCCCTAAATTTTGGTTCATTATTTTATGGGAATTATTCATATCATCTTATGTATGTTGGATATTGTGAAAAACGTTTATGGACCATGGTGGTATGAATATCAAAAACATAATCTATTGAAACTAAATAATCAAACATAAGTATATATTTAATCAAAAAAATTCATTTCATTGTGATATTATTCCCATCTGAGTTAAATATAAATCTTATGTGACTTAGTTTTAAGAATATATGAGAACTAATATTAGAAAATGTTTTAAATAATTTCCTTGAACTAAAATGACAAATACATATGTAGGTCAGTTACTAACTAGAATAATATTATTTTAGTTTTAATAACCCACATTTTTATTTATATGGATTCTAATCATGTGGAGTTATTATGATATATTTTTATGAACAAACCCATATCACCCCTAAACATGGAACCTAAAGAGATCCATGTCAACGACTGAAGGGAATTATTAATCACCAAAGGCTAGACAATACTTCTATAGAATGTAAATTTAAAAAATGGGAATACTTTATCATAATGAATTGTAATCAAATTACAGTGGATCACTTTCCAAAATTCAGGTATGGTCTTTCTATACTTGGTATGACCATGGAAAATTAATTTAGAATCAATAATAGGTAATCAAATAAATTATATAATAAAAACAGATATCTAAAAACAAATCTCATAAGGGTAAAATAAAACATATAATGATTCAAAACAATATTGCCAGATTTGAATGACAAATCATAAATATAAGAACCAAAACATGAAATATTCAATTAATAAATATAAATAATTTGGCATATATTGGGTTTCATTATAAAAACCATGAATGATTCATACAAAGAGTCCACAGTATTCAATTTTCAACCTAAACCATAATTTTCTATTAGGAATAAAAATTTCAAAAATAGTTTTTTCAATATTTTTTTAATAAAACTCAAAATTCATTTATTAATCCTTTTTTATTACTAAAACATGATTAAAATGGTACAAAATAATGATTAAATAAATAATTTAAAACAATAATTAAAAAATTCCAATTATGAAATATATTTAAATAAGATAGATAAAAAATATTTGGAATTGACTAAATAAATAATCGAAAGAATGAAAATGGGAATCTAACAATGTTTAAATTAAATAGTAGAATAATAAAGATTCTAAAAGACAAAAAAATAATGGAATAAATTATAATACTGTAAATGATAAAAAATATAAGACTAATAAATGGAAAATACTAAAAGATAGATAATCATGGAATATTTTTAAATATCCCATTAGATGATCCTAAATTTACTTGGGTTGATCCACCTATTATTTTATTGATCCATTCCTAGTATATAACATATCGTTTTGTCTTAACAAGCAACCCATTATTACACTCCCATAGATATGTAAAATCATATACCAAATGGGATCAAATCAATCAAAAAATTACTAAATATTAAATATCTATAGGAACGGAAGGATCTCCATAATGATATTTACAAGATGTGAGGTATAGTATATTAAATTAAAAATACAATTAGACCATCAAAATATCATATCATTATCCTAGTTAAACAAAACATACTCTTTAATGACCATTTAGGTAATAAAAAAACATAATAATCAATTAAAAATAAAATCCACCACATTCAATGGAAATATTTGAATTCCATTCAGGGAGTATCATATTTTAGATAACCATTTTGAAGTTAAAAATGGGGACATATATTGGAAATGTAATAATATACTATTAAAATTAATTTGGAAAAAATTTATAAATCTATTTCAATTGAAAATATATTTCTGAAGTACCAAATGTGTCATAAGGATTCATTTTATAAATTATTTTAGGATTAACCAAATGGAAAACACATTTTAGATCTAAAGATATTTAAAACCCTCATTTGGTTTTTTTAAATAATGAGCCATTGTAAGTAATTGTTTACATTATTAAGAGACATGCATAGAATCCTTGAAATAACATGTTAAAAAAAGATCTACATATTTACATGTTTGGGATAAAATAATGAAACTAATTAAGATCCTTAAAATAGTTAATCTTCATTATAAACATCTCAAATTAAAAATAAATATCACATAGAAATATTAAAAACCAATGTATCACTAAAACACAACCAAATTCATTATGAACCACTCATAAACATTTAATAAAACAAAAATAATAATTTTTAGTTAAATATTGGAACCCATAAATTAAATTTCAAGGAACTAAATTTTAAAATTAAATGATGAATTATATTTAAATTATTTATTTATAAATAAATATTGTATATATTTTTATTGATGAATTAATTTTAAATTATATAGGGTTAAAATATCCATGAATATCATTATCATACATGAAAATTAAAAGGCAAGGAATTACTTACATCAGATTGATTTAGAATGATAAGAAACATTTGATAAATAAGAATAATGAGGACTTGAGTAACATTCCACATACCATAAAATACCATGCTACAAACATTATTATGAACCCCTTCAAAATGGGTTAACCATTAAGGACTAATAGTATTAAATGAATATGGAATGAGTAGAGATTACAAAAAGAAAGGATAAATAACTTTGCATTACTTGAATCCACCTGGAAATAAGAGAGTGAGGTAATCCAATATGGATGAAACAATGTAGATATAAACATATTTCTCTATTCGAATAGATTTCTTGAATTAGGAGTATGAAAAAACATTGGATTTTTAATTTTGGTAGGGGTTTTATATGGATTTATTATTTAAAAAACAATGAATTTTTAATAGTTTGGATGCATGAGTTACATAATCATGCTTCAACCATAAGATCCTCCTTGGAAAAAAGAAAGATTGGTGGATAGTTTTTTATCACTATTAAAAGAATCATACACCAACCACATTAATTAACACACTAAAATACCATACCTTTCTAGATATTCTTCACACATATTTCATTAACAAAGCACTAACTCTGGTTAAGGAAAATTTATAAAACATTTAATAAATATAAAAAAATAAGAAAAAAATCCATGGATAAAAAACAATCAAATGTCTTATGTAATAATGAAAATGAATAGCGAGGTGTGATAATTCTTCCCACTATAAAAAATTCGTCCCATAGAATGTCACCATATTTCAAGAAATATTTAAAAAATTTAAAAAATTCAAACCAATTATGAAATATTAAGTTATTCATATTTTTGAATAATAAAAAAATCATTATTATATCAAAATAAATAACCTCAAATTCAATGGTCACTCATAATAGGTAAATTATATGATGAAAGGTTGATAACCATAGTTTTTCTCACATATATTTAAGTGCATCATTAATATATTGGATCCAAAGAGACCTCACATCTCAATAGAACCACTATGAATCCAAAATGAATTTATAATTGGACTTACTCCAGATGGAAAACTAAATCAAATATATATTCATAATTACAATAATATTTAGTCTCCAAATATTCATAATAAGAATTATTTTACAAAATTAATGCGACATATAAAAATAAATAGTGAAAAAATAACAAACAGAAGGATGATGAAAAGTGATAAGTACCTCATGAGTGTCGTTGAATTACAATTAGTATCATTAGTCTTGAAAGTCTTAATTCCCCTATCAAAAAATAAAATTATGAAAATTAAATTGTTGTTTGAGATAACATATTTCTAAAACATCACTGGATCATTCATATAGAATGGAATGTAATGCCATAACTAAACACATTGGAATCACATAAGAGATTGATTCCATTATAAATGAAATAGAAATAGAAAAATATTTCTCTCCTAAATAATGTTGAAAAGAATCATTCTTATCACGAGACTATGATCCCTGACTAGTATAGAAAGTGTTATATTTTATCTCTATAATGGGTATCACTATTGAAACCAACTATCATAATAATGCATTGGTTACCAAATCCTTGAAGTGAGACAAACATGAATAAATAAATTTCAAACTAAGGTCATTATATAGGCCATTCACAAAAATATATTCAATCATGGAACCAAATTACATGATTTCAATAGAAACATATTTTTCTCAATGAAATGGTTGATAAACTATTTCACCATTTACTAACCACACTGGATAAATAAAATACAGATGAATAGGTTCAACATTAATCTAATTATTATACCAATGGGTTAATGTTTTCTTAAATATTTATCATGTCATAATAACTAAATGCTAATATGGATTGATAATATTCAACAATTAATTATTATTTACCTCAAATAATCCAAAAAGTTCCTCACACTAACAATGATTTAGGAATTCACGGAACTTAAATATCCACTCCCCCTTCCTTAAGAACTCCACAACCTCTTGAGGACCTTGATAACCATGATAGTTACATAGTATCGTAGTGTAAAATATATCCACTACTCTATCACGATTCTAGGTAGAGTCATCCACTAGAAGAGACACACAAGAAATCCAAAAAATTTATTCCCTATGATTTATCAAATAATTTATAGGAGGAAAAACATATACATAAAAGTAAATAATAATATCTCAAATTTAATGGGAAGCTCCCATCAACCAGTCCAGGAACTAATAAATTCCATAATAATAACTCATAAAGGTGATTCAAAACCACAACTTCATAATTCTAGACATAAAATAAAATTCAAAGGATGACTTTTTAAATCATTTCCAAAAACTACAATCTTATTTGAATGTTAATCATTTAACATGAAATTCTTTTACAAATAATGGATATTCATTATTAAATTTATTTTTAAATTTCCAACATTAAATCTAGTTAAATCTATTTAAGAAAACATCCATACAAACAGATTTAAAATCACACATCGTTATTCTCATTGAAATTAATGAAAATTGAAATCCTTTAAATTATTTTAGAAAGATTCTTATAAATAATTATTTTTAAACCGGAATTTCACCTTAAAATTCAACTCTTCCATTGATATCACATTTAGAGAAATGAAATAAATTAGAATTTTCCATATAAATCCACTATACAAAATCCAAAATAACTGTCACACATAATGATAATAAATTCCAAATAAAATGGATTTTTTAAAAAATAAAAATCTTTGGTCACAATTCTTAATTTGTTTGCATGGTTTGGGGACCATGTATCAATAGTGAAACTACATCAAGAAATAAAATTATAACCATGTTCACGAGCTACATTTTTTTTCTAAACTACACAGGATAACATTATGCCTATGGTTCTATATCCATGTTCACACCAAAACAATGACAACCTAAAAGTCACATATAAAACATCAATATTAGTCTAAAACCTATCAAATGAAATTAGAATATATCAAAAAATAAAATTTAATACTTAGATATCTTGACAGAAACCCCAACATTTCATTTTATCTCAAGAAATTTAGTAGAAATGATATAGCTAGTCTCTCTTTATTCCTGTGTCTTCAGTACTATTAGTCATAAATCTATTATTCCAATCCTACCCATATAATATATAGTTTAATGAGTCTATTTCTTTATAAATACATATAGGCAACCCGTTAATTAGCTATTCCAGCAACCACATGAAAAGGATAAAATTGTGAACCCATTCCCCATGGAATGATGACCATAACATTGAAATTAAAATATTGAAAATTGGAATGATTTCCTTATTGAAATTTGATAAACATATTGTGGATAATTTAAAACAATTATAAAATAGTTCATCAATACATTTAATAGGAATGTGAAATAAAATAATCATAGTCAAAATGAAAACAAACAAAACAATGATAAAATAAAAGATAACTAAACAACCAAATCACTAGGATAAAATAAAATATAAAGATATCAAAAATAAAGGATTATATCATTGTTGATACATTTTTAATATTAAGAAACTAAAAAGAACTATTAATTAATGGATTTTTTATGATTCCTCATCATAAATAACCTGCTAATGAAAATTTCATCACAAATAGGGTTTTTTGTTGGTGGTAGTCATTAACAAAACTATTTACAATGGTTATATATCAAATCTCAAATAGTTGTTTCGAATTTTTATAAAATAATTTGTGATGGGAAGATCCTCCTATCACAAATACATATTCGTGATTGGTCGATCTTTCCATAATATATAAGTAAAAAATAAATAATAATTATTAGTATAAATAATTTTAAATAATTCTACGCAAAAAAATTATAAAATAAATAAATAAAATATTCAAAGCAATATAAAAACTAAAAAATATTGAACTGAGATTATATTAATTAATAAAAATATTACAAAAAATATATAAATTCAAATTTATATAAAAAATTAAAAAAAACACTAGGGTGGGGTTTTCTAGATAAGGTGGAGGAGGGAACTCCATCCCAAAACCATGACTGATACATCACATTCACCCCATCTTCTTCTCATGATGTCCATACTAAAATCTACATGTCTCCTGATTTTGATACTGCTACTGTTGTCAATGGATTTCCTCCTTCTCCCTTTGAATGGTCTCTATAAGCATGTCTGAAGCATGCAACATCTCATTATAATTTGATGCTGATGATAATGAATCTCAATGATCTCACCTCAAGATGGCATAAAATATCAAATATGTACTATAGTAACTCGCATACATTAATTGTGAGTCGATACCTATAACTCATCCTTTATTAAATGTATACTCAGTTTCCTGCATCAACGATGTGTCATAAAATCATGTTTCACTGGTGGCTGAATCAGGGAAATCATCACGATTATCATCCTGTGAATGTGATGTCATGGACTCATATGACTCCTTAAATTTCAACTCAATATTAAATTAGTTTAAATATTATTTTCAGTTAATTGTAAAACACAAAATTAAAATTTTGTCCACAAAATGATACTACAAACCACCAGTAATCTCTCCAAGGATAGTATCATAGTAAATAAACGTATAAATAAAAAACTCTATAATATCGGGTTGTTTGACTCATAATATGATTATAAATTAAACATCTTAAATTTAATTTTACACTAATTTAGAAAAAGTATTTTCACAATACATCGATATGTACCGAATGCACATCTACATGTTTGAGTTTCCACCTCCCACCTCCTCTAGTTTTTTCAACCTAATTATACATTCCTTTGAAAACTATCTCATATATAGTATAATCATAATCCATCCCAAATGTGAGAAAATATTTTATCAAGATGGTGGGAACATCAAGACTGATCAAAATATGAGACTTCACTATTATTAATGGTTTTACTACTTATATTCTTAAAAAACTAATGGAAAATGTAATGAATACATAAATCACATGCCTCATAGATAGAGTTCATCATGACACTATTGATTAGATTCCATAAAAACAAGATATATTTAATAATCATGAGATATTATATAAATTACTCTCAAAATAAATATAATCAGTTTCTGTACCATCAAATCATTGAAAATGTTGTTCATAAAATCAATGAGAATTGGATCCCACCTCACCAATCCTATAGAAAATTATTTCCCCTATAATAGAACCCCTTATCTGATAACAATATGAAAAATGATTTGATAAAATAGAACAAATAATGAAAAAATATAGTAAAAATAAAACAATGGAAATTATAGATTACTAACAAAAATACACAACTGTAAAGCCCCGACCCCAGCTACCCAGAGTCGGTCTGTTACTTCGTAACATTGGAATGATCACAAAAGATCAAGTCTCGAAAGAATGATTAGTTTAGTATCCTTGGAAACACTAGATACATTCATAAGTCTTACATTACATCATAATGTAAAACAAAACTACAACATCTTCTCTTCATATCCCCTTATATTATCCCTGCAGGTCATTCATAATATACTTCTTCACATCCTGGAAAAAATTAAAACATTGAAAGGGGTGAGCTCAGATGCTCAGTAAGGATAACAATATAGCGGAAGCATTCATAAATAAACATTAACATTTAAGGAACTGTATAACTAAAACAAAAGCTTTTTAAACTTGAACTTTAGCATAATATGGCAAAAGTAAAATGAAATAATGCAATTTACTTACTCACATGGATATTCTACTAGTCGAATAATCACATGAAATATAAATAACAACTTTCATAATGATGGAATGCATAATGCCAGACTATCATAACCACGTAGTCAAGGCCTCGTGCCAAGACCACAAATAAGATTTTGTCAAGGCCTCGTGCCAAGACACAAGTTTGTCTCATGAGACCTACCGATGGAATTTTTATTAGAAGATACTTATGTTCAAAATTGCTCAAATATACTCCAGTGTTTTTCTGAAATCATTATGCAAGATTCTGAAAACAAATTAACTAATTCTGAGACTGCTTGACTAATTATAGGACATGATGGGTCCACTCCCAATCCCTTCCTATCTACCACACTCGAGAGTCGGGTTTTCTGAAAACATTTTTTAGCTTGCGTTAAATACGTATACATTTGCATTGGATTTTCATAAATTAGAGAGAATAATCATTTTTTTGAATCCATTTAAAAATCACATAATTATAAAAGAAACACTTTTGAATAAATGTAAAAGTCAAAGGGGTTTATACACCGTATAAATGAAATTTTTGTATATAACAAAATATGACTCAATGAATAGAGATTGAGACGAAGTCACTTAAAAATATCATTTTTAAAATAAAATAGATCTATTATGTGTATTCACTGTATATACACATAAATAAAGTATTAATACAAGATAGGACATAATAATATCATGAAATAATTTTAAAGTAGGAGATTAACCCAAAGAATGGAAATTGGGTTATGAAATTCCCTTACCTCGTGTCCAACTTGACACGATCATTCATTAACCTCATGAATAATAAAATAGAGTTAATTTATATTTACATAAGAACCTTTTTCATGTTCATTATTCCTTTTATATCACTTATTACCATGTTATGAACATTATGTAATTATTGAAGTTAATAACGGTCATTTTTTCGATCTTTGTACTTGAGTCAAAAATAAACTTCTTATAATTACAAGTTGTTCAGGTGGTGAAATATCCATTATACCCAGAATTATATTCATTATGTAGATATAATATATATCATATATATCCAGTATATACATTCATTTATAATATTACATATCATTAAGACGTAAGAAATGAAATGCACCGTTCATGGAGACTGTAAGCCGTACGTAGGCATGAATGCTACTTTCATTTCTATTTCGCATTTAATGGAATGAAATAATAATAGTATAAATTTGTATTATAATTCTAGTATAATATCATATATAATATCATTTACTCCATCCTTTATACATCCCACATATGCTATTAATGATTCAAATAACTTTGAGGGGGCGGTAGTCCGCACTTCCTAAAATGAAAATATCGTGTTTACCCATAATGGAAACCATAAAGGTATGCCATAAATGAAAAATAAAAAATCATATGGAAAACAAAAAAATAATATATATCATATATAAAAATAGTGTCATCATAATGGCCACCATTAGAGGTGTTGTATTATTTTTGAACAATCATCGTTTCGTGAGTCAAAAATTCGCCATCCACAGAAACAGTATGTTCATTAACCATTAGATGTAGGTGTGTGTAAGTGTAAACCAAATACATATCATAACAACATAGTAGTATATTTTATATACTGTCTTTGTTACAAAATAAAGGAATAAAAAGAGTTTACGGGGTTGGAGAAGCTAAATAACATAAAAGAACACAAGAGAAGACATTACCTAAAAATCAGGTAACTCTTTTTGATTTTAGCCAAATTCTTCCTTGGGAAGAATTATGCCCAAATTGAGGCTTCTAGGATTAAAGGGGGAAGTTTTTAGAGTATTGGGGCAGAGGTTGGCCGAGCCAAATGGCTTGAATGTGTGAATAAGGGTGGAGTGGTGGGGGCCTTTTATAAGAGGAGAGGAGGGTCACTCTTGGAAAGATTGAAATATTACTTTATTACACAATTCTTTTCGGATTCTAAAGGTCCGAAACATCTATAATATGAGGATAAGGTGATAAGTTTTCTAAATCTACCCATACAATAGGCTTTGTACAAGTGTAAGCCTTGGATTTTACATTATCTTTTCATTTTATTTAAATCGTTAATTAATGAGGTAATCGCTGCATCATCATGATATCATAAATAATATAATTTATATAATATCTAAAAATTATTAAAAAAATACTATAATGTAGGAAATTGTTTTAGCTTTCCAATGACTATTTATGGTAAAACATATGACTTGTATAACCCCATGTAAAAATTTTTTTAGTAAAACATTTCATGTTTGTGTCATTTTTTTACTTTATCATTAATTAAAAGGTATTTATGTCATTTTGCAACTAAATTGGCTCCATGGGGTCCCCAAGGTGACCCATGGATTGTCTTTGTCGGCCATGACACATCCAATGATGGTAGGACATGTTTCAATCTCATCTCATATTATTAAAACATTATTTTTACCTTAAACTACACTAATTACCTCTAATCGCGATTAAGAACTTAAATGTTACTATTCACCAAAAATTATTTTAATCTCATTGAACCACATTTTACTTATTAATGACAACCATGTATGTAGGATTTTTGAAATTCAAAACACAGAAGTGGTAAAATTTCATTTAAACGAAAAATCAGTTTTTATAAGTACCACTTAGTGGTTTCAATATTCATCAAAAATTGATGTTTTTCAGAAAAATCCCAAAAATTCACCCTAAGCTATATTTGATATTCCAATTTCAAAAATGATGTCTATTTTACAAACTTCCAAACATATATGTTTCATTAATTAATTTTATAATTAATTCCCGCTGTCACAACAAATAGCGTGTTTTTAGGAAACAATTTATATCAAAAGATTGACAATTGTTCATGCCCAATTTCAATGTTAAATTAATTCTAATGACCACAATTGGATAAAATGGTAAAAATAGATTCTAATTATACCCTAAAACCACTAAATAGTATAATTTATCAAAATAAATTATTTTGATTAAAAAAATAGTTTTTAAGTATTTTTCACTATTCACAAAAAAATGGAAGTTCTCAGAAAATTACAAAAAATTTAACTTAGGATAATTTCGATATTACGAATACAAAAATCAAGTCCATTTTGAAATATAACATTTCTATAATTTTAAAAAGTGGGTATTACTATTCATAACAGCTATATTGATTAGTTGTGGTGTGTTAGAACTCGAGGTTGCGTACAACACACGCTACTGTATTATTCAAAGAGAAGTGTACCGTGGAATCTTGGGGTGTTACATTTCCCCTCCTTCAATAAGTTGCGTCCTCGCAATTTGAAATTTTTCTTTGAAAATAAAAGGTTGAAAATAGAGAATACCTTTGTGGAAACCCACATCGGAAATAAGGTTAATAAAAATTAGCATCAATAAGAGGGAAATGGAAATAAAAAAGTCACCACCAAATTATGATCTCAATAAAGAGAACATTGGTGGCAATTAGAGACATATAATTGGAGGAAAAACGTAAATATTTGTAGGGAGTGATTGAGGTCATCAATCACAAACAAGTGTCAAATTTAGGGCCTCAAAGCCTTCAATCTATGTTTATTTAAAATATCATCAGTTCAACAAGACATAAGGTATTAGGATAACACTTTTTTTTGTTTTAATATCTCTTTACTAAAGTATAAGAATTAATTTATTAATAGAATATGATATAGGTATATATGTATATTTATTCTTGACAAGTAGAGTTTCAACCTTCAACTAATATCTCCCATAAATTCATCTTTCACTCAAAATGATAATAAAACTCAAAAATATTATATTTATCCTAATCGTACAAGGTTTAAAATATTCACACATACCATTTAGATTACGAAAACTATTTTGTAATAACCAGGGACTTCATGTAGGCTAGTGGTAGATCATAAAGGCCTGTCGCAATATGGATGTGGGTTCGATTCCTGCTGCTTTGTCCGAAGCGACGGGTTATCGCCCAACCCTGCAGGTTTTGCTTTTCCTAGTATTATAATATTCCAAAAATAATCTTCAAAAATGTTTTAACCTTAAACAATGATATCAAAAGATCAACTTAATCCATTCCAACCTTTATTGTTATCAAAAATACTTCTTCCCAACTAACAGTCCAAATTTTATAAGGAAGGTAAACATAATGAAGATCCTTTTTTCCACGTTACAACATGTGAACACCTTCATCATGTATTCTTTTAAAACACTACAACATACTGAATTACCCTAATTCCTTATTGATTACATTCATGATCCCTTATTCCTTATATAATACTAGATATACTCCTTCTATCCAAAAATTCATACAAATCATCAATCAATTTCATGGATGTTAAGAATATCAAATATAATTTATCCAAATAAATCATGTCTTATTCCAAAATCACTATCTCGGTATTAGAACCATATTATGGTTTATCGTTCTCTCAAACATATATTTTCCAAAAATTTAACCTGCTGTGGAGTCACTTTTCTTGGTTCCACACAATCTCAAGTCCTTGATGAAATAGTACTACAGTACAATCCTTATATACTCCATAATTATTATAACCAGTACATCATTGATACAACACTCCAATTACAAAATTCTTTAATAACATCATAAGAACTCTAATCATTCATCCTCATCTGTGGTAGTATCATAACTTGATTATTATCCAATAACATCGTTTGGGGCACTCTCTGATGATTTGGACATTGGTTTGCGTAGTGCCCCCACTCCTTGCATATGAAGCATTGTACATTTGAAACCTTTTTTCTTACACTTGCAGTCACGCACATGGTGTCCTTTTTCACCACAATTATAACAAACTCTCATTCCCTTTATTCATGTTCCAAGGTGTTTCTTCCCACAGTTATCACATATTGGAAAATTCTTCTTTTCCCACGTCCCTTTTTCCATCATTCTCTATTCCATCCTTTTCTTCTGCTTCTTCCCTTCAATGCTATAAGACTCAGATAATTCTTTACTTATCTTATTAACACATGATACTATTTATTCATATGTCTAGAACACATGGGAGATTATTTCCCTTCTAAATGTTGGATTAATACCATGAACGATATGATCTTTCTTACGCTTTGGATCATACGTATTGCTGGAGTCCACATTCCTTCCACTCGGCACCATTTCTACACAATGGCATAAACTAGGTTAGTTTATGAATTGCAATGAATAATTCCAAACATGTAAAATACTTAATGTAAATTAAATGGCTTATGTATATAATCCATAACCATAAAAATGTTTTCCTTGAGGAAGTATATACTCATAACCCTTCATAGTGGTTTGTAATGAAAGAGAAAATTATCCTAAGCATATCCCCCGGGAGTGTCGTAACCAAGAGTACAGCAAGGCCCGTTGTCGTGCACCAGTTCCCATTCGAGTCTAGCTCAAAGCAGTGTTTTCAGGTTTTACCCCTAGGTATATCTGTGCCAGATCCGCCTCTACCTGCTCGTATCCAGACAGGGATGTATTTCTCGGAAAATTCACAAAATATCTATAATACCAAACTTCTAGGAAGTTCTTCTATACTAAAACTCAATGTCTATCTTCGGGCTATGTGCGCTAATCAGAGTTTATCTAAATCTAGATTCCAAGGTTAGTACTAAACTGCCTCTAATACCAACTGTAACGCCCCGACCCCAGCTACCCAGAGTCGGTGCGTTACTTCGTAACATTGGCATGATCACAAAAGATCATGTCTCGAAAGACCGATTAGTTTAGTAGCCTTGGAAACACTAGATACATTCATAATTCTTACATTACATCATAAAGTAAAACAAAACTACAACATCTTCTCTTCATATCCCCTTATATTATCCCTGCAGTTCATTCAAAATATACTTCTTCACATCCTGGAAAAAATAAAAACATTGAAAGGGGTGACCTCAGATGCTCAGTAAGGATAACAATATAGCGGAATCTTTCATAAATAAACATTTACATTTAAGGAAATGTATAACTACAACAAAAGACTTTTAAACTTGAACTTTTTCCTAATATGGTAAATGTAAAGTGAAATAATGCCAATTACTTACTCACATGGATATTCTACTAGTCGAATAATCACATGCAATATCAATAACCACTTTCATAATGATGGAATGCATAATGACAGACTATCATAACCACGTAGTTAAGGCCTCATGCCAAGACCACAAATAATATTTTTTCAAGGCCTCGTGCCATGACAATTGTTTGTCTCATGAGACCTACCGATGCAATTTTTATTAGAAGATACTTACGTTCAAAATTTCTCAAATATACTCTAGTTTTTTCTGAAATAATTATGAAAGCTTATGTAAAAAAAATAACTAATTCTGATACTTTTTGTCTAATTACAGGCCATGATGGGTCCACTCCCAATCCCTTCCTTTCTACCACACTCGAGTGTCGGGTTTTCAAAAAACTTTTTTAATCTTGCGTTAAATACTTATAAATTTTAAATGGATTTTCATAAATTAGAGAGAAATATAATTTTTTTGAATCCATTTAGAAATCACATAATTATTAAAAAAACTTTTGAATAAATGTAAAAGTCAAAGGGGTTTATACACCGTATAAAAGAAATTTGTGTATAAAACAAAATATGCCTCAATGAATAGAGATTGAGACAAAGTCACTTAAAAATATCATTTTTTTAAATAAAATAGATCTATTATGTGTATTCACTATATATACACATAAATAAATTATAAATAAAAGATAGGACATAATATATAATGAAATAATTTAAAGTAGGAGAATAACCCAAAGAATGGAAATTGTGTTAAGAAATTCCCTTACCTCTTGTCCAACTTGACTCGATCGTTCTTTAACCTCCTGAATAATAAACTAGAGTTTATTTCTATATACTTAAGAATCTTTTTCATGTTCATTATTCCTTTTATATCACTTATTACCATGTTATGAACATTATGTAATTATTTAATTTAATAACGGTCATATTGTCGATCTTTGGTACTTGAGTCAAATATAAATTTCTTATAATTAAAAGTTCATCATGTGGTGAAATATCCATTATATCCAGAATTATATTCATTATGTTGATATCATATATATCATATATATCCAGTATATACATTCATTTATAATATTACATAACATTTAGATGTAAGCAATGAAATGCACTGTTCATGGAGACGGTAAGCCGTACGTACGCATGAACGCTACTTTCATTTCTATTTCGCATTTAATGGAATGAAATCATAATAGTATAAAGGTGTATTATAATTCTAGTATAATATCATATATAATATCAATTACTCCATCCTTTATACATCCCACATATGGTATTAACGATTCAAATCACTTTGAGGGGGCGGTAGTCTGCACTTCCTAAAATTAAAATATCGTGTTTACCCATAATGGAAACCATAAAGGTATGCCATAAATGAAAAATAAAAAATCATAAAGAAAAAAAACATAATATATATCATATATAAAAATAGTTTCATCATAATGGCCACCATTAGAGGTGTTATATGAGTGTTGAACAATCATCGTTTCGTGAGGAAAAAATTCACCATCCACAGAAACAGTATGTTCTTTAACCATTAAATGTAGGTGTGTGTAAGTGTAAACCAAATCCTTATCATAACAACATCCTAGTATATTTTATATACTGCTGTTGTTACAAAAGAAAGGAATAAAAAGAGTTTATGGGGTTGGAGAAGCTAAATAAAATAAAACAACACAAGAGAAGACATTACCTAAAAATCGGGTAACTCTTTTTGATTTGAGCCAAAGGCTTCCTCGGGAAGAAATATTCCCAAAGTGAGGATTCTAAGAGTAAGAGGGGGACGTTGGGAGAGTATTTGGGAAGAGTTTGGCCGAGAAAAATGGCTTGAATGTGTGAATAAGGTGGGAGTGGTGGGGGCCTTTTATAAGAGGAGAGGAGGGGCACTCTTGGAAAGATTGAAATATTACTTTATTACACAATTCTTTTCTGATTCTAAAGGTCCCAAACTTATATAATTAGTGGATAAGGTGATAAGGGTTCGAAATATACCCATAAAATAGGCTTTGGACAAGTGTATGCCTTGGATTTTACATTATCATTTCATTTTATTTAAATCGTTAATTAATGAGGTAATCACTGCATCATCATGATGTCATAAATAATTTAATTTATTTAATGTATAAAAATTATAAAAAAATACTATAATGTAGGAAATATTATTATATTTCCAATAAATATTTGTGGTCAAAAATATTACTTGTATAACCCCATGTAAAAATTGTTTTAGTAAAACATTTCATGTTTGTGTCATTTTTTTACTTTATCATTAAATAAATGGTATTAATGTCATTTTCCAACTAAAGTGGCTCCATGGGGTCCCCAAGTTGACCCATGGATTTTCGTGGTCGGCCATGGAACATACAATGAGGGTAGGACATGTGTCAAGCTCATCTCATATTATTAAAACATTATTTTCACCTTAAACTACACTAATTACCTCTAATCGCAATTAAGAACGTAAAAGTTACTATTCACCAAAAATTATTTTAATCTCATTGAACCACATTTTACTTCTTAATGACAACCATGTATGTTGGTTTTTTAAAATTCAAAACACAGAAGTGGTAAAATTTCATTTAAACGAAATATCAGTTTTTATAAGTACCACTTAGTGGTTTCACTATTCATCAAAAATTCATGTTTTTCAGAAAAATCCCAAATATTCACCCTAAGATATATTTGATATTCAGATTTCAAAAATGATGTCAATTTTACAAAATTCCAAACATATAAGTTTCATTAATTAATTTTATAATTAATTCCCACTGTCACAACAAATAATGTGTTTTTAAGAAACAATTTATATCAAAAGATTGGCAATTGTTCATGCCCAATTTCAATGTTAAATTAAATCTAATGACCACCATTGGATAAAATGGTAAAAATATATTCTAATTATACTTTAAAACCACTAAATATTATAATTTATTACAAAAAAATTATTTTGATTAAAAAAGTTTTTTTTAAGTATTTTTCACTATTCATAAAAAAATGGAAGCACTCAGAAAATTACAAAAAATTTAACATAGGATAATTTCGATATTACGAATACAAAAATGAAGTCCATTTTGAAATATAACATTTATATAATTTTAAAAATTCGGTATTACTATTCATAACGGCTACTTTGATTAGTTGCGGTGTGTTAGAACTCGAGGTTGCGTACAACACACGCTACTGTATTATTCAAAGAGAAGTGTACCATAGAAGCTTGGGGTGTTACATCAACTAAACATACCTAATCATTCATTTATCAAAATCCAGATTTGTACATCACATGGGTATGGTGTTAAGAATAATCATTCACACAATACCACACCCCCTATAAGTTATTCCTAAACAGCCACCAGTCTGATGGTCATGTGATGTTTGCTCAAGACCATAACATGGTAGTGAAACCTAATCAGACTCCTGAAATATGTCATTCAAAAAGACATCTAGAACACAAAATGACAGTTGTAAGGAAATAATTTAAAACAAATATTATATATAGATATATATTATATATAATCAAAAGAAATATTTAATTGTGTCAATATTCATATCCATCCTCATATTTTTATATTATGGTGTCAATATCATTATATTCCAACTCAATATCATTATTTTCTTTTATAGTTTTAGCTTCATCATCTCATGAAATTTATAATTTTTTTTAAATCAATTACATCAGCAAAACCATCACTACACAATCATGGGGTGTAATCATCGATATTGATGTATCTTTATAGAGAAGATTGATCTGGAGTAGTATCTTGAAAAAATTCAGTTCCCTACACATCAGCATAACCATATTCACATTTGATAAACTGATTATCCTGATATTTAACTTTTATTATGCTCTACCAACCACACAACTCTCTTGAAAATGCACAAAATTTTTAATAAAAAATATGATGTGCCTAATGAGACAATATAAAATTTTCACTTTTAAAATATGGATTTTATACTTAATAAAAATGATTCCATGTCATGGATGAATGCAAAAGCCTCAATTAGTATCCAACCAATGAAATGTAAACATCATTACGTAATTATTTCCTAAATAAGACAGTTTAATTAATTCTTCTATTATGCTACAAAATGAAACATAATATTCTCTTGGACGAGATCCTCCCAAGAACACACCATTATTTGTTGTGTTTTATTCCGTATATGCACTTTCATGAAATTGAAAAACATTTACAGTAGATGAATTATAATATTTATTCATTTTGAGTGGTCGTTTACTCAATATTCACAATCGATTATCAATTTTATCACCATATTGGTATATTTGGAAATTTCGAAAATAATTATCAATATAACAAGTAGTAAATTTTTTATATGTTAAACCTCAAGCAATTTACATTACCAAATTTTGAATCCAAAAAAAAATTAGTTTTCCAAAGTTCTTCAAGAGTAGATGCTATAATTACAGTTAGTTTTTAGGATAATTTAATATAAATTAATAAAATATAATATAAATTACTATGAAGTTGTAAATAACTGATTTTACTATCTTCAAGTGTTAAAAACCAATTTATTCAAATAATTTACAAAATTTTCAATACTCATGTCCTGAAAATTAACATATTGTTCTATTTTCAGTTTATAGTCATTATTAAAAATTTATATTATTTCATTATAATTTAAAAGAAATTATTAAAATATAAAAATTCCAAATTTATAAAAAGAAAATATATGTTTTATTTTTTAAAAAAAATTAAACATATGTAATTGGTTTATAATAAATTTTTTATACTATTTTATAACAATTTATTTTAAATTATACCAACACACTAATTTATTCTATTACAATTAATTAATATTTTTTAAAATTTTTATAACTAATTATGAGTATATTATTTCTCATTACTGCTAATTATTAATAATTATTGGTAATTATTATTAATTACCAATAATTATAAGTAATTACCACATATTTTAAGTATAATTTAATTAAAATTAAAAAATATATAATATAATTTAATAAAAAATTGTAAATATTAGAATTTTCATCATTCAGGTCAAGAAAAATGATTACTTAATGTCAATGATATAAAATTTTATAATTTCTTATGACTTAAAAGTTGACTAAGTATTTCATTTTTCGAATTGTTGTTATTTATAATAATTAATATTACTACATAGTAATTTATTACAAATTAATCTTATTTTATTTAATTTAATACCTACAAAAATTATTATTAAAATTTTCAATTAATTTTATAACCCTTTAATAATTTATTATAATTTATAATAGTTTATATTATTTCGTATCAGTTTATTTTAAATTATATAAATGTTGTAAATTTTATCATTTTTTAATAATTTTTTCTCAATTTATAGTAATTATTACTAATTACCACTAATTAGTATTAATTATTTTAGTTTATAACCATTTATTAATATTTTTTATTAATTTTTGTTAGTTTATTAATACTTTTTACAGTATTTTATTTCTTTTTTATTTTTTTTATTTTTTTTATTAATTTATAATAATAAATATTAATTTATACTATTTAATATTAATTTAGTGTAAATTAAATATATTTATTCATTTTTATTAATTTGTAAAGATTTTTTAGTAAATTTTACTAATTTATTATGTTTTATTTCTTATTTTTAGAAATTTTCACAAATATTTAATAGTTGAATATTTTTTTAATTAATTTATAATTGTAAAATACTAATTTAAAATAATTTTTTTGAATTCTATCAATTTATTAATTTTAATAAATTTATAAAAAATCACTAATTTATACTAATAGTAATATAATACCATTAATTTGTACAGTTTTATTGAGTTTATAAACTTTTATTCCTTATTAGTAAAAATTTTATTAGTTTATTACTAATTTTTACAGTTTATCAGTCATTTATATTATTTTATAATTTTGTTTTATTTAAATTTTTTTAAATATTTTATATAAAATTATTGGTAATTCAATTATTTTATTATTTTTTATTAATTTATAAAAAAAATTACTACATTTTTTTAGTTATTACTGATTACAACTAATTATTAAGAAAATTATTATTTTATAAGTAATTATAAGTATTTTTGAATTTTTTGACTATATTACTAATTTTTACAATATATGAGAATTTTTTATTAGTTTAAAAATAAAATCATTAATTATAATGATGTATAATAATGCAGACTATTTTTATCAATTCATTGTAAATTCTATAAATTCAATAAATTTTATTTATTTGAAAAACCTTTACCGACTTGTAAATATTATTTATAGATACTACTAATTAGTTCCAATTTTAATTATTTAATAATAATTTATTATAAAGATCAATCAATTGTTATTAGTTCATTAGTAATTTTTATTAATTCACTCTAATATTTATTAGTTTAAATTTTTTTATTAATTTAAAATAATTTATATTAATTCATATTAATTTATTTTAAATTCTTTCAATTTATTATTTTAAAATAATTTATGAAACAATTTTCCTGATTTTTAACAATTATTACTAAATACCACAAATTACATATACTTTATTTTATTTTATTGCAATTGACTATCAATTTTGACAAATTTTTTCCAGTTTGTAAATATTTTTTACTAATTATGACTAATTATTACTAATTATTACTAATTACCACTAATTCAAACTAATTACTACTAATTACTACTAATTATTCATAATTTCCACTAATTATGTCTGCTTACTAATAATTATCACCAATTTTTACTAGATACCACTAATGTTTCCCAATTATTATAAATTGTAAATAATTTACTGAATTATTACTAATTATTATTAATTATTATGACTTATTTCTAATTATACTAATTTAAAATATTTTTTAATCAATATTTTTTTTTTAATTCATAATAATTTATAGTTAGTAATATTATTTTATATCGATTTAATGTATATTATATCAAATTACATATTTATAAAATTTTATTTTAATAAATGATAAATTATATAAATTTACTAATTTTTTAAGATTATAATAATCTATAACTAATTTTTATTAATTTATTACTAATTATTACTAATTAATTCTAATTATTACTAATTTCAGCTAATCATTAAATTTTATAGATAATTATTACTTATTAGAACTAATAATTATTAATTACTAATAACTAAAACAAATTATTTCAAATTAAAATAATTTTATTTTCTTTAAAAAAAATTATGCAAATTAAAACAGATAACTTTTAAAAATAATCAATGTAAAATAAAACTATATAATTATAATTAATCATTATTACAGATAATTGTTAAAAAAATAATATAAAATATTTTTATATAACCTTGAACCAAAATATTTTAGTGAATATAAAACATAACTGTTTCTCCCCCGTGAAATTTAAAACATTGAAAAGTTTAGATTAAATAATAGGATATTAGAGGGAGTGAGAGGAGCTTATAGAAGAATGAAATATAAATACTTGGTGGGGGGTATATACAGGTTATATCAATATCGATTGGAGTTTTTGCAACAACACTTTCTTAGAAAATAGTACCACCATTATTAATTAAGGTGATAGTAAGCTGTTGTATTTGCGATGGGCCCCGTAACCAATAACCTTAGTCGACAGTTTTTTTGTAATGATATAAAATCATCTCATAAATAACTAAAAATGTATAAAGGTATTTGCAAGGGATCCCATCGTAAATACTTTCTTTCATACTATTTATTTGTGATGGGTGTATACTCCCACCACAAATAACAAAAAAGACAAGATGGTATTTGTGATGGGTGCATATCCCCATCGTAAATAGTCTTCCATTGATTTGGTGGCACCACGTGCTAATGGTGTCTGTGAAGGGAAGAAATTCCCATTGAAAATACTATTTTTATCGACTATTTTAGTTGGGATATGATTTCCATCGCAATTAGTCTATGTCGGCGTACAATTTAAGATAATTGCTTATAAGGGGGAAATAATGTTCAAATAGTGTTCCAATAGGGGAAATCCTTAATAATTACTCCAATGCAACTATATAAAGGGGGGAATAGAGTTCAAATAGGGGAAATATTTGATAATTATATTTTGAATCACGAATATAAGGATTCACCCATTTTCGATGCTAAAAAATTCATTGATAAAGTGGTTGATTTAAAAACAGTATAGAGAATTGCTGATAAGGGATATATTTAATAGTTCATTAAAAAGAACTAGAAATATTACCAACAGTATCGGCACTTTTTAAAACTGATAAAGTTTATATTAATCAGTGGTTTTATCTATTACTTGTTATAGTGAACTTTATAAAAAAGTACTTTAACACTAATAAAAGGTGATATCCTTAAAAATTAGTATATAATGAAAAATATATATAATATTGAAATAGGATTTCATTGATATATATATATAATATTTTCTAAAATATTATTTATACAATACTAGATATATATTTACACTAATAATTGAAATTATTTTTTGAATATTGGTTTATATGTTAATTATTAAATAATTATAATTATAATTATTCACTAAATAATATTAATATATATTTGATATCCTTTGGATATTTAAATTCCACTTCGTTATTGTATTTTGGGGCTTATCAATGTGGTAAATCCTCATAGTAATCGTACCCCAGGAAAAGGTTAAAATCAACAGTGGGGGAGTGAATTTTCAGAGGTACCGTTGATCTATAGAAATGATAGTAAATAAGAGGGGTAATGTAGTAATAGAACAATTCATCTCAAATGGGCTTTTAGACCACAATAATAGGTCTTCAGGATATAGGGAATTCCTACCACCAAGGGACTTTAGGTCATAGGGCCTACATGCCATGAAGCCGTGGAAGTCACTTTATCACCTCAGGCATATTTTCACCTTAGTAATGAAAGCTGATAATAATGTCATTGTGGTGGGATTTATGTGTTCATAATGAAGTTCTGGGGAGGATAGGTTTCAATGTAGTTGAGTCAGTAAATAAATATAAGTTCATGTCCCTCTGGTCCTATATCCTATACAATTCACGATCATTTCCTATAGGACTCCATGTCATGTAAGGGTTCCCTCTTAACCCAATTAAAAAAAGGGAATTATCCTGAAATAAAGATAAAAATCTAAGGTTATTGGGTCCTTCCATTCAATGTCATTTTTTTCAAATTGATAGGTATCATGACTGTATATGTAGACATATATTTATTTTCATGTGTACATATCAAAAATAAATTTAATTTTATATTGAAACCCTATTTCACAATTTTATTTTAATTTTCAAATTTGACATATACCAATCCTATGCATATGAACATCTATAATTTCATATGTTAATGTATGAAACCTATTCAAATATATATATACACACACAAATATATAAATTATAATTTTTTATTTTTATCACATTAGG
This sequence comes from Viscum album, assembly GCA_963277665.1. Classification (NCBI taxonomy): domain Eukaryota; kingdom Viridiplantae; phylum Streptophyta; class Magnoliopsida; order Santalales; family Viscaceae; genus Viscum; species Viscum album. Next base: position 699,645,317 of record OY728119.1, on the reverse strand, counting down.
TTTTTTTACTAATACGTAATATTTAATATATTATTTTCAATTGATAAATTATATTAATATTTCTATTTGTATTTATTAGGATTTATTTAATAATGATTGATATATGTGTTATTTAATTTAGTCATTATTATTTATTATATATATATATATATATTCTAATATCACACATACATAAACATAATTATTTTAATTTAAATTTTAAACACATACACACACATACCAGTAATATTTATGAAAATAATTGAATTTTTAACATTCATTTTAGAATATTATTTATTAATATTCAGTATTAATTTTTTTAAAAACTAAACTTCATTTTTTAATTTTTTTGTTTATATATTTGATCTATACTTTTTATTATCTTCTCATGTTTTTTTCATAATTTGGGTACTTTTAATATTTTTTGTTAATTAATTGTATTGCTTATATTTAAATATTTCATTCATAAATCATTTTAGATTTAAATTTTATAATTATTGTGATGCTTTATCAATTTTTTATATTAATTTATATATTTTATTCATTAATAGTTATATATTCTATAGATTGGTTATGTATATAACTAATATATATTCATTTTCATTTTAATATATATTAATTATTAATTTTATTAATATTCTAATTAATTAATAGAACTTAGTCATACTGTTTCAGTATTTTTCTAATCTATTGAATTTTTTATTATTAATTTTCACTCATTTTTATCATTCATTAATTAAATATTATTTATTCATTTATAATTTTATTTTATGTAAATTTTTATAATAAATTAATTTTTATTATTTCTTCTGTTAATATTTATTTATTTATTAAATTTAAATATTTTTTTATACATATGCATTCCCTAATGTTGATTTTCTTAGTTTTGTTGTAATGTAATAAATTAAAATGTTTATATTTTCATTTTATTACATATTCATATTTACTGTTTTGCATAATTTATTTAATTTACATAAATTTTTCATTTTTTTAATAATTTTGAAATATATTCATTTTTTAATATTAAATTTCACTCATTTTAACACTTATTCATTAATTCTTTATTTATTAATTATTATTTTTTATTATTTTTAATATTTATATAATTTATTAATTAATAATATTATTATATTTATTTATTGCAGTTTTTATCAGATCTTATTTGGAAGTGTATATATAAATCATTATAGTATTTTAAAATAAACACTAATATAAACCTCACTCTATCATGTTGCCCAACCACTCATATAACTCAAGCACATATTCCACTCCCTATTGAATTTCTTAGAATAATCGACCCTCCCAAAAATAATGTATGTAATTTTTTGTAGTCCCTTTTAATCATATTTTCATTGTTTTATATTGTTAGTTTATCTTCCCAATAATTGATATATGAAATAGTATATTTTGATCTCCCTTTTCAATAACATTTTTCATTCTGTAATGATAAAAAAAAAATTCATTTCCAAAGGATTTTCACATTAGATCCCTAGTATTCCATTTAATCTTAAAATATTGAAATTCTTGCCTACCCATCACATTGATTTAAAAGTTTGTTCTTGTGAGAGTTTATGTATATATGTATATATGTATATACTTATATACGTATATATGTCTATATTAAAAAAGTAAAATTAAATTAAATACTAATTGGATTGATATATATTTAAAGGTAATTGAATTATATATAACTAAATTATAAATCATCTGAGTCATTAAACTATATCAGCCAAAAAATAATTTATCATGATGATATAACACTATATTTGGATTAAAAAAATATAGCTTTTTTATCATCAAAAATCTTGTTTCAATTGCATCTCTGAGTTTCCAAAGTGCTTATATTAATTTTATTAAGAAAATATTCAAATTTCATAGAATTAGGAATAAATTTATCATTGGATTATGAATACTTTTTACTTATTTAACACATATGATTTATTTATTCAAATAAAATTAATTGTTTTCACATACACATATACATGATTTTTTAATTACACTCAAATTCTGATACGTTTTTCACATATCAATGTTTATACATTATATAATTATTATGTCTATATTATTTATAAATCATTAAAAAATAATGTTATTTCACCAAATATGATTGATATGAATTAAAGAATGGATATAATTTAATAATATGAAAAAGGATTCTAATGTTGCATCTAAAAGTTCATCAATTTTTCTAGAGAGGATTTCTACAATCCTTCCCAAATACAGTTTCTATAGTTATATAGTCGTTATTCAATAAGTACTAAGTCAAAATAATTGTTAGAACATATATTTTTAATGGAATAGATGAAATATATAAATTTTGGACTAAATATTCAGAAAAAGAAGATTTTATATACATATAGGGATGATAATTTCATTTAAGGATAATTTTATATAAAATATAGTGTAACTAATAAAGGAGTTTGGCACATCTATGATTTCAATTTGATGTTTTCCTTCTTTTATGTATGGTCTCATAATTCTAATTTCCATTTTATTGGTGTTTTTGTTGACAAAATTGTGATTTTTCGGAAGGAATCAAGTGGCACATGGTTGACGAGTGGTTTGTAGAAACTGAGCACTAGACCAGAGAAAATTGTACTCCCAGGATAGTGGAATTTTTCTAAGATACATAGAAAACTAAATTTGTGTGTGGATTAACCATGTGCCTTGGTCAGTGGACCTATTCACTGTTAATGGTCAACTAAATGAGTATAAACCCTCTCCATAGAAATTGAGCATACTCTTATCCTATTGAATAGAGGTGTTGAATGGTTATTTCTTATTTTGAGAAACTATGCAGCCTACCTAGAACATAAAAAAATGCTTAATTTAACTATTTTTATCTCCAAAATTAATCCCAAATCCACCCATTCTATGTACATTATGGATATTCATCCCTATTCACACCATACCTATAAGGCCCCAGCCTTAAACCTTACTTAATATTGAATTAAATGAATAATTCACATTGAGGATATTTTCAGGTTTAGGGTTTTAGAGAATTAGAACATAACTATTACATCTTAAAAGATTACAAAGTAGACACTTCTACTAAGTCTCCATAAAATAAAAACTCTTAAAAAGAAAGATGTCTAGATTCCATGTTTTAGATAGCATGAAATTCCCTTGATCCCATCCTTGACCTTATTCCACTTTAAGTCCTGTGAAAAACATTTCGAAAAAACTTGGGGTGATCATAAAAAGCTCAGTAAGGGATACAAAGAGAATGAAAACTGTTAGTTTTTCAAACATCAAGTAAACCATGTATACTATATAAAAGTAATACCTTCACCTTCATGAAGTAGAAAAAAAATCATCACTGAATAAAGTATCATTACTTACCTTTTTGTAACCAAAGGATTACCATAAAACCCATATAAAGAACACATAGAATATATAAAGGTAACTGGGGACATAAACATACTTAAGTGGAATAACCATACAGTTGACTTCCACACATATCACTTAATGGAATAGCCATATGGCCAATTTCCATACATACTTAATGGAATAGCCATACGGCCGACTTCCATACCCAATGCATTGGAGGTTATAACGTAACCACCCGTCCTGGTATTCACGGCACCACCCGTCATATGGTTTATAACGTAACCACCGATTAAAATGTCCAAGTACCAATATAAAATCGTAAAACATAAAACCAATATAAAGGAATGATAACATTTCCACATTTCAATCATAATATAACATAAATATATTGACATAATAGAATCCTTTATCAAAACCATTTTCAATAACAAAATACATAAAAGAGTATATGGTATTTATTTTATTCTAAAAACAATACGGCTTGTTGAGGAAGCCAAAGACCAAATAATACTCGCGGCGGCGGAAAAAGTCGTTGTCACCGCGTACGTTAAAAAACATTCCTTTTTGTCGTTTAGTAAAACGCTTCATAGAAGAAGATTCCTTTTGTATAAAAGTAAAATTCAAAGGGTTTATACACCGTATAAAATAAAGTTGTGTATAAAACGAAATATGCCTCAATGAAAGGAGATTGAGATGAAGTCCCTTACCTTGGGTCCGACTTGACTCGATCGTTCTTTAACGTCCTGAATAATAAACTTGAGTTAATTTATACTTGATTAAGAACCTTTTTAAAGTTCATTATTCTTTTTATATCACTTATTGCCATGTTATAAACATTATGTAACCATTTAAGTTAATAATGTTTGTTTTGTCAATATTTGGTTCTTAAGTCAAAAGTTGACTTCTTACAATTACATGTTGTTCATGTGGTCAAAAGATCTTTATATCCAGAATGAAATTCCCGATTTGGATATAATATGTATCATATATATCCAGCATATACATGTATTTATAATATTACATAATCATTTAGCGGTAAGAAATGAAATGCACCGTTCATGGAGACGGTAAGCCGTACGTACCCATGAACGCTACTTCCATTTCTTTGTCATATTAGTGGAATTAAAACTAAATGAGAGGTATGTATATTTTAATTCCAGAATTATATTCATCATTTAGATATATCATTAATTATATATATATCCATTATATACATGTACTTTTAATAGTACATTACATTTGGGGATAAGAAATGAAATGCACCGTTCATGGAGACGGTAAGCCGTACGTACGCATGAACGCTACTTTCATTTCTATCTCATACTTTAATGGAAAGAAATAATAATGATATAGAGGTATATTATAATTCCAGTATGACATCATATATAATAACTTTAAATCCATCCTTTACACGTCCCACATATGGCCTTAACGAATCACATCACTTTGAGGGGGCGGTAGTCCGCACTTCCTTAAATGAAGATATCGTGTTTACCCATAATGGAAACCATAAAGGTATGCCAAAAATTTAAAAATACAGAAGCTTAAAGAAAACATAAACATATTATATATCATATATAAAAATAGTGACATAATAATGGCCACCCTTGAAGGTGTTAAATGAGTATTGAACAATCATCGTTTCGGGAGACAGAATTTCGCCATCCACGGAAACCATATGTTCTTTAACCATTTGATGTAGTTGTGTGAGAGTGTAGCTCAAATAAATATTATAAAAACATCCTAGTATATTTAAGATACTGGTGTTGTTACAAAATAAGTAAATAAAAAGAGTCTAGAGGGTTGGAGAAGCAAAATAAAACAAATGAATAAGAGAGAATGAACTACCTTTAAAAGTGTAACTCCTTTTTGATTTGAGCCTAAATTCTTCCTTTGAAAGGATTCTTCCCAAAGGGAATCCTCTAGGATGAGGAGAGGGATGTGGAGAGAGTAATTGGGCAGGGTTTGGCCGAGCCAAAGGCTTGAGAAGTGTGTAAAATGGGGTAGAGGTGGGGGCCTTTTATAAGAGGAGAGGAGGGGCACTTTTGGAATGTAAAGAAATATTACTTTATTTGAAAATGTGTTTCGGTTTCAAAAGGTCCCACATTGATATAATTCGTGGATAAGGTGATAAGGGTTTGAAATCCACTCATCCAATTGGTTTTGGACATGTGTAGGTTTTATATTTTTCATTATCTTTCCATTTTATTTAAATTGTCAAATAATGATATCATCGCTGCATCATTATTATGTCATATATAATTTAATTTATTTAATGTCTAAAAATTATAAAAAAAATACTATGATGTAGGAAATCTTTTTAGATTTCCAATGACTATTTATAATCAAAATTTGGACTTTTATAACCCCACTCAAAAATTATTTTAGTAAAACAATTTATGTTAGTGTCATTTTCACTTTAACATTAAATAAAAATATATTAATGTCATTTTCCAACTAAAGTGGCTCCATGGGGTCCCCAAGTTGGACCATGGCTTGTCTTGGTCTTCCATGACTCACCCAATAGGTGTAGGACAAGTGTCATGGTTTTTTCACATTCTTATAATACCATTTTTACCTTAAACTACACTAATTACCTCTAATCGCGATTAATGAAACAAAGTTACTATTCACCAAAAAATTATTTTAATCTCATTGAACCACATTTTACTTCTTAATGACAACCATGTATGACGGATTTTCAAAATTCAATACACATTAGTGGTAAACTATCATTTAACTGAAAAATCAGTTTGCTTGATTACCACTTAGTGGTTTCACTATTCATCAAATATTGAAGTTTTTCAGAAAATTACCAAATATTCACCCTAAGCTATATTTGATATTCCGAATTCAAAAATGAAGTCTATTTTACAAAATTCAAAACATATAAGTCACATTAATTAATTTAATAATTAATTCCCGCTGTCAGAGCAAATAGCGTGTTTTTATGAAACAATAAGTATCAAAAGATTGACACTAGTTTAAGTCCGATTTCAAAGTGAAATTAATTCCAACGACCGCTATTGGATTTAATGGTAAAAATATTTTCTAATTTCACTTTAAAACCAATTAAAATAATAATCTAATCATATAAATAATTTAGATTAAAAAGAGGTTTTGAATTAAAATACAACATTTTACACTATTCATTAAAAAATGAACTTTATCAGAAAGGTACCAAAACTTTACACAAAGTAAATTTTGATGTCCCGATTCTAAAGAAGAGTTATATTTGGTCCAAAATAATGTATAAGAGTGATCAAAACTATATTTAATGACGGTTCACCATTAAAAGGTGATAAGTGAACCTTTAGTGAAAATTAGAGTATATATGCCCTAAAATTGAACTATTTCCGTATTTTAAGCCTTTATCTTTTATTGGGTAAATGTATAAACATTTAAAAACATATCTAATCATATTTTAGTTATTTCTATCCATTCCCACTAGTACAACGGCTACTTGATAACTAACATTTAAAATAATATTATTTTATTACTAGTGTGCTACGTAAGTTTCAAAGAAACTCATCGTTGCGTATCGGGTACGCTATCGAACATAGCAATACCTTTAAAATAACATTAATATTTATTTCGTAAATATTAATAAATATGAAAATTATTTATTCTTTATTTACCTGGGATGTTACATCCTTCCCCCCTTTTGGGAATTGCGTCCTCGCAATTTTATTCACTTATCAAAATAAGTGGGGGTATTTATCCCTCATAGCATTTTCAGATTCCCACGTTGCCTCTTAAATCACATGGGTTTTCCACAACACCTTTACCTGATGAATCACCTTATTCCGTAACACTTGCTCCCTGTGGTCAAGAATCTGGACTGGTTGATCCTCATAAGATAGGTTCTCATCCAGCTGAACTACCTCTGGGCTCAAAACATGAGATTGATCTGGCATATACTTTCTCAATATCAAAACGTGAAAAACATTGTGTACCTGAGATAAACTCGGAGGTAAAGCCACTCGGTATGCAACTGATCCAACTCTTTCCAGAATTTCGTATGGTCCAACGATCCTTGGACTCAACTTTCCTTTATTACCAAATCTTATCACACTTTTCCAAGGAGAAACCTTGAGAAAAACATGATCACCTACCTTGAAAGATAGATCCTTCCTCCAGTTATCCGCATAACTCTTCTTCCAACTCTGAGCAGTTCTCATGTGCTTCTGAATCAACTGAACTTTTCTGCCATATCTTCTACCAATTCTGGTCCCATCAGCTTCCTTTCACCCACTTCATTCCAAAATGATGGAGTTCGACACCGCTTCCCATATAATCACTCAAATGGTGCCATCTGTATACTGGAATGAAAACTGTTATTATAAGAAAACTCAACCAAAGAATGATGTTGGTCCCAACTTCCCTGATAATCCATAGAACACGCTCGTAGAATATCCTCCAATGTCTGAATTGTTCGTTCTGACTGCCCATCTGATTGAGGATGAAAAGTTGTACTAAAATTTAATTTAGTACCCAACGACTTCTGAAGGCCTTTCCAAAAGTTAGAAGTAAACCTGGGATCACGATCCGATACAATGGAGAGAGGAACTCTATGTAACCTGACTATCTCTTTAAGATACAGACGGGAAAGTTGATCAAGAGAGAAAGTATCTCGTATAGAAAGGAAATGAGTAGATTTGGTCAAGCGATCAACAATAACCCAGATTGCATTATTACCTCGAGATGTCCTCGGTAATCTCACAAAAAAGTCCATGTATATGTTTTCCCATTTCCACTCTGGCACTGGTAAAGGCTGAAGCATCCCTTTCGGTAACTGCTACTCTGCTTTAACCTGTTGACATGTCAAACACTTCACAGTAAAATCAGCAATGTCTCTTTTCATTCCATCCCACCAGTAATACTCCCACAGACCTCTGTACATCTTAGTACTGCCAGGATGAAAAAACAACTCATTCTTCAACTGTGAATCACAAGGCACACATAACCTCTTCACAAACCTCAAAACACAAACACAAACTTATCCAAGAACTCATGGAAAATTTTATTCATAAGGTCCATGAATACAACAGGTGCATTGGTTAACCAAAAAGGCATAACTACAAATTCATAATAGCCATATCTAGTACGGAACGCAGTCTTCGGAACGTCTGCTTCTTTTACTTTCAACTGATGGTACCCCGACCTCAAGTCAATCTTCGAAAAATACTGAGCTCACTGGAGCTGATACCACTTCATTCGATGGCCCAACATCTGCTGAAGTTGTTGCAAATGATTTTACCACCCCTTTCTGCTTGTATTCTAACTGCTTCCCATCACTCAAGCTCCTTGTCGGACACTCGTCTGCATAATGACCCATTTCATTACACTTAAAACATCTTACCGTTGGCTTTTCATTTCCTGCTTGATCATCTTCCTTACAGTTACGAGCAATATGACCAGACTTACCACACCGAAAGCACTTACCAGACTTGGATAAACATTATCTAGGATGAATTTTACCACACTTCTCACAGGATGGATATTTGGTTTTCTTAACTCCTTGCTTCTTTGATGAATTCTTCCCCTTTTCCTGCCAACTAGATCTCTTATTCTGTTGTTTGTCATAGAACACCTGATCATCGGAAAACTCCATTTCCACCTTCTCCGTACATCGAACAAGTTTTTCATAACTTTTGAACTCACGAGAAGCTAAAGCCCTTCGATACTTTGGCTTTAACCCAGAGTAAAAATGGTTTGTTTTACTATCAAGATCTCGTATGAAGTTTGGAGCATACCTTGCCAATCGAGTGAAATTTTCTTCATAAGTAGCCACTGAATCATCCTCCTGCCTCAATTCTAGGAACTGTTTTTCCATCCTAAGACTAACCACCTTAGGAAAATATTTCTCAAGAAACATACCTTTGAATTCGTCCCAGTGAAGATCCTCAATCTCATCACTATCCCTTATATTTTTCACCATCGACCACCACTGATCAGCTTCACCTTCAAAACAGTAAATAGCAAGACTAACCTTTTGATGTTCTGAACACCCCATGACATCAAAAATCTTCTATAGTGCTTTAATCCACCCTTCAGCTTGCACAGGGTCAGATGATCCTCTGAATGATGGGGGATGTTGCCTCATGAAATGTTCCACCACTGACATGTTCCTCTGCGGTTGATCTGGCTGATCTCGTGCATGGATACCACCACCATTTTTAGCCTGAGTCAACTGTGCCATCACTGCAACAAACTATTCAGTTCCGATTCCGACCATCTCAGGTTTCTGATTTGGAAGGTTATCTTCCTCCTGATGTCGTCCCAACATAGCTGCTTTGTTTCCTCTGCGGAAAACCATTCTGAACACAGAAATATCTTAGGCGAAGCAACATGGTAATCCGTAAATGCTATATCATTTCAATTATATTATAATTTAACACTTTTCTAACTCCAAAAGTTGTCTAAACCAACCTCTGATACCAACTATAAGGCCCCAGCCTTAAACCTTACTTAATATTGAATTAAATGAATAATTCACATTGAGGATATTTTCAGGTTTAGAGTTTTAGAGAATTAGAACATAACTATTACATATTAAAAGATTACAAAGTAGACACTTCTACTAAGTCTCCATAAAATAAAAACTCTTAAAAAGAAAGATGTCTAGATTCCATGTTTTAGATAGCATTAAATTCCCTTGATCCCATCCTTGACCTTATTCCACTTTAAGTCCTGTGAAAAAAATTTCGAAAAAACTTGGGGTGAGCATAAAAAGCTCAGTAAGGGATACAAAGAGAATGAAAACTGTTAGTTTTTCAAACATCAAGTAAACCATGTATACTATATCAAAGTAATACCTTCACCTTCATGAAGTAGTAAAAAAAATCTTCACTGAATAAAGTATCATAACATACCTTTTTGTAACCAAAGTATTACCATAAAATCCATATAAAGAACACATAGAATATATAAACGTAACTTGGGACATAAACATACTTAAGTGGAATAACCATACGGTTGACTTCCACACATATCACTTAATGGAATAGCCATACGGCCAATTTCCATACATACTTAATGGAATAGCCATACGGCCGACTTCCATACCCAATGCATTGGAGGTTATAACGTAACCACCCATCCGGGTATTCACGGCACCACCCGTCATATGGTTTATAACGTAACCACCCGTTAAAATGTCCAAGTACCAATATAAAATCATAAAACATAAAACCAATATAAAGGAATGATAACATTTCCACATTTCAATCATAATATAACATAAATATATTGACATAATAGAATCCTTTATCAAAACCATTTTCAATACCAAAATACATAAAAGAGTATATGGTATTTATTTTATTCTAAAAACAATACGGCTTGTTGAGGAAGCCAAAGACCAAATAATACTCGCGGCGGCGGAAAACTTTGTTGTCACTGCGTACGTTAAAAAACATTCCTTTTTGTCGTTTAGTAAAATGATTCGTAGAAAAAGATTCCTTTTGTATAAAAGTAAAAGTCAAAGGGTTTATACACCGTATAAAAGAAAGTTGTGTATAAAACGAAATATGCCTCAATGAAAGGAGATTGAGACGAAGTCCCTTACCTTGGGTCCGACTTGACTCGATCGTTCTTTAACGTCCTGAATAATAAACTTGAGTTAATTTATACTTGATTAAGAACCTTTTTAAAGTTCATTATTCTTTTTATATCACTTATTTCCATGTTATAAACATTATGTAACCATTTAAGTTAATAATGTTTGTTTTGTCAATATTTGGTTCTTAAGTCGAAAGTTGACTTCTTATAATTACATGTTGTTCATGTGGTCAAAAGATCTTTATATCCAGAATGAAATTCCCGATTTGGATATAATATGTATCATATATATCCAGCATATACATGTATTTATAATATTACATAATCATTTAGAGGTATGAAATGAAATGCACTGTTCATGGAGACGGTAAGCCGTACGTACGCATGAACGCTACTTCCCTTTCTTTGTCATATTAGTGGAATTAAAACTAAATGAGAGGTATGTATATTTTAATTCCAGAATTATATTCATCATTTAGATATATCATTAATTATATATATATCCATTATATACATGTACTTTTAATAGTACATTACATTTGGGGATAAAAAATGAAATGCACCGTTCATGGAGACGGTAAGCCGTACGTACGCATGAACGCTACTTTAATTTCTATCTCATACTTTAATGGAAAGAAATAATAATGATTTAGAGGTATATTATAATTCATGTATAACATCATATATAATAACTTTAAATCCATCGTTTACACGTCCCACATATGGCATTAACGAATCACATCACTTTGAGGGGGCGGTAGTCCGCACTTCCTTAAATGAAGATATCGTGTTTACCCATAATGGAAACCATAAAGGTATGCCAAAAATGAAAAATACAGAAGCTTAAAGAAAACATAATCATATTATATATCATATATAAAAATAGTGACATCATAATGGCCACCCTTGAAGGTGTTAAATGAGTATTGAACAATCATCGTTTCGGGAGGCAGAATTTCGCCATCCACGGAAACCATATGTTCTTTAACCATTTGATGTAGTTGTGTGAGAGTGTAGCTCAAATAAATATTATAAAAACATCCTAGTATATTGAAGATACTGGTGTTGTTACAAAATAAGTAAATAAAAAGAGTTTATAGGGTTGGAGAATCAAAATAATACAAATGAACAAGAGAGAATGAATTACCTTTAAAAGTGTAACTCCTTTTTGATTTGAGCCTAAAGTCTTCCTTTGAAAGGATTCTTCCCAAAGGGAATCCTCTAGGATGAGGAGAGGGATGTTGAGAGAGTAATTGGGCAGGGGTTGGCCGAGCCAAAGGCTTGAGAAGTGTGTGAAATGGGGTAGAGGTGGGGGCCTTTTATAAGAGGAGAGGAGGGGCACTTTTGGAAAGTAAAGAAATATTACTTTATTTGAAAATGTGTTTCGGTTTTTAAAGGTCCCACATTGATATAATCCGTGGATAAGGAGATAAGGGTTCAAAATCCACTCATCCAATTGGTTTTGGACATGTGTAGGTTTTAGATTTTTCATTATCTTTCCATTTTATTTAAATCGTCAAATAATGATGTCATCGCTGCATCATTATTATGTCATATATAATTTAATTTATATAATATCTAAAAATTATACAAAAAATACTATGATGTAGGAAATCGTTTTACCTTTCCAATGACTATTTATAATCAAAATTTGGACTTTTATAACCCCACTGAAAAATTATTTTAGTAAAACAATTTATGTTAGTGTCATTTTCACTTTAACATTAAATAAAAATATATTAATGTCATTTTCCAACTAAAGTGGCTCCATGGGGTCCCCAAGTTGGCCCATGGATTGTCTTGGTCGGCCATGACTCACCCAATAGGTGTAGGACAAGTGTCATGGTGTTTTCACATTCTTATAATACCATTTTTACCTTAAACAACAGTAATTACCTCTAATCGCGATTATTGAAAAAAAGTTACTATTCACCAAAAAATTATTTTAATCTCATTGAACCAAATTTTACTTATTAATGACAACCATGTATGTCGGATTTTAAAAATTCAATACACATTAGTGGTAAACATTCATTTAACTGAAAAATCAGTTTGCTTGATTACCACTTAGTGGTTTCACTATTCATCAAAAATTGAAGTTTTTCAGAAAATTACCAAAAACTCACCCTAAGCTATATTTGATATTCAGAATTCAAAAATGAAGTATATTTTACAAAATTCAAAACATATAAGTCACATTAATTAATTTAATAATAAATTCCCGCTGTCAGAGCAAATAGCGTGTTTTTATGAAACAATAAGTATCAAAAGATTGACACTAGTTTAAGTCCGATTTCAAAGTGAAATTAATTCCAACGACCACTATTGGATTTAATGGTAAAAATATTTTCTAATTTCACTTTAAAACCAATTAAAATAATAATATAATCATATAAATAATTTAGATTAAAAAGAGGTTTTGAATTAAAATACAACATTTTACACTATTCATAAAAAAAATGAACTTTATCAGAAAGGTACCAAAAATTTACACAAAGTAAATTTTGATGTCCCGATTCTAAAGAAGAGTTATATTTGGTCCAAAATAAATTATAAGAGTGATCAGAACTATATTTAATGACGGTTCACCATTAAAAGGTGATAAGTGAACCTTTAGTGAAAATTAGAGTATATATGCCCTAAAATTGAACTCTTTCCGTATTTTAAGCCTTTATCTTTTATTGGGTAAATGTATAAACATTTAAAAACATATCTAATCATATTTTAGTTATTTCTATCCATTACCTCCAGTACAACGGCTACTTGATAACTAACATTTAAAATAATATTATTTTATTACTAGTGTGCTACGTAAGTTTCAAAGAAACTCATCGTTGCGTATCGGGTACGCTATCGAACATAGCAACCCCTTTAAAATAAAATTAATATTTAATTCGTAAATATTAATAAATATGAAAATTATTTATTCTTTATTTACCTGGGATGTTACAATACCCTCCATCTTGTCTCCCTTGGACCTCTTTCCCTTGAGGTATTTTTTCTATATCTTTTATAATCTCTTCAAGGAATCATATCCTATATTATTTTCTTCATTATTCATGGTATCTTTTTACCTCTCTCATAGTCTCTACATTCTACAACAGATTTGTCTCCCTGAAGGGGGAACAATATTTTCTATTTGGGTTTGATCTTTATTGATTTATTATGTGATTTCCGTTATAGGTCATCCTCTTGATGTGTTTTTTGATTGCAGATATTTTCAAGATGTTTCCATGATATGGTTGGTGGATCAATTATTAATATTTTTTGGTGATTTAGGAATTATTTTTATTCATTGTAAATGTCTAATGTGAGCTTTGTGTGTGGTTAAAAAGATTTCTTCAATTGGAATTAGATAGTCTAAGGGGTCGAAAGGGTTTTTTCTTTAGGAAAATGGCAGTTTATCTTATGTGACAATATTGTTGGATATATGTATTTGACAGAGGTGGTTCATGTGAAATATGGAAATGAATTTATCCCAATGTGAAATCCTATAATAGGTCTAGTATACTTTCTGGTCGGATAGGGATGACATTGGGTTAATCTTGTTGGTTTGATGATGCAATACTATCTAATGTTATGATCATGATTGGAGACCACTTGTCTTTGGAAAATGATTCCACTATTTTCGGTCGGGTATGAGGAGTCATTAGATTTTGTGGAGTATTTTTTATCCCAAAGTAAAGAGGATCATAACACCAACCTAATCATAGTTCCATAAGGATTACCCTTAGTGATCATGTGATGTCATTCTTATCATTTTTAATGTTAACACATTTCTTATTATTTTTAATTTCAAAGTATGTTTTCTCAAAAAAATGATTTCTTCTCTTTTTATAAAAACTACCATGTTACTTATTTATCTAATATTATATAATGGATTCTCATTTGTTTTATATTATTGGTTATTAGGTCACACAATAATTCATCCATTTGGAGTATATAGACCTTGTTATTTTTGACCCATGTAAGGGAATGATGTTACATAGTGGTGATGGTGGATCCAAATGTTAGTGTTCCTCAAAAATAATGTGTTGGTGGGGGTGTAATGAGGGTTCTATCCACCTGTTTCATAGATATTTTCACTTATAGTTTGTTCCCCTCCATGTGATGGTATTTTTGTTTATGGTTAAAATTAAAAAATGAATAATTGTAATGGTTGTATTTATTTTGGTTATAGTGATTAGTAATAATTTTATGTATGTATCTTGTAAGTGGTTTATAGTTGATTCTTATAGGTAAAATAAATTAAAAATGTGATGTTTGATGCCCTTAAACTAGTATCTCACCTATGGGGATAATGAAAGCACATTGGGAATTTTTGTGGGCTGGGTCGGGTGTCGGGTTGGATGAAATGCTGTCTTGGATGATGTCAAAATGGTATTAGTGGAGGTTTCACAATTATATTGGGTCTTGTTTTTTGGAGTCTTGATAGAAATTATATAAGACTGTCGATTCTTAAGTTTATAGGTGTGAATAGCTATCTTGTTTACACATCATATGACATGCCATAGGTCACAATGGGATATTCAGGATTTTGTTTGAATCCCCTTCTAGACTGGATTTATAGGATATACACTATGAATGGGCACTAATCAATAGTAGAGAAGTCTTTCTTGATATTGATCTTGTTGTGGTTTTAGTTTTGATTTATGATACTGTTTGAATGTCGTTTTTACTGACCTTTTTGGATATGTGTTGACTGTTTCCTTTTAATTTAATATAGTTAAAACTTCAAGCATTTTTAGAGGTTACCCATGTATCCATGTAAAGTGGCTAGATAATGTTTTCCCTAAAATATTTATAAGAAAATATAGGAAGTAGTGGTGTTAGTTGTTCGAGCATTGGATCAGGGAGAGTGATCAGGTCAAATGCATGTTTGGGACGTTGGACCAGATAGGGTAAAGGAAAAATATTATGAGTTCCTCAATAAAAAGCATCATTATTTCTAGGGTATCTTGGTTCACTAAGAAGAAGATGATTGGTTACGAAATATCAAAAGGATTTTTGGGTTTCATGATACCAATGAGGAAGTTTTAGTGAAATATGCTATATTATTGTTAGAAGGTCCCAATCACAGGTGGTGGGCCTTAGTGGTTTAAACTTAGAAGAATGAGATGATTGGTTGGATAGACATTAATTTCATCTTAAATGTGCAGTATTTACCGAAGAAATTGGCATTTTTTATGAAACAATAGTATCTACATCTTTGTCAGGGTGACCATACCATATTATAGTATTCCAACCACTTCACTAAGTTAGTTCATTTCACACATAAGGTGGATTCCAATGCGAATCTGAATGATCAACTGTTTTAAATGGGGTTGCAGACATAGAACAAGTCCTAGGTATTCTAGTTTATCATGAATAACTTTATTGAGGCACTATGTTGATCCCTGATGGTAGAGAATGACCAGAGAAGAAATATGGTTTTTCTTGGGAAGTTTAAGTCTAGGGTTGTGTTAGATAATTTGAAACCAAGATTAGGTGATATGAGAAAGAGAATATTGGAGGAGGTAGCATAATCTATTCTCACTAACTACATTCTTCTATGGCATCATATTTTGGATTAGTCCCATGACATCAGTGTGGAAGATCGGGGCATATGCATTCAATGTTTTCATTCACAACTAGACCATTACATCGGTGTGGGATTATGGGGAACATACAGTGGGTTTTTTTATGTCTCATTACATATTACGGTGTTCAAGGTTCTATAGCCTGAAGGGGAATTTCATCTTAGTAAGAACCATCTAGGATATAGAATTTTAAGTCTGGTGTCCATGGTGGTAGTACTGGATCTAGTATTGGAAAGATTTATATTACAGAAGAGAACTAAGTTATTAGTCATTACAAGGCCTAGGAAGAGACAAGGAAAAACCATTCTATTCATCAATAACCTTTGGAATAAGATGAATGACATACGATTGTTCAAGGTACTCATTTTATTACATTGTCCTTAGTTATTTACCTATTTGATATGTGTGCTTATAACTGCTTCACTTCATCCTATCTTATGGATTCATTGAAATTTGTTTCTGATATCATGCTGAATATGATAGGGTTAGTAACACCAATTTGCATGAAGTGATATAAGGGTTTCTGGTTTTCATCATACAATCTCACATTGTCATAGGTCGAGTTAAAATGGGCTTTCCTTGTTCTAGAAATAGATCTATTTTTTGTAATAATGGGATTAGTTTGGATGGTGAGTTTCAAGGTGAAAATTTATTTCTATCTTTGGAGGGTGTGTTTTCTGGAACCTAAGGGTAGTACATAGTTCATTAAAGAAAAATGGGATCCTTAGTCAAAACCTGATGGACCTCTACTTTCAGAGTTTGGCTATCTCATTTTTATATTTCATCACTCATGTTGGAGGATGATAACAGAGGTTTCAAGGATGGATTACCCCCTATGGTGGATGATTTTACATAGGAGTTTCATAGTGAATTATGAGGGTTTCCAATGGATAAGGATGTGGAGTTCACCAATGATTTTGTATTGAGAACACATTTAATATATCTCCCCTCGTAATGGATTCCCCAACTATGTTGTGCGAAATAATCTTACAATTATTTGATATGGAATTTAAAGGATTCATTCTCTCAATTGTCTCACATTGGGATGCCCCAAATATTTTTGTAATGATGGTTGATTTATCACTTCAGTTGTGTTTGGATTACAAGAAGTTGAATAAGGTAACGATCAAAAATAATTTCCTACTACCCAACATTGTTTACATATTTTATTTACAAATGGTGTAAATGGTTTTATCAAAAATTGACCTATATTCTGGTTATCCCAATGTAAGAGTATGAGAGGATGATGTTCATAAAACATCCTTGTAATGCATGTAAGACCACTTTGAATATTTGGTTATGTAGCATGGATTGAAAAATTAGATAGTCATCATCATGGAACTTCTCAACATTGTGTTCCATTAATATATCAAATTTTTTTCATCATGTTTGTTGATAAAATCCTAGTCAACTCTAGTTCTTAGGAAAATAATGAGAAACATATAAGGATATTGTGGGAAAATCTCCAGTATATCAACCTTTATGTTATGCTCACCAAGTGAAACTTCATGATTAGGGAGGTGACATTTTTGGGAAATTTGAATATGGGTTATGGGGTTTTTGTGGCCCTGAGAAGATCATTGAAGTGATTTCCTTGGATATGTTTGGAACATCTTTGAGATGAGGATCCTTTGTTCGTGTAAGGTTATTATATGAAATTTTTTAAGATATCTCTTAGCTTTTGTATTCCATAACACCACTTATAAAGAAAGGTGTAAGATTTGAGTGGATCCCATAAAAAAAATATTATGTTGGGAAGCTAAAGTTATGGTTGAACATATCCCCTTTTTTATCTTTATAGAATATGTAATGTGATACATGGTCTATTGTGATGAATCACATATGGTCAATGGTTTTGTTTTGATATAGGATGGCCATGTAGAGGAATATGATCCTTAACAACTCTAACCAAATGAAAATAATTAGCCATTCCAGACTGGTAATTGAATGTTGTGATGTATTCCTTGAATATGTGGTGTCCCTGATGATTCGGAGAGATGTTTATTATATACGTGGACCATAAGATTTCAACCATCATTTCCCCCTGAAGGATCTGAATCAAAGTAATCATTATTGGATCGAGTACCATCAGGGTTTCAATTTTAGTATCATCTATTCCCTATGAAATGGTAATGTCATAGAATATTCCATGAGAAATGAAAATACTGGTGATACCAGTGATTGAGTCCATTGATGAATGGACATTGATGGAAAAAGATTCCCAGATTTAACTAGAATACAAGGTGTATAATAAATGCGTGTTCATGGGAATTATTTAGATAATCACATCCCTTATTGTGTTGACTCAAACTGATAATACTGGATAGGAGATGTGTTAATGGTGTATGTAGTTTCAAAGTGGTTTGGAGGTTCCCAGTAATTAGTCAATATATTATGAAGGAATTATACGCTTCAAGGGACATATTTGGGTGACATTTTCATTATAGAAGGTGGTGTTCCAGGATAACCACTAATCTTAGTGGTTAGTTCATCCTAGGACCACCATTATTTTCATTAAAATGTGTTTTCTATTTTGGTTGCTATGTATGTAATGATATATAGCTTATTTTTTTATCTAGTTTTTATACAAGTCATCTTGTTAATCCCAAGAAATATAAGTACTCTAGTATTCTCCTTCCACTTCCCATTCATACCTAGAAGTGTAATAACATTTCTATGTATATTATAATTTGATTTCCTCATTTTCCTAGGGGATGGAATGACCTATGTGTGGTCATTGACTCTCTGAGCACATCGACACATTTAATTCCAATCGAGGACTACGTCAAAGTGGATGTGTTGGGCTACTTATATTTGGAGAATTTAGAGAGGCTGCATGTTATTCCATCGATAATCATCTCAGGCGGGGAACTCTTTTTTACAACTCAATTTTGTGAATGAATTCATGCATCAGTGAAATCCTACGTTAGAATGAGTATGAAATACTAACGTCATATGGATGGTCAGATGGAGTGGGGAAATCTGATTTTGGAATACATTCTATATGAATTAATTTTAGATTTCACGGGCTCATGGGATAAAAATTTTGGATTGGTTGAATTTTCATACTACAATTGTTACCGATCCAAAATAAATAAATATAACTTTGAAGAGATTTATGGTCAGAAATTTAAATGACTTTGTGTTTAGGAGAGGTGGGTGATTACTCATTATTGGAACCAACCTTGTGGAAGAGACTTCTGATAAATTTGGATTGATCAAGAATGGTTTTTTGATAGTGCCTAATTGGTAAGTGTATTATTATTATTAGTGGTACCAAGATTAAATATATTTTTTGATTGGGTGTCTCTAAAAGTGGCCCCTCAAATGGGTCACCATCATCTTTGTAAATAAGGGACGATGTCACTATGGTATGTCAGGTCTTTTGGGGTTACCAAAAGAGTTGGTAATATGGAATACTAGTTTTCATTTTCATCTTTATTGATGTTGATATATGATGTGTTCCATATATATCAATTGAAGAAGTTTAACATATACATGAATCACATGCTAAACGAGGAATGTTTTGAGATGGAATCCGATTTGACTATGGTTGAATGGATAATGTGGAATGTGGAATTATAAGAAAATTTAATTCATGGAAGTCCATACCACTGGTTTGATTTATTTTGATGAAATGGAATGACGAGCCTGAGACCTGGGAGAGAATATATTGCGTAGAGGAGTAGTAAACGTTATTATTCTCTAATAATTTTTTTAATGTTTTTATGAGTGAGTAATGATTTCATAATGGGGATAAATATCATTTATCGGGTTTCATAATGATGTATTAATTATTTTTCTTTGATTTTATTTATCTATTTGTATTAAATTATGTTTGTGTTTAAAAGGTTAATATTTGGACTATAAACATGTGTTTCTGAGTTGGAGTACAATTAGTAGTAATTGTACACTATCCCAGAATAAACTGTTTGACCATAGTATTTGTATATTCCAGTCCACAAGGGAATGAGAGATAAGTATGAGACCACGTTAGGGGATAGGTATATAGAAAAATTTCTTATGTATGGGCATCTACACTGCCCTAGGAAACCGTGGGGCCTCGTTTTCTCATGAAAATAGGGGTCAAATAGGTGGCACACGGTTTGGGAAATTGTGCATCATAATAGTGTTGTGTGCCCAGATCATTATAACAGTTGAATTTTCATTTTTCCCTTATTGAATTTGACCCCAAATCCACCCTTACTCATCCAATTTAGAATTATTAAACCTAGTATAACCTTCCCCTCCTTCTTGGATTCATTGGACATATTTCCCATGGATGATTTGGTGTTGATCCATCTATAATACTTCTTGTTGGCATGTCCTGTATTATTTTTTTCCCTTAATCTTGGTCTCCTTATCCTTCTCTTTTTGTTTCTCCTTTATACATTAGATTAGAGTCCCAAAATAGTGTTCAATAATAAATATTTTCTTTTGATATTTATGGTTATGTTTGGAACATTCCTTTATGGGGTCTCCTCTTACTATTCTTTCATTTCCCTTGTGATTTGATGAAGTTTCCATGATAAATGTATGTTCTTTCATGATTTAGAATTGTATGGTTATTTTTTTAATTGTTTTTATTCTCTATAAAATGGTTATATAAATAATGTGTGTAGTTGGAAATATATTTTTTTAATTTTTATGGTTTTTGTATGGGTATGAAAAGGATATTTTATATTGAAAATGGTTTTTTCATGTGTGTTTTTTTGTTATGTTTATTTGTAATATGTGGTTCATGTGACATAGTGAATAGAAATAATAACAAAGGGAAGTCATAGGATTCTATTTGGGATTATGATGTTTAGTATTCTAGAGGGCTCGGTAGGTCTATGTCCAAGTTCCCCTTCAGTGATTTACACAACAAAAATAACTACTATAATGATGATGACTGGAGACATCCAAAACATTGGATATGGTTCCACTATATTTTCTTATGAAAGAAGATGTTGTTGGTTTTGTGTTTTATGTTTGTATCACAAATTTTCAAGGATCGTAGTACCCCACTAATCTTATTTATTTATATATTACCCATATTGATAATGTTATTCTAGTCTTATAATTTGCACTTTTGATGTGTTTCATCTAATTTTTTATTTCACGAATTGTTTTCTATAATGACTATTTCGTAGATTTTATTAAAAAAAACTTGATTATTACAATTATTACATTATTGAATGAAATCCCTTTGTTGGTATCCTAATTAGAATTGGATCACAACCTATATAAGAAATTTATTTTATGTAGACCATGTTATGTTTGAAAATAAAAATGGAATGTTATTTTGGTGGTGTTGTTGAATATTTTATATAGTGTTCCTCTTCATGCAGGTTTTGTTTGAGGTGTAATAAGCATTTTTACATTCTTTTTTCATGTATTCTTGGTCTTATTGTTTGTTCCACTCCACATAGTGGTATTTTGTTTTTTTAATTTTAATTTGTTTTAATGTGATGGTTGTATTAATTTTCGTTATATTCACTGGTTATGATGTTTGTTATAATTGTTGTTGGATATTTATGGTTGATTATTATTGGATAAATAATTCCCAAATAGCATTCATTATTCCTCGACACTAGTTTCCATCTGACAAGGATTGGGAAAACTCTTTCGGCCTTGTCAGAAGCATTGTTTGGTGATGATATATATGAAATACTTTCTTAGTTACTGATAGAGATCATATATAAAAAATGAAGATATAAATTTAAGATGACCTTCATCATTTTTGAAGGTTTTTGTGAAGTCAAAAAATAGTTAAAAGAGAACATTGTATATTAGTTCTATTAAAAAAATGTAACTAATTTATTGATATACAATACAAAATTAGGAAATTTGTATAGAAACACCCACTTTACAGAGATACATGATCCCTATAATCATAAGCGACCAAAAAAAATATTTTTATACTAAAAGATAATGTACTAAAATAATTTTATCTTCATTAGCTATGATATTAGAAAAGTTGTTGTCCCCTAAAAATATTTTTATATTGTTTAGAAAGGACAACAGATCTCAAAAAAATTACCAAAGTATGGTTTGCATCAATAAAATTAATGTTATCCATATCCTTTGAATGTTTTTGGGTTTATTCATATCATTTCAAGAATTATATGTCTATATAGTTATTAAAAAACTGATTGATAATTTAAATTCCATATTGATAGAAGAATAGATGATGTGAAACTACATCACCCAGAAACCCTCCTTAGTGGAATATTATTTATTATGAATATTCAAAATTTGTAAAAACATGAGAAACCTCCATCTTACATTATCTACTAATGGAATGAATCCATTTTGTTAATAATTTAGTACACATAGTATATTGAATGTTATATTGGTGAATAGTAACATTACAAGAAGGTTGTTAATGTCAAATGAATACAAAATGATTTTTCATCTTATTTCTTATGAAAATGAATTTGTAATTATATTGATGTCTATTTGGATCCACAGATAAATGATGTGATAATTATGTGGGATATATTTGTTACAATATATTACACTCAAATATATGAATAATTCACATTTTGAAAATGTTATATGGGAAGATAAATGAATTTAATTCCATTGGATATATTTCAAGAAATATCATTAATAAAATTTTTTGGCATCTTTGTTGTGAATAAGTTAAAAATTTTGTTAGGGACAAACATTACACAAAGGATTTATTTTTAAGGCATCATAAATTTTTTCCCTCATGACATAAATACTAATAAACGATAACAGAATTCAATAGAAATAAACAACTATGTACTGTACCATCTATATGAATGGGTAATTAATTTTTATTGAAATTAAATTTCATTAACAATATTTTTTAGGATACATTTTCAAATTAATCAACCTAATTAGTATGAAAAAAATTGAATGTTTTATTTTAATTACAATAGTAGAATGTTTTTTATGTTCTATATATTTTGTATGTAGTGAACATAGAAAAATTATATGTTATAGTGTTATTATAATATTACAAAATCCACTAGAGAAAAAAATATGGTATTAAGGAGTTGATAGACATGATTGACATAGGGATATGGGACGATCTGGGACTAATAACGTGTGAAAGATTATATTTTTTTCCACCAAAATATTACACTATATCAATGACTGAATTTTTTTTATTTCTCATCATCCTTAATGGTGTGAAATTTCTATTATGGTATTAATCATATATAATTATATTTATAATGATTATATTTATGTTTAAGGGTTTGAAATAACACAAAAAATAATTTTTTAATATAAGATTTAATGCATATATATTTTCATTTTATGGTCCTTGAATCATTTGGACATAAAAAATAAGTAATTAATTATTTTTTAAATCCATATATAATATAGTTACCAAACCAATGAAGTTTTTAATGATGAATTGGGAAATTGATGTATTAATTTCTTATCTAGATATGTTCTTCTCGCCATCATTCATTGATATAATGGTCCACGTGATAGTTCACTTCATTAGAGATATTCAAATATATGTACATGTACATTATAGATCGGTGTTCCTCATGGAACAATATGTGTGGATTTTGAAAGGGTATTTCATGAATATAAATAATCAATAATGTATATGGAAGAGAAAGAAATTAATGAATAATATATTGAAATAAGAACCTATTACCTATCAGATGATAATAAAATTGATCCACCAAAATATAATCACTGAGAAATATTAATGGGTAAATGTATTTTTAGAGGATATGTTCTTATAATTTTCATTATAGAATAGGAGAAATACCAGCATAAATTTTTATATAATTTTTTATTGTTTTCATCATATATTATATCCCATAATGTAATACAATGACATTTGAAAATATGAAGCTCTTAAATTTGGATATGATATACTCACAGTCAATAGTGTATAGGATGGTTAAAATATCATATTTATAAGGTCTTAATGACAAATAAAAATTCAATTATTGGATGAATCTTATGGCCATCCATAGGAAAAAATGTAAACATAATATAATTTAATGGTAGTGTAATTTATAATAATACATTACATTCAAAAGAATAAGATAAAAATATTATGACGCTACCCATTAGAGTTATTCTAGATTTCGATGCCATGAACTTATCATTTTCCAAGGATAAAAAACTAATTTATTAGAATATATCGAACATTTGAATCATCCAAAATATATTAATGTTGAATTATAAAACTGTTCATGATATATTTTTCCATTCAAAATGGGTTGAATATAAGAGTGTAGTTTCAGATAATGAAGTGGGATTCAGGAAGATGTTTTTTAGTATAGAAGAGTATTAGGAAAAACCATTCATAATGGATATTTAATCTATCCATGTATTTCATGGTTATATCACACCAAACAAATTGTTCAATTAATCTATTCCTAATGAAAAAAACTAATGGGTTTGATGAAAATTAAATTTAGGATGGACCTTTCTTTGGGAGGTCATAATAATATCTCGATGGTCCCAATATGGAAGGTTTGTTTTATGATGGAGTGGAACATAATGTGATAATTTGGATACTATTTAGAATAAAAAATCACATTATCCATTACAAAAAAATTATTAATTACTAATATAATGTTTTTTATAATATACAATAGTTTTGCACATAATATTATTTGTTCACTTCACCATTAATATAATCTAAAATAAATTTTCTACTTCTCATGAGGATAATTACTTCTACAAACGATGATATTAAAAATCCTAAGGAAGAAGAAATTATCAACTATAAAACTTTGGAATAGTTAAGGGGCCAATAAGATATTAATGAAAAAATAGCGCAACATTAGTACGATCATGTTGACTGACATTAATGATGAGAATTTTAATTTTATAAAATTTTAGTGGGGATAGAATCTATAAGTATATCTTATTGACCCCAATAAGTCAATGTTCATTAACACACTATGGTCACAACTCAAATGTATGTGGTAGTAGATATATACATACATATATATATAGAATAATGTTATGAGTCCATTGATTAAAATCATTACGGAATATGTTGGGATAATTTTAGGATATAATTTCTTTTATTTACCAAAAAAAGTATACAACAATACATTGATTTACATTTCATTATCCCTTCTTATGATTATTTATTTTATATGATTTCTGTGGGAAATATATATTAAATAAAATAGAAAGGTACATATACCCTTTTATATAATTCTCAAAAAGTGGAATCGTAAGGATGTTGTGTGTAATGTAAACACCCACCCACTAGTAATTAATGCACCCCATTAATAATGGAAATACCTTATCATTCACCACAAAAAACAATCATTTCTAGTGTACTATGATTGAGAATAATTTATTTGTCATAATTTTTTATAACAACATTTTTTTAAAATTATAAATTTATAAAACAATAAAGAAGTAATGAAATTAATAGGCCTACAGAAAATACAATTTATCCCCACAATAAGTAACATATAGTGTACACATCAACTGAAAAAAATGGTATGTAAATTAAATAAATGTTATATGATTTATTTGTTATGAAACAACACATATTTATTTTTTATTGGAATATTGATGAATATGAATAAATAATCCACTTCCATCCATGATCACGGTATAGAGATATTGTATCCAATAAATAGAGAGAAAACAAGTAGCTAAAAACACCTTTTCTATATTGTAATCATGTGTATGTTTGAAATGAATAAAATTTATAATTCTTGATAATAGTACTATATTAAAATTTATATTTATTATAGATGATTTTATATGGTATTTACATACGATATTTCAACATCATTACCAAAAGAACATGTACTCTTAGTATATTTGAAGTGGGGGATAAAATATAACCATGCTAGGGATCCAATTTTTTATTTCCACCTTAGACATATTTTTAGATGAAATAGATAAAATGAGATACATATTTGAAAATAAAATACAATCATGGAAAATTTGATGTTGTCAAGGATATAACTTACCAATCATGTTTAGTAAAAAAGTTTATTTGAAAATGTCAAAGAGAAATAATATTATAATAATGACCAGTATATAAATATCAACATGACCCCACTAGCATTGAGGATATTTATTCCCCTCAACCACCTTCATTACATTAGGTAATCAGTTTTTCCCAAGCACTTTCTTCAAATATGTATATAGAAACTACCATTAACTTTACATTGTCAAAATCTTATAGGTAGAAATTGTATCGAATTTATATCTATCATAACCTACTGATAAAATTATTATTATTTTTTTAATTTAAATTTTCTCAACATACATTCCACAAAATAAAAAAATCAAAAAAATCATGTAATAATGGCAATTGAATTAGTAGATATGATGAGTGTCTGGTATCTAATTATTTTTATTGTTTTTCATGCCACCATAGTTGACATAATTCTAAATTTCATACTACAGTTAATTAATCTTATAATGATACATATCTATAATAATGTTTTCCTTTTACAAATTTTTATAATTGAAAACCCTAAATAGTTTATAAAATAATTTGGGAAATTTTGTATCAAATTTTAGAAATAGAAAATAAAAAGGAAATAGAAGGATGGATAAAAACAGTCTAATGGATAACCCATGAAGTCAAAAGTTCTTCCCTAGAGTACCTTTACTCCACAAGTTCAATTTTTTTATATATTAATATTAAATGTTTATCTAGACCCAATATTTAAATATGGAAATGTGTTCTACATTAAATATAAATAATGGATATTTAGATATGACATTAGATACATGAATGATCTCAGGAGAATTAATGAAATTATCATGTTTGAATGAATTTTATTCTCAATTATGAATGTATACAAAAGTTACATTTACATATTGTTTTTCAAAATATTATTGTTTAATTTTTATTACCTTTAATTAAATTTTAAATTTTCTTCTAGTGAATGTACTTCTTAAATATAACGTTAAAATACACTGTATAAAAATGATGATAGGTTAAACATTCTATCATTTCTATATAGGAATTTATTTTTAAAATGATGGAAATTGAAAAAGAAAAGTTGAAGTACTCATGGTGATTTAATTGAAAATAAAATATGAATCAATCATCTTGATTTCAATATTTTTGGGTTAAAACTCTAAAATCTAATTATAGAAAATTATATATTAATTTTTGGAATTTGTTTTAATTTTAGGAGTCGTATGATTCTTATCACACTCAATTTGGATACTTTATATATTTTAATTTTCGATAATGACATAAGATATCCAAAGAATTAGCCACAAATGATGACCATTTTGAATTTATAATGCTCTACAATCAACATTTTATAGTTGAATATCAAATTATATATTTTATTTTATATATTAATGATACCATTTATAGTAAGGTGATCTAAAAATATCTTCTAAATCATGGAATGTAGTATGTGACCTAATAAGAGACACATATAGATTTATAAAAATGGAAAAATATAATTCTTTATATAATATGATTTACCTCGAAAAACATATTTCAAAACTATTTAGATATTTTGGTCAATGTTTATATAACGTCTGAAAAAATGGTAACAAGTGTGTATATAAGATTTGTAATCTTTTGAAGGATATCATACTCCATCGAAAAATTAATTTTTTTTTTATTTTTTAAATTAGTTAAAATATAATTTATTTTATAAATATATTTATCTATATATATTTTCTATGTTCTAAAAGTATTACTGATAGTCTACATAGTAAAATGACGAAGTAGACTTGTTTAGACATGAGTTGGAATAGTGTGTAATATTAAATTTTTTCCTGACATAATGTTTTGGTGATTACCTATTGTTTTGGTAATTTTTTCATATATCTTGATGAATATACAACACATCAATCCAACACATGATGTGAAACACTGGATTCCAAGGGTATATTCAAAATTAATTTTCATTCGAAAAAACATTAAACATTGAAAAAATAGATCAAATGAACTTATATTGTTTAGATACGATATGAAAATATTTTTTTTTTCATTTTTATGTGTAATACTAGAAATAATTTCAATCCAACACATGAAGTGGATGGTATATCAATGTGATTTTTTAAAAAGTGAAACTACAAATTTTTTGTAAAATAAGATTCACATTTCCAATAATGATAAAAACATGAATTATTACTTTAGGAAAATGTTCTATAATTCATTTATAATATTCATAAATTGAAAAAAAATAACAATATGATACATGATGTGGATGGTATAAATCAATTTTTGCGTTTTCATATAAAAAATTTGACATTTTACTATAAAAAATTCATCAACTTCAAAAAACTGAGAAAACAGTATCATATTGTCTTTAGAGTCTTATAAAATGATAAAAACATAGCTTTTGAATTTATAAATCATATTCATGTAAATTAAACCGATTATGTGTCTTGTATGACTTATAGTTAATATTATCATATTAAAAATTTATCATTTATATCTAGATAATGTATCATATAGACAAAAATGAGAAAAGAACACTGGATATATTAATTCTTTGTGAATACCATCTAATATTCATTTTTGGAATGTACGAATTGACTACAATTCTATCTAACAAACACCATGTAAAATATTTCATTGTAACTCCCCAAGATTTTAGGAAAAATATTCTTTTAATATCATTGATGTATTGTGTTGTATGCTACAACAAGATTACCTTGTGCTACACGCAACACCGTATGAGCTTGCAGTATACACAACAATATTCTTGTATCATGTTACACACAATTTTGATAGTAGTTATTCTACGAATCATTGAGTGTTTATATATATATATATATATATATTCAATGTATAAATGAAATATGGTTGGATTCTATTATACGAAACAACGGAGGAGTCTTGCACAACACGCAATCCTGACATGGCTTGCATTACACGCAATCGCGACTTTCCTCGATAGCGTATGTTGTACGCAATACCAGGTTTCACTAAACAACAATATATGGTTAAAATATTATTAAAACTAGCCATTATGAATAGTAATAACCACTTTTTGAAATTTTGTAAATTTCAACTTTCAAAATGGACTTAATTTTTGGATTCAGATTATCAAAATTAGCCTAGGGTGAAATTTTAGTATATTTCTGAAAACTTTCAATTTTTGATGAATAGTGAAGACACTATGTTACTATTTAAAAACCGACTTTTTATTTAAATAATTATATATTTTATTTAAATTTATTTTAGGTCAAAATTGACACATAATACCTATATAAGTTCAATGTAATTAATTGAAGTCATTTTATAATAATTTTAGATATATAAAAATTTTATTGAAGTTTTGACCGTCTTTTACCCACCTCCTAGGAAAATTTGAAAATTTACATAAAACATAATTTTACCGCTTTTGTGAATTGAATTTTAAAAATATGAGAGACACAGTTGATTTCACTAACTAAAATGTGGTTCAATGTGATTAAAATAATTTTTGGTGAATAGTAACTTTTTTCTTTTATTTACCACGGTTAAAAGTAAAAAGGGTTATTAAGGGTAAAAATGATATTATTATTACCCTAACACATGTCCTAATACTATTGGATAAGTGTAATTCGACCAAAAAAACCTTAGGAATAAAATATGACCATTTAGGCCCACTTGAATTAGATTAGGACATTTATTATTAATTTATTTAAAGAATTGTTAAAATAGTTAAAATCAATGTTTAATAAGTAAATCATTATTATTATAGAGTTATACATAAGATAAATTTTACTATAAATATTAATTAGAAAGCTAAAAAGCTTTCCTACATAATGATATTTTATTTTTAATTTTTAGACTTTATATAAATTAATTTATTAATGACACAATGATGATGCAGTAATTATATTATTAATGAAATATTGACATAATTGATGTTATAAATACCCAAATAAATGTAATTTGAGACTTTTTATGAATTCAATTTAGTTTCTATGTTAATATGACATGTTAGTATTGATTTAATTAATTTTTTTCGAACTAATCATTCTGTTATGATTTTCACAAAAATCAATTACCAAATAGTGTCAAAATTGAAGTAAAATATTTTTTAAAACAAGTATAATATTATTAATTTTTATTATATTCATAAAAATATAAGGTTTGTCCAAGATAATTATATCATGATAGGTGTATCATTAATGTACCACTTGGGGGATGGTTGTATGTATATGGTATGTTTATTAACTATATAAGATAAAACTACAAAGTGACATGGTAAATGTCAATCTAATTAACTAACCTAAACTATTCTAATTTCTATTGGATGAGAGTATTTTGACCCATCCCCACCTTAGCATCGAAATATATCAATTTGGAGCTATTAAAATCGTATTTGACTTTATAATAAAATAATATTTTTAGTTATACCAAAGGTGCCCATGTCCTCCCTTATAAAAGGGCACATCCTCCGTCTCTTCCTCAGACCACATTGAGTCTTAAAGCTCGGAAAAACCCTGAAAATTTCTCTTCTCCACTTTCATATAAACATAATAGAGGTTCTGGTCTTCTTCAAAGACCAATATTAGTGCCTTAATAGGAGGTTTCAAAAAGGCACTTCAAAGAAGAGGTAATGTCTGTTACTGATTCTTTCAACTTTATTTCTTAATCCACTTATTCTTCTTTAGTTGTTTCATTATGATGTAATAACATCAGTATCACTCATATACGGATATGTTATTATAATTATGAAACAACCCAATTTCACCATCTATCCATCCTATGGAAAACGAAATCACCACGCGTGCGTACGTACGGAATACCGTCTCCACACCATGGTGTAATCTGTTTTTCCACCACCACCTTACATGGATGGGTATAATGGTGTAAATAAATATCTCTATATTATTATTGTAAAGTGATATTTATTCTGAAATAGTATACATACACTCCAATAAAATTCCACAATCATGGGAATGATATCATCGCTCGTGCGTACGTACGGACTACCATCTCCACGAACGCGATGGGATTCATTTTCCATGATTAACCATTTAAGAATGATTATAAACCATATATAATGAATAATAATGAAATATATGACATAATAATGCTACTGTATTTATGTGTGTATATATATATATATGTATGTCATATAATCATTTCCATTCAATTCATTAAGGAAACGAAAACAGCGTTCATGCATACGTACGGCCTACCGTCTCCATGAACGGTGTATGTCATTACTTTTATCGATCTATAATATATATGTATATAATGAATATATATATATATATATATAAATCATGTTTTACATTCTGGAATTTATGTAAATCAGGATATAAATAATAATATCAAGAACGACGAGTCGAAACACATACGATAAATGAAACGATTTTGCCCAAAATGCTCTTTAACATGGAATTTACAAAAGAACAGGTAATATAAAGACATAAGTGAACCATATGTGATACTATAACAATGAATATGATTCTATAATAATTCAATGACATCATTTAAATCATTATACATGAGGTTCGGATACATATGAAGCATATCATGTTAGGTCGGAACAAACGGGGAATGATGGCAAGAGGGGGGGGGGGGTGAATTGCCTTTTAAAAATTGATTAACAAATAAAAAATCAAAGTAAAGAGCAGCGGAAATAAAGAGGCAAGACACACAAAATTGATAACGGAGTTCGGCCAAAAACACAGCCTACGTCTCCGCTCCCAACTCAACCGTTGAGAGATTCCTACCGCTTGCTTTTCAATGGTTTTAGCAAGAAACCCACTAGGCTTTGAGGTAGCACTAGGACCTATTACAGCTTGCTTTTTGTGGTTAAGCAAGAACCCACTTGCTTTCAATGGAATAGCAAGAACCCACTAGCCTTTTTAACGGGTGAAGGCTATCTCACCGAAACACAAGCCTTTTAAAAGGAAAGGCTTGAAGAAACCTCTTCACACCTTAATGGTGGTGTGATAACCCAAAAGAAAGGGGGATGAGAAAAGGGTTTGGGGTTTGTAGGCACAAACCCAATTTTAAAGCTTAAAAACAAATAAAGAATGAAAAACCGTAATTGAGGAAGACTTGGGCGCCAATTGGATGATGGAGTTGATGTAGCGTGCTCTCCCAAGCTTCTTGAGGTGCTCCTTGGATTGGAAGTTGGTTGGAGCACTTGGGGTTCCTTTGAGGAAGTCCGCCGGAGGATTGCCGAATGATGGAAAAAGTGTCCGTTGGCTTCACAATAGTTCCGGGGCTTCAAGGTCCTTTATTTATAGAGGGGGAACCCTCATATGGCCGTTGGAGGCCTTTGGAGCCGTTGGAACGGCTTTCGGAGCCGTTGGGAGGCAAGTGGAGCAGCCTGGTCAAAGCTCCAACGGCTAGTTTGACTGGATCCATCGGCTGGCCGGTACAGTCCCACCGGCTGGCCGGTGTGTGCAAAAAGGCATAGGATTCTTGTCCAGGGGCCACCGGCTGACCGGTGCCAGAGCCACCGGCTGGCCGGTGGCAAGACAGTAGCTTGCCACTCTGTGCAGGTGCCACCGGCTGACCGGTGGAGGAGCCACCGGCTGGCCGGTGGCAAGACAGTAGCAAACACTATTTGGGATGGATGCCACAGGTCGACCGGTGACAGACCCACCGGTCGACCGGTGGAACCTGGCAGTGGGCAATGCCTCTGCCAGTTCCACCGGCTGGCCGGTGCTATCACACCGGTTGGCCGGTGGACTGAATTTCAGTCCATTTTGCCAACTTTCTTGGGTCAATCCTTTGGAAATATTTTGCCTATCATCCACAACACTTAAAAACAAAGTTAGATAAACATGAAAGTGATTGTGATCATGAAAATTAAACCACGAGGGGATACGAGAGGTACAACAATCTCCCCCTATTTTGATGATCACAATCACCAAAACAATTAATGTAAAATACTGAAATTGAAAGGAAATGCTAAGCATGATGAAAAGGATTCTGCCCCAATCAATCAAGAAATTTCTCCCCCTTTGTGATTATCAAAATAGCTCGGGGCATAAAACTTGATTGAGGGAATAGATTTGGAAAACAAGATATGAGAATTTTAAAATCAATTTGAGATTTTTGAAATTGAAATGAAAATTTGAATAACAGTTTGAATTGAAAGTTTTGAATCAAAATTGAAATGAAAATTTTGAATGAAAATTTGAAACCAAGAGTTGGAAATGAAGGTTGAAAATGAAAATTTTGAAATTAAAATCAAAAGGACTTAAACGATCCTAACTCCCCCTAAATAAAAACAATGAATCACCGGGGAAAGGAAATAAAAGTTGGCCCGGAGAGACTCGCAAGAAGGGATTTCTCAATCCATACTTGTCTCATAGCGGGTCTTCTCCTATAGAATTTGTCCGAATAAAAAAAGGCATGGGTTGGCCGTACCGGGCATTTTTGCAATTACACTCATATATCATGTGCCCAGGTTTTTTAAAATAATTACAAAATTTATAACTAGAGCTCCCCCTTACAAAAACAGTGGGTGCATGGGAGGAGGAAGCTTGGTTGGTGTAGCCAAGTCCATTGGTGGTTCTAGATACTCTTTGAGAACCTAAGAGTTTGGACAAATTTTGTTCACCTTGGGTGAACTTGGCTAGAGTTTCTCTAAGATCCTTGATGGTTGATTCCAAGGAATCAACATTGGGGAAATTTTGGATTTTTAGGGAGAGTTCCTCCTTCTCTTTGAGAAGTTGGTCTTTTTTGGAGGAAAGTTTTTTGAAAGACTTTTTTAAAGCAACAAATTTTGACGATAAAGCATGAAAACCTTTTTCTAATTGGTCTCTAGCGTGTGAGATTTCTTCATAAGAAATATGATTAAATGAATTAGAAGAACTAGAGGAGGGGGATGAGGAATCGGAAGAAGTTACCTCGTGTTTTGCCATTAGGCAATTATTACCATTGTCGCTCGAGGAGAAAGAAGAGAAGGAGGAGCTATCACTCCAAGTTTTCTTTAAAGCCTTCTTCTTCTTCTTCTTGGCCCTTTTCTTGTGAGGTGGGCAAACGGGTACGGATTTTGCATCGGGTTCTAGCTTTCGAGCGGGTTCTTGCTTTTGAGCTGGTTCTTGCTTTTGAGCAGGTTCTTGCTTTTGAGCCGGTTCTTGCTTTTGAGCCATGCTAGTACCTTCATGGGTTAGCTCTAAACATTTCCAAATATCATGTGAAGTAGAGCAAGAAGAAATATGATCAAAAACATTACGATCAAGACCACAATGAAGAGCGTTCATGGCTTTGCCATCAAGCTCAAAATAAGCAATGTCATTGGGGGTCCATTTTGACTCATCGAGAGAGGAAAGCGTAAAACCATGCATAACAATTCTATAAATTGGATAACCAATGCTTTTAAGAAAAGTTGACATGCGGGTTTTCCAAAAAGTATAATCGGCTCCATCAAAGAATGGAGCACGATCCAAAGAATGTCCTTCAGGGGATTGAGAGGAAGAAGCGATAGAAGCCATCTTAATGGATCTTAAATTTGAAACCGGGTTAGGGTATTACTCAAATTTCCCCTCTGATACCAATTGTTAGGTCCGAACAAACGGGGAATGATGGCAAGAGGGGGGGTGAATTGCCTTTTAAAAATTGATTAACAAATAAAAAATCAAAGTAAAGAGCAGCGGAAATAAAGAGGCAAGACACACAAAATTGATAACGGAGTTCGGCCAAAAACCCGGCCTACGTCTCCGCTCCCAACTCAACCGTTGAGAGATTCCTACCGCTTGCTTTTCAATGGTTTTAGCAAGAAACCCACTAGGCTTTGAGGTAGCACTAGGACCTATTACAGCTTGCTTTTTGTGGTTAAGCGAGAACCCACTTGCTTTCAATGGAATAGCAAGAACCCACAAGCCTTTTTAACGGGTGAAGGCTAGCTCACCGAAACACAAGCCTTTTAAAAGGAAAGGCTTGAAGAAACCTCTTCACACCTTAATGGTGGTGTGATAACCCAAAAGAAAGGGGGATGAGAAAAGGGTTTGGGGTTTGTAGGCACAAACCCAATTTTAAAGCTTAAAAACAAATAAAGAATGAAAAACCGTAATTGAGGAAGACTTGGGCGCCAATTGGATGATGGAGTTGATGTAGCGTGCTCTCCCAAGCTTCTTGAGGTGCTCCTTGGATTGGAAGTTGGTTGGAGCACTTGGGGTTCCTTTGAGGAAGTCCGCCGGAGGATTGCCGAATGATGGAAAAAGTGTCCGTTGGCATCACAATAGTTCCGGGGCTTCAAGGTCCTTTATTTATAGAGGGGGAACCCTCATATGGCCGTTGGAGGCCTTTGGAGCCGTTGGAAAGGCTTTCGGAGCCGTTGGGAGGCAAGTGGAGCAGCCTGGTCAAAGCTCCAACGGCTAGTTTGACTGGATCCACCGGCTGGCCGGTACAGTCCCACCGGCTGGCCGGTGTGTGCAAAAAGGCATAGGATTCTTGTCCAGGGGCCACCGGCTGACCGGTGCCAGAGCCACC
Source organism: Viscum album (assembly GCA_963277665.1). Taxonomy (NCBI): domain Eukaryota; kingdom Viridiplantae; phylum Streptophyta; class Magnoliopsida; order Santalales; family Viscaceae; genus Viscum; species Viscum album. The sequence continues at coordinate 699,609,518 of OY728119.1, read as the reverse complement.
GGCTGGCCGGTGGCAAGACAGTAGCTTGCCACTCTGTGCAGGTGCCACCGGCTGACCGGTGGAGGAGCCACCGGCTGGCCGGTGGCAAGACAGTAGCAAACACTATTTGGGCTGGATGCCACAGGTCGACCGGTGACAGACCCACCGGTCGACCGGTGGAACCTGGCAGTGGGCAATGCCTCTGCCAGTTCCACCGGCTGGCCGGTGCTATCACACCGGTTGGCCGGTGGACTGAATTTCAGTCCATTTTGCCAACTTTCTTGGGTCAATCCTTTGGCAATCTTTTGCCTATCATCCACAACACTTAAAAACAAAGTTAGATAAACACGAAAGTGATTGTGATCATGAAAATTAAACCACGAGGGGATACGAGAGGTACAACATATCAGACATAAGGTAAGGGATAAATTTTCAATCTCATTTTTATCCGAGATTGCTTATTCGAAAGTATTTACTTGGGTTATGTTTATCATCCATGACCATGCTTTCTAAAAATGTTTTCATAAAATGTTTACTATTCTTACATGAATGTTTAAAGTCATTTTTACCCTTTATTGACTTTTTACCACATTGTATGAATGGAATCTTTCCTTTGGTTACCATATAAGGTACATTTTGACTTTTCCGACAAAAGAACTAGGAGAATGTTATTTTTATCTTATACAGCGTGAACGGATTTTTACGGTTTCATAACGCCTCATTTTCAAGAATATTCCTCTACAAGATTGCATTATTATTTTCAACAAAACCCATTTCTTTTAAAATTTCATGGAATTTTGTGAAAAGAAAATTATTTTAAAGAAGAAAGGATATTTTCCTCAAGAATTCATTTAAAGTGTTTTTCCAAAACTATTTTCCATCTAAGATGAAAATATTTCATATGAGTATGTTTCAAGTAATATGTATCTATGATTTTAATGATTTCAATTTTCTTATGATGAAATGATATCAAACTTTAATGGATTATGTTATGATGGCATGATGTTTAAGAATCCCATTTTATTACATGGGTTATGCTATGATGTATGATTTATGATTTTGTGGCACACAAAAGCATAATTTCATTATGAGATGGGTGGTACCTATATATCCCTCCAATGCATTTGGTAAAGATTTATATCTCATGAGATAGACATGGTTGGAACGGTAAGATAATCTGGTTCAGTGTTACAGGACTGAAACGAGGAGTGAACTCGATTCAGAAAGGGACTTTGTCCACTAAGATGGTCTTGGAATCAATGCCTTGGCTACTATGGAAATCATGAAATGTGCTGAATGGTTGCCACAATTACATGTTTTATTCACATTTTATCATGGTTGATGTTCTATTATGATATATGCCTTATGTACTTCCACGATTTATGTCTTTGCTCAAGATTTTGATGTTTAAATTTCATGTTCATGTTTTTTGCTTCCAAATGTTTATGGATTGTTTTATGTTATCTATGTTTTCCCTTAATGAGCATTTGAGCTCACCCTTTTTATGTTTTATTTTCCCCAGGATTTAAAGAAAGGTTTTAGGTAAGGAAACAAAATGGGGAAGATCATTATGGGAGTTGTTGAAGATCTTTCACCACGATTAGAAGATTTTATTCCAAGTTTCCGAAGACACTAAACTATTACAGTCCTTGTGTGTCTGTTTTTGTTATGTATTATGTATTCCGCAAAAGTAATTTATTGCCCATGTATGTCAAGCTTCGGGTCTCTACAACCATGATGTGTTTTTTTCAATGTAAATATTATAATATTGTCTAAAACATGACTCACATAGAAAACTGAATGAAAAATTATTTTATTATCTTATTACATTAGTAAACAATCAATAATTAATTTTTTATGTGTAGGAATTAATGACATTTCAATATTATAAAGGTAGTTTCAAGTATGATTCAATATGGTTGTTCACATATTAATGATTTATCATTTGATTGTAAAACACAATTTTCATGATAAAACTAACCGAATGAGCTCATACAATCATGATATGTTAGGAAAATGGTCCATAATTTATTTGATACAAATAAAAATTTATTGTAAAATAATTCAATGCAGAATGTGTCTAGTATGAATATATATTTTTTATTTTCAGTAATAGTTTCTTTTTAGTCAATAGAAAACTATTACCAAAGAAAAAATATTGAAAAATAGATTAGGACATCACGATACATTCTTAAAATAACTCATACCGTATTTGTGAAATTTTTTAATTTAACTCAAATCAATTTGAAAAATGAAATAGGTGATATGAATCAATATTTCTAATTTTAATATAAATGTGTTATTTTACTCTAAAAACAATTCATATTGAAAAAATGAAGAATAAGTCCTTAGATTTTCTTGATAAATTTGAAAAAAAAATATAATTCATTTTTGTTTTATGGTAATTTACTTCACATCATTCTAACACATGATGTGGCCAATATGACTCAAAATAAATATTTATCATTTAAAAAACCTCACTTATCTATGAAAAATGTTTCACATACCAAAACATGAGAAAAAAAAGAACATTTTCTTTATACTATAGATAGATGATATATAAATCATTTTTGATAAATGGTAATTTACCACATCTAAATGTAGTGAATGATGATTCTAGTACTACTAAATATTCTTGTTTTTAAATTTAAAATGTTTTTATTTATTATAAAACATGATTCAAATATAAAATATGAGAAAATGATATCAAATTATCTTAATAGGTCAGTAAAATGTCCATAATTAATTTTTTACTTGATGGAAACAGTCTCCCATTTATCTAATTCAATATTTATTCCATATTAATCAAAGTGAATTTTTAATATAAAAGATTATTTTTAATCTAAAATGAAATTATCCTAACGATAGACATGTAAAAATATTTGTGATTCTTGATAATTTTGAAAAATGATCCCTAATTAATATATGATTTAATGGAATTGTCTTCAAATCAATCATACACTTGATGTTCTGAATGAATTTTTGATGCCTAAAATGAGAATAAATCCAATTTTTGGAACAAAATACTTAAATATTTTTTAAACTGTCATTTTTCCACCTTTACGGTTGAACAAGTTTAAAAAAGTTTTTTTATTAAATGTTATATGTTTTATTTGAAATACAATATTTATTCTATATTATTGGGACATAAAAAATTAAATTGGAAATTTTTTTGGTAATTTTCCAATAAATTGCATTTTTTTACGAATAGAGAACAATTTACCATTTTCAGTCAAAACTACCATTTAATCTAATTTATTTTAAAAGATATATAATATATATATATATTTTAATGTGTAATTTTAATAGGTTTTTATTATTTAATCTAGTTATGTTCATTGTAATTAATTTTACATTTTATTTGAACATAATCAAATGTCAATATTTTGATTGTTTTTACTTCCGAAAAACCTATTTTCTAGTTTTGACAATGGGATTTAATATTAAATTAATGGTTGTCAATTATGTGTTTTAAATTCCAATAATTTGATTCTATATTTGGAACTTGAAGTTCCAAAAATATTTAAATATGTACCCTTTAGTTTTGGACAATATGAATAGTAACATTATTAATGATTTTTGTTTACCATCGTTAAAGGGTAAATCAGGTATATATTGGTCAAAAATATTATTATAATAATATAAAACTACACAAAAACGTGTCATAATAGTATTTTATGAGATATTTACAACCATTATCATCCACAGGATGAGCCTTTTGCATTTAGGATCCACTTGGGTGTGAAAATGACAACATATAATATTTAATTAAAAGAAGACAGAAATATAACATAAACATGTATCTTTTTAGAAAATAATTTTTATATTGGGTTATATAACTAGTATCTTTGACAATAAAAAGTCATTAAAATTATTAAAATCTTCTATAAATCATGGTATTATATTTTTAATCTTTAGACACCGAATAAATAAATTTATGTGTGACACAATGATGATATGATGATTACCTTTTTAATGATTGATTAAAAATATAATTTTATAAATATAAATTTAATTTTAATTTCAAAATTTTGATGCCATTATTGAATTTTTTGAATGATATTGACATGTGATGGATGATTTAATGCATTGAAGGAATTAAGGTGTTATGAATTTAACAAAAATCTATTACTAAATAGTGTCGAAATTGACACAAAAGAGTTTTAAAAAAATCTATTTTAGTAAATGAAATAATAGTACTAACAATATTAGATTATACCAAATGAATTATATAATTTTTAAAAATTCATTACTGATCCAATTTTTTCATATTGGTATTTTATATTAATGGTGGTAACCATATATTATGATGATATAAGAAGACCTGGTAAGATAAAATGTTTTTAACGAAGTGTTAAAGTCAAAATATTAGGTTACGTATGTGACCTAAACATGTATAAAACCTATTGGTTGAGAATATTTCGACCCATCCTCATATTATCCTTGAATTTTTCACTTTTTAAATTTTATAATTCGAAAATAAATTTATAATAAAATAATATTTCAGAACATTCCTAAAGTGTCCCTCTCCCTCTTATAAATGGCCACCAACTCTACCGACTTACTCAAACCACAAAATCCCATTGGATCATCCAAATTATACTGAAATAAGTTCCCAAAATCTATGAATTCCTTATATAGGCTAAACATTGGGCATAAATCTATCATATAGATGCCTTTTGTTAAAATTTAAAGGAGATTCTCAGAATAGAGGTATTTGTTTTGTCACCTCTTCCAAAATTCATTTATTCTTATACTTCATAATATTATGTATTCTGTATAATAATTTAATAATTTCAGTATATTATACATTATGAGATGTTATTATAAGTTTGTGAAATCATTATTTCCCCTTTTATTCCTCTAACGAATAATAATATCACCAGGTGTGCTTAAGTACTGCTTATCGTCTCCTCACAGTGGTGAAATTTATTATTCAACATGACTTAACTTGATTGTGTGTAATGATTATTATAATATATTTAAATAATTAATAAAACAAGATAATTATTTTTTATAAATAATATAACATCCAATTCTATACCATTTAACCATTAAAAAAATGACATCATCGCTCATGAGTTCGTACTACTTACTGTCTCCATGATGTGATGCGATTTATTCTACAAGATCATCATTAAAACATGATTATATACATGATTGGAATGAATAAATATGATATATATTATTTTTATATTGTCTCTTTCCTTATTTAATTTTTATTTACAACATTTCTTTATGATTTTTATAATTTGTAAATAAAATAATTTTATTTGAGTAAGTGTGGACTGATGTCCCTCAATGCGATATGACTCATTTAAGATAAAATGGAACATATAATGGATGGATTTAATGAAATAATATAACATTTATAACATATATATAATACTGTAATTATAATATACCTATGTATTATATATTTTTCAATCCATTAATTTGAAAAATAAATGAAAGAAGTGTTTTTGCGTACGTACGGCCTACCGTAGCCATGAACGGTGCATTTCATTTATTATCTACAAATGTTATAGACTATTATAGATGGATATAAAAATAATATATAAGATATTTATATCCTGAATAATATTATAGAGATTATGGAGTTTTGACCACATGGAATATTTTCATAAACCATGTTCATTTTTGCTCACGTACCGATTATTCACAAATTAACATATTTGAACTTGAATAATTATGTAATTTTTATAAAATTTTAATAAGTGACATAAAAGTAATAATGAAAGTGAAAATGGTTCTAAAAAAGTATAAATTAACCAATATTTATTATTCAGGAATATTATGAATGAAGAAGACATGTCATATTCGAGGTATGGGATATCTTTACTCAATCTTCATTCATCGCGCTAAATATCCATGTCATTGGTTTTGTTTTTCAAAAAATATGCGTGGATGAACTTTCATTGTTTTACACTGAATATCCACTTATATTTGGTGTAATTTTTTTTACACATATTTATGTCATTTATTTATCTTTAATGTAATTACATGATATTTTTAAGGGACGTCGTTTCAATCTCCTTTCATTGAGGTATATTTTGATTAATATTAAACTTTCTCATATATGTTTCATAATAAACCCATTTTATTTTTAATTTCATTCAATAAAATTCAAATTAATCTTATATTAATAAATCATTTTAGTAAATAAAAAAAGACAATTTTTCTTTTTATGTTACGCGGTGTCAACGACCATTCCAATACAATGATAATTATTTGATATTTGGATTCCACTACAATCTATATTGTTTTAAAAATTAAAATTAAATAACATATTCATTTTTAGGTATTTTTATTATTGAAAATGGTTTTTCGAATGGATTTATTATATCAGTATCTTGAAATTTCATCTTCTAATTACAATGATGAAATGTTATTTTTCTTTTATTCTTGTTAATGTGTTTTAATTATGTTATGGTTCTTGGGAATTTCTTATGTATACGAGTGGTTCCATGATAAACTGAGGGCGGGAGATCCTGGGTTGGCTCTCCAATGCATTGAGTAATGTGACCAAGTTAAATGTTATGGATTCTATTAATTGATTTAGGGAATATATTGTAATTGGTATTTGAACCATAACTATGAAGGATACTCCCAATGTAGTTTTAAAATCTATAATGTAACTATTTTATGGATTCCAAAAATTACCTTTATGTTTTATGATTTCTATGAGATATTCATAAATATTATGATTTAATAAGCTATGTTAAAGAGATTTTGTTTGATGTGTGAAATGTATGACTTCATTGATTTGTATATATTCATGGATTAATGTTTTCATTCCTTATTGTGATAACATTTCTGAGATTTTTATCCTCATCCCATGTTTTTGATGATTTTCATAGTGTATGAGGAATGGTAAATCAATGGAATAATTCAAAAATATTTTCATTATGAAAATAATTCATGTTTTTTAAGTAGTTTTATTGTTGGAAAAACGGATAGTGTAGAATTGTATACTTTTTAATATTAGAGATATAATGTAATAGTTATGTCCTAGTTCTCTAAAAATCTAAATCTAAAAAGATTCTAAATGTGAAAAAAAGAAATTTTTTTATCACAAAATCCAAATTATGTAATTTTTATGGATATGGCCTTATAGTTGGTATCAATGATTCGTTTAGATAACTTTAAAGGATATAATGTTATTTTATCATAAGTGACATGTTATATTTAACTACAACGGTTAGAATATTAGAAATATTCATTGTTATTTTAGATAAATTTAATGTGTTTCATATAACATGAATAAGTATATCTTAGTGTTTACCCTCCTCATAGTATCATATATGATGATTTTAATGATATAATGAAACTGACCTTTTTGGTTTTAGTAAATAGTTTTATCAATAAGATTCCAAAGTCAAAATGGATGTGAAGAAAACTTTGTTGGTTTTTTGAACAATAAACTAAATGAAATGGGATCTACACTGAGAACTCTTGTGGTTATTCATAACCAGCTATACATAGTTATCATTGACCACTTGAACATTAATGATTTTTCTAAGAGATCATATATACAAGAAAATAATCCCTAAAGAAGTTCTGGTAATACTCATAAAGTTATGTATATTTAGTAACCTATGTATCAAGGATGTCAAAAAAACTTAGAAAAATGATTCAAAGGGATAGGAAAATGTGACATATGTGGTAATGAAGGCCATAAAGCAATAGCATTCCACGGAAAAATGGAGTACCAGTTGAATTTAGGAAAGGGAAATATGTTTGTATCGAGTTATTAGTTGAATTTTTTAAATGTTGGGAGTATGGTCAACATAAAAATTTATTTATGATGAAAATGGTTTCAGAATGAGATCAGTAGGACCCTAAAAATATTTGTTTCTAAATACCTAATGCTATACCAATAGAAGATTTGGAAACTAAAAATGACATTTTAAAGGTAAGGAATATTTCATGTATCATGTTTTGAAAATAATGAATCATAGTACATGGTTGATCATTTAGTTTTTTGGAAATAATTTTTATATAATTAGATAAAAAAACGTTGTCAAGGAATCACGATGAATGTTGGATGATTAAGATGTAAACATTTTATAAATAAGAGAGTTATGATAGATATATGGAAGATAAAAGTTTTAAAAGTATTAATGATCTTTGGTAGAAGAGACTAATTTAGAAGAATTTTCATTGGTATGCATTACCCTAATGTTTTTTATGTAAATAATAAATTTGAGGTAGAATTAAATTTTCTTTTGTGTATATAATTATAATGAATCTATAGGGTTTATGTGATCCTTGATTTTAAGGTAATTATGTTTTATTACATATGGAGATGTGAAATGAATGGAATGAAATAATCTTGAGGTAAAATTATCTTATGGTTATTTTGAAGATTTTATCACAATTTTGGAATGTTTTATGAATAATATAATTTTAAAAAAAGAACAACCCATAAGAAGGGAAACAACCTGTAAGAAGGGTGACAACCTGTCATGTAGGACAAGGCCCTGGGAATCGAAACCACGCTTGAAGTGCAATAAGGATTTATCACCTACCACTGGCCTACATAAAGTCCCCAATTAGTATAAATTATTTATTTTAGTTAAATGATTTTATATGGAAAGAATAAGTTTATTTTGGGAACTTATTTTTATCAAATTCATATCCTTAGTGTATGAAACTGATTTGGTGATTATGTGGTAAATGTTATTTCAGAAGACATTCAATCTTTTAATAACACTATATCCATAAATAATATATAATACTATGAGATTTCATTTGATGAGTAACGGTTGAATTTTATAATAGTGAAATAAATTTTTTTATCGTAGAAATAAATAGATTTCAGTTATTTATGGAAATGATTAACCAATCCTGGAGAATATGTGATTATTTTAATTAATTTTTAGAATGAGACTTTAAGATAACTTGAAGTTATTTTGAGATAAGTGTTAAGATTTATTGTGGAAGACTATGGGATAAAATCCATTGAATTTTTCGTTTTCAATCATAGTTTGGATTACATTGAAAAATTTTAAGGACAACTGATAATTGAATGGTCTGGGATGAATGTTAGGTATTGTCTGTTGAATTTTGGATATTTGGAGTAGTATTTATTTTTTTAAAATTCAATCCTTTTTGTGATTATCTGATCATATTATAACCATTTGTGTTTCAGTTAACTTGTAATGATAGGGAAAATATATAGTTCATATTTTGTTGATTGTGTGATTCAATATAAATTTAATATAGCATTTTAGGTGTGACAAAGACATATTTAATACTAATAGTTCAGAGAAAAGATGATTTTAAGGTAGATATTTATTTAGGTATGAATCTATAATTGACAAGTAAAATGTTTCCTTATGTTCCTTGTTAATCTCATTAATAAATTCCACAACATTATGAAATAAATATTAAAACAAATACATGTTCTGTATACTTTTCAAAATAGGAAATCAATAAACGTTTATCCAATCACATGTTTATGGTTTTGTAGTTGTTAAATTTCTCTTAATCATATTTTCTATCACACTCTAACAGAGAAATGTGTTTAGTTTCTCTTCCATATCAATATATTTCGACATTGAATCCTAGAATGTCTTTTTTGGGTGACCTTTGCACTTCACTATATTATTTTAATGTGATAGTTTTATTGACTCTATTTCCAGTGTGGAATTTTCAATGATGTTTCCAAGACTAATTTTAAAATTGAAAGGATGTAATTCCCAAATTGGGGTAATGATGTAACATCATAGATATTTATAAAATAATAAATTTTCTTATTTATTCATATTTTTGAATTTAATGTTAATTTTACTTTAAAGGGGACACTATGTATGATAGCATATCTAAAATTCAAAAATGGGTTTCTTAGAAATCTTACATTGCACACAACACTATGTTATACTGAAAAATAATACAACAATTACTGTATTATATTAAATGGTAGTCAACGCCTAGCCGTAATGTTGGTAGGAATGAATAAAATTAACTATATTATGATTTCACATAATTTTTTAAATGTTTATACATTTATATTGTGAATTTTAGTGGCCTAAAATGAGAATAAATTACATTTTCAGAATAAAGAATAATATTTTTTGAAATGCATTTTTATCACCTTTTGGTATAGAAATATTTTTTAAAATATATTTGTTTCACTTTTATATTTTATATTTGACAAAATATACTTGTTCTATAGAATAGATACTTCAAAATTTAGTTAAATATGTTTTTTTTGAATGTTTCAAAAAAAGTTCATTTTTAATGAGTAGAGAAAAATACCGCATTTTATATCAAAATTTACAGTTCATATAATTTTTTTACATAGTTTGATTATATTATTATTTGTTTTAATGTGTAATTTAATTATGTTTTTATCATTTAATCCAGTGATGGTCATTAGATGCAATTTCACATTTTCATTGAAAAAAAGCAAATTTCATTCTTTTTATAGTTTTTATTTTAAAAAACTCTCTTTCTAGTTGTGAAAATAAGAATTAATTTTTAAATAATTTATGCCAATTTTGTAATTTGAATTTGGAAAATTGGATTCCATATTTGAAATCATATGTTCCAATTTATGTAAATAGGAACACTTTGTTTTTGTACATTATGAATAGTAACTTCGGTAATTGTATTTATTTTCCATGGTTAAAGAAAAAAAACATAGATAAGGGTAAAAATAAACATATAAAAATATAAAACTACACTAAAATGTTTTAGAATACTATTGGATGAGATACGTATGACCATGGGAATCCTTAGGATGAAATCGTGGCATTAGAGATCCAATTGGGAGTAAAAATCTCGTTTTATAATATTTAATTTATAGAAGTGGGAAATATAACATAAAATTGTATCTTTTATGAAAAGAATTATAATATAGGGTTATATAACTAGTATCATTAAATATAAATAGTAATTGGAAATCAGAAATGATTTCATACAACATCATATTTTATTGATAATTTTTAAACATTAAATAAATAAATTTTTGCGGGATACAATGATTGTGAAGTGATTACCTTATTAATGATATATTCTAATTAATGATATTATGAATATTAAATTAAATATAATTTGAACATTTTTATGCCATCCACAAATTTTTGGGATTAAATTTACATGTCTGGGATTTTTTAATTAATTTTTTTAAAAGGAATAATGATTTTATGACATTAAGAAAAATAATTTACTAAATGTTTTTAAAATTTAGATAAATGAGTTTTTAAATAAAATAATATTTTATTAAATGATATAATAGTCTTAACAATATATGATTTGTCCAACTAACTAATATAAAATGATAAATAAAATTAATGATTCAATTTGGTTTCTATTTTCATTTTATATTATCAATTGTAACCATATATTATGAAGATATTAGAATACATGGTAAGAGTTAATGTTTTTAACAAAGAGTTAATGCTAAATGAGAATGTTAATTTGAAGACCTAATCCTGTATAAAACGTATTGGATGAGTAGATTTTGACCCATACTCATATTATCCTTGAAATTTATCACTTTTTTACTATTATAATTTGAAAATAAATTTATAATAAAATAATTTTTCAGGACTTTCCAAATGTGCCCCTCCATTCTTTTATAAAAGGCCACCAACTCTAACCACTTACTAACACCACTTAAACAACTTGGCTTGTTCAAATTAGGCTCAAATAAACTCCAAAAATACCTCCCCTCCTTTTAGAGGCCACACATTTGGTATAAATCCATCGTGTAGAGAAATTTTGTGAAAATAAAAATGGGATACCCGTGAAAAAAGTATTTGTTTTATACCCTATTTCAAATTTATTTTCGTCATCAACATCACCAACATACGTAATTTCAATAATAATGAAATAAATACATTCTATAATACTTGCTGAGATTTTATTATAATAATGGGGAAAACTTATTAATCCGACGAAGAACAATATAACCATGCATGTGTATGTACATATTATAATATCCACGTAGAGGTGTAATTTCTTATTCAACAAGACATAATTTCAATGGGTATAAGGATGCATATAATGGATTTAAATAATGAATATTACATGATAATTATTATTTATATTGAATATACTATCCAATTCAATACCATTATACCATTAAATGAATGATATCGTCGCTTGTGCGTACATACGGCTTACCATCCCCATGATGCGATACGATTCATTCTGCATGATTCTAAATAAACCACAATTATATACATGAATGTAATGAATAAATATTATATATATTTTATTTATATCATCCCAATTCTTATTTAAATTAATTTACAATATATCTTTATGGTTTCTATAATGTGTTATATGAAAATTTCATATCGGGAAGTGCGGACGACCACCCCCTCCATGTGATATAACTCATTCATAACATATATGGAATGTATAATAGTTGTAGTTATTAAACATATTTAACATATATAACGAATATATTATAATATAATTATAATATACCTATATACCATTTAGTTTTCATTTCATTAAATTGAAAAAAACAAATATAGAGTTCATGTGTACGTACGACCAACCGTCTCCATGAATGGTGCATTTAATTTATAATATCCAAATGTTATGGAATATTATATATACATATATACTGGATGTATATGATATATAAATAATTTTAATTATTCTGGAGATTATGTACTTTTTACAACATTGAGAATTAACATAAAATATGATGATTCTTTAATAATGTAAATAATATCAACAAAAAAACCAATATGAACATAAATAATTATGTAATTTGTATAACATGTTAATAAGTGATATAAAAATAATAATAAACATAAAAATGGTTCTCAAGAAATTATAAATTATCCTATGTTTATAAATCATAAATATAAAGAATGAATGAGAAAAGTCAGATTCAAGGTATGGGAAATTGTCACTCAATCAGCATTCATTGAGTTAAATATCCATGTCATTGGTTTTGTTTTTCCAAGAAATGTTGTGAATGAACACTTACTGTACTTCAATGAATATACACTTATATTGGGTTAATACATATTTTTTACACATATTTATGTCATTTACTTATATTTAATCTAATGAAATGATCTTTGTAAGAGACATTATCTAGATCTCCTTTCACTAAGGCATATTTTGATTTAAATATGACCTTCTTTTATACGGTGTACAATACATACCTTTATATTTAATTCCATTCAATAATTTTCAAATTGAATATTTTTTATTGATCATTTTAATAGATGAAAAAAGGAATGATTCTTTTCCATGTTGGCGGTGACAACGTCCTTTCCGCCACCATGATCATTGTTTTTTTATTTGGATTCCTCTATAAGCCACATTTTAAAAAAAAATTAATAAATGATTATTTTTTCGGTATTTTGGAATTGAAAATGGTTTTTTGAATGTATTTATTACATCAATATATTGAAATGATGTCTTATTCTTGCAATGTGAAAATATTATTTATCCTTTAGGCTTGTTTATGCGTTTTTATTATGTTATGATTCATGGGAATTTATTTTGTATATGGTTGGTTCTGTGACAAGTCAAGGGTATGTGATCCCATAATAGCTCTCCAATGCGTTTGGTACTATGATAGAGGTAAACGCTACAGTTTCTCCTAAGGGATTTAGGGAATATATTGTGATGGGTATTCAGAATGTAACCATGAATGTTATTCCCAATGTAGTGGTGAAAGCTTAAATGTAATTATATTATGGATGCCACAATTTACCTTTATTATTTATTATTTATATGATATATTCCTAAATATTATGATTTCAATAGGTATTTTAAAGAGAATATGTTTTTCAGTGAATAATATGATTTCATTTATTTGTATGTATTCATGGAATAATGTTTTATTTCAGAATTTTTTTAACCCTTACTGAGAATTTTATCAGCTTCCAAAGTGTTTGAAAATATTTTTCATAGTGAATAATAAGGTTAAGTGAATGTAAGAATACAAAATGTTTTTATCAAGAAATTAATTATTTTTTAATAAGGATTTTTATAATAGTGAAAAAATGTTTAGGGTAGAAGTGTCAACATTATAATATTTGAGATTTAATTTAATATCTATTGACTAATTATCTAAAACTCTAAACCTGAAAAGTTATTTAGTTTGAATGAAAGTAAATTATTGAACACAAAATCAATATTATGTAATGTTTATGTCTCGGGCCTTCCACTCTATTTCGGAATATTAGTTAAAAAGAGTAATAATTCATAAATATTGGATTAGTATGATATATAATTATTATTAACCAGGATTATTTATATAAAAATTATAATTATTATATTTTAATGAGATATTAAATGTTATTTTAAAGCTCCCAAAACATCTTTTCCACGATGATTTTATATATATAACTACCTACAAATCTATTAAGTACACCTTTTTTAGAACAATATTAAGCATATAACACACAATTTCTAGATCTTATGGTCACATTGTACTATGATCTATAACTTTTATGAGTAATACATAGTTGTTCTTGATCAATAATCTAAAACCACAAAAATACATAATAGAATTACATATTAATTTAATAACTAAATGATAAATGAATGAAAAATAGTAACTAAATAAAAAAAATAGGGAATTAATATATGTAATAGAATTATATTTTTTTGGATGATAATTGTCATAAGATGTGTTTCAAGACATCAGGTATGGGGTTTTATTTCAAACCATGATTTTTATTATTTTTGGGGCTTTATATCAACAGGATCTCTAATATTTTATAATAATATCATTTCTCATATTTTTATTTCTATTTATCAATATTTTGTGCATTGCCTTATTTTTTCTTCTCAATAGAGAATTAGACAACCCCATATTTTAAATTTAATTAACATTATAAAACATAAATTGTGGTATATATTGGTTGAAATATAAGTAATTATGTGGTTTATTCATCTTATAGTTCATTGAACATATATATGTTGATGTTTTTAGTGATCATATTTCCCTTTAATGCTTTATTTAATGATTTATTCTATGGAGAATATGTGTTGAAATTAAATGGTGATCATGTTCCATTATAGGTCATTGAAAAAAGTGTAGACATTAGTTATTTTAAAAGGTAATTATGAATTTAAATTCCCACGAAACATTCATGAAATACCTAAAACAAATATACATTCTTAAAGATTTATTTTTTAGAATTATTTTTTATGATAACTATATTTTATAAGTAAATTTAATATTATATGCATTTAGTGTTTTTTAGTTACAAGAAAAACCTTTTGAAGTGTCTTATTATGTTTCATAGCTTAATGTTATTTTTTCAAATATTATACAAATTATTTAAATTTTTTCTCAAACAACATTTTTAAATGACTATTACATGTTTTAATGATGGGTAGTATTAATAAGAAATTAAAATGTCTAGTTATGGTGATTTTTATTGAATAATGAAATCATAGAGACCAAAAAACTTGTTTTTCTAATGCAATTGATTCATGTAGTGTTTAGGTGGGTGATATTTGTTTTTATATGATTAAGGGTAATATTTCGTTATTCATTAATAATATAAACATAAATAGTTAGGGGGATGCATTTTTTGTAATATATATCTAGAACAATTTAATATGAGATGTTATTGTTAAGGATTCTACAATTTATTCCTCAAACTAGAATTTAGATTCAATTTATGAAGGGTGATGAATAAATTATATTCCCTCCCACAACATCTAAGTAACATTCTAGGTACATTTGGGGACAGTTTTTTAGGATTATGAATGTGGAATCATCATTTGTTTTTAGAACTATTTTAGGAAAGAAAAAAATAGTATAAATTCGAAATTTTATATTTATTAATATTATTCCATTGTATTTTCATTACTATAACAGTTGGATTATATAAAGATATTCATTTTCCTTGATACTATTTTATTGATTGTAATATTTTAGGAATTTTTTGATCAAGATAAAAATGTAAAAAACTATCATCACGACCTGTCATTACAATGTTTCTCTATTCCTTGTAAAAATTTATTATAATCATTAGATTTACACAATATCACTAAATTTCATTATCAATAACATAACTAGTCATTTAAATATCATATTCACTACTTGGTTTGTATATAATTCATTATATTTTGAGAGAAATGTTTTGGGATACATAGTTCACCGCAACTCCAAATTTTATATTTATCTATTTATCCTAAAAAATCATTTGACATCGATGCATTGGATAAAAATGTGGAAAAATTATAATTTTTTCCATAGAATAGTTTTCTTAGGTTGATTCTTAAGAATATTGATTTTTATTTATTTATTTTATTATTGATTGAATAATTTTCCTAATTTGTATTATTTTTTTGGAATTAAAAACTGTTACCATTTTAGATGGTAATATATTTCTCATATAGAATGAAATAATTATTCAATGATTTATTTTACTTGGATTGTGTATTTTAGAAATCATCTAGAATTTTAATAATTTTTCACCAATTTATATAACAATATATTAGTTATTAAAGAATAACATTAAATTTAATGGGATAGTGTGCGATTTTGTAGTATCATAGCTCTTAATTAGGGAATAGACAAACGTTTTGAGTTGAAAAACAGTGAATTATATATGAAGAAACTTTAGGAAATTTATAATGAAGATATAAAATTAAAATTATCATGAAATTAAATAAGTGAATAATGTTTTTTTGGAGATTTATATTGGTGATCAGAAATCATCGATTGATTTCATTATTCAAGTTAATTAATGTTTTATCATAATTAGGTGTTATATTAAAGATCTAAAAGACACTAGAAAGGTGAAAACCATTGTTTATTCTAATATATAAGTTTAATTGTGACTTTTTATAATAGAGGATCATTTATTAAATAGATTTATAATTAAAATACACAACCAAATCATAATAGCATATTATATTCCATAGTTGATTAATTTTTAGAAAAAGGGAATACAAAATGAAAAAGTTATTTTTAAAGCATATAATGGATTAAATATCAATTAAATAAGCAGTTTTATATTGATGAATTTTTTTTTAGGTAATTACATTATTATTATTATTTTTTATAATTTTTGAATAATAAAAAATGTTTAAAAGTTACGTATAATATAGAAATACTTTTTTGTTTTCAAATTCATGAATTTTTATATGGTTTTAAAATAGTTTCCTTAAGTATAATTAGGATGAAGAAGTGGATGTTCAATCTAGAGTATCATCCTGGAGAAAAATGTTAATAAGTGCTCATATGGCATGGAAATTTTCTAAATTAAATTGAAGTGAGTGTATCATAAAATTTAATTTTACTATCAAAATATGATATGATATATTATTACTATGAAATAGAAAGGATGGATGAAAATTGAAATAATTAATCTGTTAAGCATTCTGTTGGAAAATTAATGTATTTTAATGAAAAATTTAATAAAGAAGAATGAAATAATGAATTAGAGTCACCAAATATATTCTCATTAATAATGTACCTCACTATGTGATTAAAAAAATTCAATATTTAAAGGATAAAATCCTCATTTATGTTATAGAATATTATATTGAATAATTTCCTTGAAAATTAATTTTTTGGTAGATACATAGATGGAAGAAGATGAATCTATTATGATGAGTAATATTATTAAAATTCACGAGGCAGTAAATATTAATCATTATATAATTATTCAAAATACGAATTATAATTATAAGTAGGTTAAATCCTTGATGTAAATATATTAAAGTGGAAAATACCACAAATAAATGATCGTGTTAGTTAAAAATTCTATAACACACATTATAGAATATTATATGTTTGTAGGGAAAGGTGGTTCAAAGATAAATTTTTTATTATTATCTAAATAAATTACAAAATCTATAAGATACACATAATATTATAATAAAATCAATTTTTTATGAAATAAAAGATAAAATTATTGTTATAACATGAAAATGTAGCTAATAACCCTATGTTATAATTATTTATTATGCCAAAAGTCAAAAATCTTGAGGTTTCGAAGAGAGAGGATGTTGAGGATAATCCTTATGCTAATGCCAAAGTGAATGAATATTGAACAATTTCTAAGAGAAATAAATATTGTTAGTGGGATACTCATCCAAGGAGAAGGGGTGAAGTTGGTTTGGATGAAATGTACTTTTGTCATATTAGTTGTTTTAAGATTTAGGAATACAGATGATTTTGCAAATTACACATCAAAAGTAAAAAAAGTATTAAAAATAATACCTAATTCTCTCAAAAACAGTTTTTTTTGGATTTTTTTCAGGTTAAAATAAAATTATTTAAGAAGGAAAACAATAAAACATCATAAATAGAAGTTAAAATTGATTAATTCATTTTAATATCAGGATGGAACAAGTGGTATCTATGAACAATCAATCAATTATTCCCATGTCTGTCTAACAATACTAGTTGACTAACTAAAGAACATTTCCAAAAACAAACATTGACTTCTCCAAATTATATAATATTATTGATTGACCAATATTGGATAGCTAGGGATCCTTCAATCTAAATTTTATTAGATATTAAAATGTAATGACCCGATTCTTGATTTCCTAATGTTCTCATTGTTATGGTATTTAGATAAAATATTATAAATTATTCTATCATTATGGAAAATGATAGTGAGGTTCTAATTTAGGAGAATGCATGTTTCATTATAATTATATATGATGAAACCATTATAATAATGAAATAATGAAAATAATAAATATATTGTAAATGAGAAAAAATCCTCACATATGAGATTAAATGATGGAAAAATATATATCATATAATACATAAAAATTTGTACAAATAAAAATTGAGAAAATGTTTCAATAATTAATCATTTATAATCCTTTGAAATATGATACATAAATAATGAAAATATTATAATTGATGTGATAATGGAATGATGGTGAACCATAGGCAAACTTTTGCAGAATTAAAAATGAATGGTCTATATGAACTAAGTTAATTTTTTATTCCAATTGATCTAAAAAATAATGAACAAATATATATACTTATGTATATTGGTTGATAATTTCACTCATATGTATTACGATTAATTTTTGAATTTTGAATCAAAGCGTCTTTAGAAAATTATTTTTTAAAAAATGTATAGTGAATTATTTTAGGTATGTTTACAAGTGATTTTGTTCTAAAAATGTATCTAATTACAAGAATGAATACATTAGATCATATTTCTTGTAGTATCAAATTTAAAAAATAACACTATCTATACATATCATAATATTATTATGTGGTCCTAATAAATCAATATTTATCACAGAATAAAAAAATGCATATTCTCACAAGTTATCCTCAAATTTAAGGCATAATGTATTTTTCATTGTCCCTAACATAAATTATTTGAACTATTATATTTTTTCTATTATATGTGATCATTGAAATTATTTTTTTTTTAAATTAGACACATAGTTGACATTATTAAATATAAAAATCAATGATTATGTAAAAATTGAACTGTGAGCAAGTTTTTTTCTTTATTGTGAATGTTTATGCATTTTCTAGTTGATGGAAGTGGTCTATGGACTTAAAGAAGAAATATGACCACAACACTAAAAAATTTATTGATGAATTATGATATTGATTATAGATATATTCTAGGTAGGTTATAATATTTATGTCAAAGAAACTATTCAAAAAGATAGCATTGTGATTATGTATAACGAGAAATATTTTATCACAAATTAGATGAAATTTATTTAAGACTTTATTCCAAAATTAAAAATAAATTTAATATGTCAATGTCTTGTAGGATGATATTATTTATGGATTCAAAATTTATAATTAGTTACCTTGTTTATTTTTTAAAAGATAATTATAAATATGATTTCCAAAATGTGGGATGAAACATTATAATTACAAGAGTAATAAATCCTATTATACATGTGATTGAATTACCCTTGGAAGATGAATGAATGATTTTAAATAAATGTATTTTGAATATTGATAAGAATAAGACATTTCAAAATTTTGTTATGTCCTTTTTTAACATTATAAATATTTCTCAATTATATTGAAAATTTATAGAGTAACATATTCTAGAAATGATATAGATATATCACATTGTCAAAATAACTCATCTATATTTCTTGAGGTATGAAAAACATAAATCATTATATATTTAAATTTTTTAATAGTTTATTGGTAATATATTGTTGTAGATTGAAAATATTACTCTATAAGTTAATTATTTACTTGTATAAAGTGATTTTCTTGTTATTTTAACATGAAAACTGTGTTTCCATTGGAGAAATATATGATGAGTATGTTACAAAATCTTATTCCCCAACTAAAAAGACTTGGATAAAATTGTAAATCAATGGCTTGAGGGTTTAATTCCTATATCTATGTTTATTAGGTATAAAAACCAATGTGTAATAGTTTATAATGGAATTTGACATGACATTATTGGTTTATTTACATTTTTATCTTATAACATAATAGTAAATAAAAGGTTTAATTTTATGAAATAAATTTGGAATATTTTTAATAATAGTATAATGTAGTGGCTATATTGACAAATACATAACTAGAGGATAATTTCAATCCTAGAAGCCTATTTTGGGAGGTTATTGTATCAAAAAATCACCATAAGCACTATATATTTTTTCCCACTTATATTTCATTGGTTTAATTGATAATGTGGGTGAATAGATTGTATTTATCATTATAATAGGGGAAGATTATATATTCAATGAAACAATATGGAAAGGGACAAATTTTTTTGATGGATGATTTTCCATGAAAGGCAATGAATGAGATCATATAGGTAGTTCTAGTATATATTTCATAAATTGTAGAATGACAATAATAAATAAAAATTATAACATTAATATCCCTTAGAGATTAAATAATCTATATAAATTGAATTGTCAAAATGAATTGTGTTATTCAATTATAAATAAATTGGTAAATATAGTGTTTATTATTACACCATGAGTTTTTGAAGAATCAAAAACTATTTTTCATCCATATATTTTGATGTTATATAAATATAATCTTATTATAATTTTATGTAAATTTATTTTATGAGATTGGTCAACTCTTTTAGAATGTGTTTTTAAGTTGTAGTTATTATCCAAAGGGACATGTATTGGTTGGAGACTAATTATATAAAAATATAACATAACAATATGATAGAAATATCAGGAAGTAAAAACTATGTCATGGTGTTTAATGAAAAATGTATTTTTATAGTTTTCTTATAAAATGTGTCTTAATGTTGTTGAAAAAAAATAATTTTTATTTCTCATGGTTTATAGATTTTTTAGGTCATTGTAATATCTTGATGTATTAACCCATGTTTTGTTACACATAAATACATTTTTCTAATGGAATAAAACAATTGAGGTATGCAGATAGGGATATTTTGGGATTTATTGGCATATTGAATATTATTTTACATTTATTATAAACATAATTCACTTTAATACCACAACATGGTTATACAAAAAAGTGTTTTACTCATTATAGTTTTTGGAAAAATAATTTAATTTGACTATGTGTAAAAAACAAAACGGTTTAGTATTACCATGATGTATTTCTAGGTGGAATCACCCAGGGTTTGTTGATCATATATCTTGAAATGAGGCATTATAAAAAGCATTATGTAGACCAAGTGATTGAAATATTCAATGAAACGTATTGAGGACCGAAAAATAGACTATAATATTTATAGAAATATGAAATTTTATTCCATGTTATTGGGATGTAGAAATGAATGTAAATATACTTGTATGTTTATCAAAACATGTCATGGTTTTCGATGCATTTAAAAAATAATTGTGATTAAATTTTATAGGTTCGTAAAAAATAATAAATAGTCATCTAACATTTTTTTGAATAAATTTGGGAACTTTTGGGGCCATGTTTTAAAAAATTATAAGGTGAACACAATATCCATTCATTTGAATCACTTGATAAATGATAAGGATGCTCATTTAATCTTGTTAATACGCATTGTTGTCTTATTCACTTATATTTTGAAGAATATAAATTTATGAATCTTGGACTATATTGATGATCTACGATTTGTAAATATTTTTGATAATAAAAAATCAACATATGAAGCATAAAAAACCAGAAATATTAAAGAACTAACCACTTGATAAAAGATTGAGTGAATAGTATGAAAATATTTTTTATTTTTATTATATATATCCCCCTACTTATCATAATCACTTATATTGTTGGTAATGTGATGGACCGACATAATAATTGGAGAATATGGTGTTAAAATAATTGTGATAGAAATTTTTGGGTTTTAATTATATACCTATTCTGGGTGAAACATAAACATCTCCTTAGGAACATCAATTTTACGTCATTAGGAGGACATTCATTTTTAAAGATTAATATATATATATGTGGTTACTAGTAGTTTTAAATCATCAACATAATATAAATTATCAATGGACTATATTTATTTTTGTAAACCATGGATTTTGAATAATTTTCCTAAATTCAAACATTAAATGAATGAATAATAAATTTAAAATATCGTAAGTCACAATTTGACTGACCTTGATGGAAACCCCCATTCAATTAAATATATTATAAATTTACATCATTATAACAAATTAACACTAGTATAAATACAAATATCATAACGTTAAGGTGTAACTAAATAATGTTATCTTTATTTCATAATGTATATAATGGAGAATCCCCACATAGTAGAATCATCCATTGGGAATAGGAAACATGGATTTGTTTTGAAATTTTTGAGTAATATTCCATATAGTTAATTTTTTATTTCATGAACTACATAATTATGGATATGATTATTTGAATTGGGAACACTAAAACTAGGAAGCCAAGATTTTATCAAATAATTTATAATATTTATAAATATATATCATGAATCACTATATCCAATAATTATATCTTATGTGAAGATTATGTTCAATGACACAATCATTCCACCATTTTTTAAAGTATTTAATGGTAAAATCCCTCTATAAGTGTTCTACATATGATCCAATATAAAATAAAATTACTTTACAAATATCGGGTTCTAGTATGGTCAATTCTAATTTCACACATCATTCATCATTGATCATTTGAATAATATCTTAATGGATGATGTATTCTCACAAATCTCTCAAGATTCAATGATGTTTCAATGGTGGTGGGGGAATTTTTATTTTATGTAATCTTGATAGGATTATATCTACAGATTGAGATATTTCATTTTCAATTTTTGTTTGCACAATAAAAAGATAATCATTGAAATTGATATACCTAGGTGTTCAAAGAACTAGTCTAGGGTTTGTAATTTCACATAGAAACTTTTCTAATTGAATATTACTTATAAAGACCCATGTATAATAATAATAATATTATTATTATTATTTTTTGACATGTAAAAAAACTATGGATCAATAAATATAATTTGTCAAATAAAATATTGATTACATATTTAAATGGTATTTAATATATCAATTATAGTTGTACCATAAACATAATTTATTAATCATCATTTTCATATACAAAAAAAATGAATATTTACTATATATTTAATAAAATAAAATTTTACTCGTCACTATTAAAAATAATAATTATTATATTACCAAAATCATGAAAAAGTAAAAAAAATTAACTAATATAATTAAATTTCTGAATAAATTGAGGTTAAATCATAGTGATCATATAATCAAGAATAACTATTAAATTATAACACATGGAATATATTTATTTCATCCTTTAAAATTCATATATAAGTTTACTAACATTTTGGATTCACATTGTTGGTGAACCTCTTGGAACCTTTCTCAGTGGTACCAGGTGAAATATCAAATATATAATGATTACATCTCAATACCTGGAAAGGTTACCGTATTGAATTAAGTAAATGTTTCAATGATATAAAACCTCATAACAACGACCACTATGAAAAATAATCCCTTCATCATGATATATATAATAAATTGTATTACATTAGAGTGTGATCAGCCCATATACTTGATAAATAATTCATTGGAATTATAAAATAGAATCATCCCATATAACTCAATGTTTATATAATTAATTATGTTATTCCATTTCTATCATGGTGAATAATATATCAAAATTAATTTTGATACCATAATGTAATTATAATTTCTCTCATTATTCATTGATGAAATTTCACTCATAAGATACCCAATGTATCTTCAACACAAACAAATGACATTTTTGTTGTGATAAATACATCAAATTATGTTTCAAAAGATATCGTTTAATTATAATCAAAATTTATAATGATGAATATAAATTAAAACATATTGTAACATTCAATGAAACATAATATTATGGATTTACTAATAATAGGTCATGTCTATATAATTGTATACAACAGAAATTAATATGGGATTTTTATATTAAAATGTTCTCCTATATCCTTTGAGTACCTACCCCTAATGGCATGTACAATGTGTGATAGAAAAAATGATATAATCCAAAATGAAACAATATTTTTAATAATACATCATGATTATTATAGATTATAATCATACTAGTGAACTACTATGACCATTCAGTGTAACTATAACTATTAGGACATTATCATAATCTATGCCACATAAAAGTAAACTCATTATATGATAATTTTTTTGTTCATATTTAAAAAATGAATATAGTTAGTCATAATTTAAAATCATCTTTTTTCTATGTAAAAAACATCAATAGAATACAAATTACCATGAAACATCCTCTGATAACCTCAATCCATAAATCTCCCACATGATACTCATGCTTTTGCTGAGATAAGAATATATTAAATTGTTCTACAACATTCTCTTTCATGGAAATTCAACACACCAGAACATTACTCTTATGAGGAAAATATCTGAAGATGTCATATGTCTGGATTATTTTCTTTATCTCATGATCGTACCTTGGTTCCTTTTTAAGAGTAACTAGTGATAGTGTAATCACAATATAATGTGACACAATCTTCAATTCATGTTAAGACATTGATTTATAGGGAACATTGTTTTATGAAAAATGATTTCTAATAAATATTAAATGGAATTAGATACACATAATCTACTATAAAGTCAGTGATAACTGGATACTTTGATCTATTAAAGTTCATGGGACATTAATTAAGTCTACAGACATATCCAAACCACAAATTTAGATCACTCAATCTATTTAGAAGATATAATTTATATAACCATCATTCATTAAAACATAATATTCTCTAGACACTATTAATATATGTTTATATATCCATAGATAATTCATGACAACCAAAATAGTGGAAAACTTTTAGGCACCTAGATTATATTTATATATTCATATGATTCACAATATATAGGTAATATCAGGATTGGTGAATAACATTCCATATATAATTGATCATGCCACCGAATTATATATTATCTTACACATTCTCTCTCTCATTCTTATGATTTCTACAGAAACAATTTCAAATAATGATTAAAAACATGTGAAAATAGAACCATTATTCTATTATATTGTTCCATTCAATATGCTTTTATTATCTTGATAGTGTTAATACACTTACATAGTATATAAATCCTTCTAGATCTATCTCTAATGATCTTGATCCCTATAATATATCCAGCATCACCTACGTATTTCATTGATATGTATAGATTCAATATATCATTAGCTTACTATAATTCCACAATGTTGATTCTAATATGAAATATTCCATAAACATATAAAACCAAGATAACAATTTCATTCCCAACGAACCACCTGTATACGCATGGAATATATTAATACTAAATGAAACCAATTTATAATTTAGAGTTAAAAAATATAATTTTCCATTAAATATATTATTCCCTCAATCAATTAATGGATCTCTATAAATTAAATCCACTTTTTTCACAACATGGATTCACAATACCTTTTTATATTCACATTGATATCCTCTCGAAGATTCCCATTAATGATGGTTATTTGGAAAACCATTTTAAGTATCTGATTATCCGGAAAAAGTACAATTCTATGTTTAAATTTAATTTATTTTAACACAACAACTATATAAATGGTTATATCATTTTAAATTCCATATCTCTATTTATTCCCTTATTCAAAAATCCACACTTTATATGTATTTAATTTACATTATAAATCATATTTTCTCTTGAAATAAAACTCTCACCCAACCAGTTTGACATTAAATTGTGATTCAACTAGAACCGAAACATGGTTATGATACATGGAATACATCTAAATGTTTGTGGATTGTTTCTATTATGTAGCTTCCACACTATTGAAGGGATACTTTTATGAAAGAGGACCATTATTATTTATTAATATTGAGTCCCCATGTTTTGGAAAAAATTCATATCATTCCACTTCTCTAAAATATTTAATTATCCTACGATGTACAAGTTATTGAAAAAATATCATCCCTGAGGACATATGAAATTTGATAATGTAAAAACATTTGAGTGTTATGATAATTGTCTTCATAAATTTCAATCTCTCTTCCACAATCCTTCTTGAGGATATAATAATTATAATGAAAAATGGAATTTCTTATGTTTGTCATTTTCTATATGAGAATTTGTATAGTTAACATTCCCTATTTTATATTGATACCATATGGAGATACACTATATGTGTTGGGTATCAATTTTTTTCCTAAGTGGTAATTAAAGAATGACTGTCATCTCCAGGAATGAGTGTGTGACATCAATGAATTTTTTTCATACATATATTTATCTGTTATTCCACTTTCAACCATAGTTGGAATGTTGATTGGAATGTGTTCTGTTTTGTATAATGCATATCCCCAATTATAAAATGATTTATATTCAAGACTCATCATTGATCTTAATATATTATGCATATTATAGTTCATTCTTATAAAAAGAGTAATCCACAATTATCTATATTGTGGATTGATATGATATAAAATTCCAAACTCATGTAAAAATTAAACTAACATTTAGTTATGATATTCAACAAATTTATTTTTTTAAATAATATTTAACATTATTCTATTAGGATTATCTATTTTCATTCAGAATTATTTCAATTTATAAAACGACTGAAACATATACCACATAAACTAAATATTTCATTGTATAACCAACACATTTGTAAATGTTATTATATGGGAATAAAAACCTATAAATTGAAATAAATAACAATAACAAACACCATTGCGTACAATTTCTAGAAGATCCATGGCTTCTTCAACCAAATAAATTAATAGTGGTTTGGCTGCATTACATTGTAACAACATCATTCATGTTTTTTTATCTTGGAAGAGTCGAAGTCAACGTCTTGATACAACTTTGAGAAATTCTTCCATTAAACATGACTCAGATGGTGATGAACCAACCTCACGTTAAATGAGTAATGAAATATTTTTAATAATAAATTTATATTATTTTGTTTTAATAAATAAATATAAAACATAAATATATAATGATGTATAAAATAAAATATGGTTTTTATGTATAAGAAGAAATCCAACTACAAATATTAATATAACACCATATGTATCTAAATAGGATACAAAAATTATGTTTTTTTTGAAACATTTGGAACAAAATAATAATATTTTAAAAAATATCATCCACAATATTAATGAAAATTGGTAATCTCATAATTCCTATCAATTTTTTCAATATCCATAGGATACTCATAAATTCTGATATCCTCTAGAAATCATCTGGATTTGACTTGGTTCATTCATTTTGTACATATGTGAACATCCCATGTTTTATAAAATAACCAATATATATATATATATATATAATTTACTAAAAAATGATCTCACATAAAATTATATTCTTGTTCATTATACTGTTTTATTGCTTCTTTAACTGGAATACCTTAACACATGAAAAACATATCACATATTGTTTCCTTTCATTATGTTATATCATTTTCATTAAATAAGGATGGTGATCAGAAGCCTTAGAAATGAAATGATTCTTATGAAACTCTTCCTTTATCTTACATACATTATTCCCTATAAGGACCATATGTATTTCATAAAACATGACTTTAAAATGGTTTTGAATTAGAGAAAGAACTTCTTAAAGATTCTTCTATCAATTTCTCATATTATTATCGATAATGAACACTCATTTCCTTTCAATTGTGAGGGAAAAATTAGTTCTATACCTAGAAAATTAGTGATATTAAACCGAAATATTTCTCATCATTCTATATATACCATCATATAGACTATGTAATGCCTAAAAAGAAGAGAGTATTTAATTATTCAAATTCATTATTCATTAGATATATCATATATCTCTTGCCTCATATTCTATTAATAATGATTAGGATTGTGTTTTTTGATTCTTTATGTTTCCATATCCTAAACATTTATTAAAATATCGTTGGATATATAGGAACTATTGTAACATTAAAATATATGGATTTGACCAGGTTTTTACGGTAGATATATACTTTTTACTCCCTATAATATTTAGCTAGTGACTCCATAAGTGGGGTATTTAAAACATATATTTTATATTCATAGTTTATTATAATACACATTCAACAATATCATTATGGTAAATTTGAGAAAATGAGAAGATGATCCATCACTGGTATTTATTATAGTGATATATTTTAATTCATGTGTCTTTCAATTTTATGATAACTAAAATTAAAACTTCTTTATTTTATATTGATTAGAAAATTGTACAGTAATATTTAATTTATTATTTTACTCAGATTCTATTATATTTTTCAACGCCTTATACCACAAAACATTAGTTTTTAAATTTTTTATCGTATATTCAGTATGGTGGAAAAGATCAATGTGTCCGTTATCATAACGCATATAGTGGTCTAATAAAATACTCAACAGATTTTATGTAGCTGTAACATTCCAACAATATTAAATCAGATTTCCTTGATTTGTTTGGTAAAATATCTAATACTATAATCATGGATAATTATTTCCTCAACTTGTTTTACTTCTAAATGAACAAATTATCTTGTATGAGACAGACATTTTATTCCAAAAAATTTAAGATGACACCAAATTCATATTATAAATTACATAATAATTAAAATCACCCAAATAGAATTTACGTAGTAACATTTTACTTACGATAGATTACATCCCCAGTATTGTAGGGAAATGCCAATATAATATTATTTTTATGGATTTTCTATTTTAAAAAGAATTTATAATTTTATATTTATTAAATTATTGTTAATATTATGTTTATTTTCTACGTGATCAATCATATTTCAATAAAAATATGAAAAATCCAATAATATAATTCTAAAGTCCTGTATTTGTAAAATATTTTATATATTATGAACTCAATCTATTAAAATAAATGCATAACCATAAAATTAGAAGAGATAAATATATAATGTTATGTGATCATGATGATTATATAATATATTTTTATCTTGAAGATGGTAAACCAAATCTGACCTAAGGTGAATAGATCATTGAATATATTATGGTTCTAACAACATCAATCCACCTATTATCTATTGACCTCATTGATTACATCCAAATAAAAATTGAAAATAAACCACCTCCAAAATCCTATGTTCTCTGTCAACATCATAATTTATAATAATATTTGGTTGTAGAGAACCAAAGTGTTGGTTTAATATAAATTACATTAATAATTCCATTGGAACAAATACCCCTACAAAATGAGAGGAGGGGGTGATTAACATGATATTGATTTCATTGAATGATTAAAATAAATTTAATGGAAATCAATCTTATACCATGTCTTGTATAAGATCATGATCACTCATATACATTAAATTGATATTATTGTTTATTATATCATGAAATTACGTAAAATATTTCCTTAATTTTTATAAAAACCTCTAATTAATTCCATTAATTATATAATTATTTATTTCTTTAAATTTATCTAATTTTAATATAATTGACCTGGAAAATTTTATATTCAATATATTATTAAAAAGAATTAATCTATTTTAACAAAAACTATCAAAATTATCACGTTTACTTGATAGAATCACAATTTACCAATCCAAACTACTCATCCATGTAATTTTACTATGTATTAACATGTTAGTGAGAAAACATTTTGAGAAAAATAACTAAAATTCATGAATAATTCATTAATTATCATATTTTCATATCTAAATGACTTGGAATGTAATACCGTTAATTCACATATATCACCCAACATGTAAAGGGAAGACATAAATTTTAGAAAAAAAATAACATGAAAGTTAAATTAATCTTATTTTAAGAATCCAATCCCACTAAATATACTATAAAATAAATGAAACCTTGAAAAACATATATAGGTTTAATTATATTACATATTTTTAGATATTGGTAAATTTAATTAAATTTATTATAATAGGTTACATTGATGTGGTATGGATCTATATTTCTTGTAACCCCTTATGTTTATTTTTATGATACCCGTCTATGAAAAATATCATTTTTTTGATCATAGATGTGTATAAGATGCATGAAATATAAGATGACTACACATTTTGAGACATCGATGTTTCATGGTTTTTCTGTTCTCGTAGAATTTAGTAATTACATGACATGGCTTGGACCCCTGTGACTTCCACCATAATGAACATGGAATAAAAAATGTGTAAGTGATTCACACTATGTGTAGTCTAATAAACCCATATTGTAGCCTATTATTTTCCCAAATAAGTTTGTGTTAAATTCATTCCATGTGTTTCAAATTTATGAAGACCCACATTTATCCTAAATCATTTAGGTGGATTGAATATAATAACACAATATGTATCTTCATGGAACGTGTTATATAATCTTATGTTATCAATCTAAGACCATTAATTTCTCATTATGAATTATAAATATATTTTTCATGTTAATTAAACCATTTAATAATTATATTTGAGTTAATGAATATGGTAATAAGAGAATATTTCATTCGAATTTAATTAATTAATAATTTTGTAAATAAAACATGGAACACATGAATATCACCAATAAAGGACTAATAATTCAATATAAATTCATTGTGTGAATGATATGATGAATCTTGATGGTTTTATTCATTATGGAAGTTCATATTAGGAATGAAACACATGAATTTAAATCATAATAGATTACTAACATGATATGTACATGATTATTAATATTATGCTAATAGAATTAAATTGAAGATTAGTTAACATGGAAAACTGTAACATGGATGGAATGATCATCACATATAACATGCCATAAAATAATTAATAGTTTATGAATTACCAAATACTTTAATTTTTTCATTATTTATTTGGTTAACAACTCATGCAGAAACTTATTTGAATCATAGGATCCTAGGATATCACTATAGTGTTGAAACACATGTGCTCACAAATATCAGAACATCAACATCAAATCCCTATTTTCTAGTGCTATTGATTAAGATTATTTGGATCATATATTATTTATCATAATAAAAATTTATTCATGGATGAGAGAATATTAAGAATATCACAATGTCTTGATAGGTTGTAATTGGATTGGAGCTCCTATTATTTAGATTGCTATTGGGTTTATTTTATGAAGGTATTCAGAGAATTATTTAAATGCCCTTTAGACACAAAATGTGGTAAGCCCTGGAAGGTGATGCAACCATGTATTTAGAGAGATAGGATTATGATGGTAATTATTTATGGTCCCTTAGTCAATTACCAATTCCTTTGTGATTCCAATTATCAATAATAGTTTAAATATTATTTTTATTTGCAATAAATATGAATCTCCTACAAATAAATAATTATCGTTTTTTAAATAAATAAATTAGTGTATATTTAAATAAAATTTAATATATAAATTATTGTAGGTTCATTAAAAAATATTTTAAATATCGTCACTATTTACTAATATTTTAATAATAGTGTTTTATTTAAACAATTAATTATTACAATATTATTTTCTGATAATTATAATTTATATTTTATTCACTAAATCATGAAGATAAATATTATTTATTATTTTACTCTTATATTTATTATTATGAATAACTCTATATTAATTCAAAGATATCAAAAAAACATGAATTATTAATTAACCTCACATAAATAAAAATAATTATTATAAATTAATAAATTCAAATAGAATTTAACTTTGATTCGATATAAACTTATTGTGTGAACCACTTGGACCCATTCATAGTAGAATTACATTGAATTCATAATTTACATGGTTAAAATATAGTAAAAGTATAAGGCATCCATGGAGATAGAATTAAATATAAAAATTATTTTAAATCTACAACAAATACATACTTTGATATATATTCAGATTATCATGATTTCTATAGTCAGTAAGATTTTATATTATTGTAATAAATCTATGTTCACAGTAACAATTTTAATGAATTTTTAGAACTGGAAGATCCCAGAGAACATCATGTCCATGAATATATTTATGCTATCCCATTTCCATAAATGTGCATAGTATATCAACACTAATTTAATAAAGACAATGGAAATTAAATTTCTTGTATTTTACATTAATGAAATATCACTCATGATGAACTAACATATCGAACACTTCCTTGAACATATGTCATTGTAGATTTCATCAATAAATAAACTTAGAAAATAAATGATATCTCATGATGATAATATTAATGTATAAGGATAAATACACATGTTTTTAGAATGTAAAATCCAGTAACACATAAAATTATGTATTTTTTATTATCCAGTTAGGTTCTCTTAATATTCATCATATAAAACAACCAATGGAATACACTATAAGAATATACATTAATATAATATTATTCTACTTACCCACTATCATGTTTTATATGGATCCTATCAAATAATATCATCCATAAATATATCAAATTTTTAAAAATTATTTCACAACACAGAATGGTTCTCAACATAGTAGAGAACCCCAATGACCTTTATGTGTAATATTGAATACTAAAAAATTACATACTATTTAATTCATTATAAAAATAATGATGTGAAAAAACATTATTAACATGAAAATTTTTTATAAATGTAATAATAATTTATATAAAATATTTAATTATAGAGATCTAACTACAATAGAAAACTCATATAAATTGAATTAATTTTAATCTATGATGTCGTATTTAAAAAAAAATCCATTATATGATAAATTATGAATTCTAATGGTGGGAAAAAATTATGAACAACATATATAAAAAATTATTAATAACATATAAACAGTTCTAGAAAAAATCTAACAGTATTAATAGAGGATATTTTACCTCATAAGTATTTCCCTAAAATGATATGAACATTTTCATAATCTGTTTTAATATAATCATATGGAAAAATAATAGCATGTGATTTTTGGTTATAAATTCAAATAATCCATGGTAATATCTAATAAATAGAAAAGGATATAATTTCAAACCTTACATTCATATATACTATATTATTTTTCTAAATATGATTACATAGGGGTCTAATGTAGTATATACACACAATATGATCAAAAATCACCATTATAGACCGATAATCAGTGGTATAACTGACAATATATAGTAAATTATTGGAAAAGTATATTTACAAAGAAATAATGAAATTTGGAGGGACCAAATTGTTCCACATTTAGTTTTTGACACAAAATCACTATGAATATTTATTCCATCAACATAAAAAGGATGGTGAAAGGGAATTACCACCATGAAAATTATATATTTTAAAATCATCAATCCTTATACAAATTTTATATTGATAAATAAAAATAGTTAATGTAAACAATATCATAATTTTATAATTATTTTTTTCCAAACTGATCAGTATCAAATACCATGCATTCGAAAATGAAAAAAATATTACAGTATTTGTTCTACCCAAAATGGTAATTTATATTTGAATTACAGACCTTCATTCTTAGAAAATTTCATGAATTTCCAATTTTTACTCTCTTTTTCTCTTAAGATCATAGATATGAATAATGACTGATATCGTGGGTGTCCAAATTACCCCCACAATTCCACTTTTAGTGATAAGGAAATCCATAAGGCATCTATTCATAAAAAAATTACATTACTTGATAAATAATAACTCCAATTACATTAAAAAAATATATGGGTTGGAGGATTAAATTACCTATATTTGTTCACTATTTTGAGTATCATAACTTTTTAAAATTTAATATTACAAAAAGTTGTTCAAAATTTCATCCCCCACTATATTGATTTTTATTATAAACAAGACATCTTAATCCAAATGTACAACATCTAGTTTATATTATCTTTATATATTTATAAATAATAAGTACATGTTTTCCTATTTAATAAAAATAACATATCTTATAGTAAATAATTTGGTTAATAAACTATATCTTATATAAATAAATTCTATAACTTTTAATTCCATGATGAAGAATTAAACATTAATTAGTAATTAAAACTAATAAAAACAAAACCTTAAGATCCTAGTAGATAACATGTTATATCATTCTATCAATAAGTAATACATTCATTATGGATGTTTTTGTTATACCATTTTGAGTGATTTGGAATGGAAGTGATGCATTTATCACCCACTAAATGTCAATTTACAATGAATTTATATATTATAAATGATGTTTTAACTTATTATTATTTATTTATGTTAGTTAAAACATACTTAAGTCATTAACTTATAAATACGATGATTATAGATCCAGTGTGGAATTGATAGAATTTAATTTATGAAGGAATATGAATGTACATGGAACAATAGTTTATGAGTTTGTTTGTGGAAGTTAGTTATTAATATAGTATAACATCCCAATTAAATAAATAAATAATAAATTATCATGTTAAATAATATTTTGTGAAATAAATATAATTTTTAGTTTAAAGGGGTTTCTATGTTCGATGGTGTGCCCGATACGCAACAATGGTTTTCATTGAAATATAATGTTTCACACTAATAATATAATATTATTATTTTAAATAGTATTTAATACATTGTCGGTGTATTTTTGGGAATGAAAACTACATAATACAATATGATTATACATGTATGTTAAATGTTTTTACATTTATCCTAAACAATTAGTGGCTTAAGATGGTAATGAATATAATTTTAAGCATAATTTACTTTAAAAGGTTGATTTACTACCTTTTGATGGAGAATCCTATTTAAATTTTGTTTTGTTCACCTTTATATCTTACATTTTCCAAAATAATATTCTTTTTTATAAATGGGACATCAAAATTCACTTTGGGTAATTTTTTTGTATTTTTTCGATAAAATTGAATTTATGATGAATAATTGAAAATAATGTATTTTAATTCAAAACTACATTTTAATTTAATTTATATATATGGATATATTATCATTTTAATTGATTTTAATGTATAATTAGATTATATTTTTACCATTTAATCCAATTTTGGTCAATGGAATTAATTTCACTTTGAAATTGTATATAAACAACTGTCAATCTTTTGAAAGTTAAAATTTCATTAAAATACACTTTTTGTTTTGACAATGAGGATTAATTTTAAATTAATTATTGCAACTTCTATATATTTAATTTAGTAAAATATACCTCATTTTTAATTCATAATATCAAATATATCTTAGGATTAATTTTGGTTTTTTTTATAAAAATCTTCAATTTTTGATGAATATTGATACCACTAAGTAATAGTTAGAAAACTGACTTATTCATTGAAATGGAATTTTACCGCTTCTGCGAATTGAATTTAAATAACAAAACATACATTGTTGATATTATTATGTTAAATTTTGTTCAATAAGATAAAAATAATTTTTGGCGAATAGTAACTTTTGAAATTTATTTACTGCGGTTAAAGGTAAATAAGGTTATTCCTAGTAAAACGAATATCATAATAATAGATAATTACCTTAACACGTATCCTAACTATATTGGATGGGTCATGGCTTACCATGGGCATCCGTTGGACTATATTGGGACCCCAAGAAGCCACTTAATAGTGATAATGACACTTTATTTTAATTAACATAAAGGAAAAAATGACACAACAAAATATCTTTTAGTAAATTACTTTTTACACAGAGATATATATGTTATAATTTAGACAATAAATATTATTTGGAAAGATAAAATGATTTAATATATCATGGAATATTATTATTGTTTTTAGACATCAAATAAATTAAATTATTTATGATATAATAATGATGTAGTGTTTACTGAATTAATAAATGATTTAAATAAATAATATAATAGTCATTACAACAATATCTAAAACCTGTAAAATTCTTATTCGATGATTTTATTTCGACCACGTTTCATCTTATCTTTGAGTTTAATTAGTTTTTTACCGTATTAAGCCGAAAATAATTATATAATAAAATAATATTTTCACACATTCCTAAAGAGCCCTCCTCCCCCTTATAAAAAGTCCTCACCTCAAAACTATTACTCACACCTCTCAAAACCCTTGGATCATCCAACATCTTCCTAAATATGATATCATGATCTGTATATTACACCTATAATCCTTAACATAGGAAGAAGCCACTTAATTATGTCGATTTGGTTGAAAACAAATGGAGATACCTGATTTAAAGAAAATGGATTCCCTTACGTTCTTCAGTTTTATGTTCCATCTCTAACCACCTAAACTCTTTTTATTATTTTATTTTATAAAACATTTAGTATAATCAATATACTATGTTGTTATTTAATGAGAATGATTCTAAATTCACTTACACGCATCTCCATCTAATTGGTAAAGAACATATTGTTTCTGTGAACAATAAACTAATGCCTCATGAAACGATGATTGTTCAATATTTTCTTACCACCTCTCATGTTGGCCATTATTATGGAACTATATTTGTATATATTATATATTATATATATATATTGTTTCTAATCATCAATATTTTTCATTTATATAATACCTTTATGGATTACATAGTTGGTAAATACGATAATCTCATTTGAGGAAGTGCGGACTACCACCCATTAAAAGTGATATGACTCATTCATAACATACATTTAATGTATAATGAATGGAGTTATAGAAACTATATATGATATTATTCTGAATTTATAATATAATTATGTATCATTATGTTTTCATCACATTAAAATTTGAAATAAAAATGAAAGTTGTGCTCATATATACGTACGACTTATCATCTCCATGAACGGTGCATTTCAATTTTTTTCTAATAATATAATTTAATATTATAAATAAATATATATATTTGTAATATATGATATATATTATATCTAAACCGTGAATATCATTCTGGAGATAATGGGATTTTGACAACATGAACAACTTGTAATTATAAGAAGTTCATTTTGGACTCTACTTCCAAATATCGAAAAAATGACCGTTATTAACTTTAATGAATAAATAATTCTTATAACATGGTAATACGTGATATAAAAGGAATAATAAACTTGAAAATTGTTTTTATGAATTTAGAAATTAACTTAGATTATTTTTTAGGAGATTAAATAATGATTGAGTCATGTCGGACATGAGTTAAGGGACATCATCTCAATCTCATATCAATGAGGCATAATTTTTTTAATACATGACATTATTTTATAAACTATATAAAAATATTTTAAGTTTCATTTCTTTCAAAATGATTCTTTTTCTACGAGGTGTTTTAAAAAATCACAAAGAGGAATGTTTCTTTTTTATCGTATGTGGTGACAACGACGTTTCCGCCACTACGATCGTTATTTGATATTTGGCTTCCCCAACATGCAGTAATATTTTTAAAAGTAAAATATTTACCATATAATCATTTTAAATATTTTGGTATTGAAAATTCTTTTAATAATGGATTGATTATGTCAATATATTGAACTGATATATTATGACTAGAATGTTTAAATTTTATCTTTCCTTATTGCTTTTGATATGTGTTATGAATATTTTGTGGTTCTTAAGAATTGTTCAAATATGTTGATGGTTCCATGATAAAACAAGGGTGGGTGAGCCCAAGATAGATTTACAATTCATTGGGTAATGTAATAGAGGTAAACGTGAATGTTTCTCCTAATAGATTTAGGTAATATACTATAATGGGTTTTACAGATGTAACTCCCAACATAGCTATGACAGCTATAATGTATGAATGATATGGATGCCACATGTTACGTTGATGATTTATGTTTTCTATTAGTTATTCATAAAAATTATTATTTCATGAGTTTTGTTAATAACATTATGTTTTTATGGTCTAATGTTGACTATCTATATTTCATAGCCCTTTCTATTATTTTTATTACCATCCCATGTTTTGAAATGTTTTTCATAGGACATAAAGATGAATAGGGTCAAGGATGAGATCTAGGAAAAATCTTACTGTCTAAAACATAGAACAAGAAATTAATGTTTTTTAAGAGTTTTTATTATGTGAAAAAATGGGAACTGAGTTGAAGTTTCTACTTTGTAACTTTTGAGATGCAATGTCATATTTATGACCTAATTCTCAAAAACTCTAAAACTGAAATGATCCTAAATGTGAATTATTTAATTATTTCATGACTATGTAGTGTTTTAAGGTCGGGTCCCTATAGTTGGTATGTGGGGTAGGTTTATATAAATTTAGGAGTTAGGGTATTGTTAAATTAATATCTATAAATAAATTTATGTTAATATTGAAATGATTGAATTTACAGATTACCATGTTATTTCACCTAATATATTTATGTGTTCAGAATGGTTTTCCATAGAGGCGACATGGAAGTTATGATGGGATGACATCTGGAGAAAGAAAACCTTCCAAATCAGCAACCCGGGATTGTTGGAATCAGAACTAAATAGTTTTTTGCATTGATGGAACAATTGACTCAGTTAATATATGGTGGTGGTGCCCACGAATGGGATCATCCAGATCAACAACAGAGGAAAATGTCTGTGGTGGAGCATTTCATGAGGCAACATCGCCCATATTTCAGAGGATCTCTGAACCTGTGCCTGATGAAGGGAGGATTAATGCACTGTAGAAGATTTTAAATGTTATGGGGTGTTCATAACATCAAAAGGTAAGTCTTACTGTTTACTATTTTGAAGGTGAAGCTAATCAGTGGTGGTCAATGGAGAAAATTTTCAGGTATAGTGAGGAGATTTATGCTCTTGATAGGGATAAATTAAAAGGTACGTTTCTTGAGAAATATTTTCCTATGGTTGTATGTCTTAGAATAGAAAAATAATTCATGAAATTGAGGTTGGAGGATGAATCATTGGAAGCTTCTGAAGAAAAATTTACTCGACTAGTATGGAATGCTCCAAATTTCATATGAGATCTCAATAGTAAAATCAATCAATTTACTCATGATTAAAGCCAACGAATCGAATGGATTTAGTTTCTTGTGAGTTCAAATGTTATGAAAAACATGTTTTAAGTATGGAGAAGGTTAAAATGGGGTTTTTCGAAGATCAAGTGTTCTTGGGAAATCAAAATAATAAGTGGTCAAGGTGGGAGATGAAAGGGATGAACTCTTCAAAAAAGGTTTGATGGTAAAAAAATTAAGGTTACATTTACTGAAAATTATGGAAAAACGCATGCCAGGGAATAGCTTTGGAATACTGGTAAGTGGTACTGATGTGGTAAAATGGGGAATAAGGATCATAATTGCACTGAAAACGATCTGGATATTGGTAAGAAAAAATCTGATTTATTGTCAGTAAAATTTTTTAAGTGTAATGATATGGGTCATTATGCACAAGAGTGTCCAAAAAAGAACTCAATTGAGGGAAAGTAGTCTGACTACGAGAAGAAATGGGTGGTGAAAACATTTTCAACTTCTTTTGTAGA
Organism: Viscum album; assembly: GCA_963277665.1. Classification (NCBI taxonomy): domain Eukaryota; kingdom Viridiplantae; phylum Streptophyta; class Magnoliopsida; order Santalales; family Viscaceae; genus Viscum; species Viscum album. The sequence goes on along the minus strand of OY728119.1, from coordinate 699,569,890 downwards.
TGTTGGGCCATCAAATGAAGTAGTATCAGGTACACTGTTTGATTGTTTAGATTATTACAATGTGTTTTTTGATGTGAGGTCTACGCATTTGTTTATTTCTAATATGTTTTCAAGTAAATTGGGAAGTCCACCTCAAGATATGAATCCTGAACATATTGTAAAAAAAACAAGAGGAAATTTTGAGATAGAAAGAAATTATAAGAAACTTATTGCCCTAGTGTGCAGAAAAATTATTCTTGCGATCCTTTTTGTTTTTTCTTCTACAATAGTTTGATATTATTTTGGCTATGGATTGGATTTCCATTTATCTTGTTAATATTTTCTATAGATCTAAGAAGGTTTTTTCTAGAAAGATTTTCTGTTTGATTATAATAATGAACCATAACTTTTGATAACATATCCAGAAGTTGAGAAACTATTAAAATATGAAAATTAATGTTACCTTTCATGTAATGACCCATAAATTTCAAGAAAGTTTATTTTCTTAAATGATTTGGAATTTTAGGAGTCTGTGGCTTCAAACGACGCTTGATTTTGTGGCCCACTGTGCCTAGAATCAATTTCTGATGTGTTTCTCAGGTACGTTCAGTAAACAAACGAGCGGGTTTTTCCAAATTCTGAACTGGTGCTCGGAATTAAAATTTGATCTCACTGATGAACTCGTTGAGCCGTTAATTGTTTAAGGGGACATTTATCGCAGTTGTGTTTTATGTGGGTTTGGAGTTTCTATTTTTGGGGTTTAATTAAGAATTAAATAAAAATGTCAGAATAATTTTTATTTTAGAAGTAGGTTATAAACTCCCATGGGTATTTAAGAGTGGAGCCCACAGCCACCTAACTACCCAAGTGTGGATGTTAGAGAGGTGGGGCCCAAATGAGACCCAACTAATTTAATTTCCTCTAAACTCCTTAAAAACCCCTCATTAAATTAGTAATCCCCCCTTTAAATTCCAATCTCTCCACCTCACTCCATTAATTAATTTCAACCCATAAATTAATGAGGATCTTTCCTCATTCCCTCCTTTTTATTAAATTTCCAATGCGTTTAATAAATGGGGACCTTCCATCTCCCATCCTTGATTGATTTTCAACACCTTTTTTTAAATATGGTGATTTGAATTTTGGGAAGTTACTTTACATGTGTAATAAAATAATAGGAGGAGCCTATTATTTTATTTTAGGGTAGAAAAATTTTTGGGTGAAGGAAGATTGTGGGAGATCTTGAGATTTTGGAAAAACGCCGGCCTCCGACGAAGAACGACGAAGAATGACGAAGAACGTTGGTACCTTGAAGATCGACGACGCACCACCAATTCTCTTCTCCGCGACAAGAGAGGAGACTCCACCTCTTCCTTGGTGCACTCCAATGTCACCTACGATCCCTTTCCCCACGATTCGTTCTACCGCGATGCTGATGTTCGTCTTCAATCGTTTAGGTAGGGGAATTTTTATAAATTTAATTATGTGAGTTATACCCTCGGCATGTCATGTAATTTTTGGGTGATGCTTTGAACCACTAACGCGGTGGGTACGGACTAACAAACAAGTCCGAACCAACTTCTTTTTTATTCGTGATACACGGAGTATTTGGCAATGAAAAAATGAGACTAAATTGGTGATTGGAGGCCTTCACAGTGATGTACGGGTCCCGAGACGACCGTTGGCGCAGACAGGAGTACAATCGGACCACCAGAATGACTCCGGTGGCCCGCGGAATCCCCTGGAGGTGTGGATCGCCAGTGCGGTGGTGCCGAGGGCCGGAGGCGGCGGCCAGCCTCCTGGAGGCAGTAGCGCACCAGCGCGCCGCCGGCAGAAGTCTGCTGCTGCTGATGCCGCGGCGCCGAGGGTGGGATCCCGTGGCCATGCGGGATCCAGGGTAGCCATCAGCACCACCCTCGCGCCACGTCCGCGGAAAGCAGGGGAGCTCGTTGGCCGAGCTAGCACACCCCCCCCCCCCCGGCCGAGCTGGGCCATTCCATATCGTGCCGGACCAGGACCCTGGTCGGGTTGACCCGAGGGGGTTGGGCCGTGTCGGACCGGGCCCAGACCCCCACTTCGGACCATTTTTCGGTCTTTTTCCCATAACATGAGCTACGGACAACCGGTCGATGCACTGTAATTCATGTAGGGATCCTTGGATGGAGGCAGTCATTTCCTTAGGTTTTGGAAAATTTTTGGAATGTCCGGGTTGGTTCGAACCCGAAACCAACCTGGCCCTTGGAGCGGAAACGCTTATAACTTAAGGATCGGATGTCTGATTGACGTGCTGTCAAATGCGTTGAATTACTTTTGTTGAGATGGTTATTTTTGAATACACCACATAAGGTTTGAATGTATATTGAGTACTTTTGGGTTGGTTTTAGTTTAAAAATCAATCGGTCCCCTAGAACGGAAAATCCAATAACTCTCAGATCGGGCATCCGATTGACGCACCGGCTATCGCGTTGGGTTTTTTTTTTGACGAGACAAAACATTAGGATAAATAATATTTGAATTCGTGACAGTTGTTGTATCGAATCATTTTCTCGAGGAGAGGACCCTCCCGCAATCGACCATGCTATGTGCGGGAACTGTAGAGATGGTTGTGATGCGACGATGACGACTGCACTTAGATCCTCCATGGGTTTGGCATCGAGGAAGTATGTACATGGATCCTCCATGGGTTCGGCAGTTATGACGACCATACTGGAATCCTCTATGGGTTCGATGGTGATGACTACTATTCTTATATCCTACGTGGGTCCGGCAGTATTGACCTCTGTACTTGTATCATGAGTGGGTCCGGCAGAGTAGCTGGACTTGTATCCTATGAAGGTCATACAACTTACCTGGTCTTGTATCCTATGTGTGTCTGACATCATAGATGATTCAGTGGCTACATCTGATCAACTTTATAACTATACGAAAGATGTATACCAGTGTGAGCTGAGTCTTGATTATCAATAATTATCATCGATTAGATTGACTGGATCTCCTATGTGGATTGGGTTGTGCTTTCCTGTGTGGAATGGGTTGTGATTTCCTGTTTGGACTAGGTTGTGCAGTCAAATGTGGACTGGGTTGTGTTTTCCAGTGTGGACTGGGTTGTGTTTTCCTATGTGGACTGGGTTGTGCATTCATGTGTGGACTGGGTTTTGTTTTCGTGTGTAGACTGGGTTTTCCTTTGGCTCGAGAGTTAGACATGTTTTGTAATTAATGACTTAGGTATATGTTTGGGAATATACCTAAGTAATGTCTGTTGATACTTTCTGATTGTGTTTTTCCTTTGTGGTTTATCCATCGTAGATTCTGTAAGACCTTCGGGGGTCTCGTGGTACCTATTGAGTTTCATATACTCACCCCTAAATGGGCTATTCCCGCACTAAATTGTGTTGAATGCAGACGACGGACAACACTGATCGAGGTGGAGGCTTGTGGAGCGGGGAGGTACCCAGAGGTGGACCACTTGGCGGGACGCACACAGAGCGGATGGTCGGACCCAATGAGCTGAGGAGACTATCTGTACCCATAATTCAGGTGGGATCTGCATAGGAAGACTCGGTGTTTCTGTTTTACATACTGCTATTGTACATTCCTTTAAGTTGTACTGTACATTCAGTTTGGTTTCTATACGTTCCCTTTTACTTTTCAGCACTTACCTTGTACCCATTTTTACTTAGTGATTACTTCACTTGCATACTCTATTGTGTTTTTGTTTAATTTATAAAATGTAAATTCCTTCCCTTTTATCAGGATTTACGCCTTTGGTGCTAGTCTCCGCCCCTGGCCTATGGAAGGCGGGCTTGGCGTAGTCACAGCATGAGCCCCGAGGACGGGTCATGAAAAATTTGTATCAGAGGAGTCAGATCTACCACAGAACTCAGACTTTGATAATTTCTTCACTGTGAAGCAATAGTGTAAAGAATATTGAGTGTGGTTTTCATTTCAATGAGTCTAGTGTTGGTGCGGTGGCCGACGTATCTATACACCAGGACGCTGACATCTGATTTCCGACTCAGTGCTCGAAAACACTAATTGCATTTGTGTTTCAAAAGTTTTATTTGTGATTACTTTGTGTCAGCTCAAAAGGTATACTGTTTGACCATGGAACACCTGTTTATTTCTGGATATCCCCACGAAGGCAGCCAGATAGGGTTCTAAGTTATGTGCGGGATGGCTGCCCACCGAGCGACGAGGCCTCGATGCATGGCCCCTTCAAAGCAAAGGCACCAACGGTACCACTACCAGATGATCCACAGATACTACCAGCCCCAGCGGTGGAGAGTGCACACCACCTAAGCATGTTGCACGAGTTTCAGAGAGAGAGGCCGCCCAGGTTCCACAAAGAGGTGGATCCTTAGGCAACTGAGGATTGGCGGGAGTCTATCGTCAGAGTCTTCATACTGGTAGGGACACTAGTAGATTTTATGGCGATCCTTTCCGTGAGACTCCTACACATAGAAGCAGGTAGATGGTGGCCCCTGATGCTCTAGGTTCATGATGAGGCATCTCTACTTTGGAAGGAAATCGAAGGCCTCTTCCACTGGGAGTTTATTCCAGCCACACTTCATGCAGTGTCCATCCAGGAGTAACTACAGCTATGACAGGACAACATGTCAGTAGCCCAATACTCGATAAGATTTACAGACCTCTCGCGCTACTCCACAGACATGGTAGGAGACCCATTCTTCCGGGCTCGGACCATTGAGCAGAGACTGAGGCATGAGATCAGGGCTTCGATGATCTCCCTCAGCATTCTGACACAGGCAGGAGTACTGTAGCGAGCCCTTCTTGTAACACCCCGATATTTTATGAAAAATATTCTTATTAATTTCATTAATGTCTTTTTTTTTACTCTACACCAAAAGGATCTTGCACAACACGCATCCTTGACTTACCTTGCACGCAATCACGACCTTCCTTGATATCCAGTGTAGTACGCAATACCGACTTTCACTAAACGACGATATGCTATTAAAATATTATTAAAAGTAGCCGTTATGAATAGTAATAACCACTTTTTGAAATTTTGTAAATTTTGTTTTTCAAAATCGACTTCATTTTTGGATTCGGAATATCGAAATTAGCTTAGGGATAAATTTTGGTACTTTTCGGATAACTTTCATATTCTGATGAATAGTGAAAATTACTAAATTTTAATTAAAAATAACTTTTTTAATAGAAATAATTAATAGTGATAAATTATTAATTTGAGTGGCTTTAAAATATATTTAGAATATATTTTTACAATTTAATACAATGTTGTTCATCGGATGTAATTTCAAATTTAAACCAGACAAAAACAAGTGTCAATATTTTGATAGTTATTATCTCTTAAAAACACGCTATTTGTTTTGACAAAGGGAATTAATTTTTAAATTAGTTATTGTAACTGATATGTTTTGAATTTGGTAAAATAAACATCATTTTTGAATTCATAATGTCAAATATATCTTAGGCCTAATTTTTGGTATTTTTCTGGAAACTTTTATTTTTTGATGAATAGTGAAACAACTAAGTGGTAGTTAAAAAACTGAATTTTTTCATAATACTTAATTTTACCACATCTGTGAGTGGAATTTCAAAAATCCAATAGACACGGTTGATGTCAGAATATAAAATGTGGTTCAATGAGATGAAAATAATTTTTGGTGAATAGTAACTTTTTACTTTTTTTAACCACAGTTAAAAGTAAATAGGGTAATTATGGGTAAAAGTATTATTATTATTTCCCTAAAACATGTACTAATTCTATTGGATATGTGAAATTCGACCAAAAACAACCTTAGGAATAAAATATGACCATTTAGGCCCACATGGATTAGATTAGGACTTTTATTATCAATTTATTTATAGAAGGGTTAAAATAGTTAAAATCGAAGATTAATAACTAAATAATTTTTAATATAGGGTTACATATAAGATAAATTCGACTATCAATATTCATTATAAATCTAAAAAGATTTCCAACATAATGGTATTTTATTTTTAATTTTTAGACTTAAAATAATTTAATTTATTTATAAAACAATGATGATGCAGTAATTATCCTATTAATGAAATATTGACATAATTGATGTTATAAATACCCAAATAAATGTAATTTGAGACTTTTTATGAATTCCAATAATTTTATACGTTAATATGACATGTTATTATTGATTTAATTAATTTTTTTCGAACTAATCATTCTGTTATGATTTTCACAGAAATCAATTACCAAATTGTGTCAAAATTGACATAAAATAGTTTTTAAAACAAATATTATATTATTAATTTTTATTACATTCCTAAAAAATCAATGGTTCGGCCAAGATACTTATATCATGATAGATGTATCATTAATGGACCACTTGGAAGTCGCTTGGATGTATATGGTAAGTTTATTAACTATTTAAAATAAAAATACAAATTGACATTGTAAATGTAAATCTAATTAACTAAGATTTAAAACTATAAGATAAGGAATGTATAATGACCTAAACATGTCTAAATTCTATTGGATGAGATTATTTCAACCCATACCCACCTTATCTTCTAAATAAATCAATTTGGAGCTATTTAAAACCGAATTTGGCTTTATAATAAAATAATATTTTTAGTTATTCCAAAGGTGCCCCACTCCTCCATTATAAAAGGGCACCTCCTCCCCCTCTTCCTCACACCACTTTGAGCCTTCAAACTCGGCCAGCCCCTGCCAATTTCTCCTCTCCAATTCCCTCGAAACATCCTATAGGTCCTGGTCTTCTTCAAAGACCAATTTTAGTGCCATAAAAGGAGGTCTCAAAGAAGCATTTCAAAAAAGAGGTAATGTCTGTTACCGATTCTTTCATCTTTATTTATTCATCCACTTCTTCTTCGTTAGTTGTTTCATTATGAAGTAATAACATCATTATCACTCATATATGGATATTTTATTATAATTATGAAACAACCCTATTTCACCATCAATCCATCATACGGAAAAACAAATCACCACGCGTGCGTACGTATGGAATACCGTCTACACGCCGTGGTGTAATCTATTTTCCCCCACCACCTAACTTGGATGGGTATAATGGTGTAAATAATAACTATATATGATTATTGTAAAGTGATATTGATTCTGAAATAGTATACATACACTACAATACGATTCCATGATCATGGGAACTATATCTTCTCTCGTGCGTACGTACGGAATACCATCTCCACGATGTGATGTGACATGTTCTACAGGATCTTCATTGCATAATAATTATATAAATTAATTTAATGAATGAATATGACATATATAACACTAATAACATTCTATAAATGAGGTATCTATAACCTAAAGAGAAGAATAAGAATTTATTCGACAAAACCCAACTAAGAACAAAAATTAATAAACACCCGAATAACAAATTGTAATGAAATATTACTAATAAGAAGCAATGAATATGACCATATATGATATTATAAAAATATTTATGATTCTGAAAAAAGTAAATAACATTATTTAAATCATTATACAGGAGGATCAGACACTTACGAAGCAAATCGGACCTAAGGTAAGGGAAATATCACAATCTCATTTTTATCCGAGATTGTTTATACTTTTGAATTTACTGGGGTGCATATTATCATCCACATCCATGTTTCCTCAATATGTAATATTTACATCATTATACAATAGTTTATATCCAATTTTACCCTTCGGTGAGTTTTTAGTAAAAGATATGAAATGAAACTTTTGTCATTTTTCGTACGAGGTACTTTTTGACTTTTCTGACAGAAGTACGAGAAGAATGTTTTCTTTTAACATATACGGCATGAATGTACTTTTAAAATATTATTTACAAGAAGATTCCCTTACAAGTTTTCAAGTTTATTTTTAATCAACTTCTTTTAGTTTAGAATTGTATGACATGTTAAGAAAGGAAATGTGTTTTGAAGTAGAAAGGTTATTTTCCTCAACAATGGAGTTCAAGTGTTTTATCAAAATTATTTTCCATCAAAGATAATAAAGGGTTCTGTTTCTAGCCCTATTATTACATTTATTTGATTATATTTTGATGGAATTGTTTTTATGAATTCCTTTATCTTATATGAATTGCTTTAGGATTTCATGATGTTTAAGAATCCAATTTTTATTACATGGGTTATGCTATGATGTATGGTTTATGATTTTGTGGCACACATAAGAATGGCATCATTATGAGATGGGTGGGACCTATATCTCCCTCCAATGCATTGGGTAAATATTTAATATCTCATGAGATATACTTGGCTGGAATGGCAGGTTAAACTGGATTAGTGAAACAGGACTGAAACGAGGAGTGAACTCTGTTCAGAAATGGACTTTGTCCACTATGATAGTCTTGGAAATGAGTCTTGACTAATAAAAAATGATCCTCTATGATTATGTGTGTATGCCACAATGTTTCATGTTTTATGTTATGATTATTGGGATTAAATTTCGCTACTATGATTTATCCCATTTTATGATATTATGATCTCTTTTGCAGGTTATGATTTATAAAATGTTATGTTCTTATGAATATGATGTGATTGATATTTCTTTTTTTTACCCTTACTGAGGATTTGAGCTCACCCTTTTATGTTTTCTTTTCCCCAGGATATAAAGAAATGTTTTAGGTAAGAAAAAAAAAGAGGGAAGATCTTTATAGGAGATGTTGAAGATCTTTCACCATGATTAGAAGATTACGTTCCGAGTTTATAAAGACACTAAACTATTACGGTGCTTGTGTGTGTGTGTTTTTATGTATTAAGTATTCCAAAAAAATAATGTACTGTCCATGTAAGTCAAGCTTTGGGTGTCTACAGTTGGTATCAGAGGAAAGTTTTAGTCAAACTTTGGAAACTAGGGTGTGAAAATGTTAGTGAGATCCCTAGAGATATTTCTAAGGTATGTCTAGGGATGTCCCTAAGGATAAGTATACATATAGGATATAGTTCTAGAACTACGGTAAAAATCATAGAATATAATCTAAGATGGTAGATATTGAAGATAATCCCCCTTTATTATTTTGTTTTCCCTATCATGATTTTTTCCTCTCACACTATTCTTTTTGGGTTTTAGATGATGGCTGGAACCCGAATGAACCGTGTTGATCAATGCAATGGACAATGCAATGATTGTCCTCTTGAACAAACAAATGTTATGGGAGATGGAGTGAAAAATCTTATTGCTATACCTACACTATCTATGAATCATTCAGGACTTCCAAATGAGCAGATAAGGGAACAATTTTCTATTGAGTCCTTCATGAGGCAACGTCCACATTCTTTCAGTGGGTCTTCTGATCCACTTGTTGCTGAACAATGGATTAGTACCACTGAAAAGATATTTTCTGTTCATCAATATTCTGAACATGATAAAGTCATATTAGAAGTATACCATTTGGAAGGTGAAGCTGATCAATGGTGGAATCTTATCCAGAATATGAGGAAAAGAAATGAAATTGAGTCCATGGAATGGGACGAGTTCAAGAACTTATTTTTCAATAAGTACCTCCCTCGTATTCTTCGTAAAAAGATGGAGAAGGAGTTTCATGAACTAATGCAAAAGGATGATGAATCTGTTGGTATATACGAAGTGAATTTTACAAGGCTTTCAAGGTATGCATCTGGCTTTATCATCCAACCTGAAAGTAAAGTTGATCGATTCTTCAGTGGCTTAAAACCAAGTCTTCGAAGGGCATTAGATATAAGAGACTTTTGTAGCTAAGAAGAAATTGTACGTTGTGCTATAAAGGTAGAAATGGAAGTTAGTGTTACTTATCAATCTCATAGTTTTGACAAGAAACGAATGGTGGAGTTCAAGGAGAAATCTCAGAATAATGGTGAAAAATAAGATGAATGTTTCCTTATGCTCAAAGTGTGGAAAGAAGCATGGTGGAGATTGTCTTAAAGGGACAAGTAAATGTTTCAAATGTGGAAAGGAAGGTCATCGGGCATTTGAATTCTGCAATGATGGGAAGAAGATGTATAATGATGCAAACAAAGGAAGGGATACACAGAATGAACCTACTACACATTAATGCTTCAAGTGCACGGAAATGGGGCATTATGCTAATAAATTCCCTAATCCAAGGGTTAGTTATGATCGACATGAGAAACCACTTAAGGAAAACGACAAAGGGAAGTTGCATGTGATCACCATTGGCTATGTTGAATATGACAACAATGTGGTGGAATGATTATGTGTTTATGTAATGGGATTCCAAAATAATGTTGTATATTGTATCGTGGAATATTGGAATATTTATGTATTGGTCTATTGTGGTTTTCAATAATTTTATGGTACCGGTAACCATGGAATGTGAATGAGATATTTCTGGAAAAAATATGATATGCGCAAAATGAAGGGATAAGGAAAAAATGAAATGTTTGACAGTATTCATGAGATCATTATTGATATAAGGACTAAGTGATATCATGGTTTGAGTATATAGAATTTTGATGATTTTGGTATGTGGAAAGAGTTAACTTTTAACAGCAATCCTGTTTTCAATAAGGTTTAATGGGAATTCATTTTTCTCAAGAGAATACATGATTAAGGCCTTTGAATGTTTGGAATGTGACCAACAAGACATATCTCATGATATATGGGGATCAACAATGGTATTAACATGGTAGTTTTATGAACTCTTTGGTAATAATTTTCACTATAATATGAGATTAGACAACATTATTTTGGATAAGCCTAAAGATTGGAATGGATTATATTGGACATAAGTTAGTATTGTTTAAGGATATAAGTTTTCATTCGATATTATTTATGGGATGTTATAGTAATATAGTTTTAGAAAAAGGACAACCCGCAGGATGGGTGACAGCCCATCGCGTCGGACAAGGCTGTGGGAATCGAACCCACAACCGAAGTGCGACTGGCCTTTAGCGCCTACCACTGGCCTACAGGAAGTCCCTGTTTAGTAGAAACTAGTTTTATTATATTAAGCAGTATGATATATGAAGTATAAGTCCATTTTAGGAACCATATATGATTAATATCACTATAGATGGACTTATGTATTTTTGGATAACTTTTCTAACCTTTTGTTTGAGACAGATGGAATGACCCATAATTCTATCACATGATCTTCTAACACATCACGAATGACAAATTAAACTTCATTTCATTAAGAGATGAAGTGGAAATTGTCCAAAGAACGACCAATGGTGAGACTATACCAAAATCGCGAAAGTATTTCTTCTAATTCCAATTTCATCAACTTTAGGGAAATGATCTTGAAAACCAAAAATGTTGTCTCAGTGCTCTTATATCTGATGAATCAGATGGTACCTTAGATCGTCACAAATTTATGGCTTTCTGATTGCTGTCTTTTCCATAGCCATGTTCCCTACCACTCTCCATCAAAACATGATGGTTAAATTTCTCTTCCATATCCATATTTTCACCTATGTGGAAACCAGTGATTAGTTTATTTGGGAAAATGTAACATTTCATACATTTGTTTTTAAAGATTGGTTTTTCTATTCCTTTTTACAATGTGGGTTTCTATTAAAGAAAATTTCGAATAGTAAACCATTTATAACCCCGACGAATTTTGAGGGAGAAATTCATTTTTAGGGGGGTAGAATGTAACACCCCGAGATTTTATAGAAAATATTCTTTTTAATTTCATTAATGTCTTGTGTTGTACTCTACACCAAAAGGATCTTGCACAACACGCATCCTTGAATTGCCTTGCATGCAATCGCGACCTTCCTCGATATCCTGTGTAGTACGCAATTCCGAGTTTCACTAAACAACGATATGCTATTTAAATATTATTAAAACTAGCCGTTATGAATAGTAATAACCACTTTTTGAAATTCTGAAAAAAAAAAATTTCAAAAGGGACTTCATTTTTGGATTCAGAATATCGAAATTACATTAGGGTGAAATTTTTGTTACTTTTCAGATAACTTTGATATTCTGATGAATAGTGAAAATTACTAAATTTTAATTAAAAACTAATTTTTTAATCAAAATAAATAATAGTGATAAATTATAAATTTGGGTGGTTTTAAATTATATTTAGAATATATTTTTACAATTTAATACAATTTTGTTCATTGGATGTAATTTCACATTTAAACCAGACATAAACAAGTGTCAATATTTTGATAGTTATTATCTCTTAAAAACACGCTATTTGTTTTGACGACGGGAATTAATTTTTAAATTAGTTAATGTAACTGATATGTTTTGAATTTGGTAAAATAAACATCATTTCTGAATTCATAAAGTCAATTATAGCTTAGGTCTAATTGTTTTTTATTTTTCTGGAAACTTTCATTTTTTGATTAATAGTGAAACCATTAAGTGGTAGTTAGAAAACTGAATTTTTTCATAAAACATAATTTTACCTCTTCTGTGAGTGGAATTTCAAAAATTCAAGAGACACGGTTGATGTCAGTAAGTAAAATGTGGATCTATGAGATGAATTTTTTTTGTTGAATAGTAACTTTTTACTTTTTTTTACCACGGTTAAAAGTAAATAGGGTAATTAAGGGTAAAAGTGTTATTATTATTACCCTAAAAAATGTCCTAATTCTATTGGATATGTGTAATTCGACCAAAAACAACCTTAGTAATAAAATATGACCATTTAGGCCCACTTGGATTAGATTAGGACATTTATTATCAATTTATTTAAAGAAGAGTTAAAATAGGTAAAATCAAAGATTAATAACTAAATCATTTTTAATATGGGGTTATACATAATATAAATTCGACTATAAATATTCACTAGAAATCAAAAAAATATTTCCAACATAATGGTATTTTATTTGTAATTTTTAGACTAAAAATAATTTAATTTATTTATGATACAATGATGATGCATTAATAATCCTATTAATGAAACATTGACATAATTGATGTTATAAATACCCAAATAAATGGAATTTGAGAATTTTTATGAATTATAATAATTTTCTATGTTAATATGACATCTTTTTATTGATTTAATAAATTTTTTCGGACTAATCATTCTGTTATAATTTTTACAAAAAATCAATTACCAAATAGTGTCAAAATTGATAAAAAAAAATTTTAAAACAAATATTTTATTATTAATTGATATTATATTCCTAAAAAATCTATGGTTCCTCCAAGATACTTATATCATGATAGGTGTATCATTAATTTACCACTTGGGGGGTCTCTTGGATGTATATGGTACGTTTATTAACTATATAATTTAAAAATACAAAGTGACATGGTAAATGACAATCTAATGAACTAAGAGTTAAAACTAAAAGATAAGGTTAGTATAATGACCTATACTTGTCTAAATTATATAGGATGAGAGGATTGTGACCCATCCCCACCTTAGATTCTAAATAAATAAATTTGGATCTATTTAAAACCGAATTTGTCTTTATAATAAAATAATATTTTTAGTTAATCCAAAGGTGCCCCTCTCCTCCCTTATAAAAGGGAACCTCCTCCCCCACTTCCTAACACCACTTTGAGCCTTCAATCTCGGCCAAACCATTCCAATTTAGCCTCTCAACTTTCATAGAAACATCCTAGAGGTCATGTACTTCTTCAATAACCAATTTTAGTGCCCTAAAAGGAGGTCTCAAAGAAGCACTTCAAAGAAGGGGTAATATCTGTTACCGATTCTTTCATCTTTATTTATTCTTCCACGTCTTATTATTTAGTTGTTTCATTATTAAGTAATAACATCTGTATAACTAATATAAGGATATGTTATTATAAGTATGAAACAACCCTATTTCTCCATCTATCCATCCTACAGAAAAAGAAATCACCGCACGTGCGTACGTACGGAATACCATCTCCACGCCGTGTTGTAATCTATTTTCCCCCACCACCTTACTTGGATGGGTATAATGGTGTAAATAATAACTATATATGATTATTGTAAAGTGATATTGATTCTGATATAGTATACATACACTCCAATACGATTCCACGATCATGGGAATGATATATTCGCTCGTGCGTACGTACGGAATACCGTCTCCACGATGTTATGCGACTCGTTCTACATGATCTTCATTGCATAATGATTATATAAATGAATTTAATGAATGAATATGATATATATTACACTAATACCATTCTGTAAATGAGTTATCTATATCCTAAATAGAAGAATAAGAATTTATTCGACAAAACACGAATAAGAACAAAAAGTAATAAAGACCCGAATAACAAATAGTTATGAAATCTTACAAAGAAGAAGCTAAGAATATGACCATATATTATAACATAACAATACGTATGATTCTCAAATAAGTTAATAACATTATTTAACTCATTATACAGGTGGATAGGACACTTACGAAGAAAATCGGACCTAAGGTAAGGGAAATATCACAATCTCATTTTTATCTGACATTGATTATACTTTGCAATTTACTGGGGTTCATTTTATCATCCACATCCATGTTTCCCCAATATGTAATATTTACATCATTATACAATAGTTTATATCCAATTTTACCCTTCGGTGAGTTTTTAGTAAAATATATGAAAGGAATCTTTTGTCGTTTTTCGTACGAGGTACTTTTTGACTTTTCTGACAATAGTACGAGAAGAATGTTTTCTTTTAACTTATATGACATGAATGGATTTTTAAAACATTATTTCCAAGAAGCTTCCCTTACATGTTTTCATGTTTTTTTTAATCAACTTCTTTTAGTTTATAATTGTATGACATGTTAAGAAAGGAAAAGTGTTTTGTAGTAGAAAGGATATTTTCCTCAAGAATGGAGTTCAAGTCTTTTATCAAAATTATTTTCCATCTATGATAATAAAGGGTTCTGTTTCTTTCCCTATTATTACATTGATTTGATTATATTGTGATGGAATTATTTTTATTAATTCCTTTATCTTATATGACTTGTTTTATGATTTCATGATGTTTAAGAATCCCAATTTTATTACTTGGGTTATGCTATGATGTATGGTTTATGATTTTGTGGAACACATAAGAATGGTATCATTATGAGATTGGTGGGACCTATATCTCCCTCCAATACATTGTGTAAGGATATTATATCTCATGGGATAGACATGACTAGAACGGCAGGTTAAACCGATTCAGTGAAACAGGACTAAAACGAGGAGTGAACTCGGTTCAGAAATGGACTTTGTCCACTAAGATTGTCTAGGCAATGAGTCTTGACTAATAAGAAATGATTCTCTATGATTATGTGTGTATGCCACAAAGTTTCATGTTTTATGTTATGATTATTGGGATTACATTTCACTTCTATGATTTATCCCATGTTATGATATTATGATCTCTTTTGCAGGTTATGATTTCCAAAATGATATGTTTTTATGAATATGATGTGGTTGATATTTCTTTTGTTTACCCTTACTGAGAATTTGAGCTCACCCTTTAATATTTTCTTTTCCCCATGATATAAAGAAAGTATTTAGGTAAGAAAAAAAGAGGGAAGATCTTTATAGGAGATGTTGAAGATCTTTCACCATGATTAGAAGATTACGTTCCGAGTTTCCGAAGACACTAAACTATTACGGTCCTTGTGTGTGTGTTTATGTTATGTACTAAGTATTCCGCAAAGTTAATGTAATTTCCATGTACGCCAAGCTTTGGGTCTCTACACTTCAAGGGGAGAGGTTTCTCACAGGTCAGTCATCAGCAGTGAGACCCACCGTAGGACGACATAGAGTGGAGTCTTCTACAACTGGTAGCCGGAAGATGTCGTAGGGGACCAAGCTGACCAGGTCGTCAGGTGGGCGACCTCAGGATAAAGGTTCAGATGTGTGGGGCACACATTGTAGAGATAGCTATACGAGGATTAGACCATGATATGCAAGTGTTGGGCAGGGCCTCATGTCTCAAGATTGCCTGACACGCCCTACAGATGAGTAGTAGGCGGATGAGGGACCTCCCAAGAAGAGGTTCGACCGTAGTGGCCCATTAGGAGCAGGAAGACATGGTAGAGGAGCTATCCTAGCAGTAGGTGGTGGATGATGTTTCGAGTCCCTATCACCACCACCACCAAAAGGACCACTATGACCACAGGGAACAAGTAGACATGGGAGAGCTCAGCTTCAGGAAGCTGAGGCCTACGACCGTAGTGCCCCGAGAGAAGATGTACAGGAGTGGGACTAGCTCCAGTAATGGAGACTTTTTTTCATGATGCTTCTAGCTTTTTTGATGTTTTTTGTGTGTGGATACTTTGTGTCTTTGTACAATGAGCTCCAGTAATAAAATACACTTGTTCATGTGATGTTTTCTTCCCTTTCCTTTTTATATGGTTGATACTAAGAGGTTCCGGTTAAAACTGTTAACTTGACCCCCACTTTCGAGATTCCTACTAGAGGAGACCTAGAGACCAAACACTATTTCTGACTGCGTGACTCGACCCTTGGAGGTGAGATTAATGGTTGGATCTTGTGGTAGTAGCGTCGAGGCCTTATGACGTTGTCCATGGCATGAAATAGTACCGTTCATGTCATGATTGAATGTATTACGGAATGAACGTGTTTCATCCAGGGGATGAGATCAAATTTCTCATTTCGACAAAGGGTAAATCTTACCAACTCTTGTAGGACGTAAGCGAAAAGAGGTGTATTTGAGTTCATTACAATGGCTTGTCACTCCCATGGTTCATTGATCAAACGGTTTACGGTTTACTCTAATATCAAAAATCTCAGCTGTGTTTTCTCATAGAAGGACTAGGACCTGAGATGGTGTTGTTGACTTGAGTTCCTCTAGGACTATGTCTTTTAGATAGTCTATACTCCTGGGAATGGGAACACTATAGTAGAGTTCGTTTCATGATACCCCACTTGTCAGCAAGTGAAGTTGGAGCACCAGGTGCCAACTGACATGGTACAACCCTTAAAGGTCCCAGAGTAGAAGTGGGATGGAATATACATGGATTTTGTGGTGGGGTTCCACGTACTTCTAGAGGGAACAACTCTATTTTTGGGATTGTCAACCGACTCACCATGTCGGGCCACTTCCTACCGATCAGAGAGCAGGGCTCAGTAGAGATCTTGGGACGCCTCTACGTCCATGAGATTGTACGACTCTACTGTGTGACATCATCTATCTTCTATGATAGAGACACTCACTTTACTTCCCGACATTGGAAGGGTTTAAAAGAGGCTTTTGGGACGCAGCTACGCCTGAGCACTGCCTTTCACCCTCAGACGGATAGCCAGATACAGAGGACCATTCAGACACTCGAGGACATGCTCCGTGCATTTGTCCTTGACTTTTGTCTTATCTGGGTGGATCACCTACCCTTGGTGGAGTTTACGTACAACAAAAACTACCACTCCACCAACGGGGTGGCACCATAAGATGTATTGTACGACCGACCTTGCAGATCATCTTTGTGCTGGACTGACCCTAGGGAGTCAGCATTTGTAGAACCATAGATGGTTTGGGCTACAACGGAGAAGGTTCAGATCATCTAGGAGAGGATGAGGATAGCACAAAGAAGACAAAAGACCTATGCTGATAGGAGGAGGAGACCACTGGAGTTCGCGGATGGCGACCACATTTTCTTATGGGTCTCACCTCGGTGTGGATTGCAGAGATTTTTCCGGGGTGGAAAGTTGTCTCTGTCCTTCATCGGACCATTCCAAATCCTCAATAGGGTAGGCGAGGTGTCTTACTGCCTGGCCCTTCCACCTTAGTTGCACTTGGTGCACGACGTCTTCCACGTATCTCAACTGAAGAGATATGTGCATGACCTTATTCATATCATCGACCATGGGGAGCTTGACATTGATGATCGTGCATCTTTTTTGGAGATACCGATTGAGCTTGAGGATCGACATGAGTGGGTCCTACGTGGATGGTCTATTCCTCTAGTGTGTATTCGTTGGCAGCACGGGAACCTCCCAGAGAGCACATGGGAGCGGGAGGCTCAAATGTGTGCCCAGTACCCTAATTTGTTTTCCTATTTCATGATGTAGCTTTATGGGGACATAAATCCTTGAGGTTGGAGTAATGTAAAGACCCGGAAATTTCAAGGAATACTTTTTTCTTAACTTTTATGGAATTTTACAAGACTACGGATTCTGACGACGCTTGATTCCGAGGCCCAGTGTGCCCGAAATCAATTTCCAATGTTTAGCTCAGGTATGATTAGAAAACGAATGAGCGGGTTTTTCTAATTTTTGAACCGATTCTCAGAATTAAAATCTGAGGGCGTCGATGAACTTGAAGCACCAGTAATTTCATAAGAGGACTTTTACCGTAGTTTCATTTTATGTGGTTTTGGAGTTTCTATTTTGGGGTTTTAATTAAGAAGTACATAAAAATTGTCAGAAAAATTTTATTTTTATAAGGAGGTTATGCCCTCCCACGAGTAGTTAAGGGTTGGGCCCACAACCACCTAACTACCCAAGTGTGGATGTTAGAGAGGTGGGGCCCACACGATCGCCAACTATTTTAATTGCCTCTAAACTCATTAAAAACCGCTCATTAATTTGGAACCCCCCCCCCTTTAAATGTCAATCTCTCCGCCTCACTATATTAATTCATGTAATCCCACAAATTAATGAGGATATTTACTATTTTCCCTCTTTTTATATAATTAACAACTCGTTTAATAAATGGGTTCCTTCCCTCTCCCTTCCTTCATTGATTATCAACACGTTCTTTTTAAATGTGGTGATTTGATTTTTGGGATGTTATATTACGTGTGTAATAAATTAATAAGAGGAGCCTATTATTTTATTTTAGTGGAGAACTTTCATTTGGCGAAGGAAGATCGAGGGAGATCTTGAGATTTTGGAAGAACACATGCCTCCGATGAAGAACGACGAAGAATGATGAAGAAGTCCAGTTCCACAAACATCGACAACGCCCCGCAAATACTCTTCATCGCGACTAGAGAGGAGACATTGCTTCCTCCTCAGCGCACTTAGATGCCGCCTACGATCACATTCCCTGCGACGCCGTCTGCCGGGACACTGACGTTCATATTCAATCGTTGATGTAGTGGAATTTTTATATATTTCATTATATGAGTTATACCCTCGGAATGGCGTGTAATTGTTGGGTGATGTTTTGAACAAGTAACGCGGTGGGTACGGACTAACGAACAAGTACGAACCCACCACTATTTTGTTCTTGATGCGCAGAGTATTTGGAGATGACGAAGTGGGATTGAAATGGTGATTGTAGGCCTTTATGGTTATGTACGGGTCCCGATACCACCGAAGGTGTAGATGGGAGGAAAATCAGACCACCAGAATAACTCTGGTGGCCCGTGGAGGCCCCCGGCGGTGTGGGTCACTGGCACGGCGGTGCCGGCGTCCGGAGGCGGTGGCGGCACTGGCTGGCCGCTTGGAGGTGGAGGCACCCCAGCACGCCGCCGGAAGAAGGCCTCCGTGGCTGAAGCCACGATGGCGAGGGCGGGATCCTACGGCTGCACGGGGTCCAAGGGAGCCAGCGGCGCCACCCTGTCACAGCCTTCGCAGAAAGAGGCGGCCGCGCCAGCCTTGTCGGGTTGTGCCCTACAAGGCCGAACCCTGACCTGGGTCAGGTTGGCCGGTTCGGGATGACCCAATGGGGGGTTGGGCCGGGTCGGACCGCGCCCAATCCACCACTTCGGACTCTTTTTCGTTATTTTTCCCATAACTTGATCTACGAACTTTCGATTTATGCAACATCAGTTGAGTAGGAATCCTTGGATCAAGACTGTCATTTTGGTATATTACACTTGAGGTTTCGTAAAAGATTAGGTATGGCCAGGTTGGTTGAAAACATGAATCCAACAAGGCCCTTGGAGCGGAAACACTTATAACATAAGGACCAGACATTCGATTGACGTGTCGTAAACTGCATTGAATTTTTGTTGTTGAGATATTTTTTTTCATACTCCTCTTGAGGTTTGGACTCAGCTAGAGTATGGATGGGTTGGTTTTAGATTAAAATCTAACCAGGCCCCTGGAAAGAAAATGAAAATAACTCTTAGGGTGGGCGTCCGATTTGGGAAACATCTATCGCATTGGGTTTATTTTGATGACACAAAACTTCAGGATATATTAACTCTGAACTTTGAGATAGTTGACGTATCGAATATTTTGTTTGAGGAGAAGACCCTCCCGGAATCGATCATGCTGTGTGCTGGAACACTATAGCTGGCTGCGATGCGACGATGACGACTGCACATGGATCCTCTGTGGGTTCGGCAGTGATGACGACTGTACTTGGATCCTCCATGGATTCGGAAGCGATGAAGACCCTAATGGGATCCTCCGTGGGTTTGATGGTGATGACTATTGTTCTTGTATACTACGTGGGTCCGGCAGTATTGACCTCTTTGGGGTCTGGCAGAGTATCTGGTATTGTATCCTATGTTTGTCTGACAGTTTAGCTGGTCTTGATTCCTATGTGGGTCTGACAACTTATATGATGAAGTGGCTACATCTGATCATCTCTATCACTATACGAAATATGTATACTTGTATGAGCTGAGTCATTATTTTCAATCATTATCATCGATGTGATTGACTTTCTCTCCTGTGTGGATTGGGTTGTGCTTTCCTATGTGGACTGGGTTGTGTTTTCCTGGGTGGACTGGGTTGTGCATTCCTGTGTGGACTGGGTTGTGTTTTCTTATGTGGATTAGGTTGTGTTTTCCTTTGTGTATTGAGTTGTGATTTCTTGTGTGGACTGGGTTGTTGTTTCATGTGTGGATTGGGTTATGTTTTCCTATGTGGACTGGGTTGTGCATTCCTGTGTGGACTGGTTTGTGTTTTCCTAGGTGGACTGAGTTGTGTTGGGGATCTAGAGTTGGAGAAGTTTTGTAATTAATGACTTAGGTAAATGTATGAGCATATACCTAAGTAAAGTTGGTTGATACTTCGTGATTGTATCTTTCCATCGTGGTTTATCCTTCATGGATTCTGAGAGACCTTTGGGGGTCTCGGGGTCCCTACAGAGTATCTTATACTCACCCCTACATGGGATATGCCCATAATACAATGAGTTGGATAAAGAAGACAGATAGCACTGATCGAGGTGGAGGCTTGTGGAGCTGGGAAGTACCTGGAGGTGGACCACTTCGCAGGACAGATACAGTTTGGACGACCGGACCCGAGGAGCTGAGAGGACTATATGTACCCACCGTTCAGGTGGGATCTCTAGAATATGACTCGATGGTTCTGTTTTACTTACTACTGGTGTACATTCCTTTCAGTTGTACTGTAATTTTAGTTGGGTTTGTATACTTTCCCTTTTACTTTTTAGCACTTTCCGTGTACCCAATTTTTCTTAGTGCATACTTCGCTTGCGTACTCTATTGTGTTTTTGTTTTCTTTATAAAAAGTCAATCCCTTCCATTTTATCAGAATTTACGCCTTTCGTTATAGTCACCAACTAATGGCCTATGGAAGGCGGGATTGGGTTAGTCATGGAACAGGCCCCGAGGATGGGTCGTGACATTTCACATATTTTTGTAAATAATAAAACTGTTCTGATTAATGATGTTCTAGTGGTAAATGATTATCATGATGTTTATACTAATGAGATTCCTAGTATTATACATGATCAAGAAGTTGAATTTACTGTTGAATTAGTTCCTGATTCTTATCCAATTTTAAAACCAGCTTATCGAATGGTTCAAATAGAAATATTAGAGTTAAAGAAGCAATTTCAGGAGTTATTAGATAAATGGTTCATTCGACCTAGAACCTTACCATGGGCTGATCTTGTATTTTTTTTCAAAATGAAAGATGGTTAAATGGGACTTTAAATTGAATATAGAGCATTGAATAACATCATTGTTAAGAAAAAGTCTCAATTTTATCATATCGATTATTTTTTTGATTAGATCTACTGAGATTAGTATTTTTCAATTATTAACTTCTGGTCGGGGTACCATGAGTTGAATATAAAGGAAGCAGACACTCCAAATTCTTTGTTTCATACTAGAGTTGGCCATTATGAATTTGTAGTTATGTATTTTTGTTTAACCAATGAACATGCTGTATTCATAGATATAATAAATAAAATTTTCCGTAAGTTCATGGATATGTATGTGGTTGTGTTCATTGATGATATTTTGGTTTATTCTAAAAGTAATGAGGTGCATGGATGTCATTTATGGGTTATCTTGCAAGCCATAAAGGAAACGAAACTATTTGGGAAATTCTGTAATTGTGAGTTTTGGTTATAGAAAATTTATAACCTTGGTCCCATTGTTTAAAAAAAATGCCATAACTATAGATCCTGCTAAAACAAATGTTTCTTATGAATGGCCAAGACCCACAAATATAACAGAGTTACGACATTTTCAAGGGTTGGATTTTTATTAGAAGAGGTTTTTTGAATGTTTTTCATGATTATCAAGTCCAATTACAAAGTAAATGAGGAAAGGTGTTAAGTTCATATGGGCAAAAGAATGTCATGATTGTTTTTAATAATTGAAATGAAGATTAGTGAATGATCTAGAATGGCACTACCAACCAGAAAATGGTGAATTTTTTATCTTCAATGATTCTTCTATAAAAAGACTTTCTTGTGTCCTTATGTAGAATGATTAGGTAATTTCATATGCTTCACGTTAGTTGAAACCTCATGAGTTAAATTTCTGTAGACATTATTTGGAATAAGATCATGTTGTTTTTTCTTTAAAAATTTGGAGGCATCGTTTGTATAGAGTAAAATGTGAAATATATACTGACCACAAAATATTGAAGTATATATTCACTCTGAAAAATTTGAACTTGAGAAAGAGGATATTTCTAGAATAAATCAGAGATTATTATTGAATGATCCTTTACCATCAGAGAAAGGAAAATAAAGTGGCTAATGCTTTGAGACAAAAAATTAAATCTACATTAACCATGTAGCATTTGGAATGAGATCCTTTGGTTTTTGATTTGATGAACTTTGGCATAGAATTTGTTGGTCAGAGAGATTATTCTGTTTTGTTTCAGGTATTAGGGAAATCATCTCCATCACATAGAATTAAGAAATAGCAGAAGGAATACCATGTTATATCTATAAGACCTCACCATTCATTAATCTTTTATTTTGAAAATTACAAATAGGTTCTCCATAAATATATTTTCCTTACACTTCAATATATTTCTTTATAATCATAATTTCCTCATACTTTTGAGTTAAATATAATTTTATAAAGGTTTATTGAAATCCTTTTTTCCATACCAGAATAGTTCTTATGGTTCCATAGTTTAGTTCATGGTTATACCATACCAGAATTCCTTCAGGCATCATTTCATGTTCTCTATTTTCACTGTGATGGTGATATCCATCTTGAATGAAATCCGGTATCATATTTTCCATATAATTAGATTTTTGTTTTTTCGGTTTTGCAAGGTTCTTAAACTCTGAATTCATAGTTATTTATACTGAAATACATTGAGACATATTTTTCTTACAGATATAGGAAATCCCAATACTGAATTTCTTATATCGAGTTTTTCTATAATGAAAATTTTATTTTAATACATCTTCAAATGCCGATTTTTTCCATACCAAAATTTCAATACCCGAAATTCCCATTCCAATTTTCTAATGAATATTTTCTTATTACCATTTTTGTTGTGGAAAGTGATACCATTTCTTATGATACTGATACCAAAGAATAAGAAAACAGTACTAAAATTTGTAAATTTGCATTTTTGTAAAATATTTCCTTATACTTTACTCATACCGATTTTATGAAAATCCATTCGGAAATTTATAATTACTAAATTCATTATTCAAATATTTATTTCCATAGAATTCAGAACCTTATAATTTCTTTCATATCATTTCAATTTTATTAGATTCTATGTTGCTTACACTTAAGGTGTAAGATCATTATTTTCATTGTTTGTTATATAAAATTATGTCGTCGTTTCTGTTATAAACTAACCATTTTATGTTTTCCACGTGTCCAGGTCCCTCTAAGATTTATAGAAATATGTCCATTGGAGTGTAAATAACTTGTAGATATATTGAAAGCTATAAATAGGACCTCAAATGATGATATCAAAAAACAATGAATAGAAAACGAACGAACAACAACAACAATGAGAAGTTCACATGTTTTCTTTTTTTACTTCATCGCTCTAAAAGTGAATTTATCTTGAGTGAGAGGTTCTTATAAACTCTCAGGATTCATGAAAAAAGTTTGAATCACTTTCTCATACTTTTCTTCATGCATAATTGCTTCGTACAGAGGTGAGATTTCTTTAAAATTAAACATTTCAGGTTGTGAAGTCAGAGGTGTCGATTTCCTTACAAATCGAGGGCTTGCGGGGATAGAAAGATAGATACCGATCATAGGATTGAGGGCTTCATTGGATTTGGTAATAAAGACATTCTTTTAAGTATAAAAAATGTGACCTTTATCCAAGGTTTTTGGATACCTTCTTCTTTGGGATAAAAGAAGCTTGTAAATTTTTGCTTCTTTTTAAAAGGTAGGATGTTTCATTTTTGTATAAAATTTCATACTTGTATCTCTGATTATAACAGATTCTATAGGCCCTGTGGTAGAATCTCTTTGTAATAAAATTTTCTTCGGTTATAGAGTTATGAACTTTAAATTTCCCAATGTAGGTGTTTTATTATTAGAGGTGTTGTGAATTTTCTTTATATAAAATTTATTTAGAAAATTTTAAAGTATACAATTAAGCCCCACCCCCTCTTGTGTATTGTGAAATTTCCATAATATTTCAATCCTAATATTGGTATAGATTAAATATCATACTCCATACCAACCTATAGATTGGAATTAGAGGCTTGGTTCAATATGAATTAATATCACAATTAGATTCAGAAGAGAAATCCACTTATTCTTCATATTTTTTCGGAATCAGAAATTAGAACTCACAAG
This sequence comes from Viscum album, assembly GCA_963277665.1. NCBI lineage: Eukaryota > Viridiplantae > Streptophyta > Magnoliopsida > Santalales > Viscaceae > Viscum > Viscum album. The sequence continues at coordinate 699,545,092 of OY728119.1, read as the reverse complement.
ATCGGACTCATATTTTTCATATATATACTCTAGTTCTTATTTTACATAGACTGTATAATTTTTGTTAATGTTTTCTTCAAAAACATTATAATTTTTTTCAAGCACTACATCTATCCTTTTTCCAAATAATGGTGTATTTTTTATGGGAGGTTCAATGATTATTGGTTCATTAGACAATTTAAATCCTACCATGCCTATTATTTTTTATGAAAATGATTATGAATACATGAGAAGTATGATGAATACATTCTTTATTAATACTAGAGTTGATAACTACCTAATTCTGACATGATATTATAGGATTCCTAATAAAGAATTGAGAGATTTTACTAATTAGGAGAGAACAGAATATCAAACTAATTTTATAGTCAGAAATGAATTGCTATATTCCATGACTATGAATATCTATCATCAAATATCCTCATGTGAAGATGAAAATAGTATCTGGAAAAAATTTGAAGTTACACATTTTGGAACTTGTAATGTTATAGAGATAAGAAGTGCTATGTTGAGAGCTGAATATCATAGATTTTTCATTCCTGATTGAGAACCAATAAGAAAATTTAAATAAAGGTTCATGAACATTGTAAATAGCTTACAATATATGGGAAAAAAGGTCATGATGATGAAATACTTGTTAAAATATCATATAAATCAATCTTAATGAATGGAAATCATAGAGCATATCAATTGATGAGAACAGGAAAGTCACCCAGATTTTTTTAGATGAGCTATTTGGAAATCTTCTTCAACAGAAGACTAGAATTAAGATAGATGAGTATAATGTTAAGAAAAATAATTTAAATGGAAGTGTTTCATTAAAAATAACTTCTAACCATATGAAATCCATAACTTCAGAAAGAATTACTAGATCAATGTTAAAGAAAGTTATTATTCAGTTGGAATATAGTGATACTGAAATATCTGAGAATTAGTTAGCTAATATTACCAGGAGAATGAACAACATAGTAGCTTAGAAGAACAATAAAAATATATTTAAGAACTGATAATATAAATAATAGAAATATGGTGATGTTACGTGCTACGAATTCCGAAGAACAGGTCATATTAGACCTGATTTCCCTCTTTTGAAAAAGAATGAGAAGAATGAAAGGAATTTAGAGTGAAAAAAGAATAAATTCTATTGTTTTAAGCACAATAAAAGTCTAAAAGCAAACCACACATTGAGTTGTAGTTGTGGAGACTCTTCTAAAAGTTAATCTTCTGAATATGAATCATCAGCACATAATAATATCAAATTCTATGCTACTACTTCTTTCCCAAATACATGTCTTTTAGAAAAGGTATGCTATGCCAAGGCATTATGAATTTTTTCTATTGATAAGTACAATTATCCTGAAGATATTACGTCTGATGAAGATACATCATCTTCTATATAATGAAGAAATAACTTTGTATGAAGAAGTATCTAGATTTTACAACTTGTTAGAAGAAAAAAATTAAAAAAATTTAAGAAAATAGACATGGAAAACTCTAAAGAAGAAGTTATTACAAAAGAGATTTCCCACTAAAGATATTGAAGATAATGATGAGATACTAGAAAAACATTTGAAATTCTATAAGTAATTTATGAAAATGAAAAACATTCTAAAGATCTTAAGAATTCTATTTCAAAAATAAATGTTTTTGAGGAGAAATATAACTCTAAGGAAATAATTTATGGGGATAAGAATTTGGTCAAAAGACTAAAATCTGAAATATATTCCCATAAGAAATTCTTTCCAACATTACTTCTACTAACAAAAATTTTGACAAGATGTATTCCCAAATTAGACATCATAGAAATATCTCTTGAGTAGCTTATACTCATAGAAAACATTTTTAAAAAATTAACTATTTTATTCCTTCTAAAGCCCCATTTCGTACAAAGTGTCAAAGTGGAGAAAATTGGAGGAAAACATGTTCCATAAACAAAATCCAATATCTAGGATTCCACAATGCCTATTTTTTCAACGAAATGTTGTTTCCTAAAATCATATTGTCTATCCCCGAATCCAAAAAAAATTGATTTTGAAGGACAAACTTTTGTTTTTGTAGGAAAATGAAGAATTTTTCAACAATATATGGTGTATGTATAGAAGGTGTTCTCATCATATGTCTAGTAACAAACGTTATTTTCATAATATTGTCAATATTAAATATGGAACAGTAACCTTTGGGGATAATTCTCATTGAGAGATTGTATGTGTAGGTAATATTAATCTTTTTGGAAAATTTTGAATTTCTAATATTTTATTTGTTAATGGTATTAAGAAAAACCTTATAATAATAAATCAATTATGTTATGAAGGTTACCTTATGAATTTTAGGAATGATAAGTGTTTAGTTCACAATTCTAAGGATTAATATATCATTACTCCCCATAGGCATGATAATGTCTACACTTTGAACGTAAAATACTAAAGAAGTCAAGATCTTCCATGCTTATGTGGAATGGAAGATCAATATTATCTTTTTCAAATATGTTTAGCACACCATAACCTTAATAACCTTAGTAATCTCTAAATTAATGGATTAATTATCTATTGGTTCTATGTTTTGATTATTTAATGGTTTGTGACACTTGTCAGTTTTGAATGAAACAAAAATCTGTCTGTAAGCTTATTAGGGTAGTTTCAACATCTAATGCCCTACAGTTAGTGAATATGGATTTATTTTGTTCTACTCAGACTGTAAGTATTCTAGGAAAATAATATGTATTTTTCTTGTTTATGACTACACTTGATATACTTGGGTCTATTTTCATGCACGAAAATATGAAGCCTTTTCTTTTTTTCGAACCTTTAGAGATCAAATAAAAATTGAGAAAAACCTACCATTGATAACCATCCATAGTGATAATGGTTATGGGTTTGTAAACTCCTTATTAGATGTGGACTAGTCGAAAACTAAATGTTTTTTAACTTCATGGTGTTTGGTTGTAATGTGTTTATCCTTAATACTAAGGATAAAATCCCCAAATTTTCACCAAAATCAGATAAAGGAATTTTCATATTCTATTCAACTAACTCTAAGGATTATAGAGTTTTTAATAAAAACACTTGAACTGTGGAGGAAACAAGACATGTTAAATTTGATGAAACTGATCATTTTGTTTTTAAACAACCTAATTTATATCTACCAAAAATATTTTCTAATAATGATCATCAACCTATAGTTGAAGATTCTTCTAAATAAAATGTTCATGAAAATTTTCCTGAAAAATTTACCCCTAAAGATTTTCTACCATATGTTGATGACAATGTTTTAAAATTCCCAAATCAGTTGTTACATAGAAATCATCCTATTGATAATATCATAGGAGATGTCAATCAACCTATAGGGACTAGATGTTCCTTAAGTAATGAAGTTAAACATGTTGCTTTTATTTCCCATTCAATCCAATGACTCATAAGGAATCCTTAGGTGATGTAGGTTGGATAAAGGCTATGCAAGATGAACTGAATGAGTTAGTAAAGAATTGTGTCTGGAACTTGGTTGAGAGACATAAGGATACATCTTTTATTAGTGAAAAATTGTTATTAAGGAATAACTATGATGAACATGGGATTATTGTTATAAATAATGAAATATTAGTTTCTAAAATTTATAAACAACAAGAAGGCATAGACTATGAAGAAACCTATACACTAGTAGCACGACATGAATCTATCTGAATTCATCTAGAATTTGTAGCATTTTATAATTTTAAACATTATGAAAATGATTTGAAGTGTCTTTTCCTTAATGGATAAGTACATGAAGAAGTCTTTGTAAACCATCCTTAGGGTGTTGTAGATGTAAACAATCCTAATCATGTATATAAAATTACCAAATCTTTATATGGTCTTAAACAAGCCCTAGAGCACTGTATGATTGACATACAAGATTTTTACTTCAAAACATATACTCAAAGGGATCTGCAGATCCAACAGATTTTATAAAGAAAGATACGAATGATATTTTAGTTGTGAAAATATATATTGGTGACATTATATTCAGATCAACTCAACAATCCATAGGAGATTCCATTGAGGATATTATAAGACTATGTTTGAGATAGGTATTATGGGTGAGTTAACATTTTTTCTTGGATTTCAAATTTCTCAAAAACCAGAAGGAACTTTTATATCTCAACATGAGTACATCAAATATATTCTAAAAAATTTGGGGTTTCATAAAACTAAGAGTATAAGTATTCATATTTGAACTTTTAATACTCTTGATATTGATGAAGCATGGAAACCTGTGGATCAAACATCTTATAGAGTAATGATAGGAAGTTTACATTACATAAAAGCAAGTTGACCCGACTAAATGTTCTCTATTTTCCTATGTGCAACATATCAAGAAAATCCTAGGGAATCCCATATTAAGGGTGTGAAAATAATTTTCCAGTACATAAAAGAATCCATGGGTCTATGAATTATTTATTCTTCTGGATATGTCTTTGAACTAAAAATAATTTTAGATGTAGATTTTTCTTATTGTAAATTGTTTAAATAGAGTACATCTAGAACTTTTCATTTCATAATAGATTCCTTAGTTTCTCGGCCTTGTAAGAAACAATATATTGTGGATCTTTCTACTGCTGAAATAGAATATGTAGCAGCTTGATGTTGTTCTGCTCTCGTTTTGTTGATACAACACACACTCACTGATTATGGCATGAGTTTTACCAAAAATCATATATTGTGTGATAAAACTAGTGCCATATCCCTATGTAAAACCCCATCACATCACTCCAATGATAAGAACATAGATATTAGGCATCACTTTCTTAGTGATCACACACTCAAAAGAGATATAAATCTTCAATTCATCAGAATGCAAGAACAACTTGTTTATATATTTACCAAACGATTACCATCTGATTGATTTGAATACATTAAACAGATTATAGGAATGATATTTATAATATAATCAATCACATGTACTTCTTGATTAAAAATCTACTAAAATTAACTTACTCCAAATTTCATGGGGAGTACATATTTTTGAAAAAAACATTAATAAATTTTATTGTTTGTTTTCAATAATTGTTTTAATTTTTCTGAAATTACTGAGTTTCAAAATTGAGAATTTTATATATATATTTTATCAATAGACATGAAATTTAACAGTTCCAAAAAAATTTAGGATCTGAATCTTAAAGTTTATTTATTTTAAATTTTTTCTCTATTTTGAAAATTCTGGATTCTAAATTCTCAGAATCCATGTTTCTGAAGTTGAAATTCTTGGAGTCAAATTTTCATATGTCTATAGATTTATCTTATTGTTTCATATGGCTATAGATTTATATCACCTCTATCAGCCCTTACTAATTAACTGATCTAACAATCTCATGTATGTTTTTTTCAAATCTATGATGAAAAGTTTAATATATGGGATGTTTATGATGGTTTCTAGATGTGATGAAATTTTGGAGATGATATAGTTTTTTTTTGTTATGTAGTTGTTTAATTTTCCCAATATATGTAACTAATTGTCCAAATTCTCCAAAAAAATAAACCTAAAAGTCTATTAAATATGAAAGTGATCCAATATTTAATATTTTTATTATGAATTATATATTTGAAATTGGGAAACGTTTTTTAGTTTCAAAAGACATAAATATAAAGGGCATGTTTTTTACACCAGATTTGGGACTATAGGTATGGGGCTATTATAGGGTATGTTCCACAATATAGCAGCATGATTTTCAGTTTATGGACTTGTGACTATGAAATGATATATTTTTTTTATAACATATATTGATTGGGACTATGTTCTGTGCTATTTAATTTCATGTGTTATGGATGTCTTCTATGTAGTTTCACATCATGGTGAGAAGAAAAAATCCATAAAGATTAATGTCATGTAGAAAAGACATGGAATGGAGTGTTTTTTAATATCCAAATGGATATACATTGGTATAAATATGGATGTTAAGGAATTTACTACTTCAAAAAAAAATATATATTGGCGGATAATGTGTCCCATATAAATCATGTGCAACTCTAATACCCATTAGAATTGATCATATGTATGTTGTAAGGCTTTCTAAATGCGTTCCATATTTGATGGTTAATTAATAATATAATATTTGTTTTTAATACCAATAATTATGGAATGGTATGATGTTATTCATTATGTTAAAGGATCCCTCTATTAAATTCTGTTAGAATTTAACGGTGTGTAGTGTATGAAACCATTCTCGTCGAGATGATTATCTCATATAGAAATCATTTTGAATGTTTATCAACTGAGAGTTTTATATATATACCAATTTCTAGAAAGGGAAATTGATTCTAGATTGGTGATACTCTTATTACCCCCATTCACTAATGAATATGGGGTCTCCCATATAAAAACATTAATTGTGGTATGAAACCCCCAAAAAAACAATGTGGAGTTCATCACACAATTACTTTATAACTTTTTCCACACTTTTATGTAGTATATTTGATATATATTTTTTGATGTTCAATATGTATAATCTTCCACTATGAGATAGTGTGTTGAATGATAAGACTTGATTTCATACTCTTGAAATAACATTTTCACTAGGACGAACATAAATTGGTTTCATTTTCCATCAATATCATGTGAGGAACACAAAAATAATAAATAATATTTAACATGGTGATATTGAAGATATTATTCATCAAAACATTCTAGAGTGGTAAATAATATTACCATTTAGTAAATAAGTGAGTATCAGAAAAGAAGTGCATAAAATATTTCACTTTATTTGGATGATAAGGTCCTATAATTTCCATTCACAATACAAAAATATCAATGAATATTTAACAATGTGTAAAAATAGTGGCAGATAATGGATCAAGTATGCGTGAATCTAACATGAATTATATTTTCTATTGAATTATGCGTAGTCATGTATCCTTGTTTTCTATTATTAACCATGCTACTTAATTTTGAGTGAGATTCTAGTTCTAGACCTATGAATACCTTTGGAGCATGCATGGACATCAATCATAACAGAAAAAAATCCATTCTTCTATAATGAATCTGTGGAGGACTCCATAAAGTTTAATTTATATAAGAGTTTTAATCTAATTTTCCCATCAAAAGGGTGATATTTTCTTCCTAGAATTTAATCAATTTTATTTTGTCTTGATTTGATGGTAGGGTCCCTATTTGGATGTAATCGATTATGGGATATCTCCAATCATGAGTAGATGTTGTTTCTTTATTCTATAAGGAAATGGGGATATGATTAATTTCCACTATTATATAGATGATTAACGGTATAACTAACCTTCAGTGCATCATGAAGTATAATACAAGTTCATAATTACGATTTTCCAGGACTACTTCTTTATTATAGATTCCATCAAAGTGAGAGTTTACTGATTAAGGGAAATGAAAAAAATTGTATCAATAGGTAATTCGTCAATAAGTCATATCATGTAAGCGATGAGTAAGTAAAATTTCACCTTCTTGATTAAATACTCACGACAGATCAGATTGATCAGAAACAATAAATAATATTTAACATTAATGTAAGGTATTTGTAAAAGCATGGCTAGAATTGAGACGTCGATAAGGGCATGTAATTCTACCTTATTATTTGCATATCCATCAAAAAGGAGAAGGTTTATAGAAGGAATTCACTTTATTATGAAAAAACAAAATCCCTACACCACCCCAGTTAAGCCCCATAAATTTTATCCTCTTACAAATTAGATGTAGAGGGGGTGGGGGTAACATTAAAATATATCTCCCATGTTTTGGTACTATTATGGGAATTGGAAATATTATATGTTAACAAGACTAGTTTCAATTGGAATGTTTTCCACGATAGAATATTCCATAGGGAAATTAGAAGGGGAATACCCTATATCTTGTTCTTGAGAAAATAATATTTGTCATACTATTTTAAAATAACATCCCATTAGGCCAAGAACTCAGATAACATGGGGATTCCAAGAATGCAATTGATAGTATTGATGCTAGAGACTACATGAATTAAAAGGTTCTATATGTAATATCATAGTGCTTTTTATAAGAAGATGGTTGTGAGATAGATCATCTCAATATCAAAATATATAGTATTAGTATCTATCATTGTTCTGATGTGATTGTAGAGAATTAGTTCATTCCCCATATAATTTTTCAATGAGATTGGTGCATTGACTGATCATTACATGGTGACCCTGAACATGATAAGTGGATATCCTTACTCTAGAAGAATCTAGATCAATAGATATAATATGTAAATTTTTAAATTCTTAAAATATTTTTAGAAGTACTCCTACCACTAATAGGTGACTCCATTTTCAATTAGAACACTTTAGGGGAGAGATTTTCCTTCCAGGTGTTCTAAAAAATGAAATATATATGAATGGTTCCCTTAGAGTCCTCTAATTAGTTTTGTATTATTAGGAAATGATATTGATAGGATTTATCTAGCCTTTTCATGATCATCATCAATTCCATGGTGGTATTATATAAATAAATATATTTTACATGAAATAACTCCAACCAAACATATCATTAGATACATCATCAAATTAAAATACTATAATTTTCAAAGGATTGATTAAAAATTAGTGATGTTTTCAAAACCATATCAATTTTTACCACTAAGTCATTATTGTTACACTCCATGGTTCATGCATAATGTGTTTAGTGAATTTTTTCAGGGGGTGTTGATATGTTGTGCCATCATATTGTAAGACATATGAAATCACCTAGTCAAATAATTTCCTTGAGATGATATAAATTTGGCGCCTTCCACATATTTTGGGACTATATTGATCAAATTATTCCATAATTATATATCTATAAATGAAATGCACTAGAATCCAGTAGTTTCAATGATCAAAAGTTCCATGATCTCTTCCGAAAAATCACTCATTGGGAGGGGTCATTTATGGTCTTTAATAACAATAAATACAATGATATTCTAACATTTCATTTTAATCAGAATGATATTGGTAATCAAATTTGGTTACTACACCTATCCAAAAATGATTTTATTGATCAATTTTTCAACATTTATATCTACCTTGGTTTAATTGGAGGGGTTTATCCTTCTATATATCTACTTGTATCCTTGGTGTCTATTAAGAAACTATAGATAATGAGTAGACACATTAGGGTTTAGCCAGGTAACCTCCATATAATTCCAACAAAAACATGTACCGATAATTATAGAGAATGTTATTATATATCTCCAACTCATTTGGATTAATGGAATAATTAACCAACATGGGTCACAAATCTATTTAGGTTCCAAAATAATCTTTTTTGAGATCATCAATGGTGGTGGTGAAGGCATCCAAAAATGTGGGAGGGGAATTTTTGAGGTTTCCCACTTACTATTACATTTATTATTAAGTGATATAATATTAAAGAATGATATATAATTTAAGTTCATTACTATCCCTTCCAAGGTAGGAATGAATTCACGGAGATACATATACATCCGAAATAGTCAGATTCACTATTGGAGGATTTTCAAGATGATTGGTTTCCCATTTTTTCTCGGAAAACGGTCGGACTTGAATGTATATCTTTATGTATAGAGAATTCATGGGGGAATTATTTATTCAAACAAATGGAATAAGGTAATTTTATTTTCCTCATAGATAATTATATTATCAATTATTTGATTAATTTAATTTAGTTTTTGTAATCATATTCGGGTCGATATGGGATAGTGAATTTTTTAGTTCATAACTGGTCACTAGGGATTTTCCTTTCACCATGATCAGGTTTAAAGGCATTACATAATCACATTTAATCATACTCTCTATTTTTTAGGTGTAGTACCCAAGACATTGAGAGTGGAAAAAGATATTTCACCCTCTATCATTGTTTTTTTCTTTTCATTTTATAGAATTTTTCCTCAGAGTACATGGATTAAATATATTCAAAGGGGGAACAATGCCATATAATATATTGATGCTTCTATTAATTGGGTATATCGAAAATTGGTGGACATTTTTTAGATCTACAACATTGATATGAAAATATATTATGAGAAAGAAAATTTATGCTATGTCATATTTTATGACCTAAAATCAGAATTGGACATGAGGTCCCCAAACATACCCTTGAACTATATTTTTCTAAACGGCCTTTACTCTATTTAGTCAAATCAATGAATGGCCATCTTCATTGGAGGAAAATCCACACCAAATTATTCCAAATTTTTGATTTACATCACAACGATAAGGTTAATAACATAATATTTTTCAACAGGGTTCCTTTAGATGATTAAATTATCCACATTTCATAGAACACACATGGTTCTAATATGTCCAGGAAGAGAGTCTTCATGGTCACTCTCCATAAATGAGATTCCTTAATGAAATTCACCTATAATTTTTTTGAACAAGTAAACCATGAACATTGTTAATTTTATTAAAAACTCTTTAGGAATCCATTATTCCTTATAAAATTCATATCCATGATATATCTAAAGTTGGAGAGCATTTGGGATTGAGAGTATGGTTTGGAAAAATCCATATTATTTCATAATGTCATATTTCATTATGGGAGTATTTTTAATTCTATGTAATATTTTTATTTTATCATTCTTATTAGATGGGGATGTGTCTGATGTAAACTTTCTTGATAGTTTGATAGATAACAAGGGATAATTTTTTAGTGGTGTAAGTCTTGATGGCCTACCCCATAATTTGGGCTGATCATATAGTTGTTCACCTACCAGTCAGTCATTTAATATGATAGGGATAAATAAATAACTAAAAGGATCTAAGGATTATCCATAATCTCTTTATTTTATTTCTTAACTACAATCCCATATGTATCATCTATATATATGGATTTGATGGCTATGCTACCAGAATATTGTGTTCCCCCATGAATCTACTTCCACATTCCCCACAATTTCAGCTGCAACAACCTCTAGCTCTATTGACCAATATGAGGATCTCATATTTATGAGTATATTAATCACCATTGAATGTGTTAATTAATTAAATGAAATTATAAAAATAGAAAATTTGATCTTCATCATATTTGGATTCCTTTTGGTGGGTTAGTGACCATTCTCAGGATACTAAAGTACTAATATATACAAGTTTTAGTGTTTTAATGGTATTTGGGTTTGAATATTATTCTATATCCATTTATTATATATAACAATAAAATATTCCTTTGGGATGTTGTTTCAATGGTTTCTATTGGTATGAGAGGATCGGGACTGGTTTACAAAGTTGTGCTATGATGTTGGGGTATAAATAGAAAATAATTTTTTCTAGTAATCCATTATTAATAAATCTATTCTAATAGGGTCTTATCTTCTTACTGGAAATCATATTCTGTTCTTTGTGTGGTGTTCACATAGGTTACATGCCTGTTATATTTTCCCAATATCACTTTCCTAGAATCTACCATTCCATGGTTGAGATTTTTTGAAGACAAAGTAGTTCTAGATATTCCATCCTATTCCATAATTAAATGGGGAATTGACTGGGATATAACTATGGATAACCTAATTGGGAATACTGTTCTCTAAAATATTGTTTTTTAATGTATTGAGTAAATATCCAAGAAACTGTAAATTTTTTTAAAATATAATTTTCCCTTATCTTCATAAAATCATGGGATACCCCCATTCAACAGATATTTGATTGTTTATTACAACAATGAAATTGAATTAAATAAATGATTCATTTTCATAATGGGTGCTCAAATAGGAACTGTTACATGAATGAGGGTTATAATGTTCGTCTCTTATTTATCATGATTGTGGGTCAATATTTGTCCCTAGTTTTCTAAATGGCATCTTATAAGAATTTCATAGATTATAGAAACATGTGAAATCTAGAAGTTAATTTAATAAATCCCAGTGTCATTTATATATCATCTTGATATTCTCATCATTATGTTCTAGAAATTTCATTTGTGGGAGTATAATAATTTATACGTAAATGATGCCCTTTAATATGGAATAAAATTTAGGGATCCTCTCATTTTAATGTTTATTGAAATTACAGTGCTAAAAAATATTCATTTTCCATAGTGTGGGGGTAATTTCATAATGGAACTGATAATTATACTATTATAATCATGATAAAGAACATTTAGGATGGTTTATACAACAAATGAAAGATGGAACTACCAGTGTTTAAACAAAAGAACTCAGTATTGTCTCCACTTATTATACCTGAGGGACCATAAGATAGACACATTAGGATATAAGGTGTCTGAAATTTCCATTATAGGTCTTATATACCATCAAATTATGATAATATTGGATTTCCATAAATAGTATTCAAAATTGTGTTGTCCTGCCATTCGAGATATGAATTTCTTCAAAGCTGCAATGGGTCGTGTAGCCACAAGAAGACCATTATAAGAATAGTTATGCCCTTGATGTTGTTGAGGAGTTATTTTAGCATCAATACCAAGACCACCTCAAAGTAAAACATAGTGATAGAGGCTCAACATGGTTTTCTATCATCTATACCCTATTTATTTTAAATCCATGACATCGATTGATGATTACCCCAATAAGGAAGAGGTAATCACCAAAAATGTCTCTCATCATGATCATCCTAAACATCCATGATTACATAAAGTGGTTTATATGATCCAAGATCCATATTTATGACCATATTTCACTATTTTAGGTGGATTATCTCTATTTAGATTCCTGGGAGGATGGAAACACATTTCATCTGGATAGTGTTACACAGTTAGAATATTTTCCATTATTAATTTATCATTGAACTGCCTGATATTTGGTATTTATTTATCTATTTGTTCGATTTTGTATCTTATTGTGGGACTTCTTCAGATCTAGGTTATGAGTGATACAAAGCTATAATTTCCCCATATCCATGGATGAATTATTTTTAGGATTTAGAAAAGCATCATTTGGAATATCAATGTTTTTATTGCTCAAATGATTATTCTTGTGATTTGACTAAGTTTTTATATCAATATTACCCAGCTATTGTGGTACAATTTCATCATTTCTAAAATTTGTATTTTTATCTATATCAACATAATGTTTAGGATTTATAGTGCTGATATTCACTAAGACATTTTGGGAAAGAGTACTCCACCCTTTATTGACCAAATTGGTGGGCTTATTTGTACCATATGATTCTGTTTTAAGAGACTCCTTGGGGATCCTACATAGGACCCATTTTCTTATTTGGCCATCTTGTCTTATGTCCCATGTGGGGCTTGATTATATTATCAAGACATTCCCCATGTTTTAGATATTTAATAACATCAATGTAATTTTTTCTAGTCATGTATTCATAGCGTTCCCTTAATGAATATTGCATATATAATGGTTGGAGGAATTTAAAGGATGCTAGTAGTTAGAATTTATCACCTATCCTATATGAGACATATTTACATTGATATTATGATAAATCCAATCCCACATCCCTATGGTGTGGGTTCAATTTTTGTCCAAAATTATAACTCTCTAATATAATTTCTGATAATACAATGACTCCTAGGGTGAAATTGACATAAAAAAATTTCCAGTTCTATAGAATTGGGATGGATAAGAGACATCACAGATTTCTACAGTACCCTATTTTAATTTTATGGTCATTGGTGAGAGGTGGGTTTAAATATTCCCCATTGATATGGGATGTGTTTTATCCTAGATGACTTCTATACAGGAATCCATTTTGGTATATCTAATTTTTTGAATCTATTTTTGTAAATGGGAGAGGTGTAATGGATTTAGGTAATTAGATTCACTTACTAAGAGTAGTTTTCAGGTTAAAAAAAACTCACACATTATATTTGAAATGTGTTATATTTTTTAGGGGCCTAAAAAAGGTGTTAGTTGGTGGTTCTCTCTCTACATTAATAGAAAATCATAAATTTAGATATGGGGGGAGATTTATTTTATCAACCAAATAGAACAAAATTTATTTTAATACATTATCTATCATACAAATAATGTATAGAATTGTAATTCATTTGGTGATATTTTTTTGTTTATTGGTTGATATATATCGCCCCATACTATCCCCTTCCTTAAATAAATATGTATGATGAACCATTATAAATTAGTCTTTGGAGAGATGTGTCAAAATAGAGTAATGTTGGTCGAAGGTAGTTTGTGTGCCTTTCCAATCATAAATCTCATTACATAGACTACATGTCAGGTCTATTTTACAAAATAATGTGCATGTGGATTAAATGTGACTCCCATATCCATTATAAATTATCTTCTATGAGATTATCCGTAGAATTGATTTTAAGAAGTTTTATAGCATGTATGGAACACACATCCATTTTAGCTCCTCTATGACTTCATTTTTATAGGTAGAGATAGGGGAGAACCTTTTTGGGAGGTTGTATACATCACACTCCATTATTATATCAAGGTCATCCCATTGTTTATAAATGTCATTTTCCTACCCCAGACCAAACCACATAGGTATCTCTTCTAGCCCACCTTCTGATCGTGAAAATTTAATAATCATAGTTTATAGGGAATTATTTACGAGTAACCCCGGTGTTTTAATAACATCTATATAATATTTTTTGGAAAAGGGGAAGAGTTTTTTATCAGGGTGAGATATTACATGTTCGAGGCTTTCTATAGAGGATGTGAGGGCTCGAGACCATATAATCTATTTTTATATTGTCACTAGGTGTACTATCAATGTATCTTTAACCTTTTACATCATACGAAGAGTCAACATACCTTTACAGTTTTTCAAATATGATCGTAGAGCATTGGGGATACCAAAATTGAGTAGAGTAGAAATGTGATCCTCGTTTCACTTCATTGAAAGAATATACCAACCATCATTTTAGATACGAGTTGGATTATGAACATAAAATATGATGGTCACTAAAATATGTTTTTGATTTTATATTGTTTTAAGGATGTGATCATGTTACTAGGAAGCTATAGGGATATGTGGGTCAGCTTCTGTATATGTAGTGTGGAAACATGCATTCCTTTGGATGGCATATAGAATATTTTACTAAATCATGGATGAAGTGGGAGTGTGATCATAGATAAAATATTAATTTGACATCAAAATACCCAAAATAAACATCCAATGTCAGAGAAAGGATATATAGATAATCTTGCACATCATTTGGTGGATACTAGTGTAATATTAAATTGATTGGAGTAGTAATATTATCTTGGGTCCTGTGTGTTGATGAAATTTAGAATGCAACTTCAATAGAAATGATATGAGCCCACAATGAGATGATTACCAAACTATTCTAATAGTTCTATTTGGGAGAGGGGATTTGAGAATGATCATGATTAGCCTTTAGAACATGACGATGGTCCAATTTAGTAAGTATGTGTTAACAGATTATGGAGTTTTCCAAATTTGGTTGAAAAGACCCAGTCAGAATGAGGATATGAACTTGGTCTTACTCCATGAAATTTAAAAGAATATTATAGTAATAATCATAGATTTATGAGACAATATAAATTTCCTCCAGAGATTCATTATGCACATGTTGATCATGAATATATGGTACTATATCTATTAGAAGATGAATATGTATCTATAAATGTATCTGTACCAGTGCTATAATATTTTGGGAGATTTCTTATTTCATTTTCATAAAGTACTGGTACATCAGCAGAGTATGTGCAGAAATATATGAATTCATGTTTGTAGTCTCTAGAATATAATGGTTTATGTCTTCAATTTAAGAAGCAATACAATACCACTACAATCATAAATTATAAAATGTAAAATTCATCTTTATTTTATGCTCGAGGGTGGTGATATGTTCATTTTATGTTCAAACTATTGAGATATAATTATATAAATATTTAGTGTGATAAGGGATAACATCCTTCTCACTTCATGTATACCGGTTAGTTCAAAAGTCTTCATTAGTGGGAAATGGTATAATATTACACTCATTTTAGTCTATATGTTAATGGGAAATATGGGATCTCCTTTATTCTTAAACATGAGAATACATGGTGGAGGCAATGACCATCATTCCATTAGTAGGTGACTATGGGGAACTTGTTAGATGACACTGGGGGTGACTATTTTCAAGATCCCTCATAGGTCAATCCTAAAATAGGATAGTGTTGGGGTCAAATCGTTGATCCACCATACTGTGATAAGGAATGTTTTGATTGTCTTTTTATGGTCATAGACTACTAATGTAGGTGATAATAGTGATGTGAAACACCAACTTCACCACATCCTTCTATTAATAAAGTTGTAATGTGGGAATCAGTGCATAGAGACCTTTGAATGTTTCCTCGAGGGTGGGATCATACCATTTTACTAGTATTCCTATACCATTATGGTTACTTGTGATGCTGAATTTTTTGGGTATGTGATTTTATTTTTTAATATGAGATGGTTGTTTTCAAAGATGATGTTCTAGTATAGATTCGGGATTATTTCCTGGGCATGGGGAAAGGTAATGTTTATGAAAATAAACATTATATTCAAAAGAAAAAATTGAATAGGGTCACATGTCCGTGAATCCTTTCAAGACTGAACATGAATAATTAGAAATAAACATGTGATTTAATTTCACAATCTTGATTTATGATTTTATATTTTTTATGTTTGGGATTTAGATAAATGCCCATTTATCCATGAAACATGATTACATGTTGTTATTGAAATATTTACATATGATTCAACATTTTTCTAATGTATATAATTGTATGTGCTAGGATATATAAGTTTGGGAGAAAATATACATGAAACCAGTCAAAACATAGTTACTATATTATCACATGCTTTCACATTAGGTTCACTATTTTTGATTTCAACTAAATAATATTATTTGTAAATATGGATTTTGGATATAAGTTTTTTAATACCTATGATAACTCATTTATTATTTAGTCACATACTTTCACATTGGGTCCAACATTTTGTATCTTATAAAGTTAGATATAATAGATAGGGTTTTATTAAGAGGGGTTTAATGTAATTTCAAATTCTATTCATGTTGGGTTTACATTTTTCTGTCAAATAGACACTCCAAATCAATCCCACATATATAGAGAACACATGCCTACTTTAAAAATGGAGTTGTTCATTGGTGTTTCAAGATGAATGATGATTTTTTACTCACACTGATTGAGAGGATATGAGGTTTCTATTATAACATAATTATGTAGATAATTTCTTACTACTCAAAAAATATCATTATGAATTATATTATGTTCCCAAATCTTTAAAAACTACCAATAAATTACTGGTTACCCATATAAAAAAATCATGTGTTAAATCCTCTTATATATAAGAGGATTCTCCATTAATGAAACCATATTTATTCTATAATATTTTCTAATATGTCTTCCACTATTTGTTAATAAATAGGGATTTAATAATCCTTGAATTCTTATGAAAAAATAACACTATATTTTATTTTAATCCAAGAAGGTTCTTTCTATTTCAAAATTGGGATTGATCATCAAATAAACATCGTGAATTTCTCATGAAGTATGGAATAAAAAACCCATATTCTATATTTAGGAGATAGATGTGCAATTTGATGAAATATAAAAAATATGTATAAAAGGTAATTTAAGTATTGTGAAAAGATATTGGGAATTTGGATAATGTATATCATATTATCTGATTATTGGAATATGAATACATGTAGTTCATTGTATTTGGGTGAGGATTATAGAATTTGGTTTCCCGTAGTGTTGATTTTTATTATGCTAATGAAAAAATATATGCAAATATCTATGCTCATGTGAGACATGCTCACTATGGGAAACAATTTATTGAATCATATTGGGAAAACTACACATAGATATGATATGTTTGCTTTGAAGAATCCTTCATCTGTTGTTAGATATGGAGCACGAGTGATTGTATGGTGTCTAAAAATCATTCATATTATAGGAATTAGAGTCCTCATATTTAACTATGGTTATTTAATCCACTAAAGGATGATGAATACTAGTATACAGCTAGAAGTTGGATCTTATGGGATAAAATAAATGAAATGTTGGGTGACATACACCACGGTGGAGGACCATTCACATATAAATCTCTTATCATATGAAAGATAATGAGTGTGGACAATGAGGGGACCATTGAACATGATTGGATGGAAAAAGGGTCTCATGTGATGAATATTGTTTTATAGATTCATTACCCTATTTCATTATGAAAACTTCCCATGTGAAATGGGAATTCGTGGGAAAAGATTAATGGTGAGGGATCATATTGGTTGGGGTTTTATATCAATGTATTCTTACTTGATAAGGATGTTATTTCTGAATATTTATTCATATTTTGTGAGAAAATTTCTTAAAATTCCATAGGATTTCTACCATGAATTTATGAGAATTTATTGATATGGCCCTAGTTTTATTACTATCATAAAAAATGACATTGGGGTATCTCATGATGTTCCCAAAATATAGTTAGGGTTATCTCCTTACTTTCCAAACATTTTGAAGGTCTTCCCAAAAATAAGGATGAAATGTTTGAGGGGTTATAAAAGGTAAATGATTAAATATCTATGGTTTATTTCAGAAACTATGATGACTTGTGTGAGGGTGCCTGAATAAACTATATTGACATATATCAGGGTCTTTACATGAACCATAATGACATGTTTGGTGGTATTTTCATGGAATTGGATGACATGCCTAAGGGTATTTACATAATTTGTCTAAAATTTTCAGATTTGTTCTTGTTATTAATGAACATATTGTAGGAAATTAATGATCCATGTACATGGTGATTATCAATTATTCATGTACATGATGATTTCATACATTCGAGGATTTTACACATAAACACGTCAATGATCATTAGGAATTTACCTATTGAGGCATTGCAAGTTACTAAATTCTTGGTGATGGTTATTTGCGTGATTCATTCAACCAGTAATATATCCTACATGTGATCAATAAGTAGATCATGTTATGTTTATAACCCTATTGCCTATTCCATTATGTAACTCACCAGTGATTATCAGGTGGGGGACTCTTGAGATCATGCAGTCATATACACTATAATTCATTTTATTTCACCTATGTTTCCTTTTTCATATATCAACTATTCCATTTATACGAATCCCCTACTATTATTTATGAATCTTAAAAAAAATTATCATACCTTATATTTAGTTGGTGGAAAGATTCACATGATTCCTTAATATATATTATCCTCCATATGAAATGGTATCATATTATTAATGAAATGATTCTTTTGTCACATGATAAACACTGGATATGTGATCAATCCATTATTATCAGCTTTCCTAAACCCATGTACTATCAATGTGCTTCTATATTATTGGGGAAATTTTTGAGAAGTTGTGAGATACATATATATATAATAGGGATTCCATGTGATCCATTTAGAATATTCAAGGTCATCACATGATCAATGAACAGATCACATAATGTGTGTAATCCCACCATATGAAAAATAGTATAACTCCCTCTACATAATCACATTAGTATTTCCAAATTTTATATCATTAAAACAAATATGATTGTTCAGTGTTTTCACTAGAAATGTTTTATGAAAATGAAGACAAATTTAAGGGGATTCATGTGATCAAGCCATAATGTCTGAGTGTGATTGAACGATAAATATGGAATATAGGATATCTTATATGTGATGAATCAATAGACAATGCAATGGACATTAGCATATAAGGAATAAAATAGTTTACCTTCCATGACATATGAATTACTTCTTTCTCATAATTAGTGGCATGATCACTTTGTTAGTTGTTAAATGTTCTTATGTGGGTTCTATGACGTGGAGTCACATGATCAATTTGTATATGTCCAATTGTCATCGCATAATTAGGAAAAAACCTATATGGAAATTCAGGTTATTAAGTGGTCCTATCTGACTAGGCATTGCGTGACCAGTGAAAAAATCATGTGACGTTCATGACTTCAATTCATGATGTTCCATTGGGTCATGAGATCATGAGTGTAATAGAAGGTTACATGACCTGTGTGACCTATCATATCTATCTATATTGATGCTTCATCCTTATTTCTTTTTTAAAAATATAATACATTTTATTTATGTATTTCTTAAACAATGTTTTGATACTAATTTTAACAGAATAAATATTAATCCATATTATTCCCCAAAGTAAAATAGTTGAATTAACTATTTGGTATGTTTTCATCATATTCCCCTCAGAATTTAACTACATTATTTTTTAATACATTATATTTCATTTATTTTTATACCCTTTTTGAATCATAGTGACCATGCCGATTGATATGAATGAAAATAACATGATAAAGGATAGTTAGATGATGGTTTGAGTATGGTTAAATGAATAAAATTTTTATATATTTAAAACCACCACATGATATAGATGATTTATAACTATAAAAGAAGGTATAATTATTTTAACAGGGTTTCCACCTCATAAATCTGGTATCTAAATTTAATTGTATTAGAAATATATAAAAAATTGTGGAGTTCATCTAGGAGAGGATATATTCCTTTTTTATTGTAAATAAAAAATTGATCTACTATGTTTAGTTCAACATAAATATGTGTAGTAACATAGTATGATAGATAAAGGTTTAGTGACGATAAAGACTATGTTTTCGATATTTTCATCAAGATTAATAATTTAAAATGTAGTCTTCTCATAGAATTATGGTATGATTGTTTTTCATGTAAAATTTAATATTTCTAATTTATCTATGTCATTATATTTTAAAAAAATCATCATTACTATACTAACCTTAAATTTGAAAATATATTTTTTCATTATCCATTGCTAAATTTTTTTTTATTAAATATGATTCAACCCACAATAATTTCACCTCATTGGTTTTGATAACAATTTCAATTCATATTTAAAATATTTTAATCCAAAGAAAAATTATTTTTCTAGACCATCATCCCATAGTTGTTGAGTAATATATAAGTTATTTTATCTTCATGATTTAGTATGAAATTTTATTGAAAATATATCTATATAAATATTCAATAACATCACATGAATACAACTATTATAGTTATATATTTTATGTATAATAATCTCTTAGAAATAAAATTTATTCATGTTCTAAATGAATAAATATGATTTTATTTGTATATGTTTTATTTTTGGAGAATAATTTATACATTATTATATCAGATTTTAAAATAATGTTTTATGGGAATTTATGAAAAAATCTAGAATTTAATTTTTTTCAAAAAATTTCACACATGGGTATATAAACAAATTAGGATATATGGGGAGTGAACCCAAACCTCAAGAGACTATTTTGAATAATGTGATAGGTGGTCCCTTTATATCCTCTCAATATTCCATCATTCTAAAAAGATATTTCTATTATTGTTAGGTATCATTAGTTTGAATTTTACAATGATATAATGCTATATTTTTCTAAGTAAAATTATGTTTTTTTAAATGGAATTACATAATTTTATAATATATTTTAAAGGATAGTATTTTAAATAATTTTTTTCCACAATTATTCAATATGATTTACAAAACCATCATTTTCATTTATGATGTTTCTAAAAACATCATTTAATAAACATTATTAATTATAATGCATAATTTTAAAAAAATTGTATTAAATGGTAGAATTTCATTTAAAAAAAATACATTTCAGATGTTATTCACCATTTTAAATCCTTATTTATTATTTATAGACCGTTTATTTTATTTTTTTTCTCACCCAAGGATATAAATTATTTCTTATAGGAATTATTCATGATTAATAGATTTCAAGAATTCTAGTCTAGATTTGAGGTCTAACCAATGTTATTCCATAATATACTGAAGTCGGTTTTTAATAGATATAATAATATAGTATTTATAATTAATTATATTATTTTTGACATAAAATATAGATATTAATTCTCTAAATATATTTTTTTTGCCATATTCCAGGGTATATAGTAACAAAATATAACATAGTGATGTCATAATTTTGATTTCAAAATTAGGTCATATTTCTATATCAGACACAAAATATAATAGATTATCTGTTTCTAGAATTCAAACTTGGATTGAGGGTATGTGGAATAATATGTAATATAAATGAAAAGGGTTTGAAAACATTAAATATTAGGATGCTATCTATTGAGGATAGTTTAGGTTTTAGAGTATTTTTATGATTAAAATTTGAATGTCTGTAATATTATTAATAGATAAGGGTAATGATTATTTTATAGAGATCATGTTACATAAGAATAAAATTCAATATCTTCAAGGATTTAATTGTTTACATATTTTAATAATTAAAGTTCAATCCTGAACAAATTTCTACCATGTATTTTCATGTATATATATATTTATATTATTTAAAAATTAACATTACCCAAATGTATGTACTTATAAATCCTTAAAATATTATATATTATATATTAAATTTAGAATATTTTTTTAACATGTTGTAAATAAATAAAATGAGGAAGAAATTTTATTAAGGGTGTAAAATGTAAAGAAATAATATTTTATTAATTATTTTTCTATTTTAAATAAATTTTTATTAAATGGATCCTTCAAAAAATAAAAAACCATATTATATTTAATCCTGAGTTACCTTGTATAATGCTTCATTTATCTATATATAAACATAATTAAATATGTCATAATGTAATTAATGTAATTAAAATTATACAATTCCAATATTTTTATTCATTTTCTAGGAAAAACTACTAATATATATTCATTGAACTATAATTTATTTATAATATGATAAAATTTAAATGTTTATAGTTTTTTTGTAATAAAAATATTTTACAATGTTATGGGGAATAATTTAAAAATATTAATAACTAAATATTTAGTTATAAATAAAATTATACGACAAATATAAGTAAAAAATGTAATATAAAAATTTCTATTTAATAAAATATTATTGTGTAATGTCTATGTAAAAGATTAAATAAATATTATAACTATAATGATTATGATAAAAAATGTATAAGATAATTTTATGGGAATTAAATATACTACACATTAACATATTTAATAAATATTATAGATTTTAACATTAATATAATTTATATTGAGAAATATAAATATTATAGTCAATGAAATTTTAATCTGAAAGGAATATAATTAACAATTATAAGAGTGGTATACATATATAATATTAATTTATTTAATGATTATATGTATATCTAGTAGTATATTAATGATTAATATTACATTTGATGAAAAAATATAATGAAATATTAAATATTATATTTTATATATATTAGATGTTTAAAATGATTAATGATGATTGAGATATGTAAGATCATTTATTAATATTAAGTAATGAATTGGAATTAAATAATGATAAAAATGGTGACTAATAAACACAGTTTACTATATATTAATATTAAATGAATTTATATGGTAATGATAACTATAATTCTGAAAGTGAATTATATATAAGATGTGTATAAAATTAAATTAATTCAAAGTATTTAATATTTACAAACAACTGAATAATGTTAATAATAAATTATAATTAATAAAATAATTTAAAAAAATGATGCAATTTTTTGATTTAGTGTATATATAATGATTGAATGATAAAATTATAATTATATAATAGGTTCTTATAAATTAGTTTTTATAATTAATTTAAATACTAAAAAATTGTTTCTATGTGAAATCTAATACATATTTACAATCCCACCATCAAATGGTACAATCAACCAATCTCTGGGGCCTAGATATGAAAGAAGAGTAATTATGATGTTTACGTGAGGTATGTAATATAAGGAACTATCCTTAAACATTATTTATTCATGAGTTTTAGTCAAAAATTCACTTTATTTATATTTAATTATAATTTTTTGTTTAGAGTTTCAGATAATTTTTTCATAAATCAAACATAAAAACCCATATTTTCCAATGTGGACACTTCTAATTATTATCCATTTATCCCATAATAAAAAATAACACGATTTATATTCATGTAATATCATCATCACAATAAACATGAATTCATACATATAATTACCCACCAAAACACACACTGATTTTTTTAAAAATGTGCATTCAATACAAAAAAACATAGTAAGCGAAATAAAATTAATGATAAATTGTTATTATAGTGAAGAATAAAAATCACATGTAATTTATACCTTTATATTAATTTTTTTTATTGAGAATATTGAACAAATTCACATGAAACACAACCACACACATTTTGATCGAATACAACCATTAAAACCAAAAGAAATTAAATAGAAACTCGTTTATGGAACATAGATTATCATATTTGTTTACCATTTTAAATTGTTCTTGTATATAACTGGAACCTAGTTAAATCAATAGTAGAAACATAATGTTCACTCCCTAATTCATAATTATGAATAAAAGTAGTTTTACACAATTAGTTGAATCACTATCTTGAAAGACACATCATATAAGCTATATTGGGGTCACCTAATGCAATATGGATAAACCCATCAAATAACTTATAACGAACTCGATGAATGATTTCAAGGTGCCCCCACAGTATAAGATATATAAATATCAAAAATTAATAATATAAATAAAAAATTTCATATCATGAAAAAAAACTTGTTTGAGTTCTATTTTTATTATTAAATACATCTGAAACAGTTTTAATCCTTTATCAAAAATCATATTGGATTTCAAAAAACCCATTAATTTGAAAATCCCATTCACAGTACCAAAATCCAAAATAAAATGGAATATTATATTTTCATTGGATAAAAAATGAAATCATGTAATGGATGATAGAATCTAAATAATGGTTATTGTGACGGGAAAAGTCATGGTCAATATATTCGTTAAATAAAATATTTTTTTTTCAAATGATCAATATAAAACTAATTAAAATATTAATTTCTAAAACCATTGATATAAAGACAAAATTGACATAAAATTTCATTTATAAATTTTTCATTATTGTATAAAAATATTAATAAATTTTTTTAAAAAAACAAGGACATGATAGAGAATGAGTTTTAAAGAAATCTTAAAAGATGATTTGAAAAAACAAAAGTTTCATAACACATTAAGAAACATTTTAAACGTATGAACAATGAATTAATAACATTAAAAACAATTTATTTTAATCATAACAATGTAATTGATGATAAAAAATGTCAAAGGGTACATATATATGCCACATAGAATGATACAGGTGCTTAATATGAAAATAAGCCACAACGTAACGAAAGAGAAGCAATGCCCATTAACTCGAGTTAAATTTATCATGATCATTCACCTTCATATAAAAAAATAACATTATATTTAATATATAAATTCATATGTATAATTTTTAAACTTCTTATACCTTATAATATAATTATTAGCATGTTATCTAAAAGAACATAATCATTTTAATTTACTCCATATGTTCTAATGATATTTGCAACACAACTCCAATGATTTTGTAGGATTATTGTATATGATCAATTAGGAAATTATTTCAACATATAAAGAAAAATAATCAAAAAAATATTATCATATTAATATATTAATTATGAAGTAATGATTAATTTTTTGATCGTGGTGATGGTAGGATATATGTATGCATGAGTGATGTTTTCATTTTTCTATGATCCTTATGGAAGGATGTAATGAATTATTAATTTTTCTAGAATGACAAATATATCATCAAAACCATAATATTTTCATTCAACATAATTATATATATATATATATTATCTATGAGATTAATTGATGTAAAATAAGGCACATCACCTCAAGGAGGTGGTAGTCTACACATACACACAAATGACATGATCATTTGCAAAATTAATAATGAAAATGATATATTATCATCTCATTAAGAAAAACATCTCATCAAAATCATAAATATTCAGTTATATAACATATATTCATTAAACATGTACTTATAAATTTCCATATGAATATTTTGTGAAAATGATATCACATCAATTCATAATGAGGTATTGATCCATATACATGAGGGACATTATCGTATACCCTATTGAACAAAATGTACAAACATATATGTCATATAAAAACTAAATAAGTATAAATAATTTAAAAATATTATATATGTAAATTAAATCAGTTATAATAACATGTTTTCAGAGAAAACAATGGAAGAATAATGGAATTGTTTCGTGAGGCAGCAGTTCCCCGTATACATGAATGATGTATATGTATATACATTTATCTTAGAGGAGGAGGATTTACGTTATTAAAATAAAATAAAAAATATATAGTATACGGGTGATAGTTGTTTATTGCATAATCAAAATTTAATAACATCTAAAGGTTGTGTAAGATCAATTAAAATAAAATGATCTTTTAATAAAAATACCTCTTTTATAGAAAACCTATTTAGATGAGAATAAAATGAATTCAAATGATGGATTTTAGAAAAAATAATCGATATTTGTACTAGGTAGGGAATATTTTTTACTTTATTTTGTTAGTTCTTTGATGATAAAATAGGCTATAATGGTTTGAAAAAGATCGAAGAGGGGTAATCCTTTATAGGTAAGGAAACTTGTATTCTTATGATTTTTTAAATGAAAATGTGTAACCACATTTTTCAAAAGATGCAAGGATCCAATATATAAATTTATCAATAGTTAATCCTCATATGTTTAATATATTTCAATAAAAAATATTTTATACAAGTATTTTATTCATTATTACCAATATTTTTTTGACTATCCCCCACAAGAAAATTTTGTTTTCCCCTTAACTATAGAAATTAATTTTTTTAAGTATTTAATTTGGTAAAACATTTTGTTGTACATATTAGAAAATATAAACTATTAAGATTTCACATATTTTATCCATTTTACATAATTAAATATTTATAAGTGGAAAATTTTATTTCCAAATTAAACCGGAAAATGTGATGCAATAGATTATTTTTAGAATGTTTATTATTCAAGAAAAAGTAGTCATTATATTAACCACATGATTAATAATAATGAATATATGATTTGATATAAATATGTATATATATATAATCTACACATTTAATTTTAAAAATTTTCCATTAGTTATTATTTTGATTAATTAATGTTGATAAACATAATGAACATTAAAATTGTTTTCATAAATATCTTAATTTTAAACCAAAAAACAATATACAATAAAATCAAACATAATATTGAATAAAAATAAAATAAGTGAATTATTCCTAAATTAATAATACACATGTTAATATAAATAATATTATAACATAATGTTTTCTTGGAATTAATTAATTAATAGACATAAATTTATTATTTTAAAAATTGATTTTTTAACTATTCACTGCAATATTGATATCAATAATACCACAAAATTTAAACGTAATTAAATTTTTATATTTGGTTTCAAAAAGAGAATTATTTTTTCTGAAATTTTAATTATAAAATTTATAAATTGTACTTCTAAATAAAAACTTATAAAATAATTGTCTATTACAATTATTTTATTTTTTATTTATAATTTTACAAACTAATATTATAATTAATATAACTACATTAGAAAACCTGAAATTTATTTATATTACCATTACATAGTTTTATAAATAATTCCCCCCATTTTTAAACTGTGTGGTCATAATTTTATTCACTTATTAAACAATTGGAGACATCACTCCCTTATAACATTTTCTTATGCCCCATATTTCTCTTTGTCCATATCATTATTAAGAAAACCCTAACCTGGTGAATAAAATTATTTGGAAAAAACTATTGTAATGAATTTGAATAATATATTACTCAAATGATATTTTCACTTCTAGTGGAGCTTATCCATGTCTCAAAACATGAGATAAATCCAACACAAATTTTCATAATAATGAAATATCAAACAAGTTGTATAATTGGGATATACTGAGGGGAAAGGCAACATGGTTGTTAATTGATCTGAAATTCCATTAAATTATATTGGGTAAAATGATATACAAAAATATATTCCCCTTTAAAATGAAATTCATTCCTCTTTTCCATTTAAATACGTTAAAAAACATTATCACACACAAGAGAAGAAAGATCCTTCCTCTGGTTATTAGAATAATTTTTTTGTCTACATTGAGCCATACTCATATATTTTAGATTCATCTAAACATTCATAGATAAACCCTCAACCGACTATGGTCACAATAACATAATTTATCCTAATTGACCACAAAAATATGAATATCTACACCACATTATATATAATACTTCAAAAGAATCAATGTGTATACTACATTGAGAACCGTTTTTATAAAAAAACTCATCGTAAAACATATCATGATCCCGATATATATGATAATAAATTAAATATTAAATAATCATATCATCCATGTTCTAAATTAACCACACATTAAATCCATAATATTGGGTATAAAATGTTATAAAAATTAGAATTTAGTAACATAGGATTACTTATGTCTTATCGAATAATTTGATGTGGTGTTGAGATAAGACACAATGGTGATATGTACCCTTTGTAACCTAACTATAAACTTTAAATATATAAGATAAATATAATCTAAAGATATAATTTCATTAATTAGATTTAATTTTTTATATTTATTTAATCAATTAATAAATCCAACATAACTTTATAACATTCAAAAGTCTTTTGAAATCTCACCACCAAATCCATTGATATATATTCCCATTTCCACTATAGTATTGGAAATAATTAAATCATTCCATATATTAATTTTATTTTTTCTTTAAACAATTAATGATTCAAACATATTGTTGTAATTAAATAAATATCTCTTTTGATAATATTCCACTAATAATACTCCTAATGGTTTCAATAAATCATAGTGTTATCTAATAGAATGGAAAACTATGAACTATGTGCATCACATAGAAACTCCTTCTTAATCCGAGAATGAAAAGGTAGAAATAATAATTGTCCAATTATAATGACACAATATAAATCAATATTAAAATCATTCAGCATTCCTTTTTATGAAAATTATACCTTTTAATACAATGAATGATCAACTTTTTGAGATTTCGTAATTTCTTATATAAATTTCAACTACACTGAATCCTAAAAAACGAGGACATCCCCACATCCAAAAATTTAATCAAAAATACATCAATTAATTAATGAAAGGGCATTTTTCCAAACATGACATAGATAATGTATCATTTTTTAACTAAAATCATCATCTATTATATTTTATATAGTAAGATGGTAATGAATCTTGCAAATAAAATATTTGATTAGTTCAATCCATCTTCACCATTAATGTTTTTTCATTCAAAGTGAAAATATACGTCAAATTTGTTTGGTTTGTATATATTAGAAAAATTAGTATTTATAAATTTTGTAACATATTTTTTATAGAAAAATCCATAGAATATAATAACAATACATTTGTAGTGTAATTTAACTCTTGATATTCCAATTGACATGAGGCATAATTAATTATCAGATTATTTTGAATCAATAAAAAATCAAGACCCCTAAATGAATAATCACTGAATTTAAAAAACATCATCATTATAGAAGGACATAAAAAATCATGAGAATTCACAAATTTCTGTTTAGTTTGAAAAAACAATCATAACCCGATTTTTTCCATATGAATTTAATTCAATTTTGTGTTAACAAAATCAGTATCCTAGAAAACTAAACATTTTGTATATCATACTTCTAGTAGTAACCCATTAATAAAATAATCATTAATTCTTTATGATATATGTGGGTGTTGGATATTCATAAAAAATTATTGTTTTAATGTGTTCATAGTAATTCTATATTTAGAAACATTATATCAATAGAAATTCATATGTTTCTACCAAAATAAACTATTAATATATTTTCCTTGTAGATTCATTTGACTTATGTTTTTAAAGATAATCCATAGTATATTTTCATGTTACTCCTATCATTTAAAATTTACCAATAAGTCATCAATAAACACACCTACAATCATATCCATAAAATCATAGAAAACTCTATTCAAAAGTACTACAAAAATTAATAGAGTATTAGGAAACTCAAATGGAATAAAAATATACTCATATTTTAGTTTAATAGTTTTGAAGGGATTATTTAGAAATTTTATTTATTTCCCCATCGTAGGATGGTACCCGTACTGCAGACCAAACATTGAAAATTAAAAACCTCACTAGTGTTGAATAAATAAAGAATAAATATATTGAAAATTACATTTTTCATAATCCTGTTGATATTAATTGATATATAATCAATAAAAACTGACATTGAACAATTTTTTTCATAAAAAAAATATACGAGAAACACATGGTGAAGTGATACGGATAATTATACATTTATATAAAAACTCAAGAACTTTCAATTTTTTATTCTAAATTCCCACAAGATCCATTTGTTATGGGGTTTTTGAAATATAGTTATCATCATAAACCAAGTAAATACTAAACCCAACCTCATGACAATGAATAAATCTTAGGAAATAATTTTGAAATCAATCCTTGTATTCATTAACTCTAGGAACATATCTTATTTTAATAGTTTTTTTATTTTCAACAATATGAGTTTAGCATCTTTTACTAACATATCAAATAAATTTCTCACATTATTTATATATTATTATAGGCATGAAATAATTTTACATAACATTATTCACTCTAAAATATACCTTATAATAATAAAATGATATCCAATCAGTTTTAAAAATGAAATGAAACTCAAAAATATACATATCAACATGATTTGTTGGAAATACAATCACATTGATTATAATAGTAATATTCATATTAAAATTGTTTACATTAACCTTTAATCCTAGGGTTGTAAACAATATTTAAATATTGTTTTCATGTGGTGAAAGTCCTATTTTACATGAAATTTTTCCATAAATGAACAAATATAAAGATACAGAGTCAAAAAAAGAATTGAAATCATTGGAAGATACAAGTATTGTACATATAACCAAACGATTTGATGGTATAACATCAACTTTAGTAGCATAAAATGTCTTATGTACAAAATTTTTTTTCCAATAAGGATAACATCTATCATGTGAAACAAACATTGAACACAGGTTATAATAATTAAATTAATTATTGAAATGTAAACACCTCACCATTGGATTTATATTGCTTACCCCATTACTTGGTTAATATAGACACTTTTATTTCTATTAATTAGACCAATGACCAAACTGACGAAAATGAAAAAACATTCCAGAAAATGTAAAATGCTCCTTGAAATATATTTTACCACAATTTAATCATATTGAGGGATTATATCCATATTTAATTTCTAGATTCTTATCAATTTTTTCCACTTAGACCTTTTTATACTAATAAAATCATTAGAATCATACGTGTCAACCAACTCTATTTAAAATTTTTCATCATAACCAACCACATTCTCAATTAATGTAATTTAATGTATAAAATATCCTATTTTTAAACATGGTTTCAACCATGATTATATTATATTAATTTTATTAACATTTTCATGAATAAATCCAACAAAAACCTAGAATGTTTTTTCTTTCTTTCTTCTTATAAAACTAAAAAATATTTTTTCTTTTTTCCTAACTTATAAGAATTATTTTCCCATCTAGAGTTGAAAAAAATTAGCGAATTACTTTTCCAGGAAAATATCCTTAAACATTTCTTATTTAATTGAACCAATATCATCAATATCTCTGATATTTACAAAAAAAGGCCACCACCCATCCTCTTTACCATCAAAATGATAAATGCTAAGAGTTACCTTTTGATATTTGAAACATTTTATGACATAAAATATCATATCAGGGGAATTTATCTATCAATTAGACTTCAAAATGTCATATAATCCCATAAATTATTGGGGATGTTTTATATGAAATTATCTACAAAATCGATGATCCTTCGTTGTATATTAATTCTTTGTATAGCATTGATACCACATGTATTTATATCTTATATTAACTGATCCATCCCTGAAATATACCACTCAATTCCAATCCCATCGTTATCGTGATGATAATTTGAAAGTATGTTTATCTCTTAGTTCCTTCCAACAATAGGTTACCTAGTTATTCATTTTAAAAACAATTCTGAATCCATATATTTTAGATTAGAAATCATAGTAATATATAAATACATTATCATTTAAAAATAAACATAAATTAAAATATTTAATGGCAGTGATATCATCTTTATCCAAACCCCTAATGTTATATAAAACTTGAACTAATACCAACTATAATTACCCAACTATATAAATAACATAATATTGAGTTTTTATCAATAATTCACATTCTTTCAATTTTAATATATTCTAGTGTTTATAGTTTTAGATAGTTAGTATATACTCATTCATAACTAAACTAAATAAAATAAATTCAATCTTTCATTTACTATCAATTTACCATTATATATAACTTTTAAAATAATGCATGATTTTTTTCACCGAAAATATACATGAACATAAAAATAATTTATTATTTTCCAATACCCACCCTTAAACTCAATGAGGAACTTTTTAAAATATATGATCGACACAAAAAACTCTATAAAGGTCATAAAAATAATTGAAATCCTTAGATAAATAAAAAAAGAATCCCCTTATAATACGTAGTATTATATTCATTATTCTATGAGGGTGTCAAATAATTGATATTAACATGGAATTAAATATGTTTTGATCATGTAAGGCCTTTAAAACAAATTGTATGAAAATAGAAATAATTTTAGGAAATATAGTTTATCAAATTCTAACCATTTCAATACCCATGTAATCAAAACTAGAGTCCTATATAATACATTTGGAGAAATCCTGGGAAACTCCGTTATTATAACATATTAATACAAGGATCATTCCCCAATAAATTAGGGTGTTATCTATGAAAATCCATTTTATATTCTATATTTGCACCTCCCATAAATATTTGGGCATACCCATTGTATGGGATATATCAATCTCACCAAATGCTATCTAGGTGAACCCATTGTATATGAAATATTTGGATCACACATTTATAATATAATTATGATGTGCCATTTCATGAATTAAACATGTTTCTTTTCACATTTTTATCATTAAATATTGGGAAATAAATTTTTGTACCCATATGTACAAAGTTTTCTGATATAAACATTCTATTTTCTTTTAAAACCATATTTTTCATAAAAATATAATAAGAAAAAGGGAACGGTGTTTTTTTATAAATCTAAAAATTATTTATTTAAATTTAATACATAATTAAAATAATTCTTATGATGATGTTAAATTCACTATCATCACATACCTTAAAATATAACATTTATATTTTCTCTTTTGAAAATATTTTCAATACAAATCACATAAATATATTCCATTAAAAAATTGAAATAGTCAGAAAAATCTGAAAATATAAATTGTAAATATTATATTTCCATATAAAAAAATTACAAAATCCATATAAAAAATATGGAAATGGAATAAAATCTATCATAAAGGAATATTAAAATATGTTTTTTTAAAAACCCTTAAAACTTTTTAGCCATTTGAAAAGTTAGTTCCATGAAAGTTGATTTTTTTAAAAAAATAAAATCCCATGAGAATAATGGATTTATTTATATAAAATTTATAAGGTTATATATGTCAACCTTATATAATGTTATAGATATATTAAATCAAAATATTCCTCAATGAAAATAAATTGAGACAATTTTCATTACAACGTGTTATATTCTCTATGCTTGTTCATTATATTCATAAATAATAAACATATTTTAATAAGAAACATTCATAATAATTTTTTTCAAGATTATTTTTCCTTTTATATCACTTATTACCATGTTATATAAAATTACATAATAAATAAACATTATATCATTTGGTTTGATTTTATTTAGCATATATTTTAAAAAATGACATCAGGAGGTTGGTTGTGGTCAAAGAATTCATTCATTCAACATATAAAGAACAAAAAAAATTGAATAATTATATATATATATATATTAAAACAATAAAAACTAATGGTTATATAATATTAACTGTGTTATGAACATGGAGATGGTAGGCAATATATATGTATGGGAAAAATTTCTAATTTTCAATTATCATTAAGATTTAATTGAATATCTTAGTTTTTTAGTAAATAAAAATAAAAATTCAATAATTACCATTTTTGTTTTCTTTAAATATAATTATGTATATTATCCATGAAATTTTGTGATGGAAATGAATAACCTGGCTTCGTAGAGGTGGTAGTCTACATGTAAACACTCATGTAGTTTTAATTAATCAGTTTAAGAATGAAAATGACAAATGATAAATTCGTAATTATTAATGTGAAATTAATAAAAAAAAATTATTTCAACAATATATTATATATTAATTAAAAATTTCTTTATTAACTTCTATATAATGTGTTAGTGAAAAACATATAACATCACTTCTTGAGGTGGTAATCTACCATAAAAAGGATAGATGTATCTTATCCTCGACAGATTGAAAGTAAGATGGAATATATGATATCATAACTATATAAATATAAATATAATAAAAATATCTAAAACAAAATTTAAATTCAGGATTATAATTTTTTTGAGAGCCAATGATGGAAAATTAATTAAATTGGTTAGCGAGGCGGTAGTTCACCCTATACAAAAATGATTTTTTGTATCATGGTTAATTGAAGTATATAAGTATTTAGTTTATTAAATTAACTTAATAACATATAATTATATGTAATATAATAGTTTTATTATTTAATAAAACTTTATTTTGATTTTAAGAGGCTTAAAATGAAAAGAAATAAATTGTTCAGTAAAGAATTATACGTCTTTTTTTAGAAAACCTAGTTTGGTATGCCCCAAAATGCAACCGAGAATGGATTTATGAAACAAATAATAGATCTACGTCATTATTATATAAATTTAATATGTAATTAAAGAGTGTATATTTTTATCCCAATGGAATTTAATGTGAATGTAAGAGAGGGGTGGTGCTTGTAATTTTATAGTCGAACAATAACAATTATTTAAATGAAAATGTTGTACCCATGTTTTTCACATTAAAGAATGATAAAAAATATACCATTAAGGATTATTAGACATGTTAATATCTATATATGTAGTAAAATATTTTTTAATAATTATTATTATTTAAATATTACCTATATCTTTTTACTTCGACCCATAGTAAATCCTTTTTCAGCTTAACAACGCTATTATACATTACACTACTTTCAATATTAAATATGGTAAAAAATTAAGATGAAAATATTATAAATTATAAATTATTTTGATTAAAAATATATCATTAATTTTTAAAAAATTCAATCAATATAATTTGAAAATATTACTTTAATATTAACCTCACTAGTGCGGTGAAATTTTTTGTTTTTATGAAGTGTAATTTTCATGAAAAATATGGTTTTATTTTAACTATATGTATAATAATATAAATTATTTGAAGATAAATAAGTATGTATACATATATAAAATATAAACTTTAATTAAAATATTAATCAATAATTATTATATTAAATAAATAAAATATTGAAACCCAATATTCATTACAACAGTTTGTAGGAAAATCTTATTTCATCCCAATACTAAATATATACTTGAATCCTATATATTATTGATTAGAAACTAATTATGTATATTCAATACATAAAAATAATTTATTTTTTAAATTAAGTCATATTCAAAATATATTGGGTCTTTTAAGATATATAATATATTAATAAGAAATTACTCTTTTAGAAAAACGAATATCTTCACTATTCACTTATAAATAAAATGTTTTTTTGAGAAATTAAAAATATTAACCCTAAAGATAAGTTCATATTATTATTTCTAAATTAATATTAAATTTTTAATAAAATTATGATGTATATAAGATAGTATTTTAAATAAAACATTGTACAAAAATTGTATAATTAAAGCTATTTCCAATTTGTTTTAAAAAATTACATACTACTTTTAAAATGTATATATAAATATTAAAATACATAAATGTGATTATTCAATTATTACCAATGTTTTTACAATTATTTTGAAATCATTATGTGGTGTTGAATAGTCATTTTTTTACTCATATGTGTGGAGTTTTTGTAACAACTGTTTATTTTAAGAAATATTTTAAAAAAAATTAATTTTTTTTGATTGCCTCAATTAATGCAACACTGGGCTTTAAAGAACCATGATATACTATAACTATTATTAATTAAAAATGTCACTGTAACATAGCCATTAACATCGGATATATCAATACTAATAAATACATATTGAATAATATGTTTGGGTTTTTGAAAATAAATTACTGATAAAAGATAGTTAATTTTTAGTAATGTTTTTTATGCATTCAAAATATTATTTTCTCAAAACAATACTTTTATTTTATATTGTTGAAAACTAATAATATCATTTTACAAAATTTTGATAATATATTTTGAAATATTAACTCATGTTTTATAATCAATATCTCAAAACTATCATTAGTTTATATTTTGATTATTTTCAAAGAAGATTATGTTTTAGATGAATACTTTAAAATACGGAGGTTTAATAAAAAGTTCCTTTTTCATATAATGATTTTAAAAGTAAAAATTAGTTTTAATTGTGGTTTAAAAGTATATTTAGCTAACTTATATCACTATGTATCCAAATTAGTTTATTGGAATCAATTTCATAATGATTTTTGTATAATAACACCTTAATAGTATGTAAAACAATTCATCAACAATGCTCAGTTTTATCACATATGTGGTTTTAATAATAATTTCAATTATTCCATATATTTGAATTGAATTGAAAAAAACTAATTCCATATTTTGATTCATAAAAAATATTATTATATGATAAGGTAAATCTAATCATTCTAAATATAAATATAAAAAAAGTAAAAATTTATAACCATGGTTTAGTCTAAAATGCGTTTACCATAGGGTTATAATAAAGAGTAGAATGTTAAGATGTCATATTTTTTTTCAAATTACAATTTTATCTTCATATTTTAGACTTATCACATATTAGGTTATATAAGGATACATTCTTATAATTTTTTAATTATTTAATCATTGGTATATATTTTTTTGGAAAAAATTCCCAAGTGTCTTCTCCCCAACATACTAATGGGAAAATACTCTCTTCTCTTTTTATCACTTCCAAATAATTTTTTATAATCCAATATTGACAGAAATACCTTCCACAATTCCCTCAAGATATTTATATTAATTATTTAGATGTAACGAAAAAGATGTTCTTTAAAGAAGATGTATAAAAATAAACCATGTATTTCTTTTTATTTTTTCGTATAAGTACATAGAATATTTATCAAATATATATATATATATATATATATATTAATTTGTATCCTAAATAAATATAATTAATCATTTTAGTTTCATTACTAACATCTACCTCCTCTTTCATTAAATGGTAAATGTACCTTCGATCATGTGTTCTGTAGACTACTGCCTTTTGAATAGTTGTAATTCATTTTCCATAATCACCACTTAAGGTTTGAAATAATAATAGATTTGAATTATTTATAACATATATATAGTATTTATAACTTTATAATTACAATATAATGAATAAATTCTTATATTCAAATACTTATAAAAATGATGACATACCTCATTTTTTGGTGTGGACGACCACATCCACAGAGCGAAAAGATACTTTTTATATTTAATTATTACATTGTTGGAAAAAAAGAAATATTTAATAAATATATATGAAACATATTGAATACAAAATATTAAATAATATTTTATTAATTATTTTTCTCCATTCCATCTGTTGATAAAATGGATACATCATTCAGAAATATATATGGTCTATCATCGACATTAACAATGTAACTCATTATATATCTAATATTTTTTTGTATTAATATAAATAATTATGTAATTAATATATCAGATATTTATATCATGGTTAAAAAATTATATATTATTCAATCATTATCAATGTAAAATGATCTAAAATAACATACCAAAACATTCCAGAAAAATGAAGCATTTCTTACCTGAAACGTGATTTTAACAAAGATATTGATATTAAATTGTTAACAATTGGTCATATGTAACTCATATATGGTATCATATATATAATTATGGTTCTATAATATAGGTATAATAAAACAATATATATTATATTGGTGGTTTTAAATTTCACCTTGAAAGTCTATACTTGAAGTAAGGGAATTGTCATCTAAATTTTTTCCATTGGACACATTCCATATTCATGTAATAGTTATATTTTTATTTTTATATACTTACAATGAATGTATTGTATGATGAATATTATGAAAATTATATAATTTACATATCCATATAAGGTTTTTATTGCCTGTCCTTACGATTCAAACTTTACAAAAATGGTAAAATTTTCATGTTACAATATTTGTCTTTTTCGGGAATGATTATGATTATTCTTCAAGTGATTATACATCATGGCCTCTCTATCAATAAATTATTAAATTTCAATATCATATTTTTATATATTTAAAATAATTATTTCAATAACATTTCCCATCTTTATGTACATAACGGTCTAAAATTAATATATTAAAGGAAAAGTCATTTTATTTATTTCTTCATTCCAAAATACATTTTGGTCAATACAAATATTTTACTAAATAAATTAATGAAAATTATCACAAGTATCCAATGATTGTGTAAATTAATTTGTACCCATGATTCAATTTTTAAAAAATTGTATAATATGATTTTCCTTTTCATTTTATAAAAAATGATAATTTTACTTTTTAACAAAAAATGGGAAACAAATTTTTGCATTCACATGTATGAAATGAATGTTATTCTTATCTATCATACACCATCAAATATATGATGAATCCTTTAAATTAGTAAATTTTTATTTTTGAATAAATATTATTTTTTAATATTTTGAAAAATTTTATTTTTTAAATTAGTTTTTAAATATATTGAAGGTTATTTTTTCCATGAACTATTTCAACTACACATTTAAAATAATTTTTCAACTATGATGATATCTTTTAATGTTACATATGATTTACTAGGTAAATGAACCAATGATACAACCAATATTCTTAAAATGGATGGATTATGTTTATAATGAGATGATTTTTATGAAACATGTTCCTTCTCCATGGGTTATACTATAATTATATGAGGACATTTTAAGGAAAATCATTTCTTATCTATCGGTTATGTTACTATAAACTAATAAAAAAAATTATGAACCCCAATTCTATTTCTTGCATTATGATATGATTATATGTTAATGAAATCATATTCCATTTATGGTTTTTATACGATTAATTCTCTATGTTATTATGAAATAATAATTTGTTATATTCAATATGTTATTGGTAGGGACAATATATCCCACCAATGTGTGGGATAAACATTATATATCATGAGAAAAATATAAATAAAATGGCGACTGAAAATATTTCATTATAGGAACCTATCAACTATTATATTCTTGGTAATAAAAAAATAACTACTATGATAGATTGATGAGTAAACCAATTCCAATATGGTAGTCTGGTAAATGATCCTTAACTACAAAAAATGATTTTATATTCTTATGTGTAATCCAAATACCCATGTCATGTGAAAATTTTATGTTCTCATGAATCATTTTCTTTGAATCCTTTATGATACATGTCTTATAATCTACAATGATTTATTTCACAACTCCTCTGTTTGATATATGATATGTAGGATATGGTATGAAATTTCTATTATCAATTTATAATACCATTATCCTCATACTATACATATATTTCCCTTATTTCCCCTTAATGAGCATATGAAGTCATGATTTATTATTCATTACTTCCCTCTGATACAAAAGAGGTATTTTATATTGCATGTCAAATTAGGGTGATAGTTATGAAGGACATGGTTATAGTTGATGTAGTTCACCTATAAAATAGTTATATATTTATGCAAGATATAAAAATCAATAGACCTATATGATTCATCCTAGTATTATTCCGTTACCTTATTAATAAAAATATCTAAAT
Organism: Viscum album; assembly: GCA_963277665.1. NCBI lineage: Eukaryota > Viridiplantae > Streptophyta > Magnoliopsida > Santalales > Viscaceae > Viscum > Viscum album. The sequence continues at coordinate 699,505,294 of OY728119.1, read as the reverse complement.
ATTTAATATATATGTACAAAAAAAGGGGTTCATTAAAATTACATTCATTGAATTTTTTAGTTAAACCATCTAGAATCATGAATGAGAAATTATTTGTGGGATCCTAAGGGATATCTCTCGGAATATGTCTACGGTTGTGTCTAACGATAAGTTAATTCTTAGAAAATATTTTTTAGATTTGGTTAAAGGATAAAAATTGGTTTTCGAAATAATTAGATACCATTATAGATAGTATAAGTGGATATTTATTTGGAATATATATACCTATATGTAACATTTACAAAATGGGACCATTGCGTTTTAATCGATTATCAGCTGTTTTATAACAACGAGTCTTAATACTCACCAATTTATTACTCTTATGGTATTTTATTGGGGAATTCATAAACTAATCACATCCCATCATGATATATTTGAATAATTTCTATTAATAAAATAGTCTATAAATATCGTTTAATTTATTGGAAGGAATATTTCACCATTTATAAATCCTCTACTGTTTTCTGATTATGTGGTTTCCATCAATGATTATTGTTTATAATAATATTATTTTTTATTTTAATATATATGTATAACTTAAAGAAATATTATTAATGAATAATGAAATAGATAATGTAAGGATTTTACTCATAAGAAACCAGTTTTTTTGGAGTTGGAATAAATAATATTATTTTTAATGTCAATAAAAATTATCAATTTTTGAATCATGATAAACATACAAATGAGAAAATAGGGACAAATGTTTTTTTAAATACTTTATAAGGAAACTTACACCATTTTTAACAAGATCCATTGATCCACATGTTGTTGTGAAATTGATTCTTCCATTAATAGTATATTATTTAGTCAATAGTGTTCAACGCTTGTGAAATTAATTTTAGTTCTCTATATGTTGGAAGGTGAATCTTTTATTGGTGAACTGTTATCAAGAATATGAGCTAATAAAACAAAATTGACTCAACTAAATGTGTTGATTTTATGAAAAATATTTTTTTTGGAAGTCTATTTGTTATAAAAAAGAATTTAAATCCATTAACACATATTAGTAGAACTTTAAAAGACATACGACATATGTTTATTTTATAATATTCCAACTTGAATGCAATGTTGATCGAATATTCAGTAGATTAAAACCAATTCACTAAATGGGGGTTTCTACATGGGACATTAGTATCTCTTAATAAATAATTAGATTAACTATCTTGGGGGAAATTTATATTATTATTAATAATATATTTGATATATTTGATATATTTGATAACAAATAAACAATGTAATTTAATGAGAAGTCTAAAAACCATCAATAGAATAATATATGATTTCTATGATTATAAATGTGTGGAAGGAAACATATAGGAAATTTACTATGTGGAAAGGAAAATGTTTTAATTTGAGAATTGAATGTTATGTATTAATCTATTTGTAATGTGATGAGAATAAGATATTTAATTTGGAGAATATAGTAGAAGAACAACAAAATTAACCATCCACAGACTAGAGTTTCAAATGAAATAATTATGGTAATTATTTTATCCAATGCCCAAATAAAATGGTTAATGATGATGATCGACGTAACAAACCTCTTAATATTAGAGACTAATAGAAATATCAAATATTCAATGCTTTTTTCATGTGGGGTGTAATAAATACATTGTGAATGGAACACTTGAAATCCACTCTTCACATAAAAATATATTATTTTGTTTTTTTTCTACTGAATATTTTTTATCATAATTATCGGTCATTGGTATCATAAATATATATTAATTATTACATGTTGAATTTTATGTGAAATCCACTAATGGTACCATGATCCCATTTTATTCTATTAATTTTCTATAGTTCAATTTTATTGGACAGTTCATCTGAAAACCATATATTTCTTCCACTAGATGAATTTGATGTTATGATAGGATAGGATTGGATTTTTCTATATAAATAAATCATCAATTATTTAGGAAGTGAAAATAAAAATTTTATCCTAAACAAACTTATGATTGTATATTAGTGTGATGATAGATATTAACACCTTAAGTTTATCAAATCTATTTTATTTTTCATGACAAATATTCAAAATGGGTGTTTATCTCATCTGGTTACTGAAAAACCAACATCAATGATATGTATATTGTCCATTATTTTGTTGATGTATTACCTGAATAGTTTCCTATCCTCCCATATAATTTTGATGTTGATTTATTAATTTATCTCATACATGGTTAGGCACATTTTTCAAATACACATTGTTGAATGGACCTATTTGAGTTTCAGAAATTGAAGAAATAGCTCCACAAAAACAATGAAAAGTGATTTAATTTTCAATGTGTAAAAACATGGTGTAAACATATGATTTTTCTTAAAAATAATAATGGATTGGTTCAAATATTTATTTATTATCGAAAAGAACAATATCAGAATTTAGAGTATGTATCCCTCACCCTTAATTATGACTTGTTTGTTCAACTCTGGGGTTCTGAATACATTTATAAAATTTCCATTCATTCTAGATATCACAAAATTATGATTTATAATGAGGGTATATCCAGATGGTAATATTAAGTATGTATTGAAACATAGAGCATATATATTTTCCATTTCATCTTATTAATTCCCACATTACATTTATTGTTTTAATGAATAAATTCCTTAGAAATTTTCTTGATTAGTTTTTCGTAGTCTGTATAGAAAATATTATGATCTGGTAAAATAGAAATGTTGAGCACGAATATCACATGAGAATTTTGATTAAGAAACAATTTTAGGAGAAAATATTCAAAATAAAAAAAACAATTTTGGATACAAAAGTATTCTCTATTGGGTAATATAATCTCAAGAGAGTGTATATATGAGGATCCATCAAAGATGATGATTTTTTATCTGTATCACAGACACTCCACTATGGATAAGATCCACTGTTATCATGGTTTGTAAAAATATTATCATAAGGTTTTTTATCATTTCACATGAATTTCTAGTCCACTATCTATGATAACATATAAAGATGTGTTTCACATCCCTTTAAATGTGTGTTCTAGTTAGGAATAACATCATTTGGGAAATTTCCAATGGATTTATTTTTATAACTCGAATCATCCCACAGTTCTTTATCATAAGGGACATGCTTTCTAAAGGTAGGCATTTGTTACGTTTGAACTTACGATACTTAAGAACATGAATTTATCGAGATGATGGGATCTCGGACTCATTACACCCTTTTGGGGGGAATTATTGCCAACATTGGGAATATCTTATATATTTGAGATATTTTCATGAATCCATATTAATTCAAAAATTATAACGTAGCTTTCCCTTGGAATTTGCAATCAATTATTATCATGTGTGAAATTTAAAATCATTCATATGTATTATAGGTTCTACATTAATGGAGCCATCTGTATGTATTATAGTTTTTCCATCAAATTTATCGGCTCATGTATTATTTAGAGATTATTTTTAACCATAGTTATGATAATACTAGTTTCTGAGCCACTCAGTGTGGCATATTGGAATTTATTATCGTTTTGGGAGAAAAATTTTTGTTTTGATGTTTGGATCATACACATTAGTGGGATACCTACGTATCATTGTGAAACGATTCAAGACCCTCATATATCAGTTCCACATAATGGGACACATCATACCATTTATGGTCATGCGATAAGGACCTAGCCTTGTAGTTTAATGTTATATGGAAATGGAATCTTAACAAAAGGATATTAATACCGATTTGGTGTGGAACATATAACTTTGTGGCCAAAAAATCATGGTTATAATTTGGGATTCCATGTTGGATTAGACCCTGTTGGGAAAATGGCATAGGAAGAACAAGGTTGATTTGATGTATTTGGTTGATCCTCAGAGAGGCTTCCTACGTATCTCATTGGGATGGGAATTAAATCTCCTGTAGTACGATGAGTCTCATAAGATAATGTAATCCATTGAGATTAATGGTTTGGGGCTTAGTCATATAATGGATACCCATGATTATGGAATTTGGGTTGGATTCTTAAATAGGATATCCAATCATCTCAGGAACCGATAAAGGTTTCATATTTATCCCACTATTGATGGGAATCAGCGTTATCGTAGTTCAAGAGTGTTTGGGTGTTTTTTCAAATGTTGTGATAATGAAAAATCTCTTAGACCATGTGATTCATGCCCGGTGTGAGAAATAATAGGATGTAATGTATTCAACAAAGGAAAAAAACAATATTCCTCCTCTACTAGTGGAAGAGGACTGTCATACAGTGGCAAGGGTGGACAAGGCCAAGGTGACCGTGGAGGAGGGCACATAGAGATGAAACGTACAATGTGGGATTCCATGAGAGGATTTGCGGCCTAGATCATAGATTATATGGGACTTAAATTAGTTTTATTCTCCTTATCCATCCCGATAGAGGAGGGATACATCTCATTTTCTTATATGGAGAAGAAATTATGACTCTCACTCTATTTATTGGTACACGAACGCTCCGAGTCAAAGAGATGAAAAGAGGATGTCATGGCCCAAACCTAAATTCTCCAAATTGGGAACATACCAACAATATTAAATGGAGAAAGGTCAGTGAGACTACAATTATACAATCCCATATACACACCATGAATCATAACCCCATTACAAAATAAATGTGGAAAAGCCCTAGTTACGGATATACATACCCAAATCGGATACACACTAATATGTATTTTCAAATGGTTGGATAAGTTTGGAGGTTTTTGTGGAGGATACAACTTACTCCCGTTATGATAAGGTCACCTAGGAAAAAATTGGCATACAATGAGTGGCTTCAAAGAGGGTTTACAAGATGATTCATAAGCCATGTGCGTAGCTATGCGACTTAGCTATTTAGAGTAGGTATACCGCATAGGTACCCCATGTAGGTGTACCACATAGGTACCACGTGTAGGTGCATCAAACAAGCAATATTTATGATAGAAAAAAATAGCTTAAAATTGTAAAACCAACACTATGAATGATTTAAACATTGTATGGACTTCAAGATGATCTTATCCCATGTAATTCACTCTTATACCTTATTTTTGAGAGCTACCTGAGAAAATTTGAGGGATTTGGGTGAAATAGCTATACAATGGGAGCTTCAAGAGTTCATTCAACTTTTTTTGTTTTCTAATGAGGATTTGAAGGGTAATATTTATAGGCATGTATGGGGGTATGGTCAAATGAACTTTTTTGGCATAGGTCAGCCACACAACCTTTCCAGGTAGGTCCTTTGCATAGGTGCATAGAAAGCATCATGTCGCATTGGTATTCCGCGTAGGACTGCTGCATAGGTCTTCCGTATAGGCCTCTATAATTTTTCATTCCACTTAATTATTATGATTATCGTCTAGACGATTTTAAATATTTATGTAATGGCTTCAATTTATTTTTGTCTTACTAAGGTATTTCAACAAAATCCCCCCCCCCCATGAATTGGATCTGATTAAAAAGTGGGTCAAATAATGATGTATGATTGTGGGGAAAAGACTATGGGGTAATTGTTTAGCCACAAAGGTTTTCCATGAATCTATTTCTCATAGGGTTTCCACATATCTAATTTGTGTAGGCATGTCATGAAGGTCGATGAGGTCTATAAATAGGTCTGTTCCTTTGAGATTTTCTTCACCTGGTATCTCAGACTTTTCGATATCACTATATAGCTTAATTAACCATCCTTTTAGCATTTTTCTCGCATTTAGTATCCTTGAAATTTTCTCAATGTGAAACCATTTGTGAAATGGAGATATGTTGAAGGATTTTGACTAAGGATTGTCACTAGGACCCTTGTTAAAGGACCTACGTGAATTAAATCATCAAAGGACCTTTGCGAAAATTCTGTTTTCCAGATTTTGAGATTCCATTATGATGGAATATGATGTCACGACCCGCCCATGGGGCCCGTGCCATGACTACCCCAAGCCCGCCTTCCATAGGCCAGGGGCTGGCGACTAGTACCAAGCCGTAATTCCCAGAAAAAGGGAAGGAATTGCCTTTGAAAAGTAAACAAACACCACAGAGTAAGCAAGAGGAAAAGTAAACACTAAGTAAAAACAGAGTACAACTGAAAGTGCGGAAAAGTAAATGGGCCAGTATACAAACCCAAACTGAAAGTAAAGTATAACTCGAAAGGGAAAAAAACAACTGTAAAGTAAAAGCCGCTACACCGAGCTGTCCACTGGAAATCCCACCTGAAGCGTGGGTACAGATGGCTCCACTGCTTCACGGGTCCCACCATCCTCTCCGAGTACGTCCCGCCCAGTGGTCCACCTCCAGGTACCGTCCTGCTCTGAAATCCTCAACCACGATCAACGTTGTCCGTCATCTGCAACCAACACAACGTAGTGTGGGCATAGCCTGTAACGCCCAGACCCCAGCTACCCAGAGCTGGTGCATTACTTCGTAACATTGGCATGATCACAAAAGATCAAGTCTCGAAAGACCGATTAGTTTAGTATCCTTGGAAACACTAGATACATTCGAAAACGTTACATTACATCATAAAGTGAAAAACTACAATAACAAAGTCTCCATATTCCACACTCATATCCTCTTCTGACAATCCCTGCAGGTCATTCATAAAATACTTCTTCACATCCTGGAAAATACTAAAACATTGAAAGGGGTGAGCTCAGATTCTCAGTAAGGATAACAATATTGCGGAAGCTTTCATAAACAAACAATAACATTTAAGGAAATGTATAACTAAAACAAAATCCTTTTTAAACTTGAACATCAGCATAATATGGCAAAAATAAAATTAAATAATTCCATTTACTTACTCATATGGATATTCTACTAGTCGAATAATCTCATGCAATATCAATAACCACTTTCATAATGAGGGAATGTATAATGCCAGACATTCTGAAACATTTTGTCAAGGCCTCGGCCAAGATGTCTAAAATGATTAAGGCCTCGGCCAAAACCATAAATCAAATTGGGAAAGGTCCTCGGCCAATTCCATGACTAGTTGTCTCATGAGACCTACCGATGCAATTTTTTTAGAAGATAATTACATTTAAATTTGCTTAAATATACTCCAGTGTTTTTCTGAAAACATTATGCAAGCTTCTGAAAACAAAATAACTAATTCTGAGACGGCTCGACTAATTACAGGCCATGATGGGTCCACGCCCAATCCCTTCCTGTCTACCACACTCGAGAGTCAGGTTTTCTGAAAACATTTTTAAGCTTGCGTTAAATATGTATACATTTGAACTAGATTTTCATATATTTGAGAGAAATATATCTTTTTTGAAATCATTTAAAATTCACAGAATTATAAAATAAAACCTTTTGAATAAACGTAAAAGTCAAAGGGGTTTATACACCGTATAAAAGAAAGTTGTGTATAAAACCAAATATGGATCAATGAAAGGAGATTAAGACGAAGTCCTTAAAAGATTATTTTTAAAATAATATAGATCTATTATGTGTATTCACTATAAGTACATATAAAGAACGTAAAAATACAAGATAGGACATAATAATATCATGACATAATTTTAAAGTAGGAGATTAACCCAAAGAATGGAAGTTGGGTTAAGAAATTCCCTTACCTCGTGTCTGACTTGACTCAAACGTTCTTTAACCTCCTGAATAAAAAACTAGAGTTAATATATACCTTATTAAGAACCATTTTTAATTTCATTATCATTTTTATATCACTTATTACAATGTTATGAACATTATGTAATTATTTAAGTTAATAACGGTTGTTTTGTCGATCTTTGGTACTTGAGTCAACAATAAACTTCTTATAATTACAAGTTTTTTATGTGGTAGAATATCCATTATCTACAGAATTATATTCATGATTTAGATTTCATATATATCATATATATCCAGTATATACATTCATTTATAATATTACGTAACATTTAGAGGTAAGAAATGAAATGCACCGTTCATGGAGACGGAAAGCCGTACGTACGCATGAACGCTACTTTCATTTATATTTCGTATTTAATGGAATGAAATCATAATGATATAAATGTATAATATAATTCTAGTATAATATCATATATAATATCATTTACTCTATCCTTTATACATCCCACATGTGGCATTAACGATTCACATCACTTTGAGGGGGCGGTAGTCCGCACTTACTAAAATGAAATTATCGCATTTACCCATAATGGAAATCATAAAGTATGCCATAAATGAGAAATACAGAATCATAAGTAAAACATAAACATATTATATATCATATATAAATATAGTGACATCTTAATGGCCACCTTTGAAGGTGTTATATGAGTGTTGAACAATCATCGTTTCGTGAGGCAGAAATTCGCCCTCCACAGAAACCGTATGTTCTTTAACCATTAGATGTAGGTGTGTGTAATTGTAGCTCAAATCCTTCTTATAACAAAATCCTAGTATATTGAGGATACTGGTGTTGTTACAAAAGAAATTAATAAAAAAGAATTTAGGGGGTTGGAGAAGAAAAATAAAACAAAACAACATTAGAGAAGACATTACCTCAAAATCGGGTAACTCTTTTTGATTTGAGACAAAGGCTTCCTTGGGAAGAGTTCTGCCCAATGTGAGGCTTCTAGGAGTAATAGGGGGATGTTGGGAGAGTATTTGGGCAGTGTTTGTCCGAGCCAAATGGCTTGAATGTGTTAATGAGGTGGTAGAGGTGGGGGCCTTTTATAAGTGGAGAGGAGGGGCACTTTTGGAAAGTAAGGAAATTTTACATTATTATACAATGCTTTTCGGATTCTAAAGGTCCCACAATTATATAAATCGAGTATAAGGTGATAAGGGTTCTAAATATAAACATACAATAGGCATTGGACAAGTGTAAGCCTTGGATTTTACATTATCTTCTCATTTTATTTAAATCGTTAAATAATGAGGTCATCGTTGCATCATCATGATGTCATAAATAATTTAATTTATTTAATGTATAAAAATTATAAAAAAAATACTATGATGTAGGAAATATTTTTAGCTTTCCAATGACAATTTATAGTCAAAACTATGACTTGTATAACCCCATGTAAAAATTGTTTTAGTAAAACATTTCATGTTTGTGTCATTTTTTACTTTAACATTAAATAAATATATATTAATGTCATTTTCCAACTAAAGTGGCTCCATGGGGTCCCCAAGTTGACCCATGGGTTGTCTTGGTCGGAAATTACTCATCCAATAGGAGTAGGACAAGTTTCAAGCTCATCTCATATTATTAAAAGATTATTTTTACCTTAAACTACACTAATAACCTCTAATCGCGATTAAGAACTTAAAAGTTACTATTCACCAAAAAATTATTTTATTCTCATTGAACCACATTTTACTTCTTAATGACAACCATGTATGTCGGATTTTTGAAAATCAAATCATAGAAGTGGTAATATTTCATTTAAACGAAAAATCAGTTATTTAACAACCACTTAGTGGTTTCACTATTCATCAAAAATTGATGTTTTTCAGAACAATGCCAAAATTTCACCCTAAGCTATAATTGATATTCCGAATTCAAAAATGATTTCTATTTTACAAAATTCAAAACATATGAGTTTCATTAATTTATTTTATAATTAATTCCCGCTTTCACAACAAATAGCGTGTTTTTAAGAAACAATTTATTTCAAATGATTCGCAATTGTTTATATCCAATTTCAATGTTAAATTAATTCTAATGACCACCATTGGATAAAATGGCAAAAATATATTCTAATTATACTTTAAAACCACTAAATAGTATAATTTATCACTATAAATTATTTTGATTAAAAAAAGTTGTTTTTAAGTAATTTTCACTATTCATAAAAAATTGGAAGTTCTCAGAAAATTACAAAAAATTCAACTTTGGATAATTTCGATATTACGAATACAAAAATGATGTCCATTTTGAATTATAAAATTTCTATAATTTTAAAAAGTGGTTATTACTATTCATAACGGCTACTTTGATTAGTCGCGGTGTTTTAGAACTCGAAGTTGCGTACAATACAAGCTATTGCATTATTGAATGAGAAGCGTATCGTGGAAGCTCGGGGTGTTACATTCTCCCCTCCTTCAATAAATTGCATCCTCGCAATTTAAAATTTTTCTTTGAAAATAAAAGGTTGAAAAGAGAAAATACCTTTGAGGAAAACCCACATCGGAAATAAGATTAATAAAATTTAGCCTTAATAAGAGGGAAAGGGAAATGAAAAAGTCACCACCCAATTATGGTCTCGATTAGGAGAACGTTGGTGGCAATTAGAGACATATAATTAGAGGAAAAACATAAATATTTGTAGGGAGTGATTGAGGTCATCAATCACAATCAACTTTCAAATTGAGGGCCGCAAAGCCTTCAATCTATGTTGATTTAAAATATCATCAGTTCAACAAGTCATAAGGTATTAGGATAACACATTTTTTTGTTTTAATATCCCTTTACTAAAGTTTAAGAATTAATTTATTCATTGAATAACAGATAAGTATATATATATTTAGGCATGACAATTAGATTTTCAACCTTCAACTCATCTTTCACTCAAAAAGATAATATAACTCAAAAATATTATACTTATCCTAATTGTATATGGTTCCAAATGATAACACATACCATTTAGATTAGTAAAATTATTTTGTAATAACCAGGGACTTCCTCTAGGCTAGTGGTAGGAAATAAAGGCTTGTTTCACTATGGTTGTGGGTTTGATTCCTGCATCTTTGTCCGACGTGACAGTTTATGCCCCACCCTGCAGGTTGTCCTTTTCCTAAAACTATAGTATTATAATATTCCAAAAATAATCTTCATAAATTTTTTAACCTTAAACAATACTATCCAAATATCAACTTAATCCACTCTAACCTTTATAGTTATCCAAAATAACTCTGTCCAGACATTCACTAGAAGGTCTCTTAATCCAAAAATCAATTTATGAGATTCCCCAAACAAATTAAAGTTTCTATTTTTGTCACATACTAAAAATATGATTTCCTTAATCATATTAAATCCTTACTGAAATCAACAAGTACTGCAGTAAAATCCTTATATATATATATCACATTATTCTAATAACCAGAATATAATCCATGAGTCCAAAAGCACCAATACATTAGTTATTCTGCTTCAACTGTAGTAACAGCATAAGATTGTCCTTGATCCCTTGGCCTTTTCTAAGGTATGTTTCCCTGACGCTTAGGATATTCATTTGCATAATGACCCATTTCTCTACAATTATAGCATTCAACATTGATAGCCTCTTTCTTTCCCTTGAAATCACGAGCCTGGTGACCCTTTTCTACAAATTTATAACAAACTCCCATTCCTTTTAGGGAAGTACCAGAGTGATTCTTCCCACAATTATCAAATAATGTAAAATCCTTCTTTTCCTTTTTCCCTTTATCTGTCTCTTGTTCCACCGTTCTCTACTTCTCTTGATTTACTTTTTGTCATAAGACTTAGAGAATTGCTTTTCTGTCTTGATAGCACACGAGACAATATCTTCGTATGAAGAGAATGTTTGTGATACTAAAGCTCGACGGAGAAATGGTTTTAACCCATCAAAGAAACGATTGGTCTTACTTCTTGGGTTACATATGTAATCTGCAGCATACCTCGCTAACCTTGTAAAGATAGCCTCATACTTTGCGACATTCTCATCCTCCTTCTTCCTCAGACTCAGAAATTGCCTTTCCATATCCGCTCGATGGTCTCGAGGAAAGTATTTTTCTAAGAACATCTCTTTGAACTCCTGCCATTCCATGTTTGTTAATTCATCATCTTCCTTTGTGTTTTGAATTAGTGACCACCATTGATCGGCATCTCCAGTGAGGCGGTAAACTGCCATGAAAACTTTCTCCCTTTCACTACCCCCAAGGCATGGAATATTTTCTCTAAGGAATTTATCCATTGATCAGCTACTATAGGATTTGTACTCCCATTGAAGGTTGGTGGTTCTTGCCTCATGAAATGGTCTAGAATTGATCCTCCATGTTGCGGATCAGGGTGCTCCATACGAGTAAGGTTATTATTCACAACCTGCGTGAGTTGTCCCAGTACGGTGAGAAGCTGATCAGCACCAGTTGTATCTCCAGATCCACAATAATTATCTTGAGCAGGAGGGCAATCCTTACACGGAGTGCGTGCATTGATACAGTTTCCATTCCTTCCACTAGGAGCCATTTCTAAACAATTTCATAAACTAGATTAGTTTATGAATCAAAATACATAATTCTATACTTGTAAAATACTTAACATAAATTGAACTATTTATGGATATAATCCATAATCATAAAATGGTTTTATTTGAGGAAGTATATACTCATAACCGTTCATAGTGGTTTGTAAAGAAAATGAGAATTATCCTAAGAATATCCCCCGGGAGTGTCGTAACCAAGAGTGCAGCAAGGCCCGTTGTCGTGCACCAGTTCTCGTTCGAGTCTAGCTCAAAGTGGTGTTTTCGGGTTTTACCCCTAGGTACATTTGTGCCAGAGCTGCCTCTACCAGCTCGTATCCAGACAGGGATGTATTGCTCGGAAAACTCACAACATCTCTACAATACCAAAATTCTAGGATGTTCTTCTATACTAATCCTCAAAGTCTATCTTCGGGCTATTTGCTCTAATCAGAGTTTATCTAAATCTAGCTTCCAAGGTTAGTACTAAACCGCCTCTGATACCAACTGTAACGCCCCGACCCCAGCAACCCAGAGCCGGTTCATTACTTCGTAACATTGGCATGATCACAAAACATCAAGTCTCAAAAGACCGATTAGTTTAGTAGCCTTGGAAACACTAGATACATTCCTAAACGTTACATTACATCATAAAGTGAAAAACTACAATAACAAAGTCTCCATAGTCCACACTCATATCCTCTTCTGACAATCTCTGCAGGTCATTCATAAAATACTTCTTCACATCCTGGAAAATATTAAAACATTGAAAGGGGTGAGATCAGATGCTCAGTAAGGATAACAATATTGCGGAAGCTTTCATAAACAAACAATAACATTTAGGGCAATGTATAACTAAAACAAAATCCTTTTTAAACTTGAACTTCAGCATAATAGGAAAAAAATAAAATTAAATAATGCCATTTACTTACTCATATGGATATTCTACTAGTCGAATAATAACCTGCAATATCAATAACCACTTTCATAATGAGGGAATGTATAATGCCAGACATTCTGAAACATTTTGTCAAGGCCTCGGCCAAGATGTCTAAAATGATTAAGGCCTCGGCCAAAACCATAAATCAAATTGGGAAAGGGCCCCGGCCAATTCCATGACTAGTTGTCTCATGATACCTACCGATGCAATTTTTTTAGATGATAATTACATTTATAATTTCTTAAATATACTCCAGTGTTTTTCTCAAAACATTATGAAAGCTTCTGAAAAAAAAATAACTAATTCTGAGATGGCTCGACTAATTACAGGCCATGATGGGTCCACGCCCAGTCCCTTCCTGTCTACCACACTCGAGAGTCAGGTTTTCTGAAAATATTTTTAAGTTTGCGTTAAATATGTATACATTTCCACTTGATTTTCATATATTTGAGAGAAATATCTCTTTTTTGAAATCATTTAAAAATCACATAATTATAAAATAAAACCTTTTGAATAAACGTAAAAGTCAAAGGGGTTTATACACCATATAAAAGAAAGTTGTGTATAAAACCAAATATGGCTCAATGAAAGGAGATTGAGACGAAGTCCTTAAAAAGATCATTTTTAAAATAATATAGATCTATTATGTGTATTCACTATAAGTACACATAACGAAAGTACAAATAAAATATAGAACATAATAATATCATGACATAATTTGAAAGTAGGATATTAACCCAAAGAATGGAAGTTGGGTTATGAAATTCCCTTACCTCTTGTCTGACTTGACTCAACCGTTCATTAACCTCCTGAATAATAAACTAGAGTTAATATATACCTTATTAAGAACCATTTTTAATTTCATTATCCTTTTTATATCACTTATTACAATGTAATGAACCTTATGTAATTATTTAAGTTAATAACGGTCGTTTTGTCGATCTTTGGTACTTGAGTCAACAATAAACTTCTTATAATTACAAGTTGTTTATGTGGTAGAATATCCATTATCTCCAAGATTATATTCATGATTTTGATGTCATATATATCATATATATCCAGTATATACATTCATTTATAATATTATGTAACATTTAGAGGTAAGAAATGAAATGCACCGTTCATGGAGACGGTAAGTCGTACGTACGCATGAACGCTACTTTCATTTCTATTTCGTATTTAATGGAATGAAATCATAATGATATAAATGTATAATATAATTCCATTATAATATCATATATAATATCATTTACTCCATCCTTTATACATCCCACATGTGGCATTAACGATTCACATCACTTTGAGGGGGCGGTAGTCCGCACTTCCTAAAATGAAATTATCGCGTTTACCCATAATGGAAATCATAAATTATGACATAAATGAGAAATACAGAAGCATAAGTAAAACATAAACATATTATATATCATATATAAATATAGTGACATCTTAATGGCCACCTATGAAGGTGTTATATGAGTGTTGAACAATCATCGTTTTGTGAGGCAGAAATTCGCCCTCCACAGAAACCGTATGTTCTTTAATCATTAGATGTAGGTGTGTGTAATTGTAGCTCGAATCCTTCTTATAAAAAAATCCTAGTATATTTAGGATACTGGATTTGTTACAAAAGAAATTAATAAAAAGAGTTTAGGGGGTTGTAGAATTAAAATAAAACAAAACAACATTAGAGAAGACATTACCTCAAAATCGGGTAACTCTTTTTGATTTGAGACAAAGGCTTCCTTGGAAAGAGTTCTGCCCAAAGTGAGGCTTCTAGGAGTAATAGGGGGATGTTGGGAGAGTATTTGGGCAGAGGTTGGCCAAGAAAAATGGCTTTAAAGTGTGAATGAGGTGGTAGAGGTGGGGGCCTTTTATAAGTGGAGAGGAGGTGCACTCTTGGAAAGTAAGGAAATTTTACATTATTATACAATGCTTTTCGGATTCTAAAGGTCCCACAATTATATAATTAGAGTATAAGGTGATAAGGGTTCGATATATACCCATCCAATAGGTATTGTACAAGTGTAAGCCTTGGATTTTACATTAACTTCTCATTTTATTTAAATCATCAAATAATGAGGTCATCGCTGCATCATCATGATGTCATAAATAATTTAATTTATTTAATGTCTAAAAATTATAAAACAAATACTATGATGTAGGAAATCTTTTTAGCTTTCAAATTACTATTTATAGTCAAAAATATGACTTGTATAACCCCATGTAAAAATTGTTTTAGTAAAACATTTCATGTTTGTGTCATTTTTTACTTTAACATTAAATAAATATATATTAATGTCATTTTCCAACTAAAGTGGCTCCATGGGGTCCCCAAGTTGACCCATGGGTTTTCTTGGTCGGACCTGACTCATCCAATAGGAGTAGGACAAGTGTCAAGCTCATCTCATATTATTAAAACATTATTTTTACCTTAAACTACACTAATTACCTCTAATCGCGATTAAGAACTTAAAAGTTACTATTCACCAAAAAATTATTTTATTCTCATTGAACCACATTTAACTTCTTAATGACAACCATGTATGTCGGATTTTTGAAAATAAAATCACAGAAGTGGTAATATTTCATTTAAACGAAAAATCAATTATTTAACTACCACTTAGTGGTTTCACTATTCATCAAAAATTGAAGTTTTTCAGAACAATGCCAAAATATCACCCTAAGCTATAATTGATCTTCTGAATTCAAAAATGATGTCTATTTTACAAAATTCCAAACATATAAGTTTCATTAATTTATTTTATAATTAATTCCTACTGTCACAACAAATAGCGTGTTTTTAAGAAACAATTTATTTCAAAAGATTGGCAATTGTTTATATCCAATTTCAATGTTAAATTAATTCTAATGACCACCATTGGATAAAAAGGTGAAAATATATTCTAATTATACTTTAAAACCACTAAATAGTATAATTTATCACTATAAATTATTTTGATTAAAAAAGTTGTTTTTAAGTAATTTTCACTATTCATAAAAAATTGGAAGTTCTCAGAAAATTACAAAAAATTCAACTTTGGATAATTTCGATATTACGTATAAAAAAATGAAGTCCATTTTGAAATATAAAATTTCTATAATTTTAAAAAGTGGTTATTACTATTCATAACGGCTACTTTGATTAGTCGCGGTGTTTTAGAACTCGAAGTTGCGTACAATGCAAGCTATTGCATTATTGAATGAGAAGCGTATCATGGAAGCTCGGGGTGTTACATAGCCCGTGTAGGGGTGAGTAGAAGCTACTCAGTAGGGACCCCGAGACCCCTGAAGGTCTCCCAATATCCACAAAGGATAAACCAGAATGGTGATATACAAACACGAAGTAACAACCGACACTGCTTAGGTATATGCCCATACATATACCTAATTCATCAATTCCAACACGCTCCAACCTCCGAGCCCAGGTACAACTCAATCCACACAGGAAAGTATACGTATTCCACACAGGAAAGAAAAATTAAATCCACACAGGATAGCTGTAAAGACCCGAAAATTTCAAAGAAATTTTTTTCTTAATTTTCTTGGGAATTTTACAAGAACGCAGTTTCTGACGGCGCCTGATTCCGATGCCCGGTGTGCCCGGAATCATTTTCCGAAGTTTGGCTCGGGTACGTTCATTAAACGGACGAGCGGGTTTTTCTAACTTTTGAACCGGTGCCCGGAATCGAATTCTGAGGGCACCGATGAAATCGCAGCGCCGGTATTCGCTTAGAAACGCCTCTTCCGGAGTTGCGTTTGCTCGGGTGTGGTTTTTAATTTTCGGGCTTAAAGTTAAGAAATAAAATAATTTTGCGACAACTTTATTTTATTTCACTTAAGCCACTTGGAAGCCACTTGAAGCCACTTAAAGGCGGCTTGAACTGAGTTGAACTGGATAGGATGCTATCCAGAAATATCCTACCCCCTTGGTAGGATATTTGTGAGGTGGGGCCCGCACGAGCCCCGCCGTTTCTTTCCGCTAAGAAACGCACCCGTGAAAACCCGTCTTAATGAAAGTCAACCGACGCGTTTCCTAAATTCTTAACAGACCATTTAATTGGGCGGTTTATTTCGGGAATTAAATGGGCTGTTTCTTTCGTGAATTAAATGGGTCGTTTTCTTCGTTGAATTAATTCAACGAATTAATGGTTCGTTTCTTAACCGGATTTTCAAATTCGTTGGCGTAATAATAAAATAAGGCCAACGCTCGACCTCTGGTTATTTGCGCTGGAGAAGATTTGAGAGAACCCTCGTGACTTCTTCTCCCTCGCGAAGAACGTGAAGAACGCGAAGAACGCGAAGAACGCGAAGAACGCCGAACCCGGAAATCGACGACGCTTTCGTCCGAGACGATCTTCCGATCTCCGATCTCCGATCTCCGATCTCCGATCACCGACCATTTGAGGTGAGTGATTTCGGATTTCCGTTCAAGGTTCTTTTCTTGGGTTTAAACACAGATTTAATTAATTTTAATTTAAATCTGTTGTTCTTGGTTCGTTGAGTTCGCCGACTCAACGCCGGTTTCCGCGACGACGCGACGCCTCCCCGCGACGACGCAACGATCGATCTCTTCCGCGACGATCTCTTCCGCGAGGAACGCCCGCGCACGACGATCATCAAGGTAGGGATTTCTTTATGGGAGTTACCCCTTTAAAATTAATTCCCGTCCTTGTTTCTTTAAAGAAATTAAAGAACCGTTTGTGAACAATTTTAATCCTATCAAAATTGTTGATTCCTGTGTGGAATCTTTTTCACCCAGTTGTTTATTTCTAACGAGGAGGGCGCGGGCCAAACGAACACGGCCGGACGACCCTCCGCCGTTCTTGTTTTGTGCGGATTTGACTGTCGACGAGGGAACGTGCCGCAGCAGACGTTTAACGATCCCGCAGTGAAGAACGGATCCCGGGAGGAGCAACGGCGCAGACGGGAAGGAAAACGGGCCACCAGAGCGACGCCGGCGGCCGGAGGCGGCGGCGCCCCGGCGCGCCGCCGGACGAGATCCACCGCGGCTTCAGCCACGGCGGCGGCGGCCAACGGACCACGGCAGCGGGTCCGGATCGTCCAGGCGGACGCGGCTCAGCGCGTCCGCGGTTCGCCAGCGCGGCCCGCACGCGGGCCGCGGTCCTTCCTCAAGCCGCGGGTCAGCGCCCGCGGCTTCCACCCGCGCGGCTCGGCCAAGCCGAGCCGGCCGAGCCGGACCGGCCGGGTCGGACCCGGGTTGGGTCGACCCGGTTCGGGCCGACCCAGGGGGGGTCGGCCCGGGCCCGTACCCCCCCCCCCCCATCTTCGGAAGTTTTCGTTAAAATGCCCGTAACTTGAGCTTCGTGCCTCCAAACGACCCGCCGTCAGCGGAAACACGATCCTTGGATCGAGACGGTCGTTTCGGTATATCGCACTCAAGGTTTCGGAATACTTTGAGTTCGGCCGGGTTGGTTCGTACATGAGACCAACCGGGCCCTCGGAGCGGAAACGCTCATATCTTGAGCTACGGACGTCCGATTGACGTGCCGTCAGCTTTGTTGAATTCCTCTAAGTGAGACGGATCTTTTGGCATACTCCGCCCGAGGTTTGGACGCAGGTGGAGTGCGGTCAGGTTGGTTTTGCCTTAAAAACCAACCGGGCCCCTGGGACGAAAATGCCAATATCTCTCAGACCGGGCGTCCGATTGACGCGCCGTCTGCGACGTTGAGTTCCTGTTGAAGATACGGAACTTTTGGATACATCAACTTCGGACTTCGTGTCAGTTGATGTATCAGCCTCTCGGCTTGTGGAGCGGACCCTCCCGAACGAGCTTGCTGTATGCGGGAACCCTAGGCTGGCTGCGACTGCTACATCGACAGCGACGACCGTGCAGAGATCCTCAGTGGACTGCGGCGACGACTGTGCAGAGATCCTCCGTGGACTCTGACGATGACCGTGCAGAGATCCTCAGTGGACTACGGCGAAGACTGTGCAGAGATCCTCAGCGGACTGCGACGACTACTGCACTCAGCGATCCTACGTGGATCAGTGCTACCCGTCCTGTGTGGGCCCGATCCTGTGTGGGTCCGATCCTGCGTGGGTCAGCGCTCAGCGGTTCTATGTGAGCCAGCGCCTACAGGTCCTGTGTGGGCCCGGTCCTGTGTGGGCCCGATCCTGTGTGGGTCATCTCTCAGCGGTTCTGTGTGAGCCAACTCCTACAGGTCCTGCGTGGGCCCGATCCTGTGTGGGTCACAGCAAGGTTAGTACCGATCGATCCTTCGTGGGTCCGACGACTTAGATGGTTCAATGATCATCTTTATCGTCATCCGAAGAAGTATACCTGTGTGAGCTGAATCTTGTGTTACTCTCCTTTGTGGGTTGTGTTGAGCTATCCTGTGTGGATTTACTGTTTACTCTGCTTTGTGGATTGTGTTGTTCTATCCTGCGAGGGTATGCGTTTTGCTTTCCTGTGTGGACTGGGTTGTGCTTGGGCTCGGACGTTGGAGCCGAATGGGGAATTACAGACTTAGGTATATGTATGGGTATATACCTAAGCCGTGTCAGATGTTACTTCGTGATTGCATCTCTTTTCGTGATTTATCCTTTGTGGATTTCGGGAGACCTTCGCGGGTCTCGGGGTCCCTACTGAGTAGCTTATACTCACCCCTGCACGGGCTATGCCCTCACTTCGTGGTGTTGGTTGCAGACGACGGACAACGCTGATCGTGGAGGTGGCGTGCGGAGCAGGACAGTACTTGGAGGTGGACCACTGGGCGGGACGTACTCGGAGCGGTTAGGTGGACCCGAGGAGCAGTGGAGGCTATCTGTACCCACCCTTCAGGTGGGACTTCCAGTGGACGACTCGACGCTGCAGTTTTTCCTTTCAGTTGCTGTTTTTCCTTTCAGTTGTACTTTACAGTTGGGCTCGTATTTCCGGCCCCTTTTTACTTTCAGCACAGCTTGTACAGTTTTACTTAGTGTTGACTTCTCCGCTTGCTTACTCTGTGGTGCTTGTTTACTTTTCAAAGGCAATGCCTTCCCTTTTTGTTGGGATTTACGCCTTAGTGGTAGTCGCCAGCCCCTGGCCTATGGAAGGCGGGCTTGGGGTAGTCACGGCACGGGCCCCGAGGACGGGTCGTGACAAATTGGTATCAGAGGTGGTCGGTTCTACCGCAGACTCTGATCTTTCTTCTATGTGAAGCAATAGTGTTTAGCGTATTGGGTGTGGTTATCAGTCCAGGGAGTCCAGTGTTGGTGCGGCGGCCGACGTATCCGTACACCAGGACCCTGACTCCTGATTTCCGACTTAATGCACGAAAACATTGATTGCATGTGTGTTTCAAGTTTTCATTGTGATTACTTGTGTCAGCTCACCAGGTATACTGTTCTGACCATGGTGCACTTGTTTCCTTTTTAGGATAGCACGACGACAGCAGCCAGCTAGGGTTCCTAGAGTAGGGCGCGACGACAGCCCGCCGAGCGACGAGGCCTCGGTACAGGGCCCGTTGACAGCAGAGGCACCGGCAGTACCATTACCCGCCGAGCCCCCGATGCTTCCAGCACTGGCAGCTGACGACGCACGACGCCTCGGAGCTCTGCACGAGTTCCAGCGCCAGCGACCACCCAGGTTCCGTGGGGAGTCGGACCCCCAGGCAGCCGAGGACTGGCTGGAGGCGGTCGTCCGAGTTTTCAGGCTAGTGAGGACGCCAGCAGACCTCATGGTGATCCTCGCGGCGAGCCTACTACACGCCGCAGCCGGACGCTGGTGGAGCCTGATTCTCCAGGTACACGATGAGGCCACCCTCATCTGGACGGACTTCGAGAGCCTCTTCCGCTCAGAGTTCGTCCCGGCCACCCTCCGAGCGGTGCGCATCCAGGAGCTTCTTCAGCTGTGGCAGGGCAGCTTGACGGTCGCTCAGTACGCGGCGAGGTTCACAGACCTTTCTCGGTACTCGACAGACATGGTACGGGACCCCTTCTTCCGGGCCCGGACCTTCGAGCAGGGTTTGAGACACGAGATCAGGGCATCGCTGATTTCCCTCAGCATCCCGACCCAGGCAGGAGTACTGGAGCGAGCCCTCCTGATCAAGAGCTTCCTGGCTGAGTCCACAGCGAGACCCACCGCAGGGCGGCAGATAGCGGAGTCTTCGGAAGCTGGTAGCCGGCGGATGACTCAGGGTTCCAGGCGGACCAGACCTTCCGGCAGGCGACCTCGGGACGCTGGCTCAGCAGTGCAGGGAACCCGGCCCGGAGCCAGCCTTCCGAGAGGCAGACAGTGCTACGAGTGCGGCGGGCAGGGCCACATGGCTCGTGACTGCCCGACCCGTCGTACCGAGGGTCAGAAGACGGTGGAGGGGCCACCCAGGCAGAGGCAGAGGGTCGACCGTGGCGGTCCGCAGGGAGGAGGCGGACGAGGAAGAGGAGCTGGCCGAGCAGCAGGTGGTGGGAGACGCTTTGAGGCTCTGCCACCACCACCACCAGGAGGCCCGCCTCGACCACAGGGAGCCGGCGGGCAGAGACAGGCTCAGCTCCAGGCAGCGGAGGCCTACGACCACGGCGCGCCAGAGATGATTCGAGGTACGATCTGTGTCTATTCCACCCTTGCTGCAGTTCTGATAGACACAGGAGCGAGTCACTCTTTCATAGCCACTGCCCTTGTTCGGAGCTCGGAGATTCCGACAGAGCTGTTGGCTCGATCCTTACGGCTAGAGACTCCTACGGGAGCAGACTCGACGATTACGCACTGGTGCCGGCAGTGTGAGCTTACTCTAGGAGGCGAGAGCTTTGGCTGGGATCTTCTTGTAGCAGCGTCGAGGCCTTACGACGTCATCTTGGGCATGGATTGGTTATCTACGGTCCATGCTCAGATTGACTGCATTAGGCGCAAGGTGCGATGTGTGCGCACCGACGGGAGCAGGTTCACCTTCACCGGCGATAAGGGAGCCTTAGAAGCACAGGATGGACTCACGCAGAGGAGAGGTCAGCCCATCACTCATCAGTTGGCTAGCCTCATCCTGGGAGCAGTTGACGTGCGGAGTCCCAGTTTTCCTGCAGTGGTGGATCAGTATGCGGACGTCTTTCCCGACGACGTTCCAGGACTACCTCCTCGCAGAGAGGTAGACTTTTATATCGACCTATACCCCGGGACATCCCTGATATCCACCCCAGCATATCGGATGGCCCCCGCTGAGCTTCGAGAGCTGTGGGTACAGTTGGAGGACTTGCAGGGAAAGGGGTTCATCCGACCCAGTGTTTCGCCCTGGGCTTCCCCGATTTTGTTCGCCAAGAAGGCGGATGGGAGCTTGCGACTGTGTGTCGATTATCGTCGCCTGAATCAGGTGACAGTGAGGAACAAGTATCCGCTACCCAGGATTGATGATCTCTTCGACCAGCTCAAGGGAGCACGGTGGTTCTCGAAGATAGACCTCAGGTCAGGCTATCATCAGCTCAGAGTTCGAGACGAGGATGTGCAGAAGACGTCCTTCAGGTGTCGGTATGGCCACTATGAGTTCTTGGTTATGCCTTTCGGCATGACCAACGCTCCAGAAGTTTTCATGAGCCTCATGAACAGGATCTTCCAGCCATACCTCGATCGATTTTTCGTGGTCTTCATCGACGACATTTTGGTGTACTCGACGACGGAGGAGGAGCACGCCTACCACTTGCGTGTTGTACTAGACACACTCCGAGAGCACCAGATTTATGGCAAGCTCTCGAAGTGTCAGTTCTGGTTACGTGAGGTCCACTTCTTGGGGCACGTCATTTCTGAGGCGGGAGTTGCAGTGGATCCCGCGAAGATCGAGGCAGTGCTAGCTTGGGAGCCACCCAAGAGCGTGACAGAGGTACGGAGTTTCTTGGGCCAAGCCGGATACTATCGGAGATTTGTGCCGGACTTCTCCAGAGTTGCGGCCCCACTCTCAGCATTGACGAAGAAGGGGAAACCCTTCGTGTGGTCAGACAGATGTCAGCAGAGCTTCCAGGAGCTGAGGCAGAGGTTGACTAGCGCACCTATGTTGAGGTTTCCTGAGGAGGGAGTTGGATTCGTAGTCTACTGCGATGCATCAGGGACCGGACTCGGGTGTGTCCTGATGCAGGAGCGGGCCGTGATTGCCTACGGATCACGTCAGTTGAGGCCTCATGAGCAGAACTACGCTACCCATGACTTGGAGTTGGCAGCGGTGGTCTTTTCCCTGAAGACATGGCGACACTATCTGATGGGCGAGCGCTTCACAGTCTTTTCTGACCACCAGAGTCTCAGGTACATCTTCTCTCAGAAGGACCTGAACCTGAGGCAGCGGCGATGGCTCGAGTTCCTCTAGGACTATGACTTTGAGATAGTCTATACTCCTGGGAAGGGGAACGTGGTGGCTGATGCCCTCAGCAGGAGGACGGGCATCCAGCTACTTGAGGAGGCGACAGAGCAGCTAGCCGCTTTGCAGATATCCTTCGTGGATAGAGACGGAGCAGCCTTCCTTCAGTCTCTCACAGTCTCTCCTCCACTTCTTCAGCGGGTCAGAGAGGCACAGCATGGGGACGTTGACTGTGAGATGCGGCGTGCACAGATATCCTCGGGACAGGCACCCGATGGTTTCTCCCTTGGAGCAGGGCACGATGTCCTTTTCAGAGGACGTACCTTGGTACCAGTCGCTTTACGAGAGGAGGTGCTGAGAGAGTATCACACTTCTCCTTTGGCGGTACATCCTAGAGTGGAGAAGATGTACCAGGATCTCAGACGACAGCACTGGTGGCCGGGCATGAAGAAGGCTGTGGCAGAGTTCGTTTCACGGAGCCTCACCTGCCAGCAGGTGAAGGCAGAGCATCAGGTACCAGCATGCTTGGTACAGCCCTTGGAGGTCCCGGAGTGGAAGTGGGACGGCATATCTATGGACTTCGTGACTGGACTTCCACGCACTTCCAGAGGTCACGATTCCATTTGGGTGATTGTTGACCGACTCACCAAGTCGGCACACTTCTTACCCATCCGAGAGCAGGGCTCAGTGGAGAGCTTGGGGCGTCTCTACGTTCAGGAGATTGTACGACTTCACGGTGTGCCATCGACTATCGTCTCCGATCGGGACGCTCGTTTTACTTCCCGGCTTTGGAAGGGGTTGCAGGAGGCGTTCGGGATGTGGCTACGTCTGAGCACCGCCTTTCACCCTTAGACGGATGGTCAGACGAAGAGGACCATTCAGACTCTTGAGGACATGCTCCGTGCATGTGTCCTCGACTTTGGTCGCAGCTGGGAAGACCACCTACCCTTGGTGGAGTTCGCGTACAACAACAGCTACCACTCCACCATCGGGATGGCACCCTACGAGGCGTTGTACGACAGGCCTTGCAGATCTCCTTTGTGCTGGACAGACCCTGGAGAGTCAGCACTTGTGGGACCAGAGATGGTCCGGGCCACGACGGAGAAGGTCCAGGTCATCCAGGAGCGGATGAGGACAGCACAGAGCCGGCAGAAGTCATATGCTGACAGGAGGCAGAGGCCACTAGAGTTCGAGGATGGCGACCACGTCTTCTTGCGGGTCTCACCTCGACGTGGTTTGAGGAGATTTGGCCGAGGTGGCAAGTTGTCTCCACGCTTCATCGGACCCTTCCAGGTCCTCAGCAGGGTTGGAGAGGTGGCTTATCGCCTGGCTCTGCCACCTCAGTTGCACCGGGTGCACGACGTCTTCCACGTATCCCAGCTGAGGAGATACGTGCACGACCCGACGCACATCATTGACTATGGGGAGCTAGACGTGGATGATGGAGCGACTTTTGCGGAGGTCCCAGTGGAGATAGAGGATCGACAGGAGCGGGTCCTACGTGGGCGATCGATTCCTCTTGTGCGCATCAGATGGCAGCACGGGAACCTCCAGGAGAGCACGTGGGAGCGGGAGGCTCAGATGCGTGCTCAGTACCCACATTTGTTTCCCTAGTTTTTGATGTATCTTTACGGGGACGTAAAGTCCTGAGGTGGGAGTAATGTAAAGACCCGAAAATTTCAAGGAAATTTTTATCTTAATTTTCTTTGGAATTTTACAAGAACGCAGTTTCTGACGGCGCCTGATTCTGAGGCCCGGTGTGCCCGGAATCATTTTCCAAAGTTTGGATCGGGTACGTTCAGTGAACGGACGAGCGGGTTTTTCTAACTTTTGAACCGGTGCCCGGAATCGAATTCTGAGGGCACCGATGAAATCGCAACACCGGTATTCGCTTAGAAACGCCTCTTCCGGAGTTGCGTTTGCTCGGGTGTGGTTTTTAATTTTCGGGCTTAAAGTTAAGAAATAAAATAATTTTGCGACAACTTTATTTTATTTCACTTAAGCCACTTGGAAGCCACTTGAAGCCACTTAAAGGCGGCTTGAACTGAGTTGAACTGGATAGGATGCTATCCAGAAATATCCTACCCCCTTGGTAGGATATTTGTGAGGTGGGGCCCGCACGAGCCCCGCCGTTTCTTTCCGCTAAGAAACGCACCCATGAAAACCCGTCTTAATGAAAGTCAACCGACGCGTTTCCTAAATTCTTAACAGACCATTTAATTGAGCGGTTTATTTCGTGAATTAAATGGGCTGTTTCTTTCGTGAATTAAATGGGTCGTTTTCTTCGTTGAATTAATTCAACGAATTAATGGTTCGTTTCTTAACCTGATTTTCAAATTCGTTGGCGTAATAATAAAATAAGGCCAACGCTCGACCTCTGGGTATTTGCGCTGGAGAAGATTTGAGAGAACCCTCGTGACTTCTTCTCCCTCGCGAAGAACGTGAAGAACGCGAAGAACGCGAAGAACGCCGAACCCGGAAATCGACGACGCTTTCGTCCGAGACTATCTTCCGATCTCCGATCTCCGATCTCCGATCTCCGATCTCTGATCTCCGATCACCGACCATTTGAGGTGAGTGATTTCGGATTTCCGTTCAAGGTTCTTCTCTTGGGTTTAAACACAGATTTAATTAATTTTAATTTAAATATGTTTTTCTTGGTTCGTTGAGTTCGCCGACTCAACGCCGGTTTCCGCGACGACGCGACGCCTCCCCGCGACGACGCGACGATCGATCTCTTCCGTGACGATCTCTTCCGCGAGGAACGCCCGCGCACGACGATCATCAAGGTAGGGATTTCTTTATGGGAGTTACCCCTTTAAAATTAATTCCCGTCCTTGTTTCTTTAAAGAAATTAAAGAACCATTTGTGAACAATTTTAATCCTATCAAAATTGTTGTTTCCTGTGTGGAATCTTTTTCTCCCAGTTGTTTATTTCTAACGCGGAGGGCGCGGGCCAAACGAACACGGCCCGACGACCCTCCGTCGTTCTTGTTTTGTGCGGTTTTGACGGTCAACGACGGAACGTGCCGCAGCGGATGTTTAACGATCCCGTAGTGAAGAACCGATCCCGGGAGGAGCAACGGCGCAGATGGGAAGGAAAACGGGCCACCGGAGCGACGCCGGCGGCCCGCGGAAGTGGCCGGCGGCGCGGGTCACCGGCGCGGCGGCGCCCCGGCGCGCCGCCGGACGAGATCCGCCGCGGCTTTAGCCGCGGCGGCGGCGGCCAACGGACCGCGGCGGCGGGTCCGGTTCGTCCAGGCGGACGCGGCTCAGCGCGTCCGCGGTTCGCCAGCGCGGCCCGCACGCGGGCCGCGGTCCTTCCTCAAGCCGCGAGTCAGCGCCCGCGGCTTCCACCCGCGCGGCTCAGCCAAGCCGAGCCGGCCGAGCCGGACCGGCCCTGGCCGGGCCGGGCCGGGCCAGCCGGGTCGGACCCGGGTCGGGGCGACCCGGTTCGGGCCGACCCAGGGGGGGTCGGGCCGGGTCGGCCCGGGCCCGTACCCCCCCATCTTCGGACGTTTTCGTTCAAACGCCCGTAACGTGATCTTCGTGCTTCCAAACAACCCGCCGTCAGCGGAAACGCGATCCTTGGATCGAGACGGTCGTTTCGGTATATCACACTCAAGGTTTCGGAATACTTTGAGTTCGTCCGGGTTGGTTCGTACACGAGACCAACCGGGCCCTCGGAGCGGAAACACTCATATCTTGAGCTACGGACGTCCGATTGACGTGCCGTCAGCTTTGTTGAATTCCTCTAAGTGAGACGGATCTTTTGGCATACTCCTCCCGAGGTTTGGACGCAGGTGGAGTGCGGTCAGGTTGGTTTTTCCTTAAAAACCAACCGGGCCCCTGGGACGAAAATGCCAATATCTCTCAGACCGGGCGTCCGATTGACACGCCGTCTGCGACGTTGAGTTCCTGTTGACGATACAGAACTTTTGGATACATAAAATTCGGACTTCGTGTCAGTTGATGTATCAGCCTCTCGGCTCGTGGAGCGGACCCTCCCGAACGAGCTTGCTGTGTGTGGGAACCCTAGGCTGGCTGTGACTGCTACTTCGACAGCGACGACCGTACAGAGATCCTCAGTGGACTGCGGCGACGACTGTGCAGAGATCCTCCATGGACTCCGACGATGACCGTGCAGAGATCCTCAGTGGACTGCGGCGACGACTGTGCAGAGATCTTCAGCGGACTGCGACGACTACTGCACTCAGCGATCCTACGTGGATCAGTGCTACCGGTCCTGTGTGGGCCCGATCCTGTGTGGGCCCGATCCTGTGTGGGTCCGATCCTGCGTGGGTCAGCGCTCAGCGGTTCTGTGTGAGCCAGCGCCTACAGGTCCTGCGTGGGCCCGGTCCTGTGTGGGCCCGATCCTGTGTGGGTCATCTCTCAGCGGTTCTGTGTGAGCCAACTCCTACAGGTCCTGCGTGGGCCCGATCCTATGTGGGTCACAGCAAGGTTAGTACCTATCGATCCTTCGTGGGTCCGACGACTTAGATGGTTCAATGATCATATTTATCGTCATCCGAAGAAGTATACCTGTGTGAGCTGAATCTTGTGTTACTCTCCTTTGTGGGTTGTGTTGAGCTATCCTGTGTGGATTTACTGTTTACTTTCCTTTGTGGATTGTGTTGTTCTATCCTGCGTGGGTATGCGTTTTGCTTTCCTGTGTGGACTGGGTTGTGCTTGGGCTCGGACGTTGGAGCCGAACGGGGAATTGCAGACTTAGGTATATGTATGGGCATATACCTAAGCCGTGTCAGATGTTACTTCGTGATTGCATCTCTTTTCGTGATTTATCCTTTGTGGATTTCGGGAGACCTTCGGGGGTCTCGGGGTCCCTACTGAGTAGCTTATACTCACCCCTGTACGGGCTATGCCCGCACTTCGTGGTGTTGGTTGCAGACGACGGACAGCGCTGATCGTGGAGGAGGCGTGTGGAGCAGGACAGTACTTGGAGGTGGACCACTGGGCGGGACGTACTCGTAGCGGTTAGGTGGACCCGAGGAGCAGTGGAGGCTATCTGTACCCACCCTTCAGGTGGGACTTCCAGTGGACGACTCGACGCTGCAGTTTTTCCTTTCAGTTGTTGTTTTTCCTTTCAGTTGTACTTTACAGTTGGGCTTGTATTTCCGGCCCCTTTTTACTTTCAGCACAGTGGAGGACGCTATAGTGCTTGTTTACTTTTCAAAGGCAATGCCTTCCCTTTTTGTTGGGATTTACGCCTTGGTGCTAGTCGCCAGCCCCTGGCCTATGGAAGGCGGGCTTGGGGTAGTCACGGCACGGGCCCCGAGGACGGGTCGTGACAATAGCACAACACAATCCACACAGGAAAGCAACAGGATTCAGCTCACACAGGTATACTTCTTCGAAAGACGATAAAGATGATCTCTGATCCATCTAAGTGATCGGACCCACGAAGGATCGATAGGTAACTGACTCCCGCAATGACCCACACAGGATCAGGCCCACACAGGACCTGTAGGCACTGGTTCACATAGTACCGCTGAGCGCAATGACCCACACAAGATCGGACCCACACATGATCGGGCCCACACAGGACCTGTAGCACTGATGCACATAGGATCGCTGAGTGCTGTAGTCGTCGTCGCCGAATCCACTAAGGATCTCTGTACTGTCGTCGTCGCAGTCACAGTAGCAGTAGCAGTAGCAGTAGCAGTCACAGTCGCAGCTAGCACTTGGGTTCCCACACACAGCAAGCTCGTTCGGGAGGGTCCGCTCCACGAGCCGAGAGGCTGATACATCAATTGTCGCATAGCCCAGAGTTGATGTATCCAAGAGTTCTGTATCGTCAACAGGAACTCAATGCAACAGACGGCGTGTCGATCGGACGCCCGGTCTGAGAGTTATTGGCTTTTTCGTCCCAGGGCCCCGGATGGTTTTTAAGGCAAAACCAACCCGACCATACTCCACCTGCGTCCAAACCTCGGGCGTAGTATGCCAAAAGATTCGTCTCACTAATAGGAACACAACAAAACTGACAGCACGTCAATCAGACGTTCGTAGCTCAAAATATGCGTGTTTCCGCTCCGAGGGCCCGGTTGGTTTCGTGTACGAACCAACCCAGCTGAACTCAAAGTATTCCGAAACATTGCGTGCGATATACCGAATCGACCGTCTCGATCCAAGGATCGCTTCTCCGCTGACGGTTTGTCAATTGGAGGTCCGTAGCTCATGTTATTCGCAATAGACCGAAGTCGATTTGAAAACGGGGGGTCCGGGTCCGGCCCGACCCAGCCCGACCCTCCCTGGGTCGACCCGACCCGAGTCCGACCTGGCCCAACCGGCGACGCGGCGGCGCGGCCCGACTGGCGGCGGCGCGGCCTGGGCGCCGCTCGGGTGCCACGCGCGGGGGGCAAAGCCCCCGCTTTCCTTCAGCTGGCGGCGCGGCTGGGTGCTGCACCTTGGAGAAACCGGACCCCCCTCACGTGGGGGCCTTCCTTTGAGAAAAACGGGGGGCGCTGCCCCCCCCCCCCCCTTGGTTTAACCGTGGCCAGCCGGGGGAATTAATTCCCCCTGTTCTTCTCCCTTCCAGCCGGCCCAACCTGGCCGGCTGGTCCTTCCTCAATGGGACCGGCAAGGCCGGTCCCCTTTCCGGCTTCCGACACCGGCGGCCCAGCTCGCCGCCGGTCTTCTCGTTCCGCCGCGGCCCGGAACCGGCCGTGGCCTTCGTCGTCTAGCGCGGTGCGACGTCACGACGCCCCTCCGCCGTCGCCCAGCTCCGGCCACGGCGCCTTTGGTTTCCTTCGATGCGGCGTGACGGCGTCGCGTTCATGATAATCTTTCCACAGCGCGGCACGACTGCGCCGCGCAATATTTTCCGTGTGATTCCCGTGTGGTGCGATGGCACCACGCCATCTCATTCATCCACAAGAAAAATAATAATATTCAAGAACAAAGGAGGGGGGATTCAGCCATTTTTTTTCGACCCCCCCCCCCCTCGTTAGACAATAACACATAAACATTTATCCTCAAGTATTTCACGCTAAATCAAGAACGAGAATAAAAAAATAATCAACAACAAACCCCTACCTCGGTTTCAAGAACGATGATCATCAACGACCCGCGGAAGACGAGCGTCGTGGTGGTCGACATCACAGAAGAAGGGCATCGATGTCGTGAAGCGAGGATTCGAAGTTCTTTGACGACGATTTCGTTGCGGGAAATCGTCGCGTAGGAGATGACGCGGAAGAAGACGTCGTCGGTATCACGGGTATGACGTCGCGGAAGATGGTTCCCGAGAACATGGCGTTCTTCGTCGATGTCCGAAGGTTCTTCGCGTTCTTCGTCAAAGCATGAAGAAGAAGAAGAAGAAGAAGGCTCCAAATTCTCTCAAGATTGTCTAGAGAATTCTAACCCAAATAAAATAAGGTAAGGTCTTATTTTATTTACTCAACCAAACCATTTTGAAATTCAAAGGTTTGAAATTTAACAACTCCACCCATTTAATAACCCAACTTGTCAAGTTAAATAAAGAGGGGTTATTGGGAGTTTAAAAAGAGAAGATGAAGAGTTATGCTTCATGTGGGCCCCACCACACTTAATCCTACCAAGGGAGGTTAAGTGGATGTGGGTCCCACTTCTAACTCCCTTTGAGAGAAAAAAACCAACATGTTAAAATAAAATTTGTATTCTAAAATTTTATTTAACTTATTCTAAAATCCCAAAAACTAACTCTCAACCCGGAATAAACACAACCACGGAAAAGGTCTCCTTAAGCGAATATCGGTGCTGCGAGTTCATCGGTGCCCTCGGAATTTGATTCCGTGCACCGGTTCAAAATTTAGAAATTCTCGCTCGTTCGTTCACTGAACGTACCCGAGCCAATCTTCGGAAATTGATTCTGAGCACTCCGGGCCTCGGAATCAGGTTCCGTCAGAAACCGCGATCTTGTAAAATTCCAAAGAAAATTAAGAAAAAATTTCCCTTGAATTTTTCAGGTCTTTACATAACTCCCACCTCAGGGCTTTACGTCCCCGTAAAGTTACATCAAAACTAGGGAAACAAATGAGGGTACTGAGCACGCATCTGAGCCTCCCGCTCCCATGTGCTCTCCTGGAGGTTCCCATGCTGTCATCCGATGCGCACAAGAGGAATCGATCGCCCACGTAGGACCCGTGCATGTCGATCCTCTATCTCCACCGGGACCTCCGTAAAAGTCGCACCATCGTCAACGTCAAGCTCCCCATGGTCAATGATGTGCGTCGGGTCGTGCACGTATCTCCTCAGCTGAGATACGTGAAAGACGTTGTGCAGTCGGTGCAACTGATGTGGTAATGCCAGGCGATAAGCCACCTCGCCAATCCTGCTGAGGACCTGGAAGGGTCTGATGAAGCGCGGAGATAACTTGCCGCCTAGGCCAAATCTCCAAATACCACGTCGAGGTGAGACCCGAAAGAAGACGTGGTCGCCATCCTCGAACTCTAGTGGCCTCCGCCTCCTGTCAGCGTATGACTTCTGCCGGATCTGAGCTGTCCTCATCCGCTCCTGGATAACCTGGACCTTCTCTGTCGTGGCCTGGACCATCTCCGGTCCCACAAGTGCTGACTCCCCAGGTTCTGTCCAGCACAAAGTAGATCTACAAGGTCGGCCGTACAACGCCTCGTATGGTGCCATCCCGATGGTGGAGTTGTAGCTGTTGTTGTACGCAAACTCCACCAAGGTTAGGTGGTCCTCCCAGCTGCAACCAAAGTCGAGGACACATGCACGGAGCATTTCCTCGAGAGTCTGAATCATCCTCTCCATCTGACCATCCGTCTGAGGGTGAAAGGTTGTGCTCAGACGTAGCTATGTCCCGAACGACTCCTGTAACCCCTTCCAAAGCCAGGAAGTAAAGCGAGCATCTCGATCTAAGACGATAGAAGATGTCACACCATGGAGCCGCACAATATCCTAAACGTAGAGACGTCCCCAGCTCTCCACTAAGCCCTGCACTCTGATGGGTAAAAAGTGTGCCGACTTGGTCAGTCGGTCAACAATCACCTAGATGGAGTCGTGACCTCTGGAAGTGCATGGAAGTTCAGTCACGAATTCCATAGATATCCCGTCCCACTTCCACTCCGAAACCTCTAAGGGCTGTAACAAGCCTGCTGGTACCTGATGCTCTGCCTTCACCTGCTGGAAGGTGAGGCATCGAGAAACGAACTCTGCTACAGCCTTCTTCATGCTCGTCCACCAGTGCTGTCGTCTGAGATCCTGGTACATATTATCCACTCCTGGATGTACCGCCAAAAGAGAAGTGTGAAACTCTCTCAGCACCTCCTCTCGCAACGCGACTGGTACCATGGTACGTCTTCTGAAAAGGATGTCGTGCTCTACTCCAAGGGAGAAACCATCAGGTGCCTGTTCCGAGGATATCTGTGCATGACGTGTCTCACAGTCAGCGTCCTCACGCTGTACCTCTCCGACCCGCTGCAGTAGTGAAGGAGTGATTGTGAGAGACTGTAGGAAGGCTGCTCCATCTCTATCCACAAAGGATATCTGCAAAGAGGCTAGCTGCTCTTTCGCCTTCTCAAGTAGCTGAATGCCAGTCCTCCTGCTGAGGGCATCGGCTACTACGTTCCCCTTTCCAGGAGTATAGACTATCTCAAAGTCATAGTCCTGGAGGTACTCGAGCCATCGCCGATGTCTCAGGTTCAGGTCCTTCTGCGGGAAGATATACCTGAGACTCTGATGATCAGAAAAGACTGTAAAACGCTCACCCATCAGGTAATGTCGCCATGTCTTCAGAGTGAAAACCACTGCTGCTAACTCCAGGTCATGGGTAGCGTAGTTCTGCTCATGCGGCCTCTACTGACGTGATCCATAGGCGATCACTGCCCGCTCCTGCATCAGAACACATCCGAGTCCGGTCCCTGATGCATCGCAGTAGACTACGTACCCTACTCCCTCCTCAGGCAACCTCAAGATAGGTGCACTGGTCAATCTCTGTCTAAACTCCTAGAAGCTCTGCTGACATGTGTCTGACCACACGAAGGGCTTCCCCTTCTTCGTCAAAGATGTGAGTGGTGCCGAAACTCTAGAGAAGTCTTTCACAAATCTCCGATATTATCCAGCTAGTCCCAGGAAACTCCGAACCTCAGTCACACTTCTGGGTGGCTCCCATGCTAACACAGCCTCGATCTTCACAGGATCCACTGCAACTCCCGCCTCAGAGATAACGTGTCCCAAGAAGTGGACCTCACGTATCCATAACTGGAACTTCGAGAGCTTACCATAAAGATGGTGCTCTCAGAGTGTGTCTAGTACAACCCGTAAGTGATAGGTGTGCTCCTCCTCAGTCGTAGAGTAAATCAAAATGTCGTCGATGAAGACCACGACAAACCGATCAAGGTATGGATGAAAGATCCTGTTCATGAGGGCCATGAACACTGCTGGAGAAATGGTTATACCGAAAGGAATATCCAAGAACTCATAGTGGCCATACCGACATCGGAAGGTCGTCTTCTACACGTCCTCGTCTCTGGCTCTAAGCTGATGATAGCCTGACCAGAGGTCTATCTTCGAGAACCACCGTGCTCCCTTGAGCTGATCAAAGAGGTCATCAATCCTCGGTAGAGGATACTTGTTCCTCACTGTCAACTGGTTCAGGCGACGATAGTCAACACAAAGTCACAAACTCCCGTCCGCCTTCTTGGCGAACAATATCGGGGAAGCCCAGGGTGAAACACTGGGTCAGATGAACCCCTTGCCCTGCAGGTCCTCCAACTGTACCTGTAGCTCTCGAAGCTCGGCGGGGGCCATCAGATATGCTGGAGTGGATATCGGGGCTGTCCCGGGGTACAGGTCAATATAATAGTCTACCTCTCTGCGAGGAGGTATCCCTATAACGTCGTCGGGAAAAACGTCCGCAAACTGATCCACCACTGCAGGAAAACCAGGACTCCGCACGTCAACTGCTCCAAGGATGAGGCTAGCCAACTGATGAGTGATGGGATGTTCTCTCCTCCACAGAAGTCCATCATCTTCTGAAAAGGCTCCCTTCTCGCCGGGGAAGGTGAACCTGCTCCCGTCAGTGTGTACACATCGCACCTTGCGCCTAAAACAGTCAATCTGCGCATGGACCATAGATAGCCAATCCAAGCCCAAGATTACATCGTAAGGCCTCGACGCTGCAATAAGAAGATCACAGCCGAAGCTATCGCCTCCTAGAGTAAGCTCACACTGCCGGCACCAGTGCGTAATCGTCGAGTCTGCTCCCGTAGGATTATCTAGCCATAAGAATTGAGCCAACGGCTCTGTCGGAATCTCTGAGCTCCGAACAAGGGTAGCGACTATGAAAGAGTGACTCACTCCTGTTTCTATAAGTACTGCAGAAAGGGTGGAATAGACACATATAGTACCTCAAATCATCTCAGGTGCGCCGTGGTCGTAGGCCTCTGCTGCCTGGAGTTGTACCTGTCTCTGCCCGCCTGCTCCCTGTGGTCGGGGTGGACCTCCTGGTGGTGGTGGTGGCAGAGCCTCAAAGCGTCGCCCACCACCTACTGCTCGGCCATCTCCTATGCCTCGTCCGCCTCCTCCCTGCGGACCACCACAGTCGACCCTCTGCCTCTACCTTGATGGTCCCTCAACTGTCTGCTGCTCCTCGGCATGGCAGGTCGGGCAGTCACGAGCCATGTGGCCCTGCCCGCCGCACTAGTAGCACTGTCTGCCTCTCTAAAGACTGGCTCCTCGATGTGTGCCCCGCACTGCTGAGCCAGTGTCCTGAGGTCGTCTGCCTGAAGGTCTGGTCTGCCTGAACCCCTGAGTCATCCGTCGACTGCCTGCTGCAGATGAATCTGCCACGTGCCACCCTGCGGTGGGTCTCGGCGCTGGTGTAGACTCAGCAAGGAAACTCTTGATCAAAAGGGCCCGCTCCAGTACTCCTGTCTGAGTCGGTATGCTGAGGAGATCAGCGATGCCCTGATCTCGTGTCTCAAACCCTGCTCGAAGGTCCAGGACCGGAAGAATGGGTCTCGTACCATGTTGGTCGAGTAGCGCGAGAGATCAGTAAATCTCACCAAGTATTGAGCGACCGTCATGCTGCCCTGCCGCAGCTGAAGAAGCTCCTGGATATGCACCGCACGAAGGGTGGCTGGGACGAACTCTGTACGGAAGAGGCTCCCAAATTCTGTCCAAAGTAGAGATGCCTCATCCTGCACCTAGAGCATCAAGCTCCACCATCGGCCCACTGCTGCGTGCAGTAGGCTCGCAGCGAGGATCACCATGAGGTCTGCAGGTGTCCTCACTAGCCTAAAAACTCGTACCACTGCCTCCAGCCAGTCCTATGCTGCCTGGGGGTCCGTCTCCCCACGGAACCTAGGCGGTCGCTGGCACTAGAACTCGTGCAGAGCACCAAGGCGACGTGCATCGTCAGCGGCTGGTGCTGGAAGCATCGGTGGCTCAGCGGGTAGTGCTACCGCCGGTGCCACTGCTGACAAAGGGCCCTGCACCGAGGCCTCGACGCTCGGTGGGCTCTCGTCACGCTCGACTCTCGGAACCCTAGCGGGCTGCCGTCGTGGGGCCATCCTGAAAAGTAAACAGGTGCACCACGGTTAGAACAGTATACCTGGTGAGCTGATATAAAGTAATCACAAAGAAAACATTGAAACACACACGCAATCAATGTTTTCGTGCATTAAGTCTGAAATCAGTAGTCAGGGTCCTGGTGTACGGATACGTTGGCCGCCGCACCAACACTGGACTCCCTGGACTGATAACCACACTCAATACACTAAAAATTATTGCTTCACATAGAAACGATCAGAGTTTTCGGTAGAACCGAACTCCTCTGATACCAATTTTTCACGACCCGCCCTCGGGGCCCGTTCCGTGAATACCCCAAGCCCGACTTCCATAGTCCAGGGGCTGGCGACTAGCACCAAGGCGTAATTCCCAGAAAAAGTGAAGGCATTGCCTTTGAAAAGTAAACAAACACCACATAGTAAGCAAGCAGAAAAGTAGACACTAAGTAAAATCAGAGTACAACTGAAAGTGCGGAAAAGTAAATGTGCCAGTACACAAACCCAAACTGAAAGTAAAGTACAACTCGAAAGGGAAAAAAGCAACTGTAAAGTAAAAGCCGCTACACCGAGCTGTCCACTGGAAATCCCACCTGAAGGGTGGGTACAGATAGCTCCACTGCTTTACGGGTCCCACCGTCCGCTCCGAGTACGTCCCTCCCAGTGGTCCACCTCCAGGTACCGTCCTGCTATGCAAGCCTCAACCACGATCAACGCTGTCCGACGTCTGCAACCAACACAACGTAGTACGGGCATAGCCCGTGAAGGGGTGAGCATAAGCTACTCAGTAGGGACCCCGAGACCCCTGAAGGTCTCCCAAAATCCACAAAGGATAAACCACAAAGGTGAGATACAAACCCGAAGTAACAACCTACATTGCTTAGGTATATGCCCATACATATACCTAAGTCATCAATTCCAACATGCTCCAACCTCTGAGCCCAAGTACAACTTAGTCCACACAGGAAAGTATATGTATTCCACATAGGAAAGCAAAACGAAATCCACACAGGATAGCACAACACAATCCACACAGGAAAGAAACAGGATTCAGCTCACAGAGGTATACTTCTTCAAAAGACGATAAAGATGATCTCTGATCCATCTAAGTCGTCATACCCATGAAGGATCGATAGGTAACTAACTCCCGCAATGACCCAAACAGGATCGGGCCCACATAGGACCTGTAGGCGGTGGTTCACACAGGACCGCTGAGCGCAATGACCCACACAGGATCGGACCCACACAGGATCGGGCCCACACAGGACCTGTAGCACTGATCCACGTAGGATCGCTGAGTGTTGTAGTCGTCGTCGTCGAATCAACTAAGGATCTCTGTACTGTCGTCGTCGCAGTCACAGTAGCAGTAGCAGTAGCAGTAGCAGTCACAGTCGTAGCCAGCACTAGGGTTCTCGCACACAGCAAGCTCGTTCGGGAGGGTCCGCTCCATGAGCCGAGAGGCTGATACATCAACTGTCACATAGCCCAGAGTTGATGTATCCAAGAGTTCCGTATCGTCAACAGGAACTCAACGCACCAGACGGCGCGTCGATCGGATGCCCGGTCTGAGAGTTATTGGCTTTTTCGTCCCAGGGGCCCGGTTGGTTTTTAAGGAAAAACCAACCCGACCGTACTCCACCAGCGTCCAAACCTCGGGCGGAGTATGCCAAAAGATCCGTCTCACTAAGAGGAACACAAAAAAACTGACGGCACATCAATCAGACGTCTGTAGCTCAAGATATGGGCGTTTCCGCTCTGAGGGCCCAGTTGGTTTCTGGTACGAACCAACCTGGCCGAAATCAAAGTATTCCTAAACTTTGAGTGCAATATATCGAATCGACCATCTCAATCCAAGGATCGCTTCGCCACTGATGGTTCGTCAATCGGAGGTCTGTAGCTCAAGTTATGGGCAAAAGACCGAAGTTGATTTGAAAACGGGGGGTCCGGGTCCGGGCCGACCTGGCCCGACCCCCCCTGGGTCGACCCGACCCGGGTCCGACCCGGCCCAGCCGGCGGC
This sequence comes from Viscum album, assembly GCA_963277665.1. Classification (NCBI taxonomy): domain Eukaryota; kingdom Viridiplantae; phylum Streptophyta; class Magnoliopsida; order Santalales; family Viscaceae; genus Viscum; species Viscum album. Next base: position 699,467,410 of record OY728119.1, on the reverse strand, counting down.
GCGGCACCGCGGCGGCACGACCCGACGCGGTGGCACGGCCTGACCGGCGGCGGTGCGGCCTGGGCGCTGCTCGGGTGCCACGCGCGGGGGGCAAAGCCCCCGCTTTCCTTCAGCTGGCGGCGCGGCTGGGTGCCGCACCTTGGAGAAAGCGTCCCCCCCCCCTCACGTGGGGGCCTTCCTTTGAGAAAAACGGGGGGGGGGGCGCTTCCCCCCCCCCCCTGGTGTAACAGCGGCCTGCCGGGGGAATTAATTCCCCCTGTTCTTCTCCCTTCTGGCCGGCCCAACCTGGCCGGCCGGTCCTTCCTCAACGGGACCGGCAAGGCCGGTCCCCTTTCCGGCTTCTGACACCGGCGGCCCGGCTAGCCGCCGGTCTTCTCGTTCAGCCGCGGCCCGGAACCGGCCGCGGCGCCATTGGTTTCCTTCGATGCGGCGTGACGGCGTCTCGTTCATGATAATCTTTCCATGGCGCAGCGCGACGGCGCCACGCAATATTGGCCGTGTTATTCCCGCATTGTGCGACGGCACCACGCCATCTAGTTCATCCAAAAGAAAAATAATAATATTCAAGAACAAAGGAGGGGGGATTCGGCCGTGTTTGTGTGGTCCGCCCCCCCTCTCGTTAGACGATAACACATAAACATTTATCCTCAAGTTTGTCATGCTAGAACCAAGAATGAGAATAAATAAATAATCAACAACAAACCCCTACCTCGGTTTCAAGAACGATGATCATCAACGACCCGCGGAAGACGAGCGTCGCGGTGGTCGGCGTCACGGAAGAAGGACGTCGATGTCGTGAAGTGAGGAATAGAAGTTCTTTGACGACGATTTCGTCGCGGGAAATCGTCGTGGAAGAGATGACGCGGAAAAAGACGTCGTCGGTATCGCGGGTATGAAGTCTTAGAAGACGGTTCCCGAGAATGTGGCGTTCTTCGTCGATGTCCGAAGGTTCTTCGCATTCTTCGTCAAAGCTTGAAGAAGAAAAAGAAGAAGGCTCCAAATTCTCTCAAGATTGTCTAGAGAATTCTAACCCAAATAAAATAAGCTAAGGTCTTATTTTATTTACTCAACCAAACCATTTTGAAATTCAAAGGTTTGAAATTTAACAACTCCACCCATTTAATAACCCAACTTTTCAAGTTAAATAAAGAGGGGTTATTGGGAGTTTAAAAAGAGAAGATGAAGAGTTATGCTTCGTGTGGGCCCCACCACACTTAATCCTCCCAAGGGAGGTTAAGTGGATGTGGGTCCCACTTCTAACTCCCTTTGGGAGAAAAAAAACCAACAAGTTAAAATAAAATTTGTATTCTAAAATTTTATTTAACTTATTCTAAATTCACAAAAAACTAACTCTCAACCCGCAATAAACGCAACCTCGGAAAAGGTCTCCTTAAGCGAATATCGGCGCTGCGAGTTCATCGGTGCCCTAGGAATTTGATTCTGGGCACCGGTTCAAAAGTTAGAAATTCTCGGTCGTTCGTTCACTGAACGTACCCAAGCCAAACTTCGGAAATTGATTCCGAGCACTCCGGGCCTCGGAATCAGGTGCCGTCAGAAACTGCGATCTTGTAAAATTCCAAAGAAAATTAAGAAAAACATTCTATTGATTTTTACGGGTCTTTACATATGAATTATCTGATTTTTTAATTGTAACTTAAATGGGGGAATTTGGTAAATTTTGTATAGGAAATGGATTACTTTATGACCAATATTGAGGAATCTAAGGCTCATCAAAATAAGATGATGAATATCATGAGACAATACATTTATAATGTAGTTGAAAGTACCATCTCTATGATAATGAAGGGATTAATTCCATATCAACATGAATACACATGATGTTACTATCTACCCCTGTATGAAAATGGTCTTTTATAAGAATCCCACATTATAACCATTAGGAAATATTTTCTAATGAATTGGCTTCATAAATACTCAAATTTTCTTTTCATGAATAGTACAGTGTAGAGTTTTCCAGTTCATGAGGGAACAATACCTATTAAATGCATCATATATCATAGTGATTGTAATCCTTATATAAAGGATCATTTTGGAGATCCATGTCTATATTTTTGTGGTTCAACACTTTGTGCATTGCAAAAAGATCTATCTAATGGTTGGATAAAAGATTGGTATGTTCATTCGAGAGGATGTGTTGATCCGGAATGGATGTGGTCATTTTGGGAACACTAAACATGTCCATAATTCAATAAATATATATCAGATGTTAACATTTTTGAAGCTATCAATATGGGACAGTCATATGATTATAAAAATTATTACATTACAAAATTGATGAGCCTATGGAGTCCACAGATGAATACATCCACTTGATGCACTCTGAGGTTGGCATCAATTTATGGATATCTACCAAATATAAGGGGTTCCAATTCTCAGGAAAATGTATGATGAGTTCATTCCACCAGCAACAACATGGGGTGATGTTACTAGGACACCACTATTATTTCACGATTTATTCAAATTAGAAAACATATTAAAAAAATATATTCATGCAAGCGTATGGATGGAAGCCATTTTAGAACCAACAATAGAGAATGGTCCTACCTGTAGGCATCTAATTGTTTTTTCCTTTATAGGTAATCAATGTATTTTCAGAATATATTGGCCCACATTGGAGAGAGGACACCATAAACATTGGGGTTATAATGTAAAATATGATATTGATGAAAATTTATGCTTAGTCGGCATACTTTCTATGGGCTAAGTATTTACATGCTTCTAGTCCATGAGTCATGTGTTTGTGTAAGGCCATGGACTTTTTTTATTGCAGAAACATTGGTAGAGGGAAAATATATTAAGTTATAAAATCTTGTATTGGTAAGAATTTATTATTCTATTCTGCATTTGTATAATCATAAGGCACCATTTATACATTCATGGCCATTATAAGTGCTGTGTGGCTAGATTGTGGCACTCATTTCTTTATATTTATTGTTGAATTTAGTTAGGGTCCCCAACAGTCCTTTCACCCCATTTTTACTGAATTTTTCTGGTATTTTACCTTAGATCATGAGATTTTATGTAGTGCTATGGGAATTGAATGCATCAGGAGAACTAAACTTCTATCCTCTTGGTAAACCACCAGCTGGAACATTTATTGACGATGTTATGGAAGAAAATTACAAGTAGAGGAATTATATGATGGAATTCAAGGACAACACATTATCAACTAGGATTGATGGTGAAGTTATATGTGAGTCTTAAATCCCTTATAGGTTTTCTCACAAGTTAAAATGTCTTCAAAAATTAAACCCTCATCCTCCCACGTATGTTAGACATGATAAACACCCAATGGTAGCGAGACAATTGTAGATTTTGATGGATTTAATGATATCCAAATTATCAACTACGTTATTTCTATCAGATGCATCCATAGGATTGGAAGATAGATATGCCAAATCAGGGGCATCTTCATACGCTCAGGGGGATTTTAAAAATGAATATATTAGTTAGAATCCACAATAACTATTATGCGTAAAAATAATTGTTATAATTACAATGAAAAAATGAAGAAGAGGATTCAGAAGTTTTTCAACCTTAAAAACATCTTCACAAAATGTATACTAGGATGACTAGGGATATGGAAATAATACCTCCAGCACCGAGGCGATCTAGCCACCACCATTAGAAAGAGATTAACATCCCATAATCTAATCACTTATAAGAAGGGAGGTCCGATGAGGCTCTCCAATCATATTGTGTTGATTTTTATCTAAAACCAACCACACTGAAACTGAATTATGTGCGGCATTCATATATTAAATTTTCGGAGAGCTTGACTCATGAAATCAGGTATTCATGGGCATTCCTCGAAAATGTTCTTCAAATATGAAATATGGATGACAATAAATCCCATTATAATTATCATCCATATAATAACCTTGCAGATGTACGTGGTAATATTACAGAGATGGATAACATTATATATCCAACTGATGAATAAATTCCAGTGACTAAATGAGTATCTAATATTATGGAACTAGGTATACGTGAAGGGGTAATTATTTACCTTTATAAGGAATGAGGAAGTTATGTTAATACAGATAATTTATTTTCCTTTTCTTTTGTCTCAATTCTGCTTTGTAATTCACCATTATTAATCATGATGAGATTGCATTTTTCAGCTTGAATTCAAGGATGGAACCTCAGGACAGGTTATTAAGTCACCAAGGTTTGTACCTATATGTTATCTCAGAGAAACATAAGATAATCCTTCCAAGTGTCCAAGAAATTCAAAAAGAGAGAGAGTCATGACTATGGAAAAGATGACAGACAATCCTCAGCCACTACCAGAGGATTCCCCTAACAAGAGTTGTATTTCAATTTCTCTATAAGATTATGAAAAGAAATGCGAGACAACAATGATATTGGTATGAAGTGTACGTCAAAAAATTAAGTATTTATACATCCCTAGAGTATCATGATTTTCTTCATACACATTGGTGAACATGTTCATTCTCTCATAGGATCTGTATCTATCTCTTCACATAAAGGATTAAGAACTGGTCCTTTAATAATTGAGAAGGAAACCCCAGTAGAAAAACATGTTCATATTGATGAATATATTACTTTAACATGTGAAGTACTACGAGATAAAAATGCATACATTCCAATTATTTCCTAGAGAGACATAGAAGTCATTGTAATGTCAATTACATTTCTCTCAAGCATCAACTGCATTTTTTTATATTCTTCTATTCATATAGTCTCGAATTAGTTTCCCCGGACAATGGATCTTGAAATTGTCAATTCAAATATTTCCATTGCACGAGAATCAAGGAACATGGGTGTTGGGAAATTTATAGTGGATACGGGTGCTGATCCTGGCATGGAAGGATCTAATGGTGTTGCATGGAATGAGGATCCTGAGAAATATATAGTAGATACTAGTGTCAATCCATGCTTTCATGATATGATGATGTTGTCCCAGTTGAGGAATTGAAGCAAAAATATGTCAGTGAAGCCAATTTGGGTGCCAACGAACATATGTTGGATATCTTAAATGGTGATGATGCTATAAATTTCCAATCCACATACACTGAAATGTCATACGCCCTTATTCCAAAAATTTATATTCAAGTTTCTTTCATGGAGTTTGAGGAATTCCATGAGGAATTTCATGGAAAAAAGTTCTCATTATTATATTTTCCATACAAAATTTTTGTTCTTTTAGATAGTACATTACATAAAAGTTCAATTTATATAGTTTTTTCTTAAGAGAATGTTGTGAATAATATTCCATAATGTGGAATTCCATTTTATACTTCTTTTATTGAAGCTAGAGATATACATTCCAAGGACCCCATGATGAGAGATATTCAATAGCCTTAAATTATTGTAACCAAGAAAACATAAGACAACGCCCCTCCGTAAGAATCATTTTCTCACGTTTTAGAAGTTGAGAAGACTGGTGATGAATCAAATCAAATAGCCAAATTAATATTGGGTAAATATTATTAGATATATAAATAATCATCTATTTACCCATTATTATGAAACTAATTATGATCTTGATTCACTATATATGATTATCTACTCCGACATCTAGAAATGAAGGTTAATCTTTTGTGATGACTCAGTCATTTGTAGAAGGTGAAGATTTACTATTCATAGAGAAGTAGAGAAGGGAACCTCTTTATGTGATATGTTTTTATAGAAAATTATACCCCATGGTAGTGACTCATATTTAGATTTATATATGCAATTTTTTATTGGAATGGAACGTAAAAATAAATAGAAACATATATGGAAATTAATTTCCATGAATCCTTTGGAAGGCCAGTTATCCAATTTTAGAAAACACTCTACACTATTTTTTGTATTGGTATTTGGTGGATTTAACTATCGCCCAATGTACAATGAAATGAGAGTGACCATTTTCTGATGGGATAATGAATATAAGCTATAGAAAGATATTGAAAAGGCAAACCAAAATATTAAAATTGAGATCTTCCAAGATGCGGTTGCTGAGGCAGAGGCTGACCATATCATGTGGTCAATTATAGTGGGCCAAGAAATTCAAGATATCATCATGGAGATGATTGATCATCAACAGAAAATTTATTTTGTTCATAAAAAACTCGATTAATTGAAATTTTTTTTTGGAGAAACCATGTTGGAAGGGGTAAATTCCATTTTAACTACCATAGAAGCACATTTTCAAGCCAAGGTGGTGATACTTATCAACTATCTGAAGAAAAAAAGTGGTTGATAAGGATTATATTTACATTCAAAAGATGAAGTTTCACGATGAGAGTTTCACTTAACTGATGATAGAGAGGCTATATTCTATTAATGTCCCTATGATATTACAATATGAATGAAAGGAATTTTTTCTCCAATCACATATTTCTCAATCATATTTTTCTGTAATTAGAACATCAAAGGTGATGATCATAATGATTTTTTAACATAAAAACATTACGCCAGATATTCATTATTATAATATATGTATTTGGGGTGATCAATATTTTCTTATTTAAGTAGATGGGCCTAATGAGCATTGTTTGATTTTTAATATATATATATATATATGGAAAACCCCCACAAAAATCGTATCATTAGTATTTTTATTGATCAATATTGCGTAGACCATAAAAAACATAAGTCTAGTGGGCGGTGACTTCGACTTTTATCCATAGTTCCCTTTAGGGGTTTTCAATTTGGAGAGTACCATGTCTCTTACTATTTGGCTGTTTAGAATCTTGTGTGTTAGAAAAATAAGGCTAGTGTTTATGGTATAATATACTTGACCATTAATTTTTAAATTAAATCTCAAACAAGGCTCAATGGCTATGAATTGCATTAATATTCTATAAATACCTACAAATAGAATCTTATGCCATTATTTTTATGGTTACCATGTCTAAACTAATATTAACATAAATATTTTTTTTCCAATAATGAGGTTACCAATATTTGAAGAACCCTTTTTTGGGGAGGTATTATTCTAAGACAACTAGGTAATATAAGGCATTACCATTTTATGTCATATTTTGATTGACATTCCAGTTATATTAGAAAATTTATGTGAAGACACCGAAGGGAACACACTACATAGTCTAGAAAAACATCTCTCAAGAATTTTAGATTTTCTTATTGATAGAAAAAGGAAAATATGTTTTTTTTTTCTCAATACCATAGTTGGTGGTTTGGAAAAGGTAAGTGATTTTTTGAAAAAAGGGTTATCTATGTAGACATAAGTAATTAATGGGAAAAACACATCTACAAAAATATGGTTTGTGAGGAATGTATTAAAATTTTTAGAAAGGGGATTTCTAATAGTATGCTACGATGTTTTAATGTCATGTAGTGAAGAAATTATACAGGAAAGTTTTATGATATGGAGTGAGGTCATTGCACTGTGCAGTTTTAAGTCATTCAGTGGGGAAATTGGGTGGATTTAATTTACAGACTTTATCATTGATTAGAGGTTTGAGACTGGCTAATTTCTTGATAATTTTTCTAGAAATACTCCACCATGTTCAGATATGGAACGAAAAAATTATAAAATGTTATTTGGGAATATCTGGATATGAATATTGATACAGGAAAAGGTCTAAAGGCATTAGTTGAATTATTTCTATAGAAAGATGTTACCACTATTTGAAAAAACCCATTGTGGGGATGTATTATACAGATATAACTAGGGAATATTCTACATATCCTAGGAGAGGAATCTTTAGACTGACATGCCCGTTATGTAGGAAACTTGTGAAAGGCCACCTAGTGGCACATTTTACATAGTCATGAAATAGAGTTCTTAAAAATTTGACATTCTATTACAATGAGATGATGAATGTTTTTGGAGACTCAGATATTCCAAATCATAGTATTCGATTTATGATGAAAGGTACATAAATACAGAAATAGTATTTCCAATCATGATTTCCAATGTATCAGAGGAATAGGTGTTTTACAAAGGTTTAACCCATACGTAGGATGTATGGTACCTATAGTTTTAGTTCCAACAACTATGACCAACATAGAAAAAGTAGATGATAAGTGGTCAAATGATCAAAGGTTATTCCATACTACTGAGAACATATGGATAGGGAACTGTTTAAACCATGCTATTGAAGACTTTCAAATCAAGAGAATGGTAATATGAAAAATATAAAGGGATGACTACATTATGATTCAAATTTTTGTATGTTGACATCAATGTTTGAAGGGGAAAAAGTATCTTTATCCAAGAACAAGGTAACCATTATTTAACAATCCCATTATTTTAACACCCCCTCCCCTACCTCATTGTCTTGTGGAGGGGATGAGGACTACTTGGCCATAAGAGAAATCCCCAAGGCACCAAAGGCACACAATAAATGACGAAGGGTTTCAATACAAGTGGGGGAGATTTACCCTTTTAGAACATACCACTAAACCAAAAACCATAACCAAACTAATCAACTACCTGATGCATGATAAAAGCTAAGTGGAACTCCTCCATTTATTTTATCATAAACCAACCAAGAGTACTATAGTGGAAACCAACACTCAATCAGTGTAAACAACAGAAAGAAAAACTAAAAGACTACAAGACGACAACCCAACACCATGCTCCAAAAGCTCCAAGCTCCATAATCATGAACCAGCCCAAGTATCACGAAGTAGTGGTATAAACATGTGACACTTTACCTTTTCCAACATCCCAGTATATGGCATTTGCAAACCCACCAATGTGCCAAAGTAGGGGGTTAGTAATTAAACTCAGTAGGTTTCCCTGATGACTTCCCAACCCATGCCTCTATGATAAATCATGTTAGCAAATTTATATAAAACCATTTATATAAAACAAATTCCAAAATAGTTCACAATGTAAGAAGTTCCATGTTAAAACAATTTTCCAAAAAAAACCATCATTCTCAAGAAAATAAACCGAGCCATGTTTCCAATCAAATTCACATTTCCATTTCACGAAATCCCTTTTTGGCACACCCATCTATTTCATGAACTGTGAAATCAACCATGCATGCTTCATTATGAAATTTCCATACTCATGAACAGTCTCTCGTCGATCTACCAAGTCATCACAAGTTAATTATTCCCCATGTGCCATTACACCTTTGGCATCGAGCAGAATGTCATATTTAAACCATGCCTCATAAATGAAATATGAACACACAAACCAAGTATGCCCAAAAACCACACCATTCCAACCATGCCAAAACCATTCCAATAAAATGACCCTTTTAATGAAAACCATTTTCCCACAAACAATTTTCCAAATCCAAAAAATCCATATTTTAAAATCACTATTTTAAAATCAACAAACCAAAACACTTTGCACAAACCATTCTTTCAATTTCTACAATTCCATCAAAACCTATAAATCATCAATAAAGAATATTAATAACACGCTTTTCAACATAATTTCACAATAAAAACCAAGAAATTAAATCAATTTGATCTAATCCTTCATGTTCTATGAAAGTGGAATCAAGATTGAGTCCACCTAACTCAACAAAAAAGGTGAAACCAACCAAGAACTGTGTCGAAACACCATGAAACCTCCTTAGATTCCTTCCCTTATCACCAAAAAGATGAAAAAACGACATAAAGGTCATCTAATACCTTTGATCTACCAACCCTGGTCGTAGATCTATGGATCCATCAAGAGGGAAGAATGAGATCTATGAAAACTAAAGGAAACAAGACTTACCTAAATCAACTATCCTCTTAACACCAAGGAAAGCCTCCAGATCGCTTCCAAAACTACTAGTAAGTGTTCTCCCATCTTCACCAGAGAGAAATCCCAAGTTAGGGCCATCTAGGAGAAAAAAAGGGTGGGATTAAATATACTATATATTATATCCTTAAAAATAGGATCTAAGATGACTTCGAACATTGTTAGTCCAGACGGTTAGTCAAATTGTGTGCTAACCATGTGGTAATCACTGCTTTGATATGGTTCTCCGCATTGCCTCCTCACACGGTTTACCCGAGAAGTTTGCACACCGTGTGGTCTCCTCTGTCCAAAGTGACACCACTTTCATGGCTTCCGCACAGTTTGGGCAAACCATGTGAAGCCCGTGCATCACTAATTTTTTCCTTTAACAACATAAAAGTCTCCAAACTATCCCAACCATTTATCATATGCATCACGTACATAAAAATTATAAAACAAGGGTTAGATACCAGAAATTGGGGGTACTACATTCTCCCCAATCTTTTCCTTTCCATCCACGGAATTTAGAAAACCATAGATTTCCTAAAAGTGTTCTGGCCACTGCTCTTTCATTTCTTTCTCGCCATCCAAAGTCTCTTCCCGAATCTGACCATGTTGCCACAAAACTTTCACTATATCGATGCTTTTATCCATGCAAGACATTATCCTGCCTATCCACAATCTGCACCGGAATGTGTACCAATGAAGAATCTGGCTCTAGTTCAACGTGAACCCATCTGATCATATGGTTAGGATCGGGCTGATACTTCTTCAACTGAGATACATGGAACACATTATGCACTGCACTATATCATGGCGGTAATGGAAACCAATACACCACCATGAAAACCCGTTCCAGTATCTCAAAATGGCCTACATATCGAGGAGATAATTTTCTATGCTTTCCAAAATGACGATTTCTATGCCTTAGAGAGATTCTCAAAAGACATGATCACTCACCAAAAATGACAACAGTCTTCGGCGATGATCCACATAAGATTTTTGACGACTATGTGCTATCTCCATCCTCTTTTTTATCAACTGAAACTTCTCTGTTATTTCATGGACATGGCTCGGCCCAACTAGTGAATTATCACCTGTTTCCACCCAGTATAGTAGAGAATGACAACGACGCCCATACAATGCTTTAAATGGAGGCATGTGTATCGATTCCAGATATCTGTAGTTATATGACAACTCATATAAAGGCATGTGCTCCTCACATGACCCACCAAAATCCATTACAGAAGCCCGCAACATGTCATACAACGTTTTTATTTTCCTTTCAGATTGTCCAACTATCTCAGGATGATATTTCGCACTCTTACTCAATTGAGTTCCTACGACTTTCTGTAAGGATCGCCAGAAACGAGATGTGAACCTTGGATCTCTATCTGAGACAATTGACATTGGTACACCATGGCTCTTTACCACTTCTCGAATACAGATTTTTGAAAGATCATCCACCGTATGAGTTTCACGAATAGGGATGGAATGGGCCGACTTGGTTAGATGATCCACTATCACCCAAATGGCATCATGTTTCTAGAACATTCTTGGAATAGATGTAAAAAAATCCATTACTATGTGATCCCATTTCCACATGGGGATAGGTAAGGATTTTAAAATACCAGTTGGTATCTGGTGCTCTGCTTTAACCTGCTTCCATGTTATGCACCGTGTGAAGAACTCGACCACCTTCCTTTTCATGCCGCTCCACCAAAACTGCTCCTTTAACGCCTTATACATCTTCTATATGCCTAGATGAACAACACATCTGGAATGGTGGTAAGCATGAAGGAGTTGTTCTTGAGCATTTAAAGGTACACACATCTGATATCGAAACCACAGTACTGAACTACCCTCCAGTTTCAATCCTTCAATGGCCTCCCCACCATTGAGTTTGGAACTCATTGCAACTTTGTCAACATTTGATGCATGTGCCTCTGTTTCTATCTACTCTAAATTAGGAACACGCGCAAGTAGAAATAAAACTGCAACATCATCTCTGTCTTCACATTCTCTATTAATGTCAGCTAGGACCGACATCAACTACCATTCTTCTGAAGCTTCATTCACCAAATGAGCATATGACTTTCTACTTAATGCATCAGCCACTGAATTTCCTTTTTTGGGTGTGTACATTTAGTCAAAGTCGAACATCTGAAGATACTCCATACATCTCCTATACCTCAGATTCAAATCACACTGTGAGAAAATGTGTTTCAATATTTTTTGATCTGTAAACACAGTAAATTTCTCACCAAAGAGATAATGTCTCCATGTTTTCAAAGCATAGACGAATACAAACAACTCCAAATCATGTGTTGGGTAATTGTTTTCATGAAACCTCAAATTTCTTGAGCTATAAGCAACCACATGGTCTCCTTGCATGAGAACACAACCCAACCCTATTCCTGAAGCATCGCAATATGACACATACCCCTGTCCTAATTCAAGAAAGATCATGATAGGTGTTGATGTAAGGAAAACATTCAACTCTTGAAAAGATCTCTGATATTCCTCAGTCCATTGAAATGTACTTTTATTCTTTTTCAATGTTGTCATAGGAGAAGCTAATGGTGAGAAGTCATGCACAAGCCATTAGTAATAACTATCTTGACCAAGAAAACTTCGTATTTCAAAGACATTCTTTAGTGGTTTCCAAGAAAGAACAACTTCTATCTTTTATGAATCCACTGAAACACCTTTCTTATAAACAACATGGCTCCGAAAGCATATCTCTTCTGTCCAAAAATCACACATTGATAATTTGGCATACATCGGATGGTCTCTCATGATTAACAACACTATCACCAAGTGTTACTCATGCTCAACCCTTGTTATTGAGTACACCAATATGTTTTCCACAAACACCACAATAGAAGAATCCATATATCACTAGAATATCTGATTCATCAATGCCATAAAGACTTTAGGTGCATTCGTAAGACCAAAAGGCATGACTACATATTCGTATTGGCCATATCTTCTTCTAGAAGTTGTCTTTGGAATATCCTCCATCTGAACACACAATAGGTTATTTCCCGATCATAAGTCAATTATGGAGAACTACTTAGCTCCCCTCAATTGATAAAATTGGTCATCAATGCGTGGAAGTGAATATATATTATTTATCATAAGTTGGTTGAATTTACAATAATCCAAACACAACCTCAATGTTCGGTCATCTTTATTTTCAAACAAAAATGGTGCTTCCCATAGAGACATGCTTGGCTGAATAAAACCTTTGTTTTCAAGTTCTTCCAACTACACTTCCAATTCCTTTAACTCTATTGGTGCTATCCTATATTATGGATGTGAGGTTGGACTGGTCCCCATATGGGGATCAATCGTAAACTCAACTTCTCTTACATGTGGTAACCCTGAGAAATTTTCAAGAAATCCATTTGGAAATTTATCCAAGATTACTGGAAAACTATTATTTGCGATCTCGTCCATCAATTCCAAGTTTAACGCAGCCAACTAGTAAGAGATAATAGCCACTACTGGTTCTAACAATCCCGTTACAACTTCCTTCACCACTCCTTCTTCTCAAAACAGATGCTTGCTGCCATCCTCAATCGCTAATTTTGACTGTTCTTCTATAAAAGTCGATGTGAGACTTGAACTCTGTCAACCAATCCATACCCAGGATTATATCAATAATATCAATCTCCAGCATAGATAAATCCCATTTCAACTCAACACCATCAACAGATATAGAACATACTCTACACACAAAGGCTCTACATTCTCATTCACCGAGAGAGGTTTGAAGGTTTATCACAGAAGGTATAATTTCAAGTTTTAAGTTCCACAAATCAGCAATACAAGAAGCAATAATGGAATGAAATTCACTAGTATCAAACAACACTTGCATGATGGTAGAATTAAAAATAACTGTACCTCTCACCGTAGATGGTCCAGACTGGTCAGGCACAATCACATGTTCCTCTCCATAAAATTTATTTGTTGTTGCACGTTTCTCATTATTGCCTTGATGAGATTTCCCTGCCTGAGGAGTCATGGTATTCATGGAATCACCATAGATAGCTCTACTATACTGGCAAGACTAATTTTTCTGTCCTCGCCCTTTGGAAGTATAAGATTCTTGCGACACCTGAGGAGTGTCACGAACACCTAACCGTGGAGCACTACAACAATATCACTGAAGATGCCCCATCTGGTTGCAATTTTGGCATGCTATCGGTGGTGCTGTACATTCTCGTTTCATGTGATCAATCGAGCCACATTGAAAACACCCGGGTTTCAACATGGGTCGTGGAGGATGATTCACTGATCCAACCGTCTGATTCTAATTCTCACACCATCCTTGGAAGTAGGTGTCCCTCTTCCTCTTGTTCCCTACATTAGAGTTCCCACCCATTCCTGTGGGTATCATCATAATGCCTCATACTATAACTCGTGAGATGTCTATTTTAGCTACTGGTTCCCTGTTGACCATCTCCGTATAATCTGCAGTAAATAGATCATCTATCTTCGAGAGAATCTCCTGTTACAACCCTGATTCAATGATGCATTACTTTAGTGATGCACTTGCAGCAACTTCCAGTGCAAAGCGCACTAAATTCATGAATTTAGCATCATAATTCATGACAGAGAGATTCTCCATATTCAAGATGAAATATTCAGTCTTCCTCTGGATCTTGAATGTTTGAAGATAGATTTTTTTTATTGAATGGTTCCTCAAATTCCTCCCATCCCAGGCCTTGATCCACCTTAGCATGTACCACTAGCTCCCACCACTATCGTGCAAGATCCTAAAACATATATGTATCCAAATTTACATTTATTTCCTCTGGTGCGCCGATGAAATCAAAGATACGATTCATCATACTCAGCCACACCACCGCCCATTCGGGTTCAAAATCACCCCGATAGATCGGTGGATTATGCTTCTGGAAATGGACCGAATGGTCTACATGCCTTGACTCATCCCATTGATTACCCATGTCCACAACATGAAATGCTTAAAATATAATTCGGACTAGCTGCTAGTTCACCTGTGGCTCATGTGCAACCACATTCTACGCAACCTCTTCAGTTTGGTTTCTATGATGCCTAACGGGTACCATTTTCTATACAAACAACGCACGACATCAGTCTCACTTCCTAGAAACTAAAGGATTGGCATTTCAATTTCTATAACATCACTATCATAACATTGATTTGTAACCATCATGATTTTCCACATTTATCCATTTGTAAAAATAAATATTTTATTTCTTTTGAAAAATCAACCTATTTTCAAAATACATTAATGATTCTCTTTTCAAAATCATTCATTTGAAAACAAGTTTAAAATTTTCAAAAAACACGCTATTGCATCAAAATATAATCCATTTATCAATATGATATATGTAATATTAGTGGGAAGTCATTAATATAATACATGACTTGCTCATCTCATTGGCTAAACCCATGACAATGAGATTTGTTATCCTATAAGTGTCTCCAAAACAATTATGTACCCAACTCCCTGGTAACCTGAATTTAAACATAAAAATGATAGCTACATATTTTAATGCTCTACATTCCATCTTCTGACAACACTACTCCTTCCAAATATGTCAACCTAATGAATAGACACATATGAATTCAATGCCTAGACCATCAAAAACTGATGAATACATGTTCCACAAAGAACGGAACAAGATGATTGCATTTATACTCCATGGACCGAACAAACTGATACCATTTGTTACACCCCGCCCCTAACTCATTGGATTGAAGAGTCGACGAGGGCTACATGGCCATTAGCGATATCCCCAAGGAGCCAAATGCTGGAAAAAAAATCGAAGGGTTTCATAACAAGTGGGGGATGATTTACCCTTTTAGAACATACCACCGAACCAAAAACCATAACCAATCTAATCAACTACATGATGCATGATAAAATCTATGTGCAACTCAACCAATTATTTTTTCATAAACCAACCAAGAGTTCCAAAGTGGAAAAAAACACTACATCTAAGTAACTAGCGGAAAGACAAACTGAAAGACTAGAAGATGAAAACCCAAATCCATGCTCTACAAGTTCCAAGCTCCAATGTCCTGAACCAGTCCAAGTATCATGAAGTAGTGCTATAAACATGTGAACCATTATCTTTTCCAACATCCCGATATATGAAATCTACAAAAGCACCAACGTTCTAAAGTAAGGGGTGAGTAATGAATCTCAGTAGGATTTCCCTATTGACATCCCAACCCATGCCTCTAGGATAAAACATGTTAGCATATTTATATAAAAAAATTTATATAAAACAAATTCCAAAACAGTTCACAATATAAGATGTTCAATGTCAAAACCATTTTCAAACAATACCCATTATTCTCAAGAAAATAATCCATGCAATGTTTCCAATCAAATTCACATTTCCATTTCACGAAATCCCTTTTTGGCACACCCATACATTTCACAACCTGAGAAATCGACCATGCATCCTTTTTTATGATAGTACCATACTCATGAGTGGTCTCTCATCGATCTGCCAAGTCATCATAAAGTAATTATTCCGCAAGTTTTATTACACCTTTGGCACCGAGAACAAGGTTATATTTCAACCAATCCTCTTAAATGCAATATGAACAGACACACTACGTTTTCCCAAAAACCACACTATTCCAACCATGCCAAAAACATTATAATAAAACAACCCTTTTATTGATAACATTTTTACTGCAAACCATTTTCCAAATCCAGAAAATCCATATTTTAAAATCAATATTTTAAAATCATGAAACCAAAGCACTTTGCACAAACCATTATTTCAATTTCCATAATTCCATCAAAACCAAAAAATCGTCACTAAAAAAGATTAATAACATGAATTTCACCACAATTTTACAATCAAAACCATGAAATTAAATCAATTTGAACTAAGCCATAAAGTTCTAAGAAATAGGTATCGAGATTGAAGACACCTACCTCAACAAAAAAGGAAATACCAACCATGAACCGGGTCAAAACACCACGAATCCTCCTTAGATTCCTTCCCCTATCACCAAAACGACCAAAACTCGACATATAGGTCATCCACTACCGTATATCTACCCACCCTGGGCGTAGATCTAAGGATCCATCAAGAGGAGAGAAAGATATCTAACAAAACTAAATTAAACGAGACTTACCTAGATCCACCGGCCTCTAAACGCAAAGGCAAGCCTCCAGATTGCTTCCAAAATGCCTGGTAAGTGTTCTCCCACCTTCACCAGATAGAAATTCCGAGTTAGGGCCGTCTAGGAGAAACAATTAGTGGGATTAAAGATAAAATGTAATAGATCCTTAAAAAAATGATCTAAGACGACTTGACGCACTATTATTACGCACGGTTAGTCAACTCATGCACTAACTGTGCGGTAGTCACTACTTGGAAGGGGCGCTCCGCACGGCCTCCTCACACAGTTTTCCCAAACCGTGCGCTCACTGTGCGGTCTCCTCTATCCAATGCGACACCACATGCACGGCGTACACACTGTCTTGGAAAACCTTGCAAAGCCCATGTGTCACCAATTTTTTCCATTTAACACCTTAAAAGTCTCCAAACATTCCAAACCATTTCTTATATGGTTCACATACTTAAAAAGCATAAAAAAGGGTTACATACCAAAAACCAAGGGTACAACATTTATGGAGGCAGTATTTTGTAGGGCCGACTAGTTCATATGCTTCATACCAAAATAGTTGCATATTTTGAATGGAAGATCCATTATTTCAGCAACATATGTAAGGCCACTTATGGGCATGTAGTACATAGTCAAGTATAAGAGTTCTCATATATCAGAAACTCTTCCACCAAAAACCATATGAATGATTATGAAGGCCTTAAAATATATAAGATTATGTGTGTGAAATAAAAAATGGGGTAATTCTCAATGAACCTAAGAAATATTTGAATCAATATTGGTCATGAGTTTGGAGTCCCTTATATAGATATGAATCTTACATAAAATGGGAAAATTTCTTATTTCATAGGTTGCATCTCTAAGGAGAATACCCATAATGAAGAATCTCACATAGATTGTGAATTATAAGTGGAAGAGAGATAAAAAATTTATCTCTTGACACAGACTATGATCTAAGGACTAGTTTTCACTACATATCTTAATGGGATTAGAATCCAGCCATAAAAAGTTATTTGGATGCTTTGCATTATAGTGTCTTGTACCAAGGACAGTATGTTGTTCAGTTTAGAGTAATGTAGTGAAGGGAAATATGTTGTTCAGTTTAGAGTTATGTATTTAGGACATGAATTGAATCTTTTGTGAAAAGGGATATTGTTGATGGACTAGGGAATTAAATCCAGTTTTCAATACATATCTCAAATGGATGAGAATAAATCCATACATATTTTTTTGAAATCTTATTATTATTGTTTTATTAACACATATGGAATTAGGGGGGTTAGTGGTGGTGGAAAGGCCCATGATTAGAGATCCAAAGTCTCTATGAATCACATTGAAAATGAAAATAAATCCAGACTTAGTTCTTGAAATTGTCATTTCCCCCCACCATTTGAGTTTGATGTGAGAGACCACAAATTTTAAGAAATATTAGAAGAATGGTTAATCATAATTAATAAAATGGTATAAATATCTAACAATGTATCCTAAAAGAGTACTCTATATAGATCTGGTTCATATATAAGAGGAGATAAGGGAAATAAATTTCATTACGATTATGGGTGGGCCCATGATTAGAGTTCTAGGCGTCTTTACATATCCCATTGAAAATGAGAATCACACCATATATAGTACATTAAATAAGGTCTCTATATAGATCTAATTAAAATATACGGTGAAATTTATTTCGTGTGCCTCTAAAGAGTAGTAATGATGTAAGTGATGTTTGCGAATGGAAGCTCATAACATAAAATATGGAAGACATTAACTCTATAGTTTAATTTTATGTAATGAAGAAAAATGATTTCATTCAGTTTAACATCACGCGACAATGAAAAATATGATACTCATTTTATCATCATGTGTCATGGATGATTAGGTTTTTATGCAGTTTTTAGTCATGAAATTAAGACATTGTTATGTTTAGTTTACAGTCATGTTGCAAGAACAAATGAAAAGATAATGTGGAATTACTCAAAGTACTTATTCAAGAATCTTTCCTTTGTTACAGATGTATTATATTATACATCCATTGATATTATATAATAAGATCTATTAGAGTAAAACTTATCTATAGAGTAATTTCATTCCCACTTTGGCTCACATTTTGGAGGTTTCTTTTCTGATTTCATTGGATTCATGAGGACAAATACTAATTCTCTATAAATAAGTGATAGTAGGAGGAATTTATTATTAAAAGATTATTCTATTATGTTCTAATAGACTTATAAGCGATGCAATGTATGCAATATATTTTTTTTCTAATCATTCCATCTCATAAAATCATTTTGAGAGTTTTCATCTACAGATAACTAATCACATATTGTAACTCAAAGTGAAGGCCATTGATTTTCAATTTGCAAAACTTCTTCTATTCAATACATCGACGTATATGGAATATTCTGAGTGGCATTATGGGTAGTAGTCCGATAATCCCATAAATAATGAAAAATTGTATCAAGAAAATATTTGTTATCTTTATCCACCATTTTCTAGAGTATATTTGATATTGTCTTATTGAAATCCTCTCTCTCCATTAGATACTACATGACAGAAATATAGATTATTGTATTTGATATGTTGCTCCTAATAAAACGTCTTTACCTCAAAAAGATAGAAATTGTTGCCGATTTCAATCAATATAGTATGATGGACACCAAATCTAGTAGTGATAATATCCTTGAAAAAGATAAAAATGATTTTGAATCTATATAATTTGAGAGGTACTACCACAACCCATTAAGAGAATAAAATTATAGTAGTAAGAATATACTTGGTGTGCTTAGTTGTAGCTAGGGGATAAGGTCATACTACATCCATTACCCATATAGAAAATGTCCATGACTATTTAGATGTATGTAGAAACTCTGGGTCTAGTCAAATGATGTTTTCAGGAACATGGAAAGGATAATATATCTTGGTGAAATCTGTGAAATATTACATCATCGAAGGAATGATGTATCCAAATGTTGAATTTGATCTAAAAGACCATGCCCAATATGGTGATCACAAAAAGCTCCGTCATGTACTTCTTTTATGATAGCTGCAATTTCTTCTTTGTCAATAAAACTGAATAGGATTGTATAAAATCCTTGTTGTAGAGGATCTTTTGGTGATATAGACTATATTAAATAGTGAAATTGTCCACTCGTCATCAGCACTATTCTTTTTCAGTTCTATTAGGTAGGAGTAGTCCATTTTGAAGGTATTCCATGACCGGTGTCATCAATCCCTTGGTATGAAAATATGACTCAAAAATAGGGCTAATTTCATTAATTTCCTCCATTATTGTTTTAACAAACGGTGAAACCACATGATTATGGGATATTCTGATGATGATATCATAATTATTTGGATCATCTATGGTTCAGTCTCCATTATGTAGTGCATCACCATGGTTATTTCTTGATAGCGGGACATAAGGCAATATTGGCCCTAAAAGAAATTCATCCATTAACCCTCTAACATAATCACACAAAGTGGTTAACTCTTTTTCCCTAATAGCATTATTCCCATTGATATGTTGGATTAACAAATCCGGAGCACCTTTCATATTTAGGTGGTTCACCTATACCTGGAAAACTAATTTTTGGACTAAAATGATTGATTGGTATTCTGCCTCTTTGTTGGTACTACCTTCAAATAACAGAAAGGAATATGGAAACACTACTTCTTCTGGGGAGATATGTACAATTCCTGACCCAACAATGTTGTGTTTAGGGTTCTTCATTCTCTTACCTTTTTCACTTCTGGAAGCACCATAAAATTATATTTCTCATATTTGGAGATTATCATGAATAGATAATGTTTCTTCATCAAAAAGATCAGTATTCAATTATTTATCAATGAGATATGGATGCTCGACAAGGAAATCTGAAAAGTCATTGCCTTTTATAGATTTCTGAGACAAAACCTAGATATCTAACTGTTGAAAAATAACATCCCACTGTGGAAAACATCCTGTAATCAAATAATGAATGAGGATAAATTTTAGTTTCTTATATAAAGATACCAGGTGGACCTCATGATATATCAGGTAGAGCCTGAATTTTGGAACTACAAAGATTAATTCTAGGTATAACTTCTTGATAAATGAATATCGATTCTCTGTTTCCATCATAGTTCGACTGAGATTATAAAGTCAATTTTCATTCCCAAAAATGTTCTTTTGGGCATGGAAGGCGCCTTGGGATTGCTCTAATGTCGTCACATATAGAATAAGTTTTTTCCATCAATTGGTGGAACTGATATTTGTATAATCAATAGATATTTCATCTCTGTATCATATGGATCTTGGGATTCCTCTTTCCATTGATAGGTTACTCCCTTCACCATTAATCGGGTGAAGGGTAATCACTTACCTTCCAAATTGGCAATAAAGCGCCGAATATAGGCAATGTTCCCTTGGAGTCATCTTAATTCATTCAAATTTTGAGGAGGTGTCATTCCAATGATGATATTTTCTTCTTAGAATAAACATCAATGTCACAATATCGTATATCGAAACTCGTGAATTTTCCTAATGTATCCCTAAATACAAATTTCAAGGGATTCATTTTAAAATTAGGTTTCCAAAGATTACTAAATATTGTCTCTAGATCACGAAAGTGATATAAATATTTTCGGTATTTAACCCCTAGATCATCCAAATAACATTTGAAAATATTCTTCAGATGTGTTTGAATATATGGTGTTTCACACATTGATATGTTACACCTGCATTATTTATGACAAAGGGAATTATCTGATAGAATAACACACCTTGAGGGGATCTGAACGATGTAGACTCTTCATTCTCTGGGGTCATTTGGATTTAAATGTTCTCAGATATCCATAAATGGAGAGAGCTTCATAGTCGGATTTTACATCAATCAAATTTTATGTGATCTGGACTAGAAAATCATATTTGGGAAAATGACTATTAATATATCTAAAAGAAATGCATACTCAAATTTTACCATTTTACACTTTTCATTGGGACAATGTTGGCCATACATTTGGGATATTTCACCTTCCTGACAAATTTATCTTTGATAATCTAGTAGAATTCAGCTTCAATTTTAGAGGCATGAGATGGGTGTGTTATTCTTGCTACCTGGTTGAATCCTCCATGCTTTTCTGGAAATCCCAAATGATGAGCTGATACATCGGGATTAAGGCCAATAATTTCTATATAGTTTCAATAAAATATATATTGATGATTATTTATAAATGAATTAAAATATTTTTCTATTTAGAAGTCTTGGCCGCAATAATTAGAGTGGGTAATGGATGTTCTTTTATACCCATATTTCTTTCTCCGAGCTCATAAACAATGTTAGAGTCACCTTACTCAAATGCTGGATAAGTATCCTTGAGATCTTATCCTACTTATTCTTCCTTATGTTCCACTTCTTCCATTTCAACATGAAATGTAGGTGGTGAGGTATAACTTTTTAGGCTAGGAGAGGAGTTAGTATTTGAACATCCTGAAGAAGAGGGAACCAATTATTACCATACCAATGATAAAGGGTCTTACCGGAGAATTTAAGATACGATGATGGGCTGGGACTCAAAATCATTATATCCATTGTTATTGGGACAACTTATTCTATCCTTAAGATGAAGAAAATACTTTCTGATGTTCAGTGGTTGAAATAAAGACATCACCTTTTATGATTTCTCCCTACTTGTTAAATCAGTAATTTCTCCCATGCTATCTGTCTTGATTTCCAAAATTGATATTATGGAAGTCATTGGATGAGTTCTTGTATTTTCTTTTATCCTTTCGAATTGATTAATAGTAAATAGATAATATGTGCTCAAATGTTTGATTATTTTATTAGGTATCTTTTCTAGGAAACTTGGAGAATTTATTCTAATTACATCCTTTTCCACGAACCTCGTTACCTTTGTGTGGTATAATTCTTCTTCAATATACAAATATTTTCACATTTTGAATGAAGCCGTTTCACCATAAAATGTACCAATTTTACCATTGAAGAAATACCTAAGACATTGGTGATATGATGAAGTGATGGAAGCAAGTTGATGTTGCCAAGTCCTTCAAACCAGAATGTTGAAGGCTATATCCTAACAGACAACCATGAAATCTGAATTAAATAATAGATCCCCAAATTGAGTTTTGGTTGTAATATCCCCTAGATTTTCTTGTACATTCTTTTCATAACCTACAATCATTAAAGTAGAAGGATATTAGTTAGATTCCGTGAGACCCAATTGATGAAGTCTACAGATGGGAATGTGGTTGACTTTTGAGCCATAATCAATGATTTCCCAAAAGATGTATTTATCATTAACCCAACTATATATATACAAGGTCATGATGAGTCCATGAACAAAAGAATCCTTAAATTCATCCATAAAAAATTACCAAATGACAATTTGTTAGATCATTCTGTATAGGGTAAACCTCAACTGAATCAATTTCAGTTTCTAACTCTCAAGAACTAAACAATGGTTCATTAATTGCTTCTCTATTATCATTTGATAGGTTCAAGGAATACATGATAAACAACCTGTCTTGTTATTTGACTAGATATTTCAAAACATAGTAATTTTGGTCTAGAGGAATGTGTTTTCCAGCATGGAGATGTGGTTTGTTAGGTTCCTTGGATGTTGATTCTCCTGATGTAGATGTACCCTATGTTGAGAAAGAATATGGAAATACTTCTACATTTGGAAAATTAACTTGAATATGTCTATCTACCTTCTGAGAGTGTGATGTTGTAACATCTATTTTTTCTTCCAAGATGATTATGTCATGAATGATCCTATCATATGTGGGAGAATTTACTTGTTATTTCTAGGCCCCCTGAAGATCTCTCACATGAGTTTCTTCCACATAAATGGTTCGAGTATGGCTATTGTTTAAATAACGGTTTCAAACATATCCATGTCTCCCCATGTATCATCTACATTGTATTATTTCTCTAGTTCCCCAATTAGAAAAATGTAATTCAGCCTCATCATAACTAGAATCATCATTTTTATATGGATCTATTAAGTGGATGACATTAACAGAACCAAAGATCAAATCATCATCTGATGAAGGTTCTTATTGATAGGTCGGTTCTGATTTTTACCATTAGTGGGGTGCTGATTGTGTTTTTGATATATATGTCCTAAAATCTTATAATGTCAAGGAAAAATTGGGCATCGACATGAGCTCTTCTTCATCGGAATACTCTTTTCCTTTTGGATCACATCCCTTATTTGAGGATTTACCTTTTGAGGACTGATCTTATGATTAAGTTGGATTTGCAATACCAGAAGTGGAAGAAGACACAATCATTTGATTTTAATTTTTTCATACAAATAAATGAGTTTAGTTTATGGTTTTCCTGGTCATCCAATCATCATAATTCTTATAATTTTATCTTTTGACCTCCATCTATTTGACATTATTCATTGGATCAGTATAAGTAACACATGAATCTTATGCAGATAAACTTGAAAAGTTCACTTGTCCTAAGTATAGCATATTCTGCATGAGGTATTTGAAGAAAAACACTCTTGAATGGGATTCCCACAATTTTATTAAAGGTGTAATAATTTGTAAGATAGTTATATCCTTTATAGTTCAGTTTCTTCAGCCCTAGATACTACACCAAATTGATTCCCGATGCTAAAATGCCAAAACTGGGATCCATTTCATTTTGAAATGAATAAACAATATTCCTTATTTCCTCAAACTATATCTTCCATCTATTTGTTTGATCATCATGATGAGAAGGTTGTTTAATTTGACACTATAGAGGTGGAACCCTTCAGTATGATAAAGGTTTTGATAAAGAAGTTGCTACATGATCTGGTTTGAGTGTTATGTAGCAGTAACTCATTTCCCTACTCTCTTTCCCAGAGATGATGGAATTACTTGAGTTGTACCTTTATTTTCCAAAATGGATTCCTCCAATTGTTGGGTGACTGAAAAAAGGTCTTGAATCCTTCCATTGAATTTCATAGGGACTAGTGGTGTGCGTAACTCATTATGTATATTTTCTACACAAACTTCCAGGAATACTTCTTAAGGGAGTGATATATATAAGGAATATATTAATCAATTCCATTAAGGAGTGAAATATGAAACTGTTTAATTCTATCTCCATTTTCAAATTTCATGATAAAAAACTATTGTCTTTATAAACATTGAGTTGAATTTGAGTTGGAATTTCTGATGGAGGTCTTCTCATCCAGTAATTGATCAAGACTGAAAATTTGTATACCTGACAAAAGTTGGAAACTGTGACCATAATACAAGTCAACTAAGATTTACTTATTATTGTTTTTGTGGGGTTCCCATGATGGTATAACAACGTGAATCAAAATGTGTTATGTTCTACTCCATATCTCCCGAACCATTAATTATTGGAAATGTAGAATTCAAAACAATTAGTGGAAGTGGGATAATATCCCCCCATTCAGGGAAATCATTATTTTTTAGATGTACTAGCACTCAGCATTCTTCAATAGCTTCCAAGCAAGTTGTTAATTCTTCAATTGTGTTCATAAGAATTTGGAGAATATCTGGATGAGCTGGAACATGGAGAGGTACAACAACTAGAGATTGAACTGGCGGAGTGAGTGGAAATACCATTGGTGGTGGTGCTGCTGGTATTTTCTTGGATAACAAATTGGGGCAGACCAATAATGATGTTTTTGATCCAACACTAGTTGTGTAAAAACTGTAGTGAATTCACTTTCTACATCATTAGTTGATTCAAATACTCTTTTATGAGGTGTTCCTACAGAATGTCCAAATTGAGCATTGAAATGTGGAGCTTACCTGGATAAAATGCTACATCTAAGTAACTCTATATTGAGTCATTTAAAATCCTTTATCTCTTCTTATTATAGGGAAATGCATTCTTCAAATGAAATATATTGACCTGGTAAATGGAAAAATTAGTTGTGATCTTACCATTACATTTACCCTTGCTAGATTCCTATCGAATCAGTGGGAGTTGGTTAATTGGGAGAATACCTATAATCTGGGTAAGCCTCTATTTTTGGGTATGCATGACTCCTTTATTTAGTTCTATGTGTATTGTATTATGGATAATAACATAATCTTATGGCTCCCCTGAACAAGACTCATTCTCTAGCGGATATTTCATAATGGTATTAATGATATTCACTGATCCATAATGCATTGATGGAATTTGGTCAGTATATTTGTAAGATAATCTCATTTTGTATCTCCAAGGAGACATTGTTATCTTATACGCTAAATTCCCAGGAACTATTTGATGGAAAATAACTTGAAGGGAATCGTTGGATAATTCATTTGTGTGTTCACATTGTGACCTCATCCCTAATCAGTAGAAAACTAACATCCGTTGATTATGGGATTGCAGATGTAAAAAATCCCCTAGACTTATAGGATGGGGTTGTTCTTGTTATTCTAATTCAAACCATTAAACGTTTTTTAATGAATTCGAATGTTGAACTAATCATGATCCCAACCCTACATGATGGGGTGGATTCTAAATTTATATGGCTGATATATGTGTATATTCTCTTCTTATTTTTAAAATTTTGGTCCAAACATTGTCTTAGTGCATTATACAACATCAACTTAAATCACCTATTTTAGAATATTTTTGTGATATTTCAGACATTTTCATCATCCAATGGAAAGCATCATCTAATTATGAGGCATTGTTAATGTTATCGGATTCATGATGCAATTGTAACTGAATATCAAGCCCTCTTTGGGGATAACTCTTATTAGAGCTAGTAGAGGCATGTTCTAGAGCGTATATTTGATTAAAAAAATCTATTAATTTTTTCAAGATAAGGGAAATAACATTTCATGAGACAGGCTGGCTTTACTGATATTGGAGTGCATTGAAATGAAATTTTCTATGTTCACCCCATCCCCTGATATGAACACAAGATGGGGTGTCATAAACTAACTGGTGTAACCCCTTTTGTTCATCGAGGCTTTCACGCTAAAGGGTTCTCAGTAGCTTTTCATCCATTATATATTGAGACACTGATAGAGATTCCAAGTCGATTTGGCATTGCAACCCTTCTATTACCTTTACATGACTTTGATCATAATCACATGGTAATACTTCTTCATTTAGATAATGAAGAGTTTACCAAATGTTGAGCCAAATATCATGAATGCAATCTTCTAACATCAATTCTTGAATGTTGTTTTGAGAGGTTTCCAGATCCCATAACATGACTTGTATTTCAAAGTTATACAATTATTTTCACATATTCAACATATCATCATCATATTGTTCTAGAGGTTTATCTACTTGATACTACCATATAAGATGCTTCCCGATGGATTTATTAAATACAATTCAATCAATTTATGTTTTCCCTCTAGTATATTATAATAAAAATGATCAAGAAAGGTTGGAAGAATGATGGTACACTTAGGATTTTTTCTTTTCAGAATTTATTTCACCAATTAGTGATAAGGAATCAGACATGACCGGTCTTGTGTGGAAAAGTTCCTCGAGACCAGAAGGATTTCTCATTACTACATTGTCAATTAAGAAATTATCTTTACAATGAGTAACACTACTACATATTTAACTACCACAAAAAATTCAACAATGGATAGGGAACATCATGGTGGATTATTACCATGGATAATTTGTTTTTATCGTTGGTGTTCTGGCCAAACTTAGGGTTTCTGTGGCTCAAATCTATAGATTCTCTCTCTATATTGACAATATTTTCTATAAAAAATAATTTTTGATAATAGTTTTGAGGGATAAAATCTAAATTACTAATACAACTCCAATAATTTTGTAATGGGAGGGTATGATCTTGAGTTTCAATAGGTAAATGTCTAAGGGCTTCAAGAACTCTAGCTTTAAGCGGATATTGATCTCAATATTGGATCTTGGTATTGCAACCATTATTGGAGAGTAATTTTCATAGATGATCTTTTACATGTAGTTGGGGAAGTGTTCTAGGATAAGTGGTTATCATGGGAAGGTGCATGTTCCAACCTAGGTGTGGTCATCAGATTGGGTCGATTATCTCTAATTGGAATGGGTGTATGTTCTCGATCCCATTGTCCATATCATATGGGGGAGTATGCCCCATAACCCTCTTGGAATGGAATAGTGGTGTATATCTACTTCGGGATGTCATGGTAATGAGTCATACCGGGTCTGGGGAAAAAATTATGTGTATGTTCCCTTGGTAATGCTGATGGTGCAATTATGTTATTCGGGCATGAATCCAAAATATGGTCAAGAATTTGTGTCTTCCCTTTCACCATAGCTAAAATATGTTTGGTTATATCAACAACAAGAACGGGAATACAAATCCATTATATATATAGATTAGATATATTTCCTTGCTACTGCCATCCCCTTTCCAATCAGTGTGTACTGCAAGTACTCATGAATGAGGGTAGGGAGTTGAGTCTACCCCAGGTTTATCTTTGGAGCTTTTTGACAGACTTCGGCCAGTGCTGCCAAATGAAAATATTGTAAGGATAAATGAAATGCTGGTAAATTTATATTAATGTGTGTTCATTTCCACCGACCATGGTTGAAGGATTTATCTCAATGCTGAAAGACAAAACTCATTGCATGATTTATGAGTGTAGCTAGGTGTATGATACTACTTACATGTTTCCACCACATTTTATTGGTTTGATTCTGTGAATACAGTCAGATGATCCTTCTGATTGGCTGATAGTTTGTAAACTTGTGTATGTATTGATTCACCGTACTTCACCAGATTTAACTAGCATGATTTTAGATTTGCTTCTAGATGATTCTGCTATACAACAGGATTGGGACAGACATGTATATGTTACCATTCATTGTTTGTAACCAACATAGGTTGATGTACTTTTCTGGATTTTAAATATTAAGAAACTACTCCCTGATGGCTAGGTATTTTCCCCGACAGTTTTTCTTTCACACCTGGGTCTGAGGGACCAGGGCCAAACAACTGATGCAAGCACCCCCTTCATATTGGTCATTCAATATCGCACAATTATGCTGGTGGCGACTGATGATGGGATCCCTCATGGAGGACCCCTATATCTTTAAGTTGAGGTCAGGAGTGTCCTCTTGATTCACCACCCTTTTTTATGTGAGGGATCTGTTGTTTCATTGTTGGGGTAAGGACCAAAAATAGTTGCATACTGTTTTTGTAACCATATGCTTCTTGACAATCAGTCATAGATGACTGGACTGTTGAGGGTTATTGTTAACCTGAAGTGCCTATCAGGTAGCCTCCAGGGTTGGGATATTACCATGACGACGGTGTTCGCATACATGTACATCTAAGACCCATCATTGATGATGCCGAGTAGTTGATGAAATCTTTCTAGCGTGTGAGGATATAACTTGAGTATTGTCCAGGTAATTTAAGGTTTTTAACTTGAAGGAATCCATTTGGTGTGAAAAGAGTATTGAGAAAATTGAGAAAAAATTGAACTCCATTAGAGAAATATATTTTATATGGATACATGCATGATTTATTCTTTTGTATGGCCTCCCTTTATCAAGTTATAGTGGCCTAGTATATGGATAAAACTATCAATATAGTTACGTATTCATTTCAAGTTCACCATTTTTATTTCGCATCCCTCAGAACGTGTGTTATGGTTAGGAATCACTATAACAAGGCAGTTTCCATTGGATTTATTTATGGAAAAAAAATCCAATGGTTATTTATACAAAGGGAACTTCTTTCAAAAGGAATGCATACATTATGTTTGAACTTTAGGTGCATACGAAAATGAATTGGTTGAGAGGGTGGGAGTATAGACTCATCAAAACCTTTTTGGTGAATTATTGCATGTATTGAGACTCTCATATATATTTGCGTTATTTTCCTAAATCCTTATTAATTTACCAAGTATATCGTGGGTTTCTATTGGATGTTTATATAAATTATTGTCATGTATAAAATTTATAATCATCTATATGTATTTGAGTTTCTTTATTAATTGAGAAATCTTTATGTATTTGGGGTTCTCCATCAATAGTATCCTCTCATATAAAATATAGAGATTCTTTTTAACCACCATCATTATAATACTATTTTTTAATCCAATTAGTTGGGCACTCTAGAATTTAATGTGGTCCAAGGAGGCAAAAATTTGTTCTGATGTTGGGATCAAAATGAAAAATAGTCTACCTACGTATCCTAGTTAATGGAATTAAAACGCTTGTAGTTCGGTGCCGCTTAATTAGGCATGATACACATTATATTGGCATGTGATAATGACCTATCCATATAGTTTAGTTTCATGTGTTAAGGATATCTAGTAGAAAGGTGCTGAGTCGCGATTTGGTGGGGGACTTATACCTATGTTCCCCTTGGATCAGGGATGGAATATGTCTTTCCATGTTCATTTAGACACTATTTTGAATATGGCCAAGGAAGAATAAGGTTTATTTTACTTATTGGGTTTTTACCTTAGAGAGTCTTCCAACACATCCCATTTTTATGGGAATCAAAGACCACATAGTTCGATGAGACTCATATTAGAGTGTAGTCGTCTGGGAGAAATGGGTTTGGGATTACTGTTAATGAGGATACCCTTGTGCATGGAATTTTTGTTAGATTTCTAATGAGGATTTCAAATTATATCCGACCCTAATGAAGGCTTCCTATATATCCCAATTATGAATGGAATCATAGTTATCATAGTTGAAGAGAGTTTGGGTGTTCTAAAAAATGTTTTCATCGTGAAAAATCTCTAATCCCACACGAGTCATGCTTGTTATGATAAATAACAGGATTTCAAAGATTCAAAAAAGGAACACACACACTTTTCCTCCACTACTGGTGGATGGGGACATGCATACGTCAGTGAAGCTGGATGAGGAAGAGGTGACTATGGTAGAGGGTGTGGAGAGATGAACTATTCATTGTGGGATGACATTGGGGGTCATGCAACTTGGCTCTGAGAAGATTATGTACCTTCATTAGTGGGAGTGCTCTTATGGATCTTAATAGGGGAGGGAGACTTCTCAATTTAATGAACATAAAAGCATTTGAGACACTAACTGTCCTTATTGGGAAGTAGAGGATCTTTGTCTTAGAGATGAAAAGGTGAGGTTATGACCCAATCCTTAATTCTCCAAATAGGGAAATTCCCAACATTGTTCCTAGGAGAATGGTTTATGTGGATGTGGATATGAAAACCCACAAACACTCCACGAATCCTAAAATCTTTACAAAACAAATGTGGAAAACCTATGACTATGTATATACTATCACAAATAAGAGATATGTTTATTGGTTTTTCTCATAGGTTTGTTACGTAAGGATGTTTTGTTGGAGGCTTCAACTTAGTCCATTTTTAATTAGGGATCCAACGAAGGAAGTACCCTGCCATGAGTGTATTTAAGAGGGTTTACAAGATGATGAGTATGAAATATGAACTTTTATGAAATGTAGGTATACCATGTAGGTATGCCGCATAAGAACCCCACGTAGGCACCCCGTTTTGGTGTTCCGCACAGGTACCCATGTAGGTGCACTGTGCTGGCCATCGTGATGACTAAAAAAAGATCCCAACAAAGAAGAACCATGCCTATGCAAGCTTCAAACATTAAACTAAATTCAAGATGTCATTATCCCATGAAATTCTCTCTCTTATCTTCTAGTTTTAGATAGCTACCAGGGATAATTTGAGGGATTTGGGTGAAAGAGCTATGCAAAGGTATCATAAATAGTACATTCAACAACTTTTAGTTTTCAAAATAGGAGCCCAAGGATCCTATTTATATAAATGGAATGTTATAATAGAAATAAATTATTTGTAGTAGCATGGATGTGCATCATTTCCATGTAAATCCCATATTTAGGTGCCAGGAAAGCATCATGTCATGTATGTCTATCACATAGGTCTTCCATGTAATTTTTCCACATGGTCCATGTACAATTTGTAATCAATTTTATTTATTTTGAGCATCGTCTTGGGGAAGTGAAATATTCATTAAATGACTTCATAACCTTATTTTAATAATAAGGAGTGTCAACCGGAAGCCATTTTCAATAGTTAATAAGAATATGTGGAAAATTTCAACGAACAGATGAAAATAGTTTTCGATAAACTTGTGCATACAAAACCCTATAGTTGAAATTGTTTTTTAATATGTAGTGATTCTTCTTTGAGGTGACCAATACGTATTTTCATGTGGGATGACATGTTTTTTGATTATATGTCAATAAAATAGAATGTTAATGAGAAAATTACACATCTTCTGATCTGGAGTAAGCTGTAGTAAATTTTCAATCAAGATTTGGAGCAATAATCATTATGGAAAAAGTTAAGATATATATAATTATCAAACAAATTTAAATTATATATTCATATATAAAGAGTTGAACATGTGATAGATAATATAGTTATAATTCAATTAAATTTATGAATTTTAAATAATATAACATTTTTGTAAATGATAAAAAGTTGATTGATTCGATTAGTTTAAAGGATCATTCTATCGTATATAAAATGTTGATTAAAAATTTATAAAATTTCTAGACTTAAAATTGATGGATCTATAATTTTAAAAGGATGGGGTAACATATTATAATTATGAAATGAGTACTCTACAATCTATAAAGGTTAATATTAAAGAGGCACAAAAGGATTATGTAGAGAAATACAAGTTCATTAACATTACCATGTTTAATGATGTCATTGATGGAATGATATGGTTTAGGATCTATGATTTAGTTCCACCCATACCTAATTTAAAGGAGGTTATATTAAAGGAATCTCATAGTCAATCATTCTTTATACATCCCCTATATACAAGTTTTAATAGTTAATTGAAAAATTATTTATGGTTGGATGGAAAATAGAGTAATTTCTAATGTTTTATAATTTTTCTCACTATGATATCAAGGAATGTCTAGGAGAGAAACCTCAAAATTTTTGTTACTACCATTAAGAATATTATAATGTCAATGGGAAAATATCAACATGTATTTTTTCTTGGGATTCCCTAAAACATAATTCTAGTATACTTCTATACGGGCTATATTAGACCACCTTAGAAAACAATTACATTTCAACACTATTAGAAAATATTTCACTATTGATCATCCTTATAGAATATTAACTAATTAAGTATTAAGGATTCTTGGAGTCCAACATTATGTTGTATTTGATTCAGATCCATTGTTTATCTAGATGTTTTGGTGATGTTTTAAATGGGATTTGTATATGGAGTTATGATTTAAGATATAATAGCACCATTAGATAGATATTTAGTCATATTTAAAATTTAAAACACTACAGTTAATAATGAAATATTATTATATAGAATTAACAGGTGGTTGATATCAACACCTTCCTCTCATCAATATTTTTTTACAACAATAGTTTTAAATAATGAATTTAGATTGAATGTCCGGAATCTATATATAAAAATATTCATAGAACTCTAACATATAGGGATGTTGTTAGAAAAATAATTATATTTACACCAGGGCCAATTAAGGAAATGAAAAAAAAAATTAAATCCCTACAATGTAAAATAATGGAATAATATATTAGATATAAAATTTATGTAGATAATAGTTAAAATGATCTGGTGTTAGAAGTTGTTGAGAATACTTTTTGAAAAAAACCATCGAATACGGTTATTATATTCCAGAATAATAACAATTTGAGACCCTGGTATACTATCCCCATGATTATTCATGATCATATAGGTATGATTTATTATCAAATAGAATTTCTAAAAAACTACATTCATGTCCATGATGTCTTCCATGCATATTTATTGAACAATTAAATACCCAGTCCTACAAATTTTTTAATCATTGTGGTTATAAGATAAGTTTAATAACATTCTTATAAAGAACAAACTATTGATATTTTGGATGATAATGAGAATGGTCTATGAAAAAATACCACTAACATTATAAAATTTTTATATGGAATACACTGACATTAGGAATAAACAAGGAAATATTAGGTTGGGATAAAGAAGAAGTTTCCTTGGTTATTAATATCAAATTTATTATTTTTCTATTAAAAAAATTAAGGGGTAAAATATTACTGAAAATTATTTTATGAAATATTTTATTCCAAATAAATTCAATTTTTAGGTAACTCACATTACACACAACAATGAGTTTTAACGAACCGTTATATACAATTAAGTGGAATCACCCTTTGAAAATTTATAAAGGCTGAGGTGCTTGGAGGAGGCTTAGACTAAGCCTGGAAGAGTTATTCTACAAAAATATATATGTAGGTAGATTTCACATAGGGTAAATTTTTATACAATATGAAGGTGAGTTAAATGGCTTGTGCTGATTATATCAGAGCATGTAATGGATCAGGATTTGAAAACAAATAGGTGATGTTTTTTTCAACAAAAAATAATCCTTGAGGATTACATGAATTGAAATGGGATTACATGTATTCTAAATCCCTGATTTGACTTGATTAATTATTATTTAGCTACTAGGGTTTTAACAAACCCTACATATGTTGAACATCCTCTCAAATGATAGTTCCTTGTGGCTTCCTTCAAAGAATTTTTGAGATTCCTTTGATAATGATCAATCATTTAGAATCCTTTGTCACTACCCATCCTTGGGGTCTATTCCTTGACTACCCCAAGCCTTCCATCCATAGGCCAGGGGTTGGAGACTAGAACCAAAGGCATAGATCCTGATAAAAAAGTGAAGGCATTGCCTTTATATAAGTAAACAAGCTCAACAGAGTACGCAAGCTGTATTAAACACAAAGTATACTAAGTAAAAAATGTAAGTACTCAAAAGTAAATGGGCCAGAATAAAAACCCAAATGGAATTATATTACAACAGTAAAGATAGAATAGATGTAGTAACGTAATCTAGCAACCATTGTGTCATCCTCCGGATATCCCACCTGATGGGTGGGTACAAAAGGTCTCCTCAGCTCCTTGGGTCCGGCCATCCGCTCCGTGCACGTTCGGCCAAGTGGTCCACATCCAGGTACCGTCCCACTCCACAAGACTCCTCCTCGATCAGCGTTTTCTGTTTTCTACATCCAATACAACGTAGTGAGGGTATAGCCCATGCAGGGGTGATTATATGATACTCAGTAGGGACCCCAAGACCCCCAAAGGTCTCCCAGAATCCACAAAGGATAATCCAAAAGGAAAGACACAAACAGAAGTATCAAACAACTCTACTTAGGAATATGCCCATAGATAAACCTAAGTCATTAGTTCCATTTCGACTCCATCTCAAGAGGCCAAGTACAACCCAATCCACACTGGAAAGCACTACCCAGCCCATATAGGAAAGTAAGTCAATCACATTGATGATAATGACTGAAAGTCAGGACTTAGCTCACACAGGTCTACTAATTCTGAAGAGGGGTGGAGATGATTAGATGTATCCTCTGAATCATCTCCTATGCCGAACCCACATAGGATCCAAGTACAGAAGTCATTGCATCCAAACCCATGTAGGATCCTAGTACAGTAACCATCGCAGCCGAACCCACGTAGGATCCAAGTACATCATCATCGATGCCGAACACACAGAGGATCCAAGTATAGTCGTCCTCGCTGCCGAACCCACGTAGGATCCCGGTACAGTCATCATCGTCGTCGCAGTCGCAGCCAACTCTAGGGTTCCTGCACATAGCACGCTTGATTCTGGGAGGGTCCACTATTCACGTCAAAGATCGATACATCAACTGTCATAAAGTCTTGAGTTGATGTATCCCATTGTTCTATCCCACTTCATAGGGGAAAACCCAATCCAAACTTTCCCAAGTCATAGAGAACAAGACACCCAAGACATTTCCCTAAAGTACACGACGTATAGGTAAGTGATACATGTTGTGTCATCAGTCACCGGGTACTGCCCATGTCAAACGGCCCGTGTCACAGGGCTGGTCGTGTAAATAAGTAATTACACGACATGTGGTATGGTTACACATCATTTCCAGACATCTAGGGTCGGTTCCATGTGCGCTGCCCATGCCTGGCTGTGTGGTGGAGTACATGCCCTGGTACTATGCTATGTGTCCTTGTATTCCCGGAATACACGCTAAGTCATCACGAAGCCGCTTTTGCCATAGTGAAGGTAGTACATGTCGTGCCTCTTGGCCATGTGTTTCTGCATGTGTCCGTGTATATCCCAGAATACACGCCGAGCCTCACGAAGCTGCATCTACCATTCAATGAAGATAATATATGTCGTGTTATGTGGCCATGTATTACTTACTATGTCCATGTATTTTCCATAAACACACGCCATGTCCATCGTAGTCTCCACTATCAAATAATGTGGAGAGTACACGCCGTGAGTCTAGAGTCACATGCCCTTTGTTACTTTTCTATCCTAAAAATTAGAAGGCACAATACGGTTGTACTACACGGCATGTGCCCTTGGAGGACACGTCATGTATTCTGGAATTTTCCAGAAATGATGCCTCTGGCCAGCATGCCTCCCGAGGGGTCTGTTCATCATTTTGATGATCCAATTTCTACGAAACATTCGCTTCTAGGTCGAACCAACACTCGGAGGCTGTTTATGAAGTTTTTGGGCCAAACATTGGCTCTGAAAACACAGATTCATTCACCATTAAAGAACGGCTGAAGAACTCCACATATTCACAAGAAAGGCGGAGGAATCAGACCTAGTTATTTTGGTATAGTCCCTTCTGCATTAGTCCGATATCAATCGGTTTAAGAGGAACAACAACATGGAAGGAAAAACAATCATTACTCAAACCAAACACACCCCTACCTCAAGAAAATATATGTAACGTCAGGCGTCCCGGTTGACAACGTCGTGAGTTGAGGATTCATAGACGTCGATAGAGAGCATCCGAGGAGGAAGCGGCTTCTCCCCTATTCATCCCGGCGAGAAGAAAACAAGGTGGACGTCGTAGGCGAGTTCCTACGTCGGTGTCTCCTCCCTTATCACGGAGGATGAAGAGGATGGATAATCCGGGGTCACTGAGTCGATGTTATTCATCAAAGAGTTGACGTTCTTCAACAATGGAGAAGCTTCCTTCTTCTTTCACACAAAGATCTCTCCCAAAATCCCCACACAACAATCCAACCCCAAATTAAAATAACGTCACCCCCTATTTTAATTTATCATCCAATGAATATCAAAAAAACAAAATTCAATCATTTAATTAATTAATGAAGAGTTTCAAATAATTAATTGAAGAGTGTGTGTTGGCATGAATTATGAGAGAGAGAGAAGGTGGAACTGTTTCACAAAATTAAAAGGGGGTTTATGGAGTTTTAAAGAATGTGAAGGGTTGGGGCTCGTGTGGGCCCCACCTCACATTTATCCTAACATGGGTAGTTATGATGCTAGTGGGTCCCACTTTAACTACCCCATGTAGGATAAAACCACCTTAGGTATAAAAATAAAATTGTACCACAATTTTATTCACTACTCATTTAACCCACATTTTTTTAACATCTCATCCCGCACAAACTCATCTACGGTAAAAGTCCTGTTAAGAAATTACTAGGGCTGCGAGCTCATCGGTGACCTAGTATTTCCATTACGAGCACCAGATCATACGATAGAAAATCCTACTCAATCTTTTACAAAACGTACCCGAGCTAAACTTCGAAAATTGATTCCAGGCACACCGGGGTTGGGAATCAAGTGCCGTTAGAAGCCATAGACTCGTAAAATTCAAAAATATTTAAGAAAAAACATTCCTTGAAATTTACGGGTCTTTACATTTCTCCCACCCCAAGGATTTCTGTCCCCATAAATATATATCATAATCTAGGAAAACAAATGAGGGTATTGTGCACGCAACTGAGCCTCCCACTCCCTTGTGATCTCCTAGAGGTTCCCGTGCTGCCAACGAATACATTTTTTAGAGTCCAATATGATAAAGTTATTTTTTTGGTGAATAGTCAATTGATCCTTATGAATATTAATGTACCATTTAGAATATTAATGTTACCCATTTGAATTAAAATATAACCAATGTAATATTAACCTCATCTATGAATGTATAAATAAATTTTTTTCCCATTATTTCTATATAAATTTTAGTTTTTCTTAAACAATTATGGAATTTGATAATTTTATTTTTCAAAAAACAAATTCTACATTTTAGAGAGATGTAAAGTATTATATCAAACTATGGTTTTATTAATGTTTATTATATTGAATTTTTATTTTTAAAACACACATTTTTATTTAAAAATGCTGAAATAATTATATTTTTTTTGTGTCAAAAAATTTAAAATGCATTTTAATATGAATTTTATGTTCGCTATTATTTTTAATACAAAAGTGTATTTATAGATAAAATTAAAAAAAATTATATTTTGATGATTGTTAAGATAATATAATTATAATGTTCGAATTCATAGTGTCGATATTAGTTTACACTGAAATAATGTGAATTTTAATTAATACTTTTGTTTTTTATTATTTATAAAAATACAGTTTTGAGTTTTCAGTATGTTTAATGATATCATAATGATTTAATAATTAATATAAAATTATTTTAGACATTCATAAATTAATATGTCATATGAGTTGTCCCATGTGACCAATACCATGGGAAAATACCATGGGAAATCCCATGGTTTTTCATATACCACAACTCAGATGTCTTCATAAATTAATGAAACATTCCATCACTTTAGCTATGAATCACCACTCATTTACTTCATTACCTTCATTACCAATTTCTCATAATTTAATTTTTTTTGTTTTAACATCCCTAGGAGTCCTCCCAAGGTGTCTTCCAGCAACCATGGTCCTAGACTTCATGTTTTAAAATTTACTCTACAAGGTAAGAGAATCTACCACCCTTCTCTTTTCAAGCAATCATTTTATGTTATTCCTTTTTAATATACATTTTATTATTTTTTCTAATGAAATTACATATCCACCATAATATAAATTTTATGTAAAAAATATTGTATGCCAATTTTCGATCAAAAATAATATTTTTTTAAATTTTATGTGACACCATTGGACTGCATAATTTTCATAAGGGATTTATCACATTCTGTTTTTTCCATCAAATTTTATTATTTTGTTTTTCTACTGTAAAATATCTTCATTCATAAGGAATCATAACTATCGTAACATATATATAATAGAATTTTGTTATGATAATTTAATAATTCATCAGCATCTTTCATTTCCCCTCCTTTAATATAGAAAATGAACGCATCATCTGAGATGTGATAATTTATCAAACTCAAGGATGACAAGTTTTCATTTTTTATTACCGTATTCAAGGGGTCAATAAATTTTTTTGGTTGAACCAAATCATCATATACATATTTTATCTTATTTAATATTTTCAACCTATAATTTGTATATGAATCTATTTAATATAACAAAACTAGTTTGCTGTGATAAAAAACCCAGCGTAAAAATCTAAACGATTTTCATTATATCAGTTACATAAGGATTCATCCTCATAATATGTAAATAAATTATATATATATCCATTTAAACATCATTATTTCATTAAAATATATAAATTAAAACATATATAATTATATTCATTCCACATGATGTTCCATTCTTATAATCAAGAAAACTGATCATGATTATCAAGAAACAATTGCTCTGAAATGACAGAATTCAAACTTATAACTTTTAAAAAGTCCATAAATGAATACAATAAAATCCAAATAAATTGTATTAACGTTTAATAGGTTCTTAATTAAATATTATGGGGACTAATTTCATATTCTATGACCTTAAGATCAAGTGATGAACACATTCAGACATTAGGTACGGGTTTTCTCATCTAACTTCCA
Organism: Viscum album; assembly: GCA_963277665.1. Taxonomy (NCBI): domain Eukaryota; kingdom Viridiplantae; phylum Streptophyta; class Magnoliopsida; order Santalales; family Viscaceae; genus Viscum; species Viscum album. The sequence continues at coordinate 699,427,837 of OY728119.1, read as the reverse complement.
TTTTTTGTGACGTAATTATTCACCACTATTTCTTTAGTATGGTTTCTGTATACATCCCATTTTTTATCATATCCTAAATCTCTTTACATTCATGTTATTTAATGTACCATTTTATTGTTATTAATTTTGAGTCATATGATTCATTTTATTAGAATGTGATAATGGTTTTCTACTAGAACCATTATTTACTGTTGGGTTGCTCTTATAATATATATTCCAAAATGAAAGTCATTAAATAAATTTTTTCACTATACATAAATTAATTCTAAATGTACTATAAATATTTACCAAATAGAATCCTACTTTATTTTATGGGGAATTATGATTTTAAATTGGCAGTATTAAAATTTCCCCCTAACAAACAATCCATATTCCAGTGAACGTATTGAAATATAAACTATTATTAAGAGAAGTATATATTGTTTTTCAATCCACAAATATTTATTTAAAGTATAATTTTGTACCATGGAAATCAATCTTGTTTCATTGTTGGTTGTATGAAATAAAACATTTGTTTCCACATTAAAATCGCTTTAATATTTTCCATAAACTACACTAAAATGTATTAATTAAAAAGTTATTTAAAATAATTTAAGAGGATTTCAATTCATTGTGAAAACATTTATGCCTAAAATATAATATCAATTTTTTACATATCTTTTTTTGGGATATACATTATTAAAATATTATTTTATGAAAAATAAAAATGGTTTACCAAAGAACTCTTCTTTTGAAGGTAAGCAAATGTTTTTATCATATCACATTATCTTTTATAAAATATATTCCTTTTATACAACTTATTTCTTGCATGTGGTGTATGTACATCCCTTTGATATGTCATATCAAGAGATTCTTTATTCTTCTTATATTTTAAGGTACCATGATTTGAGTTTTTCAAACTGGTATGAGATATATTGGAATGTTTAAATATTATTTCTCGTGAACATTAAATTGTATCATTTAAAGGTATCATAATCTATGTAAACATACATTATTGAATTTTTTTACTTCAATTATATGTAACTATTATGATATCAACTACCATTTTTTAACATATTGATGATTAGTTTTACTATGGACGTTATAATTTGATACCATTTTGGGGTTATAATTAATGTACTTGAATTTCGTATTCTAGTTTTTAAATATGAATGTTTATGTTTCTAATGTATCACCCTTTTCAGATTAAGAATGTATTGGATATACTACGTAATATTTTTTGAAAAATATATCCCCTCTATTTATCATTTGGACACAAGATAAAAAATTTATGTGCATGGCTGAGGCCATTCACATTTTCAGATATGGGTTTGGATGAGACGTTAATAATTTTATGATTTGTTGGCAGAGTCCTTGAAAGTGGGATTTAGATGACCTTTATATTCATAACATCATTAATATAATGTTAATAGATAAATAATTTGATTATATTACCAGTATAATTTCCATCGGTATGTGTAATGTGATTATTTATATGACATTATTCATTCATTTTATATTCCTGCCATATTGTGATCAAGATTATGTATTAGTGGCATGTGTAATTCACTTTTTATTATGAAATATGATATAATGTTCGGTATCACTTACCCTTCCTATGTATCTATGATCACTAATTTCATATGTATCCTTTTCCAATGTTACAAATACGATATCGTGGAATAAACATTCTAGGATGTAGTTTATTTAATATTTTATCAGGATCTATTTTATTATTTCCACTGTACTATGTGTATCAAGATTGTAATGTAGACATTCAAGACTGATAAACTGAATGGTTAATTGAGAATTTATTCATTGTAATCACTCCAAAATATTAACATAATGTCCTGTCTCTGGGATTCTGGGTCAGGGCGTTAAAATTGCTATCAAATGAAGTTTAGCAGCAACCTTAGAAACAATATTTAGAAAACATAGGTAAGGTAACATAACACTAATATATATTTTGAGAATAAGAATAGATGAACATACTAGAATTTTTTTAAGGTATATATTATGTGGATCTTCTTAGAAAATAAAACCATATCTAGATTTTATAAGTGGGTGTGGTTGTCGAATAGATGTAACTATGGGTTACAACTCTGACATGGTGTTTTGATCTTGACTTAGGGTAACCAGGTACACGAAAACATGCATTACTGTGAACTTGTATTGACACTCCCAAGTGATATGCTTAGGAAAATTCCTAATTTTATAACATACCATTATGAAGGATTTATTTTTCCCAAGTAGACAATGTATATGGTTCATGGTGTTCGATGTAGAAATTTATGTTAATTTTATACTATGATTAGATTTATTGAACATTCAAAATTAGATGTGATAATATAGTATATGTAATTTTTTGTAATGGATCCTAGTTGAAGGAATGAAAAATTAAACAAAGTAAGTGATGAAAAGTTTAAGAAGGGTCTTATACTTCATGAAATTAGGCCTAAAATTTTAGAGAAATAGCCTCTATAGTATCCTTATGATATGAGGAAATAATAACATGTTTTTAAAAGATGATAAAATGAAATCTAAGAGACGTATGGATTTTATTGGAAGTACAAGAAGAAAAGGATGGGAAGAGAAAAATATGGATGAATTTAAGAAGATAGTAATGGGTTTTCACACATGTGATAACTGTGGAATGAATCACCCTAGAAAATGATTGAAGGGAATGGGAGTCTGTTAGATGTTTGAAAAAAAGACATGAAGATTCTGATTATAAGGGTAAGAATAAGGTTTCTAATGAAAAATGATTCATCTATGAGTACATGGGTCACTAATGCAATCAATGTACCAAGATTCTTATAAATATACCTGAAATTATGCTATTTGATAATGATAATGTTATTCTACTGCCATAGATGATGTGGAATAATTAATCTATATACTAATGAATTATGTAATTTGAATATTTTATCACCAATGTAAGGTTACGTGAATTAGGGAATATATGAGGATTATACCACAATATATTTCCATTAAGTATTTGAGACCATTTTTTGAATGGTACCAAGAAATGATATTCAGTAGAATGTAGGACTTTTTGGAGAACACGTGATTGAGGGAACTAAAACCCTTAATATTTTTATAATGTTGAGATAATGATGATGAAATAACTTGTTTTTATATGTTTTACCAACCTTGGAACTGATTATTGACTTGAAGACAAGTGGTCTATTCTATCACTGATGGAGTTCACAACCCTAGTGGATTTAAGAAATATAGCCAATAACATGTATCTTACATTAGGAATTCAAAATAATGCTTGTTCTTAAAAAGGTTTTATGTTAAATCTAAAAGATAATATATTCTACTGTGTTGAATCATTATATTTTTTAAATATTAACCAATTATGAATGGGTAATGTTGATCATTTTATGATGTTTTAGAGGTTAATGTTTTACTTCAGCACATGACATAACCTATGCTAAGAGATAATGTATAGATATCTCATGGTGCAATTAAAGGATAAGATGTTGTTCATGAAATAGAAACATATATGTATTCTGGTATAGATTGGAGTAATTCCTCAACAAAAGGAAAATAGTCCTAAATAAAATGTTTTCTTTTAAACTTAATAATTAATAATATCAATGATTTTTTATATTAATATATAGTTTTATAGTAATAAAATTTCATTTGATCCCCATCTTTAAAACGTTCCATCAGAACTTCATTGTATAAAATTTTCTTCCATGTATAGGTTTTTACCAGCATGTAATTTTCCCCCATTCAAATGAAAATATTTTTTTGACCGCCTCATTTCCCTTAACCACATTTCAATAGGATATCTTATAAACCTTGTTTTTGATGCAGGTTTCCCACAATGGAATTTTCTAGCATTGACCATTATCTTTCGGAATGCAGTTATGAATTGCAAAGATTTAATTATGTTGATGGGGGAAATAATGTAACTCCAAGGTAGTTTTTTTAATAATTATTAATAATTTAAAATTATATTTTTTAATTAATAATATTAATAACATATAATTAAAATTTACACCATTCAAATTAATTAATGTTATAAAAATCCAATACTATTTTATAGTAATATTTTTTAGTATTTTAAGATTAATGTTTATATATTTGATCATTTTTCAAAAATTAATTTGTTTTAAATAGTTTAATTTATTAAATATAATATATATTTAATATAATAATTATTTTGTTGAAAAATTAACTATATTTTGAATATATTAACTTTTATTGTGACAACCCAAGAGTTTATGGTATATTTCATCATATATAATTTCTATTAGTTAGATAGATTATATGCACAAAACGACAAGTCTTTGTGAAACATCATTTTTTATATCCTATCCATGATCATAAATTTTCCACTTATGTGATTTGAATTTTGAAAAATGAACAAACATCAGTGCGATCAGTTATTTATTAGAGTCTAAAACGATAGGTGCAATTTTTTGTTTAATAGTAATTTGACACTTATGAAAAGAAATTTACCCTTTGAAATAGTAATGTTACCCTTTTTAATATTAATATGAATTATGGAATGGTAACTCAACTAAGAAATTATAAATAAAATTTTCCTTCCACAATTTATATATTTCATTTATTTTTTCTTAAAAATATCGTGAATTTGATAAATTCATTTTTTGGGTAAAAATTGTTCATTTTTTAATGATTTAATTTTTTATATCAAAATAATGTAATATTTATTTATATTATATTGAAATATTATTATTATACCAATTTACTTAACTAAAAATGAGTAAATAATTTAATATTTTAAAGAGTCAAAAATTTACCTATGCATTTTACTGATAATTTTATATATGCAATTATATTTAATAAATAAGTATTTTCATAGAAAATTTTAAAATTTTATAATTTATCTATTTATTATGATAATGTAAATTTCAATTCTGATTTCATTACATCTCTATTAGGTGACACTGAATTAATGAGAATTTTATAAAATAATTTTTTCAGGAATAGTAAATATGGAAGTTGGAGTTTTAGGTATGTTTAATGACATTACAATGATGTAATAAGTAATATAATGTTATGCTAAAATTGTGTACATTAAAATATATTATGAGGGGTCCCAAGTGGAAAATACCATGGGAAAATACCATGGGGATGCCCATGGTTTTTTTATACCATTTCTAAGGTGTCCTACGAAAAAAATAAAAAAATCCCTCAATTAACCTATAAATACCCACCCATTTATTCCATTCCATTTATTCCAAATTATACACCCTTGAGGATTTGGTAGTTTTTCCTCCCTAGGTGTCCTCACAAGGTGTCCTCAAACACCCATGTATCCAACATTCATGATTTAGGAGTTACTCAACATTGTAAGAGAATCTACCGCCCTTATATTTTTCAAGCACCCCTTTTTGGTTATTTCTTTTTAATTTACATTGTTTTTTGTTGGATATTTCATTACATAAACCCTTACTATCCTTATTATTTAAAAAATATTAGAGACCCTTTTTCTATCTTCCATATATATTATATAATTTTACGTGACGTTATGAGGCTGCCAAAATTTCGTAAGGGGTTTCTCAACTTCTCTTTTTCTTTAAAGTTCTTTTATTTTATTTTTCACTCCCAAACATCCCTTATACAGATGGTATGATAAATCCATTACATTAAAAATACTGGAATATTTTTATTCTAATTGAATAAGTCATCATCATCTCTCCTTTCACCTCCTTTTATAAAAAAAATTAAAAAATCGTCCGAGAAGTGATAATTTATTACATTCTTGGATGATGGGGTTTCAATTTATATTACCGTCAAAATCGATGGCCACGAAACCATTTTTATGGTTGAACCAGATAATAATATTTTTATATTATCTTATTTTCTATTATATAACCATAATTTTCATAGGTTTCTAATTCATATTACAAAACTACTTCGTTGTGATTGAAAACCCACCATAAATATCTAAACGTTCATCACTAAATGACTTACCTAAGGACAAATCCGCATACCATGTATCCAAATTATATAAATAAAAATTTAAACATTATCATGTTAATAAAAATATATAAATTAAATATTGAAAAGTTATTTCTATTTCACATGAACTTTCATACTAAAAATCAAGCAAAACGATCACGAATATCAAGAAATAAATGCTCAAGAATGATGAAATTAAATATTATAACTTATCAAAATTCCATATATGTATTAAATAAAATTTTAATATATTATTTACATTTCTATGATGTTTTGAAATAAATAATTAGTTGTTCTAGTTTCATATTCCCGAACCATGAGGTCAAGTACAGAACTCATTTATATATAAGGTAAGGGTTTTCTCATCTCATTCCATTTTTGTGGGATATTCTATATTCACCACTATTTCATGTGAATGGTGCGTGTATGCTGCCCATTGTTTTATAAGATCATTAATATATATATGTTTTCACAAAATTCATTGTATCATTTTCTGGTTATTATTTTTGGGGCATATGTTATGATTGGTTACAATGTGGTAAGGGTTTTCTACCTAAACATCCATTTTTATTTGGGTTACTCTAATACCTTAAATACCTAAATGAAAATACATAAATATTATTATGTAATATTCATAAATTATGTGTCAATGTAGTATATATATGTATCAAATAGAATACTTCCTTCTTTTATGGAGGGATAGAAGTTTTAAAAGGGTATTTCATAAATTCTCCACCATAAACAATCTTGATTCAAGGGAACTTCTAGAATAATTACCAATTTTTGAGATCACAATATAATATACATTAATCTATATTTATTTTTATAAAATAAAAAAAATTATCAAGAAAATTTAACATCATTCATTTCAGTTTTATGAAATCAAAAACTCATTTCATCTTTAAAACCCCTTTAATAGTTTCCTTAAACCACACTAAAATGATTTACTTCTAAAGCTTCTTTAAAAACTACTTTTCCAAGAAATCAATGTAGTGGGACAAAATTTATGACTCAAATATAATTTTTATTTTCTTTTTCTTTCCTTTTTTAGGAAAATTTTTTCTAACATCTGATATTATTGCAAAATCAAATACTTTTCCAAAATAAATCTTCTTCCCAACGTAATGATTTTTTTTCTCAGGTCACATTATCATTATTAAAATATATGCATTGTACATGAAATATTCCTTAAATGTGATTTATGTAATTCCCTTTGATATATAATTTCAATTGCCCCATTATTCCCTTGATATTTTAATAGAATATGATTTGATTGTTTCAATATCGCATGTGACACATTGGATTGTTTAATGATTATTTCCCATTGAACATTCAATGGTCTCATTTAATGGTGTCATCATCTATGCCATAATACATTTTCAAATGATTTAACTCATTGAGGTGTATATCTCATGATATCATTTAACATATTTTTAATGGTTTTATGACAATTTGATTATGGATGTTCTAATTTGATACTATTCATGAGATATAGTTAATGAATTCACATTTCGTATGATACTTTTTCAATAAGAATTTTTACAGTACCTATGTGAAACCCTAACCATATGAGTAATATATGGGACAAAGTATTATATGGGGGGCCACTATATACCTTGTTGCATCATTAAATTTAATGAGACAAAAAAGATATGGACTTGGCTGATGCCCTTCCCATTTTCAGATATGGTTTTGGATGAGGCCTTAATCATTTTTAGATGTCTTGAAAGATGACGTGATAGTGTAATTCAGATTCCATGCATAAGAATTTCCCCATTTTAATATTTTTAATAGATAAATAATGGGATTATTCGACTAGTAGAATAACCATGGTGCTGTTTCATGTTATTATTTATATGTAATTATTCATTCAGTTTTTATTCCTTCTATATTGTGTTCATGATTATGTTTTAGTGGAATTTGTTATTAAATTTTAATTATTTTTTATGATATCATCTGTTGTGTCACTGAACCTTACTGAGTAACTGAGCTCACCCTATTATTATATTTCCTATACATATGTTTGAAAAATAAAACATTGAATAGGATTTCATTGATGTATTTTATCTCATATTGTATCTTGTTTTATTTTCATTTTTCAAATGCATTATGGGTATCATGACTATAATCTAGTCTTGAAGGACTACCAAACCGATCGGTCCTTTGGGATTTTTTTTCATGTAATCAAGACAATGTATTAAAATATTTAATTGAATTTGGTGTTCTGGGGTTGGGGTTTTACTATAGATCACTAAATAAAATATCTATGATTGGATATAGAAATTTTTCAAACCATTAATATTCATTCCGTAATTCTATTATTTTTCTAAATTAATAAAATGGTTAAAATATTGAAGTCATAATTAAAAATAAATTTCTAAACTAGAATCATAATAAATTTAATATAAATATGGAAATAAAGACATAGTTCCATCACATTGAAGTTTGCATCATCTTGAGCTGTAGCTCCTCGGTCTTATATCTATAATGATGTTCCTTTTCCTAGATATGAGGATAAGATAGAATCAATTCATATTTTAGTGTTAGAAGAAAATTATATATTCCTACCAATTATAATATTTCTTGAGTTATTTCATTACAACATTGTAAAAGAAAATGGTTAAATTTCTAGTGATCAAGATTCCCCTTGAGGTTATATTTATGAATAACATTTATCACTACACTTACACATGGATATTAAAAAAACATGTCAATGATTTAATTATCTTCAATGAAATTATGTATAGGAATATTGAAACCATATATTTAAAGTTTATCCATCTCTAGAATATGTATTTTATGTGAATAAACCCCCACTATATAAGATAATATAGTTGGGGTAGTTAAAAAAAATTCATATAAATTTTATAAAATGATGACAAGAGAGTCAATTAGTTAATAGAACACCATCATTAATTTATAAATGAGTCCAAAAATCATACCCCCAATTCCAATATCAAGGACATAATTGTTATCATGTCCATAAATACTCAATTAAATCCATTCTAATTGATATATTCATTGGGGGAGGATCCCATATAGTTCCCCAATATAATCCAAACACTTCTAAATTTCATTCCCTCGATATAGGGAGGAAATTAACCAAACCCTACAAATGTTATTTTCATCTATTAAGGGTCCAAAATATTCATGAATCAATTTCATCATGAAATAACACCCCAAAATTGATAAATTAGATTCTTGTGATGCATCATTTCCTATCATCAATCCTGGAGAGGATTCATGGTACAAAGAAGGTGATTCTATATTGGATCCCAACAAATATATTCCTAATATGATAAAAATGTGTATAATACATTAATATATGAAACATATCATGCTTAATAAAGTAATCAATGAAATTTTGAATCTTTAGGGACAAAACCTTACCTCATCATATTTTTTGGAATGTTAGTAGATTGGTATTGATTTTTTTCAAAATCATGAAGTGTATTGGCCAACCCATTTTGAACATAATATAAAATAATTGAGACCTAATTTTTATCCATAGAGGGGGTCATAATTTAATATAACATCGGAACCTGGACCATTGATCTGAATTATACAGAACATAATTAGAATATTATTTTCCAAAAAGTAAGATGTATTAATCAATATCTAATTAACTTTTATATGATTCAAATAACATAATCCCATTAATTATCAAAATATATTCAGGAATCACTTATTTAATACCACCAATTTCCATAGTAGTTCGAGAAATGTTTTGTTCTAGTTGAGGTTCATATCAATGAAATGAGTTCCATGATGTCTCACATACTCAATAGTTTCTTTTAAAATGACTGAGAAACTACCATATATGGATATAAAACACATATATGATTCAATCCTGATTAATGATATTAGTATTCAAAATATTGGAATGTGAAAATTAATTTCAACCATTAAACATTAAAATACATGGATATGACATATCACATCCATGACATATTTTAAAGGGTGAGTTTTAATGATTTGGCCTAAACCATGATCCCATTTCAAAATTTAAAAACATATTTTTTAAAAATAAATTCATGGTTTTTATCATTTATCACCCGTTCCACTTCCCAATTGGCCTCCTATTAACTATTAAAACCACTATATCCATTTGGACCCCTTAATAACTCATTATGATTTTGGATTAGGGATATTTATATAGGCATTGGGCTAACCCGTTAGCTCATTTGCTATTTTATGTTTATTATTTATTTAATATCACATTAATATATTAAGGTTTTCATGTGATTCGACATCTCAATCAAAGAAAACAAACATAGGAGAACCCCAATGTTTTTATCTCCATATTTAAGGATCATTTTCATTTAGGATTTGGGAAGAAAATATCTTAGTGTTTCTCAAATCATCCAGATTTGAGAAGGTAATTTGTTTCATCCATAAATCAATAAATGTTTACAGTTTTCCCCCAGTTTAGTCCCCACAAGATCACTACATCCTCATTTGAGGATCATTATCAGTTTTGGATTCATAAAGGTTAAACATTTGGTAAATTTGGTGTGATTTCTTCAAGATCCATCAATTAAGTGTGTTTCCTTCCTCCTTCCATTTTCATAGGGTTTCACCCATTTCCCTTGCATTACATCCATTTTTCATGAATTTACTAATATCTATAAAGATGGGATGCAATCCTGGGCTCTATTGTGAGTATTGGTCCAATACTGTCATTTTAGGTTTGTCTTCACTTCCTCATAGTGCCGAGGCTGTGTGATTAAAGTTCCAAAATAGTAATTTGATGATTTTGACATAAATAGTCAGTGATTCAATGTGCAATCTTTGTAGAATGAGTTAGACTACAAGATTTATTTGTATTTTTTGTTCCTATTTCATTATTTTTAGTGAAAAAACTATTTTTGGTAGCATTTGTTATGAGGTTGATTTTTAAGTGCCAATTTTTTGTGAAATGGTTGTTTTACTTGTCCATTCCACGTGGTACCAAATGTGGTTGTTTCATAATTCATGGAATGTATTTGTAAAAATGTTTTAGTGCTGAAAATTGTGGTTTGTGTAGTATTTTATTCATATTGTGTTGAGGGAGGGGTTTTAAATGTATTTTATGTGAAATGTTTTATTATAACTTCTCTAATTTTATTATGGAAATTCTATGAATTTGTTTCAGTTATAAAAATGGTGAATATCATGTTTAGTAAGTGTTTTGAGTCTGTATGACTAGAACTGGAATTTTTATGTTTAACAGGAATTTGGTTGCATGTGGAACTTGTTTGAGAACAAAGTGGTAATCCCAGGTATCTTGGTGGGTGGACCTGTACTAGAATGCTAGTGATCCAGAGTGGTTTAGTCCATGTTTCAATTATAATGAATGACATTGAAAACACTATCAAAATTATTATTTTTATGGTGTTAGGGGCCACTGGTTTATGGGTGATTCTCCTACTAGTGTATCATACATGAGAACTTAAATTTTTATAGTTACATTCACACCGAGATGGAATGAACATGGGGGTCACAAGTAACTTATTCCTAGGGTGATCTATCATTTAGTGATAATAATCTATTGGGAATTTATCATTGGATTATAGTGTGTTCGGATTAAAAATTAAGCAGATTTTAAATTTTATTTAAATGTACCTATTCTTTACAGTTATCTACTTTGAATCTATTTTCATTTAAAAGATGCACAATTTGGAGTAATAGATACCATTCATTGTTTATAACACATACAATATATTTATCTTATAATGCAGGTCACAAGGAATCTTTAAGTGGTATCCTATTGGGATTAGGACTATACCCTACATACACCTTATGGTGTAAGTAAACATGGTTATGTTTGACATAGGTAAGGGCTCTTATTTTGGAGATTGTGGTTCGGGTTGCTAGTTTTACTCATTGTACGATGTTTTAGAGATGGCTCATGAGTGATGGCCTATTGTCATGTGGTGGTATTTAGGTTTTTTTCTTCTACTTTTGTATTCTATGACCTTGTGTGTAATTTTAATGAAATTTTATTATGTTATGAATTTTCATTTAATGATATTTTGTTGTGTAATTTTCAGATTTATTTTAGTTATTTTCCTTAGTTGTTAAATGATTATAATGTTTGGTAAATCATTCTCAATACAATATTTATGATACATGGTCACTTGTGCCAGCCATTGGGGTTAGGGAAATCCCTCAGGTATTTCCATGTTCCTTGTATGGTGTGGATTATGAAGGATACTAAATTTAGTTTGTGAACATATAGTATCAAATGAGGTTAATTTTTTTGGGTTGTATTATGTTTTTTGGATGAGTCAGGATAGAAAGGATGTTGGACTATCAGGGATCAGTGTTTTGTTCACTAGTAGGGTTCCTAGCCTACACCACTCGTGACAGACCTCAAGTCACCATGGGTTGTTGTAATTTCTTGTTTCGATTCACTCCCAGCTGAGACGTGTGCGCTGTAGACTGCATGTGGACATCGGGTGAGGGTGAAGTCGATTATTTAATTGGTCAAATGTGTTTGGATTATTTATATTTGATCTTATTTATGAAATTTTTAGAATTATTTTAATGAATATTTTTATTGTTACTATTTTATTTTATAGCAACATGCCTCCTTGAAAAATATCTCATGCACCAACGGGGGGAAGTAAGATAGAGATCTCCATCACCGATTGATCATATCTTAGTAGAGGCTATGGTTTAGGTTGTAGATGCTCTAGGATAGGGTCTGAATCCTATTATAGATCCTGTTAGAGATGATGATACAATTCATAGGATGGATAAATCCCATAAGTTTCTAAAAAACAATCCTCTTACATTCTGTGGTAGCATAGAACATCTGGAAGCAGAGGAGTGTCTCCAAAAGGATGAGAACATGTTGGAGTTCTTGGTCATTGATGAAGAGGTCTTGGAGAAGTGTTCCACATTCCTTTTAGAGGGTCCAATACACAGGTGGTGGGAATCAGTGCATCAGATGGGAAGCATGAGCATATGAGCTGGATGGACTTCAATGTTATCATAAATGACCATTATAAACATGATGTTTTGTAATATGCTCGATCTCGAGAGTTTGTGGATCATTTTCAGGGGGATCTCTCTGTGAAGGAGTATTCCAAATGATTTCTTGAGTTTGTCTGTCATGCTTCAGAAATGGTCTCAAATGAGCATATGAAGTCTCATAATTTTGAGAGTGATATACGTCCAGATATATATTCCTAGGTCACCATGTTCAAGATGAAAAACTATAAATAGGTGGTTGACAGGGTATGTATGGTGAAAATAGATCATAAGGAGAGGGTTAGTTTTGTAGTTATGATATCATGTCAGGGAAGTGGGAGCTCTTCAATGGAAGAAATTAAGTGGGAGGAGTAAGGAATGAAGGGGGGTGGAAAATCAGGCTAACCTTATAGGAAGTCTTCATTAGTGTCTTCTGATGCGAGGTCTATAGTGTGCCACTAGTGTGGGAGGGAAGGTCACATCTGACCAGAATACGATTTTCCTCCAGAGACTTGTTATCAATGTGGCGGTATGGGACACAAGTAGATATTTTTTAGGATGACACGTCCAATCCTAAATGGGGTAGGATCAGTGGCTTCTAGGGGGGTTCCATTCTGTCAAAGTTGTAAAGGGTAGGGGGATCTCAGTTTAGTGTTCCTAGAGGTTGGCTTGGATCATCATCTATGCAGATCCAGTTTAAGGAATATCCGTAGACAAGTGTTCATTCGCAGGCACAGAACTGGCATCCTAATGCAGTGGGTTAGGCACCATTAAGATCATAGGAGGGACCATCAACATTTCAAGGTGCCATTTTTATTTCATCTTATACAACTTTTGATCGTTTTTTATTGGGACCTCTATTTCATTAATATCTTCCCATTTTGTGAACATGATGAATTTTCCAACTAATATTTTGTCTCTTTCAATGGGGTTTGTGACGCTGCTAGTAATGAAGAAGGAGTATGGTCTCACGTGCCCGTCGTGTGTTATTTCTGTGTCATGGGATGAGATAGAGTGGGACCTCATGATCTTAGATATGGATCTATTTTATGTGATACATGGAAATTAATTAATGGTAAAAATTCAAGCACGCATAGATTTCTATAGGCGATGGGTTACTTTCATGGAACCAGATGGGATTCGATAGTTTTTACATGGGGATTGAGATCCTTGATCGGGTCGTGCTAGACCTCCACTCCAATAGTTGAGGAATATAGTATTGTAGTTATCATCACTCATGATTGGAAAATATGGGTGTGCTCATGAATGGACAGTACCCCATGTAGTGTATGAGTTTTCATAATTATTCCCAGATGAATTTTTAGGATTACCTTCAAAGCGGGATGTGGAGTACTCGATTGCTTTGGCACCAGGAACACAACCAATATCTCTTCCCTCATATCATATAGCCCCCAGATAGCTGAGGTAATTAAAGATAAAACTGGATGATTTAGAATACAAATGAATCCTTCGCTCAAGAATCTCTCCTTGGGCCACTCCAATTCTATTTGCGAAGAAGGCTGATGGATCCCCCTGATTATGAATTTATTAATGTAAGTTGAACAAGGCAACCATCAAGAAAAAATATCTTTTTCCTCGAATAGATAAATTGATTGATCAGTTGAAATGGGATATGTGGTTTTCTAAAATAGATAATCATTTAGGATTCCACAAACAATGGTTGAAACAGATAGATAAACCAGAGATAGCCTTTAGAAGCAGGTACGACCACATTGAGTATGTTGTTTTTATTGACCTATGCTTCAAAGGATATTTGGAACTCTTGAATAGGGTGTTCCACCAGTATCTCAAATCTTTTTTGTGCTTTTCATGGATGACATCTTGGTATATTCTGGATCTGAGTAGGATAGTGAGAATCATTTGTGGATCATGTTGGGCACATTGTGAGATCACCGCATTTATGAAACGTTATCTATGTTCTACTTAAGAATAAGTGATGTGATGTTATGGGGTAATGTGTTCTCAAATAAGGGGGTTTCAGTGGACCATTACAAGACCAATGAGGTTATTTCATGGTTGAAACCAAAGAACATGTTTGAGATCTAGAGTTTACTTCGTCGGGCGGGCTACTATAGGTGGTTTGTTCGGGATGTTTCTTAGCATGCTTGACCCATGACCGTGCTTACCAAGAAAGGGGGGATATTTGTCATGGGCCCAGAATGACAGAAATCCTTCGAGAAGTAGAGTAACATCCCAGGTAAATTAAGAAAATGAAAATTTTCATATTTATTAATATTTGTCAACTAAATATTAATTCATCTTTAAATGGGACACTATGAACTATGGAATACCTGATATTCAACAATGGGTTTCTTTGAAATCTAACATTTCACACTAATAATATAATATTATTATTTTAAAAGGTAGTTAACACCTAGATCATGTATTGGGAGGAATGAAAATAACTAACAAAAATATGATTATACATGTTGGTTCAATGTTTTTACATTTATCCAATAAAATTTAGTGGCATAAAATGGAATGAATCCAATTTTAATCAAAAATACTCTATTATTATTTCAAAGGACAATTTACCATCATTTCATAGAGAACACTCTTTAAATAATGTTTTGGTCACTTTTATATGTTCTATTTGAAAAAATAAAATTCTTCTTTTGAAACGGGACATCAAAATTCACTTTGGGTAAAATTTTGGTATTTTTCTGATAAAATTCATTTCTGATGAATAGTGAAAAATTATATATTTTAATTCAAATATTCCTTTTAATATAATTAATTTAAAGGGTTAGATTATCATTTTTATTAGTTTTAAAGAGTAATTATAATATTGTATTACCATTAAATTCAATTTTGGTCATCAGAAATAATTTAACATTGATATTGGACATAAACAAGTATTAATCATTTGATAGTTATTATTTCTTAAAAACATGCAATTTGATTTAATAAAAAGAATTAATTTTAAATTAATTAGTCCAACTTATATGTTTTAAATTTTATAAAATATAAATCATTTAGGAAATCAGAATATCAAATATATCATAGGCATACTTTTTGGTAGTTTTCTAAAAGACTTCAATTTTTGATGAATAGTGAAACCATTATGTAGAAGTTAAACACTTAAATTTTTTCATTTAAATGAATTTTTACCACTTCTATGTATTGAATTTAAAAACTCCCACATAAATGGTTTTTATTAGTATGTAAAATGTGGTTCAATAATATGAAAATAATTTTTGTTGAATACTCACCATTGACTATTGTTTCCATGGTTAATAGTAAATTGGGAAATTCATGGTTAAAAGAATATTATAATAATAAAATATTACCTTAAAACTTGTTCTAACCTTATTAGATGAGTAATTTCCAACCATGGTCATTGTAGGGTCAATTTCGGGACACCATGGAGCCACTTATGAATGATAATGACACTTTATTTTAATTAACTTAAAATAAAGACAAAAATGACAAAAAGAAATATATTTTAGTAAATAATTTTTTATAGGGTGATATATATTTCATCATTTAAACTATAAATATTTATTGGAAATATAAAACAAATTAATAGATCATGGTATTTATATTATAATTTTTATAAATCAAATAAATTAAATTATATATGACACAATAATGATACAGTATTAACCTCATAAATAAATTATTTTAATAAAAAATATTATAAATATTATACTAATATAAAAAAACATATCAAATTATTATTGGATTGCTTTATTTAGACCATGATTAATATTTTATTCTACTTTAAGGATGTTTTGACCATTTGAAACCGAAGATATTTTTATAATAAAATAATTCTTTCAAACATTCATAAAGAGACCCTCCTCCCCTTTAAAAAAGGACACCACTTCTAACTAATTCCCCACACCTATAAATCCTTTGGCTCATCCAACCTCTTACAAATTAATCTCCATAAATCTCTCTAATCTTCTTAGATTCCTTACAATTGGAAGAAGGGACTTTAAAAGTCCATTTGGTTCTATTCAAAGGAAGTTACCAAAAATAAAGGTAGACGGTTCTCTTAAATTATTTTGTTTTATTTTTTTTATTTTACTTCTCGAACGGCCTAAAATCTTTTATTACTTTATTTAATACCAAAACCAGTATTTTCAATTTACCAGGGTGTATTTATGATAAGGTTTTATTCAACACTTACACACACCTCCATCTAATTGTGAATAATGTACTGTTTTTGTGGATTGAAAACTAATGCCTCAAGAAATGAGGATTGTTCAATTATCTCCTACCACCTATCATAAAGTCCATTAATATGGAACTGAATTTATATATGATATATATTATGTTTATTTTATCTTTATGCTTCTGTATTTTTTATTTATAGAATACCTTTATGATTTCTATTATGCGTAAACGTGATAATTGAATTTGAGGAAGTGCGGACTACCGCCCACTAAAAGTGATGTGACTCGTTCGTTCCATATGAGGGACATATAAATGAAAGAGTTATTTTTTATATATTAGATATTATAATATAAGTATAATATAAACACATATCATTATGTTTTAATTCCATTAAAATAATAAAATTTAAATGAATGTAGCGTTCATGCGTACATACAACTTACCGTTTCCATGAACAGTGCATTTCATTTCTTATATCAAAATGTTGTGTACTATTAAAAATAAACCGATATAATGAATATATATTATATATTTGATATATAAATCATGAATATAATTTTATAGATAATTTATTTTTGACCACATTAAAAATATGTAATAATAAGAAGTTCATTTCTGACTCATGTACCAAATATTGATAAATCGATGATTATTAACATAATTGATTACATAATTTTTATAACATGGTAATAATTGATATAAAAAGAATAATAAACTTGAAAAATCTTCTTAGTAAAGTATAAATTAACTTTAGTTTATAATTTAGGAGATTAATGAATGAATGGGTCAAGTCAGACTGCGAGGTAAGGGATTTCTTATCTCTCTTTTATTTCTGTCAGATTTCCATTGATCTCCACTTATTCATTGCATGTGGTGTATTTCATACTTCCATTTGATATATATTATAATGATTCCAATTATATTCATGGTATTTTGTGATTCATTTTTTCATTTTTAACTTTTGGTCATATGACTCATCTGATTACAACGTGGTAAATGGTTTCACCTCACTTTTTTATTTCATTAAGATTCATGCTATATTTGCCACTATTTACTATTGGGTGGTGTATGTGCTTCCCATTATTGTACACTTTGTTTAACATAAATTCATTTCTAAGTATTTACATCATTATTTTATGATCTTCCTTCATGTGGTGTATGTTTTGTACGTTACCAAATCAGTAATGGAACCATTCACCCACCTCTTTTTAAAAGACATATTTTTGTTATGTCTTTTAATTTACATCCTATTATGTTGGGATATCTTTTTCTATATCCTTATTGATGTAAATTTTATGTCAAAGTGATGAGATACCCTTTTTATTTCAATAACTCATTTTCTGAATTCTAAAGTGACAACGTTAGGATTTCTAATTTTTGCAACCGAACTGCTTTAGCCAATTTTCAATTCTTTGGGTTAAACGTATACTTCTTGAATATGTTATCCTATGAATATGTGTGAATGACCTCTAATTGGTTTACACATAATATCCACTTATATTTGTTGTATTTTTATTTTTCATATAGAATTATGTGATTGATTTATCCTTAATTTAAGGATACCGTCTTTATAAGGGATTTAATCTCAATTTAAATTTCCATTTAGACTTCATTGTTGTTATGAACCAACTCTCTCTTATATGATGTATATAATATACTTTTTCATATTATATAATGAATCCCTTAATTCTCATGTTATTATAACGTTCTGATTAAATGATATTCCTCAATTATTTGGATTCAAGAGTCTCTCATTTTGTTAATAACTATTTAATTAAAATATCATTTTAAATGTTTAAAAGATTTATTATTCTAAATATTTATCATATATGTCCACGATTTATAAAAAATTATGTATTTATTTATATATAAATTAATGTTTTAAAATTATAATTCCATTAAAAGATTCATTGTCGTGTGGGAAACTTTGATTAAAAAATATCTTCATAAATGGTTTATGGAAATGGATGGATTATTTCAATATCATGAAATTACTTATTATGGTTTCAAATGAAATGTTATTTGTGAAATGTTTATATTTGAAATATATTATGTGTTATGATTGTACTTGGACATTTTATGGGTGGTTACGTGATAAAACATATGACGAGGGGTGTCGTGATAAACCAGTGTGGGTGGTTACATTATAACCTCTAATGAATTGGGTATGGTAGTCACCCATATGGTTACTCCATTTAGTGATTTGTGTGGAAGTCGACCGTATGGTTATTCCATTTAAGTTTTTTTTGTGCAAAATTAACTTTATTTGTTATGGTCATTTTTATAAAGGTATTATGGTAATATTTTGTTTAAAAAGGTTAAGAAATGATATTTTATTATGTGAATAGTATTTACTTCTTCAAAAAGGAGAAAAATATTACTTATGATATTGTATTAATATTTAACCAATTTTTTGGGAAAAAAACAATTTTCCTTCATTGTGTATCCCTTTACTATACTTTTTATTCTCATCCCATGTTTTGAAAAGTTTTTCATAGGACTTAAATATGAATAGGGTCAAGGATGGGATCATGGAAAAGAGACATGTTGTCTATATCATGGAAATACACTTGAATCTTTTTTTCAAGAGTTTTAATTTTATGAAACAAATGGATACTGAGTATAACTATCTACATGTAATATTCATGTTTTTTGTAAATTTTGTAACAAATTTATCTAAAACTCTAAACCTGAAAGAATCCTCAATGAGAATTATTCTTTTAATCCAAGATTATGTAATGTTTAAGGTTGGGCCCTTATTGTTGGTATCATAGGTCTATTTAGATAACTTTAGAGGTTAGAGTGTTATCTATGCATAAGTGACATAAAAATAATGGTTAACATATTTGAAAGAGTTTTAGTTATTGTGAATTATTTTAAGATAACATGAATAAGTATATATTAGTATTTACCCTCATAAAAAGATATTGTATGAGGATATACTCACATTGAACTTTTTGGCTTTAGTAAATTGCTAGATATAGAAGGATCCAAAGTAACCATGGATGTCAAAAAAACCTTGATGGTTTATTTTAACGAGAAAATGATTTAAAAAGGAGCTACAATGACGACTCTTATGGTTCTTCCCAACCAACTATCTGGAGTCATGATTGACAACCTGAACTTTGATGATTTTTCTAAGGCATCATATGTGCGAGAAACAAATACCTACAGATGTTCATGTAATAATCATAAAGGTAAGTATGTTAAATAGACTATGTGTCAATGATATTGAAGGAAACACCTTGGAAAATGCATCAAATTGACAGGAAGATGCTATAGATGGTAAAATAAAGGTTATAAATCCAAAATATGCTATGTAAAATGGAAGCATCCAGCTTACTCTAGGAAAGGGAAAGAAGTTCTTTATAAGGATCAATTTAATTGTTTAAATGTGGTGTTAATGGTCATTATAAAAACAGATATTCTATGAAGATTTCATGATAATGGGATCACCAGGATCACAAAAATATATTTTTACCAATACCTAATGCCAATCCAATGGAGGATGAAGAAACTGACAATAACCAATGAAAGGTATGGATGATTTCATAACATATGTTTTGACATTATTGAATATTTGGATATGATTCATGAATAATTTTATATTAGAGAAGTATTTATGAATAAGTTGGTAAATAATAGTGAATGGATCATCAAGAATGTTGATTGCGTAAGAAGTCAACATATAAGGGATTCTAGAGTTATGGTTGATTTTAAGATGATTAAATACTTAATAGTTTTAATTCTCTTTTGATGACGGGATTAATTTGGATGAAATTTTATAATATGTGTTATCCTGAAGTTTTATATATTAAAATGTTATTGATGGAATAATTTTTTTATAGGTAATGGTGGAATTTTATTTTGGAAGAATCTATGTTTATATTTTTGGATATATTGTGATTTGGGTTATTTAATGAGATTATTAACCTTTCATAGAGAATATGTGATTTGGTTAATTACACCTTAGTATGAGACTTTAAGGGTAGTCAATTTTATTTGGAGATAAATGTTGAGATTTATCATGGAATACTATTTGAATAAATCATTATGAGATTTTCATTTCAATCATATTTTGGAATACATTAAATAATTTTATAGACAATATTTTATGCAATGGTCTTTGATGAACTTTGTGTTTCGTTTGAAAAATTATGGATATTAATAGTAGTTTTTTTAATAGTCTTTTTGGGGTATTATATGATCTGGTAATAACCGTTTTGGTTTTGGTTATTTTAAATAGACAAGAGAAATATATATTTTGTAATTTGATAATTATGTGATTCTTTAGAAGTTAATTATAGTCTTTTTAATGTGAAAAAGTCATATTTAATATTTATCATTTTTAGAAAAGATGAGTTTGTGGATGAACTTTAGTAAAAGATGAAAGTCAACATGACAAGTAAGTTTATGTACTTATGTTTTTAGACATGTTCATAAATAAATTCCTCAACAATATGAAAAGGAACTTAAAACAAAAACTTTTTCTGTTTACTTTTACTAATGGGAAACCAATGATCGTTTAACCCATCACAATTTTGTGGTTTTCTTATTGTAAACATTATCCTAATAATTCTTTCTATCACTCTCCAGCAGAATAGTATCTTTTGTTCTCTCTTCCATATCCATGTTTTCAAACATGTAATCCTAGTATGGGTTATCTTGGGTGAACTTTTTTACTTCTCTTTCTTTCTATTAAAGTAATAGTTTTACTGAAATCATTCTGATGTGGGACTTTTAATGAAGTTTCCACCACCAGTTTTAAAATTGCGAGGACACGATTCCAAAAATACTGGAAGGATGTATCATCCCAGGTAAATAAAGAACATAAAATTTTTCATATTTATTAATATTTGTGAACTATATATTAATTATACATTAAATGGGACACTATGTTTGATGGCGTACCTGAAACACAACAATGGTATTATTTGAAATCATACGTTTCACCCTAATAATACAATATTATTAATTGAAATGGTATTTAACGCCTACATGTTTTATTATAAGGAATGAACATAAGTAACAAAAATATTATTATACATGTTGGTTAAATGTTTTTTACATTAATCCAATAAAAAATTGAGTCTTAAAATGGAATGAAACCAATTTTAAGCACAAATACTATAATATTCATTAAAAGGTCAATTTACCATAGATTGAGGGAAAACCCTCTTTGATTCATGTTTTGGACACTTTTATATGTTCTATTTGACAATGTAAAATTATTCTTTATAATCAGGACATCTTAATTCACTTTGGGTAAATTGTTGTTATTTTTCTGATAAAATTCATTTTTGATG